>JAWWTY010000077.1:75078272-75104626 GCA_035222235.1 Margarornis squamiger
TCACCTCCCAACCCACTATAAACCAGGGAGAAACTCCCTTTTACAGCTGCTTCCCTGCAGCTCAGCTACCCCAGCAGCTCATGCTGGTACGCAGTGTGTGAGCCCATTTTTCAAAAACCTAAAATGTTAGCTCAAACTTCAAATGGATATTTGATTTGTTTGGTGTAGAAATTTGGTTTCCTTTTGTTTAGATTGCTACAGTAATGCCATGTGGTCATTGCCTGAGTTTTATTTCGAAATATGACACTTTGGGCTTGTGTCTGTTTGGGTTTTTTTAATCTGTGACAAAAAAAAAAAAAAAGAAATGAAAAAGCAGAACTTGTTCCAGAAGGGCTGGGGCTAGGCAGGCCCCTACCTGTGGTTTATTCATTATTTTATTTTACTATTTTATTTGATTTATTTTATTTTTAATGAGTGACTGTCTCAGAAAACAGACATGGTCATACATAGTCATATACATCAATAGTGTGGAGGGCCTAAATTGCTGAAGTTATTACCACTGTCAAAGAAAGAGGCATTGTTCTCTAAAATGAAGAGCATTTATTCAGCATATACAGCAAGATCTCCCATTTCTTTGGTTTGTTGTACTTGATGAATCAGCCTAATATTGCAGAATATTATTTCATAATTTAAACAGCAGTATTTATCTTCACTAGTACTTTCCATAAATTAAAAAAAAAAAAATTGGCAAAAAAGAAGTACTTTAGAAATCACTTCACCATATTTATTCATAAGGCTTCAACAAGATTTAAAACTGCTTTTAAGCTTTTTGCAGCTCTTAATGGCTAAACATTTAGTCTTAAAAATCTAATGCAATTTTCATCAGGAAACCAAGAATACTATTTTAGCTTGACGAAGCAAGAATCTATGGACATGTATATGTCACAAGTGTTTTAAAATTACAGTAACTGCTCAGAAAGTGAGATGTGTGGGAAAAGGATTGTAGTTCTTATGCTGCATTATTAACATATGTGTAAAACATCTTTAATACAGTGCTTTAAGGAGGAAAAAACCCAATTATTTTAGGAAGTAAAACTTCATAAGGAACTGGAAATTTATCTTGAAAAAGGAAGAAAAATTATGATATTTATGGTAGCAAGAAACCAAAAAAGCAAAGGGGAACAGGAAAGACAAATTTTGCAATTTTATTCACCAGTGTTATGTATGAGATATACTTTTCTAGTGTGTTTTATAGCATAGTATTACATAATTTTTTGCTAACAATCAAAATATAAGACCTGTGTTGAGAAGCTGTGGCAACATACTCCAGTTGCTAAGTGCTCCTCAAGAAAAACTCATTTACTGAAATGCCCAGTGGCCATTTTAAAGTAGAGATGAATTACTGGAGGCACACAAACACACACGCCCCCATACAAAGGATGTTTATCTTAATATGCACCTGGGAAATTAAGCTTCCCCAGACAGTAATAAAAACAAGCTTCTTGCCTCACTTAAAACATGAGATATAATTCAGTGGTGGGGGTGCAGAGCAGGGAGGAGGAGGTGGCACGACTGATGAGCTAAACAGTTCTGGTTATATCTGTAAGCTCACTCATCTCACTCCAGCTAAGTGGAGAGCCCTGCTCAATCAGCTCCAGAGGAAAGTAGTGGTACATAGATCACAGTCTGGAAAAAAAAAATAAAATCTGATCTGCAAAACTTTTCCTGGGAAGAATCCCATGCAAGGACTCCTGCTGACTGTCCCAGCTCAGTCTGAGTTTACAGTAACAGAAAGCATAAATAACATTTCTATTCCCTCTGGTGCATTCTGTTTCCTCACCAAAGACTTGTATTTCTTTTATTACAAAGAATGTTCATTAATACTGTCTAACAAGCAAAATCCTTGAAGTTTTGAGACACATAAAGTACCATGAGCTTAAAATACTTTATTATGCAGCTCACTGTGTTAATTTTTTAAATAACATATGCAAGAGAACTTCCAAGTATTAAGACCTCCACATTCAGGAACATAGAGACTACACACATTCCAAAGGCCTTATATTTAGCATAATGCAACTATGAAACATTTAATTAACACAGTTATAGCATTCCATTCATCTACGAGTTTCCAGATATAAAGTGAATTACTTATAGTATTTTCTGGCCCAGTCATGAGAATCAAACCCATTCCTCCAATGAATGATTACACCTTGGTCCTTTAACCACTAAGCACTAGATAAACCAGGAAAACATTATTAGAAATAATACATTTAAATACATTTTGTCTAAATTGGCAATTAAATTGTTCTTCTTTAAAGAATAATTAAAAAAAAAAAAAAAAAAAAAAAAAGAACAAACCACAAAACCCACCCCTGGATTCAGTCTTTTATTGTTCTTTTTGGCAGAAGTAATCATGGCAGAAGGGTAAAAGGAATCCAAAGTTGCATTCCTTTATTCTTAAAACAGTTTTCTGGCTCTGGTGTTCTCTCTTTGATCTATTTCTCCTCCTCTATCTAGATCAGGACTCTGTCCATGTGTAGCTTTTTGTAGGGGAGGGTTTTTTGGGGTGTGTGGAGTGAGAAGAGTAAAAAAAAGCAAAAAAAAGCAGGGAGGAGGACATAAGTGCAAAAGCTGAATCTCCTCACCTGACAATGTTTCTAATAAAAGTATATACTTTGCCACAAATTAAGTGTACCTTTTCTGTGGGTCTTAATACACACAAGCTTTATATGGTAGGCAGTAAGCACTAAGATTGATAGGGAACACACAACAATTGAAATGTAGGAGTATTTTGGCAGAGAACTACAGTGGAAGTTGTACAGTGATTAAGTAACAATTTTACTCAAGTGTACAGCAAGGGCAAGAGGATTTCCATGGGCTAGAATTTCTTTTATAAAATTTCTGACTTCTGAGCCATTTCTTAAACTATTAAGCAGTGCCTACCCACACAGCAGTTTCAACTTGGCCTCATTTACACAGCAGAACTCCTTGCTAAGGGCATTTCATATATCTACTAGAGAAAAATGTAGTCTGTTATTTCTCAGTGGTTTAGACAGTAAAGTTTAAGAGGAAACTCATTCTGGTGAGTTCAGTTATTAAATTAATGCAGAGAGGACCCGGGAGAAGATAAAGTCCAGAGTTATAAAGTAATTGCCTGATTTGTAACTAGCGTGCTTCCCGTGTGATCCCCTCCTTTGCACAGGGTTAGAATGACAGCTTATATTCCCAAAAGGAGAAGTATGGACAGATGCCAGGAATTAATTCCTGGGGAGCTTCCACAAAAAATATTGGCTTAGAGTAGGAACAACTCATTTCCTAACTTCTGCTGAGTTAAATAAAAGCATTTTTATAATATTTTAAGAAAACGCTATATTTAATTATTTCCACCATGCACTTTCATAACTCATTTAGAAATACTGGCTTTAATTTTCTCTTTTTTTTTTTTACTCCTACAACAAATCAAGCCTAATTCCTACCCACAAAAAAATTGCTTTTAGAGAAAATATTAAATTAAAAGCAAGCAAACAAACAAAACAAAGGCCAGAGAATTTCAATCCTGCAACACTGAATCACTAAAAAAACCACAAAACAAGCCTGGCTCACAGGCCTGTGCTAGAAAGGGGAGACCATCCACAGTACACTTAAGAATCTGTCCAGATTCTCAAATGGACACAACCATTTTCTCTTTGAATATGATTAAAGAAGTTCTCATTTCTTTTCATTGACCTGAAGAAAATTCTCCACATGATTTTTTTTTTTCAATAAAGTTCAATCTAATTCAACCAAAAATAAAGCAAAGGAGACACTGTGTCCCAGAGTAACAGAATTTATTATTTTTTATCAGTAACTCATCCATTGTACTTTGTGGGGCCCATAATTGCAAGGGTAACTGTTCATTTAAGGAACCGCTGTTCCTTAAATATATTACCCATAAAGCAGTACTTCAAGTGAAGAAATATCAGAGGAAAACCCCCCAGCCACCTGGTGAAAAAACAAAAATACATTAATCTGAGCTAGTAAACCTTCTAGTTTCTTTCAGATATAGAAATTTGTGCAAACCTTAAAGTCAGCTTCCCTTCACCTCTGCACATTACTCCTATGTAATTATTTGGTTTTGTATACCAGAATCTGAAAGAACTGGAGCGTGAAACTCCAGTTGCTCTGCAGATCATTAGAACTATCAACATTTCAGCCACTTTTTTTCCAATGAATATTGCAGAGATAGTCATCGAGTATGAGTTCTTTCAATTGTTTTTGTTTATAAGCAAAATGTGAGCTTTTCAGCTTTACCTCTTTAAAGAAAAAAGTGTAAGCATGGAATAGACAAGGAAAAATCACTATGAAAAAACTGAGAAGTTAGCTAATCTTTTCATTCAAGCTATTTTATCCATGGGTAGAACAAGTTCTTTGAGATGCTGACTAATTTTGACCTACAGGTTTCCCATTATGCACTAACTGCTTAACACCACATTGATTTCCACCATTGCATGGCTTTTTCTATACCTGGTAAGGTATAGATTGGGATTTCTTCAGAAAAAAATTGTTCTATTTCTGGATGATGGGGCAGAATGTACCCTCAACAAGGTTGCTCACGACACACTACTGGGAGGAGTGGCTGACCCTCCAGAGGGTTGTGCTGCCATCCAGAGGGATCTGGACAGACTGGAGAAATGGGCTGACAGGAACCTAATGAATTTCAACAAATGGAACTGCAAAATCTTGCACCAGAAGGAACAACGCCAGGCACCAATATATGCTGGGGAATGCCCACCTGGAAAGATGCTTTGAAGAAAAGGACCTGAAAGTCCTACTGAAATCCAAGTTGAACATGATCCTGCCATGTGTTCTTGTCACAGAGAAGGCTAATTGTATCATGAACTGCATTAGGCATAATATTGTGAGTAGCTCAAGGTAGATGATCCTTCCCTTCTGCTCAGCACTGGTGAGGCCACACCTGGAGTACTTTGGCCAATTTGGAGCTCACCAGTACAAAAGAGACATGGACATACAGGAGAGAAAGCAGAGAACGTCCATGAAGGTGATGAAGGAATTGAAGTGTCCTACACAGGAGGAAAAGCTGTGAGAGCTACGACTGTTCAGCCTGGAGAAAAGAAGTCTCAGAAGGAATCTCACCATTGTATGTAAATACTTGGAGGGAAGGTGAAAAGAGGAGGATGCCAGGCAGTGGAGGACAGTGGGCACAAACTTAAACACAGGAGGTTCCCTCTAAATATCAGAAAGAATTTTTTTTACTCTGAGGGGGACCAAGCATTGGCACAAGTTGCTCAAGGAGGTGTTGGAATCTCCCTCCACACAGATATTAAAAAGCTGGCTGAACATGGTACTGAGCAAGAAGGGCTAGGTGGCCTTGCCTGAACATGGGGGTTAGACTAGATTGCCCTCCAGAGTTCCCTTCCATCCTCACCCAATCTGTGAATCTGTGGTCTGCCACAAATGCAGTTAAAGGACATTTTAAGCCATTCTGTTCATCTTGATCTTTATTTATTTGTTCACAACTCTCTATCAAAGTAAAGAACAATGCCCACGTAGGACAGATCAGCCACAGGTTAGACATCCGAGGACCTAATTCCATATCCTTTTCATATGATTTGGTCACAGAGGGTAATATACTACCTCACTGAAATCCTGGCATTTCACATCACTGAAACTAACTTCCCTATATGCCTATTTCATATAAGCAAGATAATGAGATTTATATTGCCAGCATTCTCATCATTGACTTCTCATCAACATAGTCAAAATTGCTCTTGCATCAGCAAACTTTGGGTACTTCACTAAGGCTTAGTTATTCCTACAATGAAAAGGGAAAGGAGGTGGGTAAAATTAGCCCAGCTGTCTCTAGGGGATAGTACTGAGGGTGGAAATATAAATTGTTAGCTACTGAGCCATGGTCATTAGCACCCTTTTTGTACACATCAGACCATCTAAGAAGACAAATTTGATCAGCATCAGGTAGGAACTATTGCATTTTTTGATTAAATACATCACATCAGGCAGATACCCTGTTGATTCTTGAAGGATAGTCAATACTGGATCCAATATAAGTTTACTGACATAAATAGTCATTATCTCAGTCATTCAAGTTGCCAGTGCAATTTTTAAGCAGCAAGATTAATTTATACGTACCAGAGCACTGATTTGTTGTGTGGCTTTAGCATTTTCCTTGCAGAAGCTGCCATAAGCAACTGCTGACTTAGCCTACAGCTAGAGCTTACATTAAACATGAGTTTTAGAGGCAGTTTGCAAGACCATGTTCTTACTCACACTTCTCTGGGTACTGTCAAAACAAGAGCAAAGCCAAACATGTTGCCAGCCTTTGTTCCATATTCCCTTACTCTTCCCCCTATTTTAAAACAAAAGCATTGAAAGCCAATTCCGAACACTGAAATAATGTAAACAGTGCTTGTTCTAGCCTGCTAATCATGACATCCATATATAACATGGAAGTCACAAGCCATATAGATGTATCTTCTTTTCAGCTTTGCCCCTGAGCACTTCAAAATGTTTATTCTAAGATTTATACTGTGAGTTTTTCACAAAGATATATACAGGTATATGCCTGCCAAACATTTAAGGTCAATACTTTTTCATTTTCTTTACTTTAAACATAAGACTCTCCATTTGTAGTTACAATTCTATTACAAAAAGTTGTAAAGAGATGTTGTATCTTCTGTATTAAGCTGACCCAGACTGCTTTTTGTCAGAAATAGCAGTAGACCTAGACCTTTTTGTCCGTCACAAGTTCTTTCCTATAAAATTTGTTAATCTCCTTGCTGTATGAAATATTCATCATAGTTTTAGTGTCAAACACCTAGCTTTCTCTTCCTTGACCATCCAAAAACAGAGACACTTGCTTAGTCTATTCCTTTTGATATAGAGCACAGACAGCCATTCTACTTTCAAAAAATTTGTCACTCAGGGTATCATAAGCATCTGACTGTGTTTAAGTAGGTGATAGCAAAACTCTGTATCTGTCTACAGTTCCCTTTTCTTACAACTTTAGCATTTTCAGAACTAATATCAGTTCTTACCAGCCTGTCAGAAGCTCTTTCTAGGACCTAAACTAAAATCTTTAATTCAGATTTCTATCTGTCTTGCCAAGGCACTGGGCTATTCCTGAAAGAAGTATGCATCCAAAAAAGAAAGAGTGAATTTTCTTCCTCTTCCCAGGAATTTTGCTCAAAAAATGTATGAAATTCCCTGTTCAGGCAAAAATATTTTTTACTTTTCAGTCTTCAGAAGACAATAGTAATAGAAACAGTGCTTTTGATTAACAAGTATTGTTTGCTATTTTTAACATATTGGAAGTCATGGTAAACTTTACAGTGGGAATTTTTTAATTGAGATTTGTTTGGTAAAAAAGCGTTTGTTTTAAAAGGCTCTTGAATTTTTTCTCTGGAAAATATTAGAAAAGAACATTTTTAAATACTTTGAGAAAGACAAGGTTAGATATCTACCTAGCCTTCTGCCACCCTTGTGTAATAACCACTTCATTGATGCAAAAGAAATTATCAGAAAACACAGAGAAGTCATATTTCTAAGTACAAAATAAAAAGTCCCCCAGACTGGTCTGATCCTTCCTAGTCCACCAAGCATACACAGTAAGAAAGAAGAGACTGTGCACACAGTCTCATGTTGCCTCACGTCTCTCCATGCTGAAGGCACAAGTATGAAATCAGATAGGAGACAGTGCAGCAGCCCATAGCTGTAACAAGATAAAAGCAGGCTTCTTGGACCTCTGATCATGACCAGAAGCTGGAACTGTATGTTGCTGTTCAGATAAGTTGCAGTAACACCAGTCACCATTAGTATTTGAATCATTGCCTTAATATTTCAGAGACAACTCAGGTTTAGAGTAGGTGTAAGCATTGCGAAAAACCATAAGATAGTCCTAGAAATATAACAGATTTTACCTGTAAATTTGTCTCTATAGACAGTAATAGGAGTAGTAGGAGTCTCAGGGCAGCAGGATGTTTCCTGCATGTGCCACAATGCTATCTGTTAAGAATAAATCCTTAATTAGCTTCTAAATAAAGTTTATTCTTGAGCAATATTAAATTTATACTGACCTTTTGCAGGACATCTGTTACAAAGAGTAGCTATGATATTTAAGGAATCTTCTGTCTAAAACATGACAGAAAATCTAAGTGGCAGGTTCTGCAGCCAAAACTGATCATCTAACCACCCTAACTATAGGAAACTGAGCTTTCAGCTCTTCCATTAGAAAAAAGTTCTTTTTAAAGCAACACAGAACTATTCACTGGAGTTCAGATATTGTTTGTGGAAGACAGGTGTGCTGAATCCAACAGGATTGCTCAGACCACCTGATCCTCGTTCAGGTAAACATAAAAAAGAAGGAGAAACAAACCCAGTGTATTCCTTGATGTTTTCTAGCACTGCACAGTCCTGGTCTGTGCCTGTGGGTCAGAGTGAAGGGAAGAAACTACCTCTGTGACTCTGTATTAGGAGCAGAAGCACTTCTAAGAAGCAAACAGGAAGTAGGAGAGTTTAACTGACACCCTTGAACAGAACAAGTTCTGTGAAGCACCAGCAGTAGCAAAGTGATAAGACAACACCCAGTACACCAGGAGGCTGAGGTTTAGGCACAGGTGTCTAGTGTCCAACTTTCATCAGTTGTTCTCCTAGAAATATCTTTTAGGCCTCTTCTCTAGTTCAATATTTAAAATAAAAAAAAATTAAAAAAAAAAAAAGTTACTCAACAATAGCCAGGTCAATTAACCCCCAGTTATAAAGCACACAACAAAACATCTTCCCTAGAATTTTAAACAACACTAACTAAGGGTTAGGAAAGAGAAATGAGGGAAAGCCAGGGAACACATTAATATAACTGGTTGATAAACTTATAAAATTAGTAAAAATTACAGAACATTTGAAAATTTTAGTCCATGTATCCCTAGATAAAAAAACAAGAACATCTGTTTAATTGAAAATAAAATTCATGAGAAAGAATTCCGTTTTCATCAAAAGACCAAGACCCTATTGTTAGCTTGTTATTATGAATTACTATTTTTGATAAAAAGCAGAGCTGGAAAGGATTTATTTGTTTATTGTAAACTATTTGTATTTTATCATATCAATGTAACACATTAGGTGTGTCATTATATATCTTATTCTACAATAAGCAAGCTCCATATATTTTCAGGCTTCAGTGAGTTCTGCTGCCATGTTGTATTGAGAAGATATTTCAAAAAAAAAAATAAAAATCCTTCTGGCTCTCCTCCAATTCTAAAATGCTTCTTGTTTCTCATTTTTTAATGCTCACAGTTAAAGCAGGCATCATGAGTGCTTGCAACATTTTGAGGGCAAATCCTGCTAAGGGCAGACTATATAGTAAGGGTAGAGGAACACAAATCACATGGAATCAAGTAAAGCTGGCCAACAAATTACTGCCTGTCAGGTAGCCACTGTAGCCGTCAACTTTTACTGCTTTTTGCCACCTTTTTTGCAGATTAAGGCATGTTAATGCAAACTCTCACTGAAGTATTCTCTCTCTTAACTACAGAATGCTAAATTCACACGTGCAAAAGAGAGTGTTAGTTTGGCCCTGGGGAGGCAAAATCTCAAAACTTTTCTCACTCCATCACGGTCAGTTGTATGCTGACAGCCAAAGGCAATGTTTTCCAAATTGTTTCCAGCTCCTTTCCAAAACAAACCCTTCCATATATCTCTCTGGTCTCCTTTTCTCCCAGCCACTCACATAAATATTATGTTCCATCCCTCCCTGCACAAGTAACATAAACAATTGTTTTTACACTTCCTTCTCATTGCTTTCATTTTTCAACAGATAGACGCCTGCTATAATTTTAGGGAACATTTTGGGTCTGTATACATCACATAACAACCCATACTACAGAGCACTTGTGCTTGTACCAAGTGCACTAACACTCAGACTAGAGGCAATGTTTCAACACTGGTGTAGTGATGTGCTCAAGACACTTAGTCTTTTGAAAATACAGGGTTTATGTTCATCTGTCTGTTTGCAAATAAACTGTCCACATAATATGTTGTTTTGGCAACACAATGATCAACTAAATCATATAGATATTCCAGCTTTCTGTAATCTACTATAGCTATGGATAGGGCCGAGGAGCTATGTCCTATATGTTGAAGGCCTAAAGAAAATGTCATGACACCTAAATGCATAGCTTTTGGAGCAATTTTCTCTGCATTTAGACAAAGGAACAGAGGTGTAACCAGCTCACGAAGAGTAGAAACTTGGGAAGTCAGAGCAGCTACTAATTTTATCCTTTCAGTCTTTCATGATATATCTAGATAAGAGCATTGCATTTTATCTGTGAACAAAGAGGTTAATCAAGAGACTGTTCTCTTCATAGTGGTTAGCTCCTATGAATGAGCTGTTACATTTTCTGTAGGATTACTGTGTAGCACTTAAACAAGAGAAACAAGATAGGAACTGCTAATAGTCTCAAAAGGGAGAAAAAGAATGCAAACACTTCCTGTATGCATCATAATAGATGTACAGCTTATAAAATTGTAAGTTGTAGGACTGATGCTCTTCCATGAAATTCTAGATATAGCACTATGGATGGCTCTGAGACCTCCAAGCGAGGACAGCAATATTAAGGAAGCTCACTTTGCATCCTTGCCCCTCTGTTTACTGGCCATAATCACCATCTGCTACAGGACACATAAAAAGGAAGACCACAGTAATTTCCCAGGTATTGTCTCACAATCTACTCTGCTTTTGCTTTTTCAAGGCTAGTTCCCAGGTGCCCTTACTCTGCTGGACACAATGCCAAATTAGCCTTTTCTCTTACTGCGACATCTGATTGTCAGGCAGCTAGTATCTGAATTCAATATTTCCTGAAGAACAATCCTTTGGGGCTTATCAACAAGTCTGCAGGTGCTGCTTTTGCTCAAAAAAAGTGTCTGGACAGATGAGGCTCACAGCCAGTTGTCCTTGCTTCTCATTGCTTATCAACCAAATGTAAGCATCAGCATCTGCAATCAATACAAATGTTTCCTTGTTAAATGAAACAGGAGGGCAGAGAGAACTGTGCATCTTTTCCATCCAGCAAGTCCTGAGGCACCATCACAGAGCTTCCTGCCCCTGTGCTATCTGGCCTCTAAATGCAAGGCCTGGAATGCAAGCCCAAATTCACAAAGCACAGGCTCCATGTCACCATCAGTAATGGTGTTTGGTACTTATCCAGATGCTTCTAGGGATGCAGAGCCAGACCCTGGGGAACATGAGCTCTGGGAACACAAGGGGGGAATATCAACAATATTTCCAGCCTCTAACAGTACTGTAGTCACCTATTTCTCAAAGCATTTTAGACCACTGGTTCTTCATCTTACAAGTTGTTTCTTTGCTACCTGCACATAAGATAATATCTTTTTTGTCATTACTCTAAATCCAGCTCAGATGTATGCAAGTTCAGTAATTTGGGCCTGTCTTTTGCACGTCTCATACTAGGTGATCTGAGAGGCACCTTTAGTCTCCAAGCCCAACAGAAAAAGTTGCCCTTATTCTGCTCTAACTTTCAGTAAAATCATAAAATGGGAAATAGTTAGAACATATATTTTCCTAGATAAATACTGCCTAAGGTACTATCAGTCTTTCACTGAGTTTCCTGTCATGTCTTTCTTTGAAACCAAAGTAGAGCATCTACTGTGCAGACTGAAAAATAACCATCTGTTCAAGTTTATCTGCAGGGCTATGCAGGGCATGGCTTCTGAGGCAGGTGCACACAACCCTGTCACTTTCAAGGCTCAAGACTATGGTGCCTGTTTGATGACAACATCTAGCAGTTAATTCTAGAAGAAACTTTTTTAGGTAGACATGGCAAAGCAGCATTATGGATTCCTCTTCCCCCACTAAGTGAAATGCTCTCTAGAAGACACCCTCCAAAAAAAAGCATGAAACCCCCTAATTTTTCTTTCTTTGTTTCTTTTGGTATGTTTTTGTGCCTTAACTTGTTAGTGGTGCAGCCTTGACCCTTTGATTGTAGACATGTGATGTGCCAGAGGCATCCAGCACAGTATGAGGGGGACAAGATCCTCTAGGTGCCCTAGTAAAACTTATCCTATACGCCATGGAACTTTTACAATGAGTAGCTGTGGATCTGAGAACTTCTTTGGTGCACCTAGTCAAATCTTTTCTTGCGCATATTCTGTTACCAAAGCACTGTTATAATTTTGAAATATCTCTTAAAAGATAAGTTAACACTAATCAGATGTCTGTATGTGATGTAGTCATCTCCTCAAGCACTTGCACTCTACTAGTGTTTCATTACACATAAAACTATTATTGTCAAGGACAATTTAACTTTTCATGGAAGTCTATGATTAACAATATATATTAGACTTACAAAAAAATAACTCAGCAGCAGAAAATAATTTTATAACATGGTGGAAATTTTCCCTAACTGACAAGTGTTTCCACTGAGTTCTCAAATTTACTATACTTTCCATCCCGTATATTTTTATATATATAAACAATGTCTTTTCTATCATATTTTCCAAAAAAAAAGACAATGAACTGTCTTCTTCACAATTATGTTCATCTGTAGTACCTGTAAAAGAGTATGAAGCCAGTTTTTCAGGCAGCCTTCTAAGTTGTGCCCACCTCCACTTGGAGGGTCCAAAAAAGTGCTTTTACAGATTTGAAATTCAGAATATCAATGGCATAGTAATGCAGGAAAAAAAAAAAAAAGAAAAAAATGTTATAGGAAACCTAAATCTAGGAAAAATATATTGAGGGGAAATTCTTGTGTGCCTTCACATCAAACCAAGAAAACTACCATCTTACAAGTAATTATGAGAACTAGATTTCTCTGTATTGGTACCAGACTCCAAAGATTAAGACAATGTTCTGCACATCCTTGTGAGTTTCACGTGTGGCCTAGAAATTCATTTATTAATAAATAACCAGAATAAATAACATTCATTCTTGTATTGAATTATTATGCACAAATAAATAAGAAACGCTAAAGAATGACTGACTGGGATTAAAAATTATGTGGGAAAGGGTAGAGAAAGATTCTTTAGTTCACTTATGTCACAGTCAGACTAGGCAAGTGTCCTCCTACTTCTGTGATTTTCCTGTGAGTTTTCCAGTTATACAATAAAATAGAAAATTATAATTAATTCTGAATGCATTTCTGGATCCTCTTGAAAGAAAGGAAATAAAAGTCTCCGGGTGCCAAGCAACATAGATAGGTTTCTTAAAGGAGCCATCCCTTTGATTTCATTGTCATTGTGGTTGCAAGATATTCCAACCCAAAGGCTAGAAAAAACAGCTCCCTCTGGGGTACAGAAGGGGCTGAGCACTCAGCATCTACTGATAGTGAAGCAGAGCTCAGGTATTTATCATTATCTGTTGCCAGTGAACCTGCACTGTTGCTGTAGAGTCACATGCAGAGGTGCCACCTGCTTTCTCTTCCTCAAGTGAAGCACTCAAATATGGCTTTGCAATGTTAAAGACAATATTTCTGACAAGACATTTCTAGCTTCAGCATTCAAGCTGTCAAGGCTGTTATCAGTCCAAAGCAGGCTTTCTTTACTCTAAAGTCATTACATAACCATCAGTTTTGTTTTCCACATTTACCAGAAGCTGCCCACATGAAAACAATTCACTGGAGGATAGACCAGATAAAATACCAAGGTCTGCATTTCATTTTTATCTCTTCTCTTTCTTTCCCTTCCATGTAGGTGAGCAAGAAAGGATACTTATCATTAGATTTGTGATTATATGTTTCACATTTAACTTCAAGCATAGTAATAAAAAAAAGTTGTGATTCATAACCAAGCAGAAAGAATGGAGCCATAATACAGAATCGGAGTGAAATTTGTTGATTAAAACATGCAAAAACAACAATTTATTGAAAGGTCTGTATCACTTAATTGTATACCAGACTCACAAGAAATATCCTTGTGTTTATTTAAAATTGTCATTCAATTTGTGATCGTTTATTTAGCACTTCAAAATATACATTGCAAAGTAAACCCCTGCTCAAAACTTAAACAAATCTAAGGCCTTTTTACTATGCTGTTGAAATGCTGTATACCCCACCCATATAGAGCTCCACTGAGTTTCATTTGGAAAGATGGGAGTTGTAGTGAGGAAAAGGGAAAACCCACAAATTTGCATTATAATAAGTGGTGTCTGACTTAGCCCTACAAAATTATTTAGATCAATACACATCAAGAAAACTGTAGGAGAAGTGTTTTCAGTTCAGAGTTTGTGTTACTGCCAAAAAAAAACTAAAAAAAAACCCCAAAAACCCTCAACAAGAAGATCCCTCAGTATGCTAAATGCCTTCAACCAATTGAAGCCAATTTTAAGCTTTTTTAGATTCACATATAGGCCTATTATAAATGATCTACAAGAAACTGTAGGCCTTCCACATTCAGGGAACTCCAATCTCCTTAATAAAACAATAGAGATTTAATGTCATGTTATTCTTATATTGTAATTCCCCAGGACAGAATTGAGTAACATAGGGCCCTGGAAGACATTACAATGACTCATCTCAAATGAGGGGTAAGGAAACCTCTCACTGAGCTCTGATAACACCGAAGCACATGGATTATCTTCCTAGCTGGGAACTGCAGCACACAGCACAAGATGTCTTACACCAGATGTCACTGTACCATGCATGATGAATATCACATCTTCATTACAGACTTGCTCTGATAAAATCTGTATATATGATGTTGTAGCAAAAAACATCATTTAATATTCAGTAAATCCATTTCCCCGTGTTCTGACTAGCAAAGCAAATTTTCTTAGACCTAAAGAAACTGCTAGCATCCTTCTTTCTTCCCAGCTGTGCAAGATATTATTGCTTTTTAAAACAGAATGCAAACTGAGAATGAGAAGCTGGGTGTGTCAGGCTTATTTCCATTTCTACTTAGAGAAAGAAAATTTTGCATCCTCTTTTCCTTGCCTATTCCTCTCCCTTTCACAAGAGGAAAGCCATACAGTTACATGCACGAAAATGGACACACAATCTCCATTTACAAAGTGCTTAATTTAGTCCTTGAGTATGCACAGAAATCCTCCCTGCAGCAAAGTGATGTCAGACTATGTGTAGCCCTGCAGTATATGGAAATCCTGGTTACCATGAGAACCAGACTGCTTCTTTGCTGAGGTTTCTGCACACTGCTCTGAAGACATGCCTCCATTTTGCCACATTGAAGCAGCTCAGCTGCAGGATGCTCAGTGCCAGGCTGGGTGGCCCTGACACTGCTACCCTCCAGCCCGTGGTCCTTAATTAGCTCCAGCTCTACCACTGAAATGAATCTGTAAAAGTGTCAGACAATCAGGATTACATTTCTGAAGCAACATCCTTCCCAAATATATTTCTTCCCCTCCTCTGTCTGCCACTCTGAAAATATAAAATAAAATAAGAAGCTGCTTAGATTTGAGTCAGTATTAAAAAACCACGACATTTTATTGTATTAGGAAAGAAATCAAAGCTATACCCCCACAGCGAGATCTCAGAGGAGATTCATGTCCCCAAGCAGCCATTTTTCCAAATGCTGCTGCACACAAGTACAGATTTTCTGAACATAATTAGAGCAAATGTTGCTGTGATAACTCAAATTTGTGCTCCCAAGCTAAAGGAAAGGGTCATTTCCCTTTTCATTTCTTTGCTAGGGACACAAAAGCAGCTTCTTCAGATACAGAAGTGCTTAAAGCTGATCAGTGAAAAGGGATAACACTGTATTTTTTTCCTCTTCAAGTATGCTCTCTAGAAAAAATGACAAGACACTGAACTGCATAATATTTTTAAGCTGCAATGAATGAAGTCTTTATCACATTCTATAATTACAAGAAGTATAGAACAGCAACAGGTAAACTAACACTAGTTGGAGGAAAGAGTTTTAAGGGAAATAGCTTTGCATATCACTTCTGGCTGACTGGAGAGCCAGAACTAAGTCAAAACGTAATGTCTCAAAAATGCTATATATTAATCTTAGCCATAAAATTCCACATATAAATGTCCCGATCTCAGCATTTAATTTTTCCTTAGCACTCTGGAGGGCACTTGGGAGCCACAGAAAGCCTTTCTCAGTTTCACAGGTGCCTGGGAACTCACATGACTGCCACTTCTGCTCCATTAACCTGAAGGTATCAGTTCTCTTTTTTCTCTGAGGAATTCAATTAGCAGTTTTGTTAGACTTAAGTCACCTGTTTTTCACCTTTGCTTTACTTGCATGTTTTGGCTTCTGTGCCTGAAATCTTGTCCGTTTTTTCTAGCTGTATCAGCTAGCCTAGAAAAAGATATTATCGCACTCTTATAAATCTGGCAGTTGATTATAAATAAATAACTCATATTAACCTTATGGGAAAATGAACACAAAACAACCATGAGCATGGTTGATTCAGGACTAGTTCTTAAATTTGAATGAATGGGACAGCAATTTTTTTTTTCCTGTTTGCCCAGTGTTGCTCAACACAAAGATGCACAGTTCTGTATTCAACCAGTAGAGGACAGTGGTGAATATACACACCATCAAGCCCATCATTCATATTTCATATATGAAGAAACCTCTCTGTAGAAGTGCTGTGTTACTTGTCATTTCAAAAGCCAGTTCACATCTACAAAATCAGTGCATGACAAAGGAATACAATTTACAAAAATGTAAATAATTATGCTTCGTCTATGTGGAGTGTATTTCTTATTTGTGCAGAACACTACTTGGGTCTCATTCAAAGACCTTGACTTGGTCTTTACTCAGCAGGCTTCAAAGTTTTTCCTAAACAAAAGACAGACCTACACTGCAAATCCAATAAGCATTCTGCTTATGTGAGGAATGCAGGACAGGACCCTCAGTGTAATTATTTCTGTTCTTTAATATAATCCAGAGTCCAAGAAGTCAGTGAAGTTACACAAAAGTTCACAATGCTTTACCCTGCAAGAGGAGCAGTTGCACCACCCACTCTTTCAAGAACAATTTATAAAAAAAACAGATCTAGTCACTTTCCAGAAAAAAACATCGATAGTGCTTTATCTATCTACCTCAATTTAGACTCAGCATGCTTTTAGTGAAAGCCATTGGGACTTCTTGTGAGAGTACAGCTGTATCTAAACCCCCGGACTGTGATTTCACTAAGCTAAAGACTATGGTTATTTGACATATAGAAAACATTCCTACTTAAAAACAAACAAACAAAACCCCAAACAAACAAAACCAAACCCCAAATTTACCTGCATGTTCCATGAACAGTAACA
Source organism: Margarornis squamiger (assembly GCA_035222235.1). Classification (NCBI taxonomy): domain Eukaryota; kingdom Metazoa; phylum Chordata; class Aves; order Passeriformes; family Furnariidae; genus Margarornis; species Margarornis squamiger. The sequence continues at coordinate 75,095,459 of JAWWTY010000077.1, forward strand.
GTGCTATAACATTTTATTGTTATTTGCAATATTATCTATTTTGGCCTTGTGGCCTGAGGTATCTTGTTTTGGTTTTGCCACTTCAATGCCAAGTGATATCAAAGTGAATTAAAAACTTTATGTTATTTCCCAACACAGAGAACACAGGTGAGATATTTTGCATTTTCCCTCACTTAAAAAATAGTAGCTTGAGGTCAATGTTCATAGAAGTTTTAGACCATATCAACCAGAAGCAACATTTCAATGTTTATGCAAACTTTATCACATGAGAGAGCACAACTTACCAATTTTCATCATGTTACATTTTCAAAGTGACATTCCGCAAAACCCTGAAGAGACTAGCATGTAACAAAGAGTGTCTTCCAGGGTCCGGTGTCATCATATTTGTCTGCAGCAATACAAAGCACCTATTAATGGAATATGTAAAGAGTACTTGTTTACAGGAGGAGGTGACCAGGAAAGAATTTCTAAAGACATTGAAATAAAGAGATAAGACTTCACTCATAGGAGTATTTAGTCAACAAATCTGTTCAAGTGCTTCTCCATGCAAATATCTGGCTCATATTCTGATCTTTTAGAGCATTGAAAAATATTTATATTCAATTAACACATAACATATTGAGAGTTGTGATTAGCATTTTCTCTTCAGAACATGGAATATTCACCAGGTACACAAACAAATGACCCTCTGATTTACTTCAGTATATATTTGGATTTTCTGTTTTGCTTTAGGTTGCTGTTTCGTTCTTTCAAAATGTGTGGTAGTAAGAGCTATAGAAACAACTATAAATGCAGGAAGAGTCCTGACAAGGACAAGCATGTATTGAAGTCTAGGCATTATAGGGACTACAGAGTGTCTGAGATCCCAGAGGTCTTAGAATTATGCCAGAATCTAAAATGGCCTTTTCAAAAATGCATGCATGTCTAGACTTCACCACTGCAAAGGTAAAGAGAGTGCAGCCAACTCAATGGCACTAAGTGAGCCTTCAGACAGTCTGAATCAATCAGTCTCGGTGTGGTGACCTACCACCAGCATCTCCCATCCAAGTCTAGTTGCTCCAGGCACTCCTGTCAGCAGCAGATTCTGAACGGCTGGGTGGACTCCTCTTAGAAAAGAATAGAGCACCTAGCCAGGTTAATTTGGTCCCTGTGGAGTTCAGCCATAACAATTACTTCAAAAGTGTCCATATGACCACCAAATTAATTTGCATTATGGCTGGTGCGAGTCATTGCACAATTTTCAATAACTTAATTTGTTCATCAAAATCAGAAGAAAACCTTGTAATATTTGAAATCTGTCTCTTATTCTTACATTTTTTTCTCCTCTGGCAATACTCGACAGACAATAGCTATTAGATAATATATACTGTGCAGAAGTTTTGCTTATATCTGTATAAACTAGACATTTACATATATATAAACCAAGCATTTATGTTTTCAGATTATTGATATCAAAGGAAAAACTCTGTGATTGATGCATAAGTCCAGGAATGGATACACTAGTTCTTCCGTACTTTGAGTCATAGTATTCCATTTCTTCTCTGTACAGCAAAGCAACTACTAAATGCTATTAACACTGTCTATATATCAATCCACAATAACAGAAAAAAAAAAAAATCTTAAAACTCGTCTCTGTTTTTTCAGCCAACTGACTATGAAAGAAGGATGTGGGTGTGGAATGAATGCTGTAGATTTTCACCCCTCTCTTCTTTTAGCCCTCAAAGAGCAAGGGTGATTGTTTCCTGGAGTGAAAAGATTTAGTATCTTTATACCATGAAAAAAATTCAGCAAGGCTGTTTGTGAGAAGCAGGAGGAGAGAAGGGGACTGTCTAAACGCGAAGAAAGAGACACTTGCTCTGCCATCTGTTCCCGTGTGCTGTCACCAGGCTGCTCTGCCGCATAAGAGGCAGCTGCTCCCTTTTCCAAGAGTTAACATGAGCTATTGGAAAAAACACCCACCTTCCAACTCTGACCAAGCCCACAAAGGATCACAGCAAGTAAGTTTATGGCGCCATTTATTTGTGATGCAGACTCTGGTACAATTCCTTTGACTGTGCTCTCCTGCCTCTCATGACATTAGTAAGCTGCATTTTCCTCTCAGAATCAAACGCAAGTGGATTAGCAGTAACATACTCTGCTCAGTAGTCTGCTACACATACATTACCATTACTGTGTTTGATGCCAGTGATGTTTCAGGAACCTGGTCCTAAGTTCAGAAACAAACAAAGATTACTGAAGTGGACTGCTTGAAAGAAGGACATGAACAAAACCCCCATTTGTTAGTAAGGAAAATAAGTAACAGTCTGGCTATTAAATGAAAGGAAGCGAGACCAATGAGGGATACAAAACTTAGGATACCAGCTGCTAGAGTACAAACTGGGACTAAGGCTTGCCTTTGCCATCTGCAGAGTGCATTTCCTCAGCTTATGAACTGGATCTTTGCTTTGCCAACATCACAACATCGAAGTGTAAACACCACTTTTTGTTTCTTTGGGTTTTTTTTAAAGCATTTAAAGAAAGTTCATTTAATGCTATTCATGTAGAAGTCTTTGTCTTTTTAATTTTCTACCAGTTTTTTTCTGTTTGTTTTTAATAGCTCAGATTCAGTTTCCTTCAGGAGTAACCCAGATTTATAGGAATCACAAGGCAAGACTTTAGTGTCCCTAGTTGAGGCATTTCTATCTCGCTTTATTTTATTTTTGTGAATAATCATGTTTTGTTTCTCTGAGAAGACTGGATGTAATGACTCAAAGAACAAGGGCAATTCCTTCTTCTGCAGATTAGGTCAAGTTGCCCAGAGAAAAGATAGAGCCAGAAACAATGTGAGTCAGGAGTCAGGAAAACACTGTTCATAGTCAGAAACCTTGTGTTGTGTTTATGAGGCAAGGTCTTGGTAGCCAGGCCAGGCCAGGATGGGACTTCGGAGATGATTTCTGTGGGAAGATACCAGAACCTGTGGCCTGTGCCAGGCAGCCAAACTGACTGTAAGGCACTTTTTAAATAATCATACCTGGAATGTATATCCTCCTGCATCACATCATTTCAAAGCTTAACCTGGTAGTAGTCTTCTCTGCTGTGGAAATCAAGGAACAAGTGCTTCTATCAAAATATTCAAGACTGAAAACAAGTTCTTTTAAATGAAAACCAAAAACCCCCTCTCCCTTCCTATGGAATTCCCTGTGTCTTTAGCATTAAGTAGCAGTGTCTTCCTATCTCACCCAACAAAGCACACAAGCATGTGATTAAAGATGCACACAATCACATGTGAATGTCTGAGAGGCTTTCTCTCACAAGAGATGAGTAAATGATTAATTTATTACATTCACTTATATCAGGATGCTGTCATGAAGCTTTCTGTCCATGGGCAGCATGAAGGCTTTTTCCTTTTTCAAAAAGGGGGAAATGGGTAAGTTTGGTTTCCACAATTTTGATTGCAGAAGGCAATATTATCTGTACTCATGTTTATTTATGCATAGATTGCAGTGAGAAAGATATATAGAGAAAAAAATTCTGTCCATGTGAATAGTCAGTCCTGGATGGTGATGTCTGAGGCAGGGAGTTCAGTGGTAATGCAGAAAGAGCTAATTTATATTAATGCAGACTATGACAATAATTAATGGCAACTCTTTTCCCATTTTCAGTCCATAAAGAGTCATATTCAGGAATGAAAAGTCTTAGCTTCTCATGCAAATCTTACAAATATAAGTAGACACAGATAACCTGTTACCATGTGGAATTTGCAAACCATCTTTCAGAACAGCCCAGTCTGTCTTAGCTACGTCTGAAATCTGAATGTATTTTGCTTCCATATTATTTGAAGTCAATAGGAATTTATTTAAATATTGTTTCTGGAAAGCTCTCTATCCAAAAGTTTGATCAAATTCATATAATTAGATATAAAGAAATGTATGCATATGTATACTTATTCACTAATCCTCTCTACAAATCTTATCTCTCTTCTAATGTCAAATCATTAGCCTACAACACTGAGTCACATGTCTTTATCTGGGATAGGGGTTTTGTTTTGTTGTTTTGTTTTGGTTTTTGTTTTTGGTTTTTTTTTTTTTTGGGGGGGGGTGGTTTGCATGCTAGAACCTAGTTTGAATGCTTATTTGTTTCCAGAACTGTCTTACCTTCCGCTGGCCATTGCCCTGTGTACTGCTGTAGTTTCTAGTAGTCTGTGACACAAATTGATAACAACATTTGAACTGACCTCTTAGAGTGTTTGTCTCAGTAATATGAGTTAATTTGCACACATTAATAAGTTTTCCTTTTATAAATCTGTCCCTTTTACATCCCCATTTCTGTCAAGGTAAAAGTGTGAGGCAAACTGAACACTTTGGTGCAGAACCAGTGATAACCTGCATTTATTTTATATATTGTAAAACTGAAAACAGTGTAGAAGTGTAATGAAATGTTTAGGGAGAGAGTTATTAAAATTGTTCATTAATCATGAAACCTCCTTTTTCCTTAATGTGGAACTTCATGTAGAATATAAATAACTTAAAACCTCATTTTGTGATTGTAGTTATGTGAAGATGCTTAAACATATCTCATTAAAGTATCAGTGGTATTTCTCCTCAAGCCATAGAAGCTTTAACATATTCTCATTTGCATCAGCAGTATGGTAACTGTCTTTTGTATCAGATTTATGTTCTTCTAGAGGTTACTCTATGAAATGTAGCCAACCCCATGCCAGATTCTGGTCTTTTGTACAAATGTCATTACTTTACCCAAGCCATTATAAAAGTGACATTTTTTTCCATGTGGTCCATACCTGCAAAGTTATATCTCGTGTTTCTCTGTAACTGTGTTAATGTCCTACACCAGGCAATCAGGAATGTGGTTTTTCATTTTTAGTTCTCTAAAAGCATCTCCATGGACGCTTTACTCTTACAGAGTAACATTAACACTGTTGTATATTTCTGCTTTACATGTAACTTTTGCCTCCCATCTGTATTATTCCTATTGCATTTGCATATAACTTATGCTTACTTTATCTTACATTTTTTTCTACTGCTTCTTCCCGACACTCGCCTGTCCTCCCATCTCCTATTCAACTGTTTTAGAAACCACCATATTACTTTTTCCCTGAACATCTTTTGTTATCTGGCTATCTAATCATAGATAATGTAACTGCCCTGGTCCCTGTCCCCCTCCCCCCCACAGCCCCCTCCCCCGACATTTTCCCCTTTCATTCCTCATTCTTTTAGGAAGGACATGTTCTTTCTTGTTTTGCACAAAGGTGGGTCCTGGCTTTTCAAAACAGGTGTTCAGGCTCTTCCAATGAAGCTTAAAAAGAACAAAAGGTCAAATTCAGCTGCAATGGATAAGATCTTATCTCAAAGAGAAGAATTTGTTCACAAATACTTTAAAGAAAAAAAAAAGAGAGACAGAAAACGTGAAGAGAAACATCTCTAGATCACTAACTTGCTTTTATCCACTTTTTTATTACAACAGGTCTGAAAAGCAAAGCAAACTAAACACTGTGATGTGGTGCATTAGGCAGTAATGATGCTACTTTAAAAAGATGCTGTTTATGTTTGTTGTTGTTTTTTTTTTTAAGGATGCATTGAAAGGAAATTTAGAAAAGAAAAAGAAGAAAATGTATTGCTAAGTAAAGTGTTTGCCTTATCTAGGCATATACAGGTACAAAACTTCTCAGTACAGCTAAAGGAGAGATTTTTCAACCACAGGGGTAACAGATTCCCTGGAACAGGAAGGGAAAAGGAGCAGATTCTGTTCCCTTCAGCACCATTGCTTGTTTTCAGTTATGTCTTTCCACTGGAGAAGTTCATACAAGAAGTTCAGGTGACTGAGGGTTAACGAGATATTGTTTCTGCTATATGGTATCTTTATAGCTGCTTTACAGTTGGTGAGGATCATTACTTTCACTACTTTAATAATGTTTGTATTAGTCATCTGCAAACCAGTATTTAACAAGGACTCAATTTTGTAGCTGCAATCATATTGTCTAGCCCAGAACAAACATGTACATAAAGAAAATGTAAACTCATTTAAAAAAGACGACCAGATTTTGAATAATTTTAGATGTTTGCTTTAGATGCTGCATGGAGCAGCTCCTAGAGAAGTAACAGAAGCATGTGCAAGAGAATCAAAAAATGAAAACTCTTCTCCATGCATAACTCCTTGCAGTTTTTCTCTAGTTTAAGGTCATAGTTCTGGGGTTTTTTCAGTGCAAGCTGGTAGAGCATATGCATTTATTTGATTTTTCAGTGTTTCATTTGAGAGAGCTTTCATTGTCTTGTGAAACTACTGAAAGAAAGAAATTAAAGCACAATAATAGAAAGTCCTTTCTACATCCGGTTTCCCCACTTTTCTGAAAAATGGAACATCGAGAACTGTATGCAATCCACCTTATTTTCATCACCCGCTATTGATAAATTAAGACGCAACTGTACTGTATATTCCTAGATCTTTAAAAGACTCTGAGGAAAATAAAAACAAACCCTCAGACAACAATGGCATGCATTCAAATTCAATGCATTAAAGGAAACTGTCCTTTCCCATCTTGAGTAAAATCTGAATTAGGATAATGCACAGTGGTGTTGCTTAAGTTAAAGTACGACTCTCTTCTAAGCTACTATAAAACTTTAGCTTGATTATGCAATACTTTGACAGAATTCCTGATCTTTAAACTACTTCACCTTATCAAACATGAATAGAGAAAGTGTTGTTTGGTTTTAGTATTTTCAAACCCTTCAGTGTAATTGAAGTGACTAAATCTTGAAATCAAATTTTCACTTCAAATTTCGCTTAACAGTGTATATGTTGTGCCTGTAATACCTGCCAGCTGAGGTTCTAAGATGTCCCATGTAGCATCTAGAACATTAAATGTTTCCACAATATCAGAAACACATTTTAGCAATTATCTTGATCAGGAATCTACTGAAGTCTAATATTAACTGCAGTGATCTCTTAGCCAGTTCTATAGCGAGTAGGTCCTGAAAGAATACATATTAAATAAATTAATTATATTTTAGATATATTAATTACATATTAATCTCAGTGTCTTTTCTCTCTACCATCTGTCACACATTATGGCACAGTTAGTCAAGTCACAACTGGTCAACAGAGTTATAAAAATGGGATTTGTAAGGATTGTAAAATAATTAGATAATTTCGTCATCAGTGACATTTACTGTACAAAGACTTTTTTTCCCCATGCAGTTTTCTATTACATCAGCTGCTTATTATAAAGGTGAGGCAGGAATTTCCCCCATATATCCAAATAGAGAAATGACAAATTTGACATCCAAGAAGGCTATTATCTCAGCAGATTGAAAACAGCCTAAGGCAAGCTAGTGCAATTTAAACACAAAATGCCACTCATTTCTTGGGACTACCATGTATTGATGAAAAAATTGCCATCTTTCTTACTCTTACTTATGACACTCTTCCTGTAAATTTTATACCTATAAAAACTGTCTTTGAGCTTCATATTTGGAATACCACAATAGTCACAGAGATAGGCAAGTTAGAATCTTGTTTGACAGGTTTCACTTGCGAGTGGTGATACCAAATGCTTTTGGAGCCTGTACAACCTCTGAGCCTCTGCACATTTGTAACTTCAACTAGCTTTCTGGTTGTTGTTTATGAATATATATGGTAAAGACTAAGAACAAGAAGACTCCAAACAGACATCCTGCTAAAAAAAAATTAGGCAGCTATATAATACCTCCATCATTATAAATTCCCAACACAGCCTGCATAATGGCTGGATTTTGCATCATACCTTAAAGTCAGTAAGTAATTTGGTGGGATAATTCACCTTTAAAATCAAAAATTCCATTTCAATTGCCTCTACTATAATTATATGCTTCGTAATGCTGTACAGGCAGAGTAGAGCAAACAAAATCAAAGAACAAATCAGCACAGATCTCAAGGACTAGTGACAAGGGCAGTGAGAGACAGATGCTGCAGAGGAGTGCCTAATGCACCTTGCAATGATATAATAATGTCAAGGAGATGTACCGGTGGGCTGCACACGAGGCATGACAAAAAACCATAGTAATTTCATCTTGCATGGGGTACTTGCCTTTATTTGCAAACCTCCTCTGCTAACATAAGCAATGCATGGGGTTAAATTTGTAAACAATTGTTTGCAAATATATATAAATATAATAAGACTTCAATGTTCTTTTGTTGGCACTGTCTCATGGCATGATTTAGGATCATGACAACCAGCATTATCTCAGACTTCCAACTATGGTTTTGAGGACAATACAGGCCAGAGACTGTTACACCATTTCTAGTTAGTTTTATGTAAGAAAAGACTGTGATTTTAAGCACACAAATAAGAGGTTTTTGTTACAAGTGCGGTATTTGGCACAGCTTTTCCCCATCTCAATTAGTATTTTCTCAGGCTATGCTCAGACAGATGATCTTTGACCTTTATTTCTACTCACTCATATGTAATATATGTATGAGATGAGCTTAAAAAATGTCCAGGGTCACCTGCATGAACCTTAATCTTTATTAAATGTATATAGTCTTTGTAAACAAAATTTGACAGGTTAGAATGATGCTTTAACACCATTAAAAAACATAATGTATTAAAAGCCATATATGGCAGTGTTTGATTACTGCAATATGCTGCATTTAAAATTCATGTGTTTTCTATTAATAGAAGGACCAGCTCTTCAACTGTTACTTATTCATATTGACACTAGTGCATGCTAAATGGAGCAATGTGAATCAGCTACACTTTTTGTCCATAGAATAATGTTGTTGAGACTGGAGGATGATGGTTTGGATCCACAGATCTCATTATGCTGCCTTGCATTCCTTAGAATCACCCAGAGTTACAGAAATGTTACAGATTGGCCTCTGTGTTGTTGTAAAGATTAAAATTGAAAATGGTTAATTTGATCAAGTAAAATTTTTTACTTGCTTTCATTATCAGTTTATTTCTGAAGAATTAAGTGCTTTCTTCTAGGTATGCTAATAAAGAGGTTTAAAATTAGAATCAGAATTAAAATACCTTTGCCATAAATATTTCTTCAACTTGAAGCTACGAACAGACTCAAGCAGCAGTCATGGCTAAAATATAGCTATAAAACAGCTATAAGACTGTAGGTCTGTTTGAGAAAGAACAGTACAGTCTAATTAAAATAATTTTGATTTTTTTTTTAATACATTCTTATA
>JAWWTY010000077.1:75104726-75123897 GCA_035222235.1 Margarornis squamiger
GACTGTAGGTCTGTTTGAGAAAGAACAGTACAGTCTAATTAAAATAATTTTGATTTTTTTTTTAATACATTCTTATATTTCTGCCAACTATGCAACACAAGTTTATTTGCATGTTATTCACATTTGTACTTACATGTTTGGACAACATTTTTAACTACATTGATAGATGAGCAAAATGAAGAAGAATGATTAAAGAACACAAACTGAAGAAAAGCATATTTGGGACATACTGAAATAAAAAATTTCAACTAGAAAAATACTTTTGTTGGAAGAGATAGCTTTGTCTACTAATGGGAAAATGTGAATTATTTTGAGAGAAGAATATTTTGTACTGTTAAGGTGAGAGATTAAGTTGTAATTATGCTAATATTGATTAATGCATTATGGCATTCAATTAAATATGATGAAAATGGATGAGATTTAATAACCAAATTTTACTGTATAGTTAAAATCACAGAGTCCTAATTTAAGAAATATTTTTGTTTCATGAGAAATTTTTACTTTGTGTTTTATTTTACATTTCAAAATAAATATTCAAATAAATGGTAAGGCAGAAAGTAGGTTTTGTATAGATGAGAAACATGTATTTGCAGCTTAATAAAATAAACAGGTAGGATCAGCAAAATCCAGACTTTTAATACTTTATTGCTACCTGAAATTTTCTGCCAGAAACACATTTCTTGGTCTTTAGCACAACTGAGAACCACATGAATTTCAATTCTCTTAGTCCTTTCAAAATCCAGGTTCATGCCCAGCTTGCAAATTTATAATGGCTTAGTCATTATCAGAAACTGAAAAAGTATATTTGCAAAGCAAAAACATAGAGAAGGTATTGCATGCAAAATTATGTATTTTGAATCTATAGACGTCCTCTAGTACTCACAACTTTGCATCTTTATTAGAAAAGCTCCACAGAGCATAAGAAGATAATCTAGCAATCTCTGTTCATCTTCTCTAAGTATCCAACTTGTGTGTCACTGGGAATTCTGTATGTGTTCATCCAAGGTCATATTTTTTTTCCTAAGAAATGCTTATTTAATCTTAAAATATTTGTCTTTATTTAAAAGGTTAATTGTTCTCCTTTACTTAAACATTTCCGTTTGTCATTGTGGTTTGGCTGGCAGAGGAAATCAGGTTATGTACATGGTGCCATTTGCCAAAATACTGACGTATGAAAAATTGGCATTTATTGCTCCTGTTCATCGGATCTCTTTCAAGAGACTTGTGTCTTGTGCCTCTAAAGACAAAGCTGAAAAAGAAGAAAATATTAAAAATGAAAAATAGTTTTGAAGAGAACTTGATTTTGTTTCAAAGTGTGACTATAGCTGCTACTTGAAAGACATGCAAGAGCTCAAAAAAACCAAAAGAAACCAGCTACACATATGCTTACATATAAACATATAGCTGTGCCTGTATGTGTTGGTTTGTGTATCTAGCTATACAACATCAACACACAGAATGCTGAGAACAAGAAAATATTAGGTCTATTAACCTATATGGCTATTAGTGAACTCCATGAAATTCTTCAGACTTGTTGATTGTGCATCAGGTATTTCTCAGGGATTATTCACAGAATGTCACAAAATTAACTCTGAATTGAAAAACCAAAAACCAAACAAATAAAAGCCAACCAAACAAATTAAAAACCCAAACAAACAAAAATAACAAACCACTCCTTCTCCTTGCAGGTAAGCAGTCAGTCCAAAGATAGTTTATGTCTAAAACAATTGTGGTTAATCAATAGCTACTGACAGGCTGTGGCAGTGTTCTTTATTTCTTTATTTCATAATATTCAACTCAAACTTTGTTGGACATAATATTTTTTACCAGATTTTAAAGAGTATGAAAGCAGTAGAAGTTTGGATAAATGAAGTAAAATGGTTGCTCAGAAATTTATCAGGATGAAAACCTTCAAAAAACAAAAAGCAAAATGTTTTGATGAGTACATATATAAATAGCCAGTAGCATGGATTAGAGCTAGAATGGATATCATTTGCTTTCATAGGAAGCTCAAGGAAGATTAAAATGGCTAAAATGCTGAGTAAATAACCTTTCAGACAGACTGGAAGATCCTTCATAATGAGTAGAGCTACAACGGAAAAATGTGATATTTCAAACTATCTGGATGTTCAGATGAGAGCAAGTGGGATTCTGCGGGAACTTTTGATCGTGAGCATAACCACTCAAAGTGGAAATTCTAGAGAGTACAACCTGACGCTTGTTCATCTGCTGGTTTCTGAACATAATTCAGTTGCAAAGAGAACATGATGTTCATCACCATCTGAAAAGCAGAAAACAGAAAAAAATTTCTGCCTTATGGAGGCAGAGTTTTGTTAAAATAACGTGTGTGATTTCTACCAGGGGTTATTTTTAGCTCTGGCTGAACTCTTTCCCCAGTTCTGCCATTTCAATAAAAATGACACAGTAGTTTCATGCTAAAGAGTTGTGAGTAATTATGCAGTAAGGCAGAGTTTATTGGTGAAGTTCTTTCCTCACCGTTTACCTTCAGTAGAATTTGTGCCTCCGGTGGAAGGTTCCAGTATGCATGGTCAGCCAAGTAAGAAGGTGTTTATCACAGTTTATAATATTAAACTGCTACTTCTTTAATTCTTGTGACAGCTGAGAAAAGAGTGAACAAACTAGTTTCCACACTCTACAGACATTTTTAAAAATACAATTGCTCCAGTTGATCTTACACAAAAGAATATTAATTTTCTAACATTTTTAAAACAATTATGGTTATTTTTATAGAAGTCAAATTTGAAGAGAAGAAATTTAAAAAATGTTTATTTTAGAACACTTTAATTATTTATTTATTTTTAACCAACAATGTGTTGAATTCCACCTAATTTCAAGATAACTGGACAATAAAAGAAAAAAACAAATTAAAAAAAAAAAAAAGGCTGATTTGGTTTTTTTAGATAGAAAGCATTATCACTTTTTTATTTTTCCTTTCACAGAAACTCCTAAAAAAATTATGCTAAAAATACTTCTTAATTATTTTTTCTGCATGTTTATTCTTCTTATACTCTAAAGGACAGAAAGAGAATAAGGCCAGGATCCATTCTTAGCCTAATAAAAATTGCATAGATTCAAAGTAACTCAATATGAGCAAATGGTTTCTGTGGCTTTCAGTGAAGATCCTCTGCTCAGGGATTCTTGTAACAGTATCTCTGAGTCTACTGCCTCTTCGAGTGATTGATCCTTTCAGCTGACTCTGGTTTTTCTAAACAGTGAGCTATGGCACTCAAGACTCCACAGGGAGGTAGGACAATATACCCAGAATAAAAACATGAAATAGTCTAAGAATAAAATCTATCATATTTGAAAAGAAATTAAAGTGTACATAATTTTTAGCATGATGTATTTCTGCTAATCATTACAATGGAAAACAAGTGTGTAATAATCTTTTCCTAAGGTGTGGCAAATTTCAAACTTTGTATGGTGAACTTCTGCTGTGGAAAGAATTATTTTAGGAAAAATAAACACTCTCACCTTTCCACATCACTCACAGAAATCTGTGCAGAATCTAGGTAAGTTATGTATGTGGCTCATTTAACCTTTTTTAGCAGAATTAAATTTCCTGTTTCTAGGAGTTTATACTCCGGAATACTCTCCCAGATGCCACTTTGTGGCCTTCAGTGGCAAACCTCAGCAAAGAAAAGAAATATATATAGACATGTATATAATTACCACAAAAATAGCAATAAGGAAAAAAAGTTAAAAAATAAAAGGCTTGTTTGGAGGCTGTGGATCTTTAAGAATCCTTGCTTGGCAGCCACTGAGTAATGAGGAAATGTCCAACTCAATAACTGTAAAATGGATTGAATCAGCCCACAGAGAGGCAACATTGAAAGAAGTGCTGAATTTGGTTATTTCACAACTGCTAGACGTGTCATTATAAACTGGAAGTTAATCAATTCTGAAAGTAATCATGGAGAACATTCAGGAAAGAAAAACTGACCTGAGTGGGGAAAAGCACCTTCTCACGTGTCGAAGAGGGCCTCAGTATATTATATAATATGTTTAAAATTTTAATAAAATCATACATTCTTATAATGTCTGACACAAGATCAAAAATCTTGGTTTACTGATTAATTCATTAGAAACACACATCCTGAGGATGGTGAGTGTAGTGGCAAATCACAATACAGATATGAAAATTCTGTACCTTTTAAAATGTTCACAGAGTGGATGCAAAAAAATTGATACATTTTGAAGGCTTGAGTTTCCTCTTGTCTTCCCTCAGATTTTTTATCCATGTGCTATTCACTGTCCTGGGAAGATCATCTGTGTCACGTGTCATTGACCACTTCTGTTCAAGTTAAAGACCAGTTTGTGAAAGGATAACCAAAATAAGTGTCTTGCTTATTTTCCACACAAGATAGATTCATGTTTATCAGTTTTGCACTCTTACTTCCATTAAAAAGAAAAGATGAATTACCCAGTCTTGTTCTACGTTTGAAGGTTTTGTACAATATACTGCATTAGTTAAGAACTTGAAAAAAAATCATACCCTAGCTGAAACAAGTCTGCCAGTCAATAAAACTTTTGGCAGTATGCCTTATTCTATATTGCCATTTGTTCAACTTATTCAACAGAGTTATTTACTAGTATAAACCATGCATTTACCTAGACCTGGGAAAGGTAGGAATACCTTAGGTGTGATTTTTTTTATTTTTTTTTTTTTAAATATAGAAACCCTTACCCATTATCTGAATTTTACTCTAACACATACACATATGAGACTCTTCTATAAAAGAGTGGAGTTTCTTTTACTTAACTGATGTGTTGGAATACAATGAGGAAAATTACAAAATGTTGTGAAATAATTATAACAGTTCAGTCATTCATATGCAATTCCTAATAAGTGACTTAGGAGTCTGTAACTGCATTGCAAAAGGTCTTCTCATTGAGGCTTCTAAAGGATAAAATATAAATAGCATTGGTCATAATTTTCTGAATAGATTCTTTAACGTTTGACAAAAAAGTATGCTTGTGGGAAACATTTTTTGACATCGCTTTTTCTAATAAACTCCAAAAATCAGAGTAATTAAGTAAAGGGAAGGAACTTCCATGTCAACATTTTCACAGTCAAATTAAGATTGTGTCCCCTCCCAACCTCTTGTGCATTCCCAGCCTCATCACTGGTGGAGTGTTGGGAGGAGCAAAAAAAGTCCTTGACTAAGTATAAATACTGTTCAGCAATATTAAAAACATCTCTGTATTATCTACTTTCCAGCACAAATCTAAAACATGGTCCCATACCATCTATTCTGAAGAAAACTAACACTATCTCAGCCAAAACCAGCACACAGGTAGTGAGTACTCTGCTACTTTTTCTTCCGTAGCACCCAGTGACATCCGCTGGTTAAACCAGCTGAGTGGTGCTGAGCGTGTCTGCTCCCTTGGATAAAAGCAAAATTCACAGTGTGGACAGGGAGAACCTGTCACAGAAAATACACTATTTATGTCATTCTGTCATAATGCATACAAATGATAAGATTAATGACTTGGGAATTTTAGCTACAGTAGTGCTATTAGTCAGAAGACACCCATGGAAAGAGGACTGTCTGACACTGTCATTTTGAAGTACTTAAACAAGCCACATTTATGACTGTTTTTTTCTAATTAACTTCATTTCTAACAACTGTTCTTTTTTCGAATTTACATTTTAACAAAATGCTCAGAATTTAAATAGATATTTCCTCATTGCACTCTCCTGGTGATTCTGCTTATGCTTCTTACATTATTAATGCTTACATGCATTTTTCCTTACATACTCATAAAAGGTACATGTTAGTGTACCCAGTGGCAGCATGGACAGCAAGTTCAGACCTCCATAGCAATACTCCTGCAAAGCTGAACAAACCTGGAAGGAGAGATCTATTCTTAAGGGAATTAGAAGCAAAAAAAATCAAACCTAATCCTGCACACACTTGAGCACCTGCAGAACTTAATGATGTGAATACTCAGCTGGAGATCAATAACAAGCATTTAGAACACAGTTAATGCATTCTTCAGTGATTGCAAGGTCAAACTTGTGTCTCATTATTTGGATAGTAGCAACACCTTAAAGATATGAGATGTAACGTACTTCAAGACACCATTTTGGCATGTGTGGTAATTTCTGAATACGACTAATATTACAATTGAGGAAAAACTTGGTGTCTCTTTGACACTATTACCTCTAGATCAAATGCTACAGTAATCATATATTTGTAAACTAGTTTACATCAGAGGAAGGCATTTTGAAATCCTGCTCTGTGATGTACCTGTATTTCTCTATATGACTGTAAATCAAACTCTGACTAGTATAAACCGGCTGTATTTCTAAAGCAAAAAGAAACTCCAAATACAGCCAACAAATAAGAAAAACCCCAATTTTTGATGCTTTCCCTTTCACCTCCAAAATACTTCTGTAACACTTCCTATAACACATATGTAGTAATATCACATTCTCACATCTCATAGTTCTTTTGTCCCAATCCATAAGTCATCCACACAACCAGCAGCCACACTAAAAGACAATTCATATGGCATGAAGCATTCTATCTGGTTTTATTATAAGCTTGTACAGTTACATTAAACCTGTATATTGAAGCAAATATTAAGAGCAAAATACCTCATTTACTTTTGCTCATATCCCTAGAGAGACAACATGAAAGTCCAGAACAGGGATCTCACTTTCCCACTCTTTGCAAAAGATAAGAAAGGAAGTAAGTGCAGTTTGTCTCTGGTTAATGCAAGGAATCAGATGAAACAGAAAATAACCAAGAACCAAGCAGGAAGTAGAGCTGACAGTGACATCTTGGTAGAGAAGAAAAATGGCAACATGCTGATTTTTGTTCTAGGGAGGCTGAGAGCTGGCTAACTTTCTCTGCACTCAGCAGGATATAATTACAACATAGCAGAGCAAAATGAACAGCCCATCCACAAGTGACTTCAAGAACATTTTTTTTTTTTTTCAATGTAAGCATTATTCTACTTGACAATTCTGTGCTTGGATTAAATGTATTCAGCCCTTTCACTCTTGTTTCCTTTTTCCATTGCAGAACTTGAATTAAGACATCACTCCTCCTTCACCGCTTGCCAACATTCAAGGCAGAAATATTGCACTAGAGACATGATGAAAAAGAGGATTCATTAGCAAGAAACATCAACATACTTTGTGACCTTAAAAACCCAGTCATAAAGGAGAAAGTAGGCTGTATTAGTGGCATATAGAAATATATACTTAGCAGAGGAACACATCTAATTGTGTATAGTTTAGATATATATATAATCTAATTCTTAGTTTAGAAATCTTCAAATTCAGAAAAAAAAAAAAAAAAAAGAAAAAGAGCAGAGTAAAATGATAGAGAGTTTTACAGTGTACAGATGGCCTGTATTCAGACTAGACTGATATAAGAAACTGGGGCTGGAACAATAGGTGAAAGACTCACAGAACTATGGTATGGCAAAATGTCACAAACGTTATAAGAATTGGAAATAATTGTGTGCTGATGGAGTCTAATACTGTCCTTGATACACTATCAAAGAAAAATAATACTATAAGATTGTATCATTCAAATTACAGAAATAATAATTCAGAGAAATGTTGCACAGAGCAGCAGCAGAAGTGAATATTTGCTTACCTACTAATCTGAGAAGCATAGTTTTAAAGACCATGTAAAGGGCTGACCTTGTCTGGCTGCCAGACCCAGCTACTCTCATTCTCCCTTCTTAACAGCACAGGGGAAGAAAACAAGATAGAAAATATTGTGGAAAAGCTTAAATGCAGTTTAATAAGAAAAGCAAAAGCTGCACACAGAAGGAAAAAAAAAGAGGGATTTATTCACTACTTCCCAACAGTGGGCAGATATCCAGTCATCCCCAGGAAAGCAGGGCCTCAGCACACATGGTCTGTACTTGCTAGGGAAGACAAAGGCCGTAATCAAGAATATTCCCACATTCCTCTCCTTTCCCTTAGCTTCCATTATGGAGCACAAGATCATAAAGCAGAGAATGTTTCTTTGGTCAGTGTCTGCCAGCTGTGCTGTTTGTGTCCCACCTAGCCTCTTGTCCACCCCCAGCCCACTGGCCTCTGGGTGGAAAAGGGTTGGAAAGAAAGCCTTGTTACTGTGCAATCACTGCTGAGAGGTAGCCAAAACACTGTGTGTTATCATCACCATTTCAGGCACAAATGCAAAGCCCAGGACTATATCAGCTGCTATGAGGAAAATTAACCCCACTGAAGCCAGACAGATACTGTTAATCCCAGGAGCACACAGTTAGACAGTGAGACAGCATAATCCAAGGGTTGAAACAAGATAGATGTAACTGATATTGCTAATTGTGCTTATATGCATGTACATATATGTGCATTATGCTCAGATGCACATGCCCCATTGGATAGTATAGTTGTCAAGAAGCAGGAAGCAAAGGTACCTCCCTATATTCCTTCTTTCTGCCTCATCACCAAAAACTTACTTGGACTGGAGTGAAAGTGTGATATTAAAGGCTACCTCACTGCTTCTGCTCTCTTCCAGAGGAATCAGGACTGTGACAGACCTGGTCAAAGTGACCAAAATGAAAATGAACATTTTTTAGCAAAACAGGAAAAACATTCAGCACATCCGTTTCTCCTAGGTGTACCTGCAGCCTGAAAAAACCTACTAAAGACCAAAAGATAAGAGGAACAAAGATGTCCAAACTGAATATGCTCCAAAATGCTGTAGCTTGAGTATGTTGATTTTTACCCCTCTTGCTTTCAAAGTAAGTTGCCTTCAGGCTTAATCTTTATGTATCAAAGGGAACAAAGACAATAGAAAGTGTTTTACAGAGAATTTTCACACTAGAAGATGTTACAAGGAGCTTGTTTCTGGCTCTGATTGAAAGGTTTTTTCAAGTAACATTTATTTGAGTCTTGAGATGAACATGGAAATGTTCTCCACACTGGTTTATCTTCTTGGAAAAAAGATGTAGCTGTCTCCTTCCCCATCTTCAGGTCTTTGTGGTCTGGGGACTGTGAGTCAGTCTGGGCCATTCTTGCACCTCTACATCTCACGATCCCTTTGGTCTTTGATAAACACTTTCTTTGGGAAATGAGAAGAAATCTGACTCATACATTACTCTCAGCATTAGCAAAGGGAAGCCAGTTACTCAACTTTTTCTTATAAATTCCCAGGGCCATTCCTATGTATTCTCTGTTCTTGTAGAATTCTCTCCTTTTCAGTTCCTTTCTTACATCTGTACAAGCAGTTGCTGAGATACCCAATTACTTAGGAGCTGATTTTCAATAGTTCCACAAACCCTCGATTTCAATTCCTTCTCTAGAATTAAACATACTCAGTTCAGCTAGTTCACTACAAGATCTTGGGTTCCAGCCTCTTCCAGAGGATGCTCTCTGTCAGGCCAGGCTCTGAAGATGCCAAAGGTCCCTGTTCTCCTAAGGAACTGCACATATGAACTTTCCCTGTCCCTACACCTGTATGCCTTCTACACTCATCAGAGATCAGACAGGGTACATAAACAGGGCTGTCACTTCTTCTGGACGTGACAGGTAATTCAAACATATTACAAGATGTTTCCAGTTCTATCTCCTCTTAGAGCAAGGGGGAAATTATCCCGCACTCCCTGTTTTTCCAAAAGTACAGCTGTCATTGACAGCTAGATCCAAATGATCGATGCAGTGCATTCTTCCACTTGCCCCTCAAAATTGAGATGACTATCTATTAATATCTGTACAGGTAACTTAGTATTTCCCTCCAAAAATCCACCTCTCCTATCCAGAAAATTAAATATATATAATATAAAGAAAAAAGGTAATAACCAGGTAACTTAAGCAAGTATGTTTAGGCTATGACAATCTGCCTTATCTCACCCATATAACCTCAATGTTTTCTTTTCTTTTCCATCAGTTCTTGCTTCTTTTCCTTTACAAATAATTTGAGGTGAATCTGCAGCTTTGCCATTGTGCTCATAGTGTAATAGCATCTTATCTCACACAAAGGATTTGCCAGGGAAACAGAAATGCAGAAGTCTTATGGAATAATTTGCTAGAAATGCTGCAGAGGCATCATTACTCAGTTTTGGGAGCAAAGCAGTAGCGGAGGAAGAGTTACAGTGGAAGGTCTTGCACTTCACCCTGGCTGCCTAAAGTGTTCACAGAAAGTTTATGAAATTGGTGCTGAGGACATAGAATAGTTTAAAAAAAACTCAAGTAGACTGCAAGTCAAATTATCCTCTAAAACCTGACTCTATTTCTCATTACAGTGTTCATGTACTCCCCTCAGAAATTATAAAGTTACAATGTCAATAAAGAGGAATCACATAAGTCTATAGGGTCTCCCATTTCTCAGTTAAATTTGTGTGGTTCAGCTTTCAAAATTGTACTAATTTCTGATTCTAGTAACTGCAATTTCTATTTTTTTTTTCAAGTATTTTGCTCATTACTTTTGATCTTGACTAACTTAAGTCTGTGTGATTCTGAATCTTTTTCCTCACCTTCAGTTCCTCTAAGATACGTCTTTTCTAAACTTTCCAATGCTGAGTGTGGCAGATGTGTTTTCTGTGTTTGAAAAGGATGACCAGCGTGGTAGAAAATGGAGGACTTCAAAACATCATGTTACCTAGAGTGCAAACATGTAAGGCCTTGTAAGAGAACAGACTGGAGAGTACAGCAGCCTGCACTGACAAAATGCGTCTCTCTTGTTCATATTTGTGGTGGATTGACCTTGATGCAACATCTTGCCTTGAAGAAGAGGAAAAGTAAACAGGGAATTATCAAATAGAAATTGGATTGAACAATGCATATGTAACATTTTATAAACATGAACTACATTTATACTTGTAAGCAGAGAGACTCCAAGTATTCTTTTTCCTAGAAAGGTGACAGTAACATCTTTATAAGAATTAAGCAGGTTTTGTGCTATCCCTCTCGATGAGATTTACATTAAACGGACAAGTACTGAGACCAGACAAAAGTCCTTGCTGGTAGTTGCAGTGTTGTCTGAATTACTTATAACCATAAACACTTATATGTATATTATTCAGGATTTATTTTTCTTTTTAATAACGAGTTTAATTATTTTTAAAACTACAAGGCCTCCATACCAGTTTCTAACCCAGAACATCAGGCTAGGAATTTTTCTCTCAAATAATAAAAAATATTCAAAAGTGCCTGGATATTTAGCCCACTACATATGTATCATGTCAAGGGACTTGTTGGATTACACAGAACAAGATCTATTTTGAAAATGTCCTAAAACTAATTTTTACTTCTCGGAATTTGTGATATCTTTTATAGATCATGATACTGTGTACCATGTAAAAAACATTAGATCATGCTTCCCTGCATAATAATGTATGATTGCTTCAGGTGTAAAATGGAAGCATGGTAGAGAATAGCCATCCTACTATCACTATCACTACTATCTTTTGTTTGGTTTAGTTTTTTCTGATGGACATATTTACTGATAAATAAATGTTACTCCACATCACTCATCTTTGAATATCTCAGATAGTCATTCAGACCAAAATGTATTAGTATTAAATATTACCACATTAGAAAGTCCAACATTTTTTATTCATTTTCAAAAAAAAAAATCAGTTTGAAGAAATATTGAAGTAATAAGCTGCAGAATTGACTACCAGCTAATTCGAGCAAACCACTTTTTGTGAACTGAATTATACTGTAGCTACCAGTTTTCATCCCTCTGAAAAATTCAAATATTTAGACCCTTTCTTAACACCAAAACACACAATTTTTTGTGCCATGGATGAATACATTTTTGCAACTCTTAGTTTTTGCTGTTTCCTGACATGTCAGAGCTCACATTCTGCATTTTAAACAGTTAGGAGTAGCAAAGAGAACTACCCCACAGAACACCATTGCCAGCAAATGCCTCCTTTAACAGCAGGGCTATCTCTGTTTACCCTTTCTCACTCTATTATACCAAATAGGTATTAGACTTCATAAAAACCTTATAAATCTACCACACCTGCTTACAGACTACCAGCTATCCCAGTGCCTCAGGCTTCTTTCCCTACTTTTTCCTCAGCTCCCTTGAGCTTCAATCTCTCTGATCTCAGTTTGGATGAAGAGATCTGTTTTTTTCTTCAGTATTGTGCCTCTCACATCTGAGCCTGTTTTCATTTGCTTTTTTAAAGATGCCTAGTTTAACCCTGTATTTTCCAACTCTGCTGTAAATCCTGCCATAAGGATAGGAAGAAAAAGAAGTTATTAAAAATTCCCTCTCTCTATTATTCCCCTTGTTCACCCTGTCAGATCCCTTTCTTTTTTATGACTATAGCTGTTGCTGCTTCCTGCTGGTTTTCCAAGCTGCCCTCTCTGACATTGAGCTGATGTCTATGGCCTTAGATTCCTGAATTCACTGTCTCTGCTTTCCTAATCTGTTAGTTGTTTCAAATACCATCTCCATCAGACTTGTCTGTGGGTGCTGGAGATTACTCATTAGTCAGCTGTTTTAATTACGCATCCTGAATATATATTTTGTTTCTGTCATTAACACTGTAGTGTTAGGACACTTACAAGATTATCCACATTTCCTTCTCTACAATTTTGATGAAATCATTTAGACAAAGCAAAAACAGTATTTATTTTTTTCATTTGGGCATGTGAAAAAATCTCACATTTTCACTAAACTGAGAACTATTTGGCAGTCAATATCAAAAGCAGCAAAAAAAAGTTTAAACAATAATTTCTTTCTCAGTTAGCAGTTTATAAGTACATCATTTTTTCATTAACATGGCTCTCTCTCTTCCAACACCTTCATAATCCATCTTCTGGCTTGGATACTGGCTTCCATAATCCTGAGAAAAGCACTATTCCTTACTCTAGTATGCCTTTCTGTTTTTTCTTTTTAGATGCTTCATAAACAAATCTCCACAAAATATCAGCACAGAGTCCTGCAAGCACTACAAAAATTATCAGACAAATCTAATTGGTTTTGGATTTGTCAGGGGAGCTCACACCCTGTTCATGGTGCTGGGTGCAGGACACACAGGTCTCATGTCCCACTCACACCTTTAGAGTAAGTCTGTCTCTGTCCCCTTAATCTGATACACACTGCAGTTGTAGGCACACCAGTTGGACATTTTCAGTGAAGTTAAAACTTTGCTTTTCATTTAGAAACATGTACAGTTTGAAAAAAATATGGAAAAGATATGATAAAGCTGTATTCTTTCCTTCCCCCACCCCTTTCCTCTCATATTTGGCTTGCAGATAGACACCATATATCCACTCTCTGTAGCTTCATTTTTCCACTGTGTGCCTAGCTTAAATTTTCATTCAGCAAAGCATTTAGATTGCTACTTGCATTTCATTATGATATTGTTTTGGTCAATAGAAATTAACTTCACCATGCACTGAAAGATAAGCTTCATACTTGGGAGATAATACTACAGCAGCAAAGATAACTTTTTGTTTGAGTAACTCATCAACAGTCTTGATTCAGTTTCTAGCTCTGGCGCAGCCTTAATATGTAGCGGT
Organism: Margarornis squamiger; assembly: GCA_035222235.1. NCBI lineage: Eukaryota > Metazoa > Chordata > Aves > Passeriformes > Furnariidae > Margarornis > Margarornis squamiger. The sequence continues at coordinate 75,118,222 of JAWWTY010000077.1, forward strand.
GTGTTGTATGCCTCAGAGATAGATATCTATGCCTCAGTTGTACATACATTTAATTTGTAGTTTGGATAATCTTTCTGAGTATCTTGAAAGTGTACACATGTATAATATTATGCAAATTCAAGTCTGAGAGATCTGGATAAGACTTTGCTTGGTATATAGCAGATGGGGATAAAGATCCTATTGCAGCTTGTGTGTACTAACATATTTTTAAATACATGCATTACTTTGATCTCAATGCTGTTTTAATAAATGTTGGTTTTTTTCTTAATATTTATGCTAAGAGCACACATTCAACATTATACCAAAGCAAAAATCTGAACACTCCACATCTCTCCAGTGCCTTTTTATCCTTATGATCAAAATGATTGTCTTCATGTTTGCTTTCATGCCATTTCAGTCCCCTAAATTTTGTCCTGACAGTCCTGTGTAGAGAACCTTTTATTCTTTTCTTCTCTACTACACACATTCATATTCCTCTTCCTTCAAACCATAAGCATGTTTATATTTTATCCACCTTGTAACTGACTACTGAGGAGGGCACACATTTAATTCTTTACAATGCTTGCAATTTAAGTCCAAACTTAAAGACAAAAGAAAACACCACCACCATCATCACCAAAAAAAAAAACAGCAACAAAAACAAAAACAAAAACAAAAGCCCATAACGCAACCAAACTACACTGCTATAAAAACCAAGACAAAAATAAAACAAAACAAACAAACAAAAAAACCCAACAGAAGAGCTTTGCAGATCTATTCAGTATTTCTGCTTATTATATTTATATGCAATTAAGTATTACTACTGTCAGAAGCAATTATACTTTGAAGACATTTGTCTTGATAAAGCTGATGTTCAGACTCTACAGTGTTGATCTAAAGTGGATGATCTTTCTCATTTTGGATTTACTATTGTCAATATGCCCTTCAGGTTTTACTATTATTTTCCCAGTGTTTCATTCTTGTGAAAGAAAGCATATAGAAGCTGTGATTTAGCAGACCATCATACACAGGATAAACTGTAAGTTGTTCCAGTGAACTGTACATGACAAATAATATGTAGGATTATGCCTGTACTTAAAATTAAGCTCTCTTGTAAGTATTTAACAAGGCAGAAGTCATTGGTCTTCAACTTGGTTTCTTAGTTAAATATCTTGACACATATATTTAAAAATCGTTTATTTTAGGGAATTCCTCTCAGTTACACCGTGTTCACATTAACACAACACACAGTCTTAAATGCCACTTTGCGATCCTTCAAAACAAACAAGTGTGTGGTTCCTCATTCAGATAATGCAATTAGCCAAATAATGTTTTATTCTATCAAATTCTACTTCTACTTGGTAAAAAACATAACAACTGCATCTATCAATTTAATTTTCTGTAAATAAGAAGTTTCATGTCGCACATTTTATATTGTAGGGATATAGATGTTTCTGTATGATCAGACTTACAAGCTTAAAAACTGCTTTGTTCATAAAGAGATTTGAATATCTTTATTCTAGGGATAATATTAGTAATATTGACAATAATATATGGTAAGAACATAGTGTTTATTATGACAACAATATCCTCAATATATGTGAATTCAACATATTATTATACAGGTGGGGGAGATAGGCAACACAGGCATATCACTAAATTAAATGTAGCTAATGAAAGAACTATGCGCAAATCCCTCAGCCAACATTCCTCTGCAATGTTTGTGTAACAGGAAACATTCTGATTTGGACGGTTAAGTGCCCGAGAGGAATCTAAATTCATCTTCTGGACAGGAAAGAAGCACAAAGGCAATTGAAGGTTTCAACCTGGTTTCAGCTCTTGCTGCTGGAGTTGGAACAAAAGTCTCTGCCACCCTTCACAAAATATTGCAAAACGATGTAATCATGAAAATGCAGCAAGCGATCAATTGTGAGGGCCTGAAGCCAATTTATGCAAGAAGTTATCCAGTTTGTATTCAACATACAATTATGAAATTTCAAACCTCAAATACTTATCTGCAAATTGTGATCAATCAAATAATTGTTTCTACTGAATTGTATGCAGAACTTTGTCTAATACTGACCAATTTTGCCTATCATCTGCCAGTTTTTCCCATGAGCTGATTTATGTGATTAAATTGAAATGTTTAAAAGGGATATTGTTCCATTTCTGCTGTAGCTCCTCCAGTATCAAATGATCCAATTAGAGTGTGATGGAGAAATGCTATACAGCCTGTCACTTCCTCAGCCAAGTAAGTTATTGCTAAAAATTGATTGTCTACAGTGAGATTAATAGAGCTGTGTGATACACATTAAGGTACAGTCTGAATTCAAGTGTAATGGAAAGCTGCTGTTTATGCCCATTTCAACAGGATACATAGAGCAAATAGTCCTTTACCTACAGCAGTTTACAAGCTTTAAAAAGGAAAAAAAGACAAAATCTAACAGAAAGGATGGTAGCCTGATTAAAAATCTTACCTTGGACACAAAATTGATTTTACTTGGGTACTGAGGACAAACACAGTCCAAGATATGTTTTGAAAAACAACTACGCATAAGTAACAAAAAGAGGACTATATGCAGAAAATGTACACACAGGTGGAAAAAGAACAAACTCTTTTTGTTGTTGTTATTTTAATTGTCATTCCTACTGAAGAAAAAAAGAAAAGATTCACAACCAACATACTGTATGTACCTGCTGTTTTAATTTCCTGAAAGGACAAAGCACTATTAACAAAATTGACCCAAATTTAGGTATCAAGAAGGCAAAATATATTTTATTCCTGGACCCAGTCCAACAAGGGCTACAAAGATAATTAAGGGGCTAGAGCATCTCTCTTATGAGAATGGGATTATGGAGCTGGACCTGTCCAGCCTTGAGAAGAGACAACTGAGATATCTCATCAATATCTATATCTGAATAGCAAGTATCAAGAAGATGGATCCAGGCTCTTCTCAGCGGTGCCAAGCAATAGGACAAGACAATGGACAGGAACTGATTCACAGGAAGTTCCCTCCAAACAGGAGGAAGAACTCCCTTACTATGGGTAAGGTGACTCATCACGATCCTTGAGGGGATAAAAGGACAGCACGCTCCCAGTAGGGTGAAGCAGGAACGGCAGTTTATTGGGGCGGAGGGGGCATCAGACTTATATAGGGATCTGAGGGAAGTTTCTGGAAGGGAGGTGGGACTTGGGTGGAGACTAAGAATACATGGGAATGGAGGGAAGGAACAAGACCAAACAGGGAAGATCAGGGGAGGAGATACCTTATATGGCTGGGTTGCAACCCATCAAATATAAACTGATCAACTACAGGGTTACATTGGACCAACTGAGAACAAGGGTACATAAAAAGAATTATAGAACTGTAATAATTAACATTTTAACTTATTCTAATAAACTATAAAATATGAAGAAACAAGATCTTCTTTCATTTCTTGCTGGGAGACTGGTTCTTCTTCTGGAGCGAACACTTTACTAATTCCAATCCTTCTCCAACCTCGGGATCACAACAATCTCATTCTGTATTTTCTTCTTTTGGTTGTAATTCCTTAACACCACAGTGACCGAGCACTGGAACAGGTTGCCTAGAGAAGCTGTGGAGTCTCCCTCACTGGAGATATTCAAGAACCATCTGCACTCAATCCTGACCCATGTGGCCTAGGATGACCCTGCCTGAGGCGGGAGGCTGGATCGGATGGCCCACTGTGGGCCCCCCATGTGATATGCCACACTATTTTGGTGTACCTTATTTGCATATACTAGTATTTTGTAGAGATACAGGGATGTTCAGTGAGGGAAGTCACCACAGTCTGGGAATTTTGCTGCATACATTTACTTGTATGTATCATAGTGTGTTATTTTGACCTCTGTTTTCCAAACACCTCTTTTTCTTCCAATTCAGTCCTTCAGTGTTTCCCATGATGGTCAAATATTTTTTCTTTTTGTTATCAGCTTCACATACCTATCTCAAAACTGATGCAGCAAAGATGTTTTTAGAAGAACTGTTCAGTGCAGTTGCTAGAATTCAGTGATTTTATGTCTTATTATAGCTTTGTAAAGTTTATCTGAACTCGAGGATTCATGTTTTAACTGTTCTAACAACATTCTGGTACTTCATCTTCATTTTCTGACTGCAAGTCAGTAAATAGAGAAATTCCTTAAAAGGAATATAAAATTTCAAAAAGAGATAAAGAGTCAAGTTGATATCTACTTATAGAAACATCAGTCTCTGGCTGTTTTACAAGTTTTGCTCCATCAGAGACTACCAGCTTTATGAATAAGTTTTTCTGTTGACGTTGAGTGTTGTCAAACTTCAGAAGATAAGAATACCAGTTAAAAGTCTAAAAGTTAGAGGGTAGTTTCCATTGTTACCAGAATGATAAAGAGGGGTAAATGTTCTTTCTGCATGCTCTCTTTAAAAGGAATATACACTTACTTAAGTTTTCAGGTCCTAATATCTATAAACAGAGTTTTCTATGTTTATAAATTAAAAAAAAAAAAAAAGAAAAAAGGCAAAAATCTGGCCCATTAATTCTGGTCAATAGACAGGAGACTGTTGACATTCTAAATATTTGCTTCTATTTGGCGGAACAAAATATCAGCTAAGCAAAGTGAAAAAAAAAAAAAAAAAAAAAAAACACAACCCACATTTCAGATTTCACAATGATTTTTGTTACATTTCATTTTGCACATTTATTTGTGAGATGTCTAGTGTTCTGTCTCAGTAAGCAGAGTGTCCTGAAAGTTACATTTTGACTTACATTTGGATCCGAGAAGCAGAATCATGGCGCACATATTACTGAAGTAATGCATGCTGCTAATGTAACATGTTGAATTTGGCTCTGTTTGATACACATTTTTTTCAAAATTTTATTTTCATGAAATTTCTCACACTGATAAAGAATATTACACCCTCCCGGTTCCAGAAAAAAAGTATTCTTGATATCAAGTTCCTATTATAAACAATATAACAAAGTTAAAAATATAAATAAGTTGTCAATTTTGTATGGCTCACTATTTGTAATTTTGTACCTGCAGATAATGCCGATTTATACTATGCATTAATAGAAGTCCTTCTATTCGAATATTATGAGGGAGTTATTGTGTTCATAATCTCTTCTTGGACACTTTAAATATATTAATATAGGTAGATATAAAAAGTAATATGTTATATAATTAAAAGAATGACACGCTGCTGAGCATCAGCACTGAAGAAAGCCCCAAGCTCAGGTAATCAGATTTGCTGGGCAACTGAGGGAGTGAAGAAAAAGGGCTCTAATCATTTAGTCACATATGGTCTGAAATGTTCACTGCTATATTTCTGTGTTCAACTACTGTCCTACTCTAAGCACAGCTAACTAAAGCAGATTACCCATAGTCTGCCTAGACAGTTTTTAAAAGCTCCAAGGACGGAGAATTCCCAGCCTCCCTGAGAAACCTGTTCCAACAGTTGCTTATACTCACAGTAATTTTTTAGTCTTTTTGTTTCAGTGAAATTTTCAGTATTTCTGTTTGTGCCTATTGCCTCTTCTTCTGTCACTGGATATCTGTGGGAGGAGGCCCAACTGATGAAGGAGTAAAAGAAGAGGGCTTCCATGAATGGATACAGTGCCACAAGCTTTGAACGGCGAGGGTTGCAGCTCCCATACAGTTTTGTTTTAGTTAGATAGTTTTACAGTTGTATTAGTTAGACA
>JAWWTY010000077.1:75123997-75196702 GCA_035222235.1 Margarornis squamiger
TCCACCCCTGCCTTCCCATATTTGCCCCGGTTCCGCCCTTGTTCTAGAAGCTTCCCTACCCAGACCCTATAAGAGACACTTGCTCCCCCCAATAAACGTTCCACTCTGTTCTCACCCTTCCTCGAGTGCAGACCGTTTCCTTTCTTCCCTCGGCAGACCGTGGCAGATATCACTGAAAGGAACCTATCTCTGTCTTCTAGATTTCCCTCCTCAGCTATCTATACAGAGTGGTAAGGTGCTCCCTGAGTACAGTACCAGCTCTCTCAGCTGTTTTTTAACAGTAGAGGTGCTCCACTCCCTTAATCATTTTCATTACACTTCAGCATTTGTGAAATCATCCTCCTCAGCTCAGCTCAAGAAAGCTGTCTCCATGAATCTGAGATTAATAAGACATTTTCAAAGAGAGGATCCTTCCTGACTGCACCATTTTGTCTCAGAGTGCAATAAAGTGGATGCTGTGGCACTGCCAAGACATTGACAGAAAATGCATGTTTATAGCCACACCTCAGCTTTAAAAGAAATTTGCATCCTTCAAAGACACACTGAGGTTTTTTCAATAATTTTCATATCTTTTTTGTAGTGCTTTTTCCAGGAGCAGAGTGTGCAAGAGGAAGAAAAACTGTTGTCTGTAGCATGGCAGTAGTTTTAGAAAGCATAAAAACAACTGCACTTCTAGGTAGTTTCAGCAAAAGTTCAAACAGTGCAATGAAGTAAAATAAATTTTGTTGGAAGGGATGAAACCTGATATCACTGGACCGTACAGGAACATATTAACTCACTGCACATTGTAGTCATGGAACAGATGTTTCAAATGTGACAACCAGAACCATCACATGTAGAGGTCTAGCATCAGGGAGAGGCGGAAATACATTTTTTAACACATTTGTGTCCCCACTTAAACCCATCCCCTATTTTTAAATAAATGAACAACTCAGAGCTTTGGTTTTCCTTTCTACTAAGCCAGGTGGCTTTGCTCCAGTCATTGGATATCAATTTCACATTTCACACTTGCCCTCACTTACAGCTCCTTCCACTTGGAGATGGAGAATACAGGGAAGCTTATTTTCTCTAATATACCAGGGGAATCCATGCTATTTAAATTCCCTAAAAGGCAGCTTGATTGCCTTGGTATGTTACGAGAACACACGCAGAATCAGTCTTGAGGAAAAAAGACAACACAGAAGGAACTGTGCCTCGCCAATACCGCTCTTGGAGACTTTTGCAATCGGACTTGCCTCTCTCACATTGGCCTTTTTAGCCACAAGCATGCTTGCAGCAGGTAAAGCCCTTCCCAAATCTTTGTTCATGAAGCCTAGCCATGATGATGATGATGATGATGTTATGAGAACTTTTTGATCTTGCATGTTAATACATGGATGTGGGAAATAAAAAGTTTTCTGTAATTCAAGTGAAATCAAGTTATTTCAAGTTAATCTAACATTCATAACAGAAACTTTAAATTCACCCATGGCAGAATCTTCTGTATTTTTATAAGAAAATTAAGGGATTTGGTACTTCTGATTTTAATTCATGTATTGCTTTTGCTCTTTCAGAAATAAGAGAAATCTTTATTTCAATAACTTTTCCCTCATTTCATTAGATGACGCATCAATAAATGATGTTTTGGTGACAATTTGATGACAGTGACTCAAAAAGTAGCTAAGGCTAATTGCAGCTTTAAATCTTCTGAGATGGTTAGAGGGGAAAAAAGATTCTCCATGTTAAGTAATATTAAACTACTCTATCAGTACTGCCTATAATTTAAGTAGAAACCAATGAATAATTTCATAAAAAAAAACTTGTTTTGACATAATCTCACAATTATTCTTAGTATGTTTATGTAAATAATTGCAAACAAACTTATTATTTTGAACTCCTTGTTTCATTTTACTGTAGTGAAGAGTCCAGACTTAAGTTGGCCCTAGTGAGCTCAGTCTGGGCAGACTGGACATGGAATTATCTGTACCCACACACCTACACAGGCTGAGCTACCCAGCAGTAACTTACTCAGGTACGTCCCAGCTAATGGCCTCTTCAAGGCAGTTTTTTCAGAAGCATTCAATATTTGACACCTACACAGCTTCCTTGTTAGGCACTTTTCTCTTATTTCAGCATAAACTTTAACTGGGGTATTCACACACATTCGGCAGATTAGCCCTGATGCTGATGAACATTTTATATTGTGATAGACTGAAATGTGTTTTAAAACCTCAATTTTAAAACATTTCTTTCATTCTTGCTTAATGATCACTATATGAGGATCAATAATTCTCCCATCAAAAATAATTTCCTTTAACCACGCATAAGGTGATAAAGTGAAATAACCTAAAAAGCAAGTCAAATAGCCAAAGCAGATTTGTTCCAGTACAATTTTACTTAGCTACCTCTGTACCAGCTTTTGACTGTGGTGACTAGTTAAAGCCAGATTTGCTTGACTGTATGCATTTGAGATCAGTACTATAACTTCCCAGCAGGCATTCTTATCCCTTCTTCATGTGGCATAAACTTATAGATTACTTGTGTGGGTTCCCTTTTTCTAGCACTTTTTATTGTCTTATCTGTGTCTTTCATGGCAGCATGTTTTCTTCAAGGCCAGTCACATGGAAGATCTGCTTCTGAATATAGGGATTCTTAAATCACCATGATCTCATTCTGTGTACATAACACTGGGTATACATCACACCTCTTCTTGAGAACCTTCATAAAAGAATGCAAAACTCACACGAGTCTTAAAGAAAAAAAAAAAAAAAGGCATATTTTGAGTCTACTTAAAAGAACCATACAAAAATTTAAAGTGGGATTAGGACTAGTAACTTTTTAAAAAACTTTCTTCAACTACTGAGTGCCTCATTTTTCCATTGGTGCAATGAATTAAGAATACTGGGTCTCTCCGAGTTTGGTTCTTCATATGCCAAAGTATCTTGAATCTTTCTAGGAATTTATTCCTTTGGACTTCACCAGATTTATTAAATTTGCATTAAAAAAAAAATGCTGCATTTTTATTGGTTATATCTGTGGGAATCTGTCCTCATAATTCCTGTTTCAGAGATCCAGACATAAAGCAGGTAATGCTCAGCACTCATCTTAATTCAGTACTTCAAAATTCTGTGTAGAGCTTGTTCAAGACTGAAAGCATTAAATAAATCTGAATCTAAATCAACTGGATTTTTTCTGTGCCATGTACCCTTTAAAGTTATTGACCAATGTATAGTGCTGCTCCTCAGGTGGGAGGAGGGTTGGATGATTTCTGAGGTCCAAGGGTTAATATTTCATATGTTAGCTACAGTAAATTAAAAGAATAGATTACTAGGGCTGTTCAAGACCTTTTTTGATTACTGTTTGTGTACATATATGGTTGTAAAATGCTCAGTAATAATTAATTTTTTATTCAACAGATTTTTACCTATCACACATTGTAACTATAATTATATGTCCAAAATATATATGCAGATTTGATTTTACTAATTGTAACATTATTTTGAGATAGGCCACCACAAACAAGTCAGAAAAATACATATTTTTCCTTTCCCCAGCATCAGTATTTTGAAGCATAAAAAAGGAAGCTCAGTCACCTGATTTTCAGTGTCTGAACATTTTTGCCTCTGAGAAGTTTCTTCCCATTTATATGCCTAAATTGACAGAAGCCAAACTTCACAATACCATATGTGAAAGCATTAGTAAAAAATTGTATTTTCGTGCTTTACCAGAGAAATTAAGTCAAACGTTTATTTGTTGGATATGTTAACCTCAATATTAAAAAGTTAATTTTCTCTTAATTAAAAACAACTGTAGGAACTAGAAAACACTGATAAATCTAGATATTGATAAGAATAGATATTGTTGCCATGATATCCTTTAAGTGCATAATTAGTTTGAATCCAGCCAAAGTCAGTGCAAAACCAAATTGTTTGATGGCATTTCAGCATCCTACATGAAATCTGTAACAGCAGATTATTCCTCATGATCAGAGCCACTTATCTGTAAGTATGGCTACACTGCATGCTTGTACTCTGGCCCCTTTCATCAGCCTGGCAATAGTTTAGCTCTTTAGTGTTATGAAATGTAACATCTCCAGCAACAGTGACTGATGAGCACTGTCGCACATACAGAAGTAATCTCTGGTGTCTAACTTGGAGATTAGAATACTATGAACATATGTAGCTGCAAATGGCAATTTATTAATTAATCTTGATTCTCTTACTATTGGCACATATAGACCATTCTATTTATCAAAGCTTAATATGTGCTTACCTTCGAGCACTTGCTCTGATACAACTGTTAAGTACCAGATAACTAACAAAGATTTTCTATGTACAAGTGCCAACACTCAATTAGAAGTCTGGCAGGGCTTTTTAATCAATTCTTAAATCATGTTAAAAGTAAAATAACATATACAAATGTCACAGTAAGATTGTTTTGCACTGTATCATACACTACTTAAGAGAGCAACCAAGGAGATCATGCACATCATTTAATTATTTACACAGATGTACCGAAGTAGATGTTTCTCATCTCCATCAATGCCTTCTCTCAAAATAAAAGTCTAAATCTATATCACGTTGCTTCCTCAAGAACAAAGAGCAAAGAAGGAATTTGGAAAATGACAATTGCTGAACTAATTTCAAATACTAATTTCAAATATTTGACTGTCTTCAAAATGGCAGAATATATTTATTTTAAGCTTTCAAAGACATTCCACTTGGCATAATGGAGAAATTAGAGACATTTTCACACTAAAGGAAATTTTAGGAAAACCTATAATGGAGGCTGTAAGGGAGAACTAAACCATCACCTCAGGTGCAAAAACAACATCAATTGAAATTTTATAATTCCACACTTGTTACAGCCAGCAAAATATGCACACTTCTCTCTTTTTTCTCATTATTACATTTTTGTGTTGCTTATACACAAATAATCAATCTGTCTTCTCCCCATTAATTTCAGCTCAGTAACTTCCTGTCCCAAACTGCTGTGTAAAGCTGCTGTGTGATGTTAGACAGCTGTTTTTCACCTGACAGAAGTAAGATGACCCCAAGGCACTTTCTTTTTGTATATGGACTTCACTTTTAGAAAGCCTGCATAAACCTACTCATCTGGACCCCTATGACTAAAGTAGGACACCTCTCTGTCAGAACTAAACTTAACCGGTAAAATGATGTGCTGATTTTGGCCAGAATAGAGTTCGTTTTCTTCTTAGTAGCTGGTAAAGGCCCATGTTTTGAAGGGGTGCTGGAGACAGTGGTGATAACTCAGGGATGTTCTCATTATTGCTGAGCAGTGGTTGCACAGAGCCAAGGCCATTTCTGCTTCTCACCCCACTCCACCATTGAGGAGAGTGAGGGAGCACAAGGAGTTGTGAAATGACACAGCCAGGACAGCTGATCCCAACTGGCCAAAGGGATATTCCATACTATCTGGCATCAGCCCTAGCATATAAACTGAGGTGAAAGCTGGCCAGCAGCCACTGCTGGGGAACTGGATGAATATGTCAGCAAGTGGTGAGCATTTGCATGATGCATCATTTGTTTTCTATATTCTAAGTCTTTTATCATCATTATTATTATAATCTCTTTCTTTCTTTTCTGTCCCTTTAAATTGTCTTTATCTTAACCCATGAATGTTCTCATTTTTCCTATTTTCTCCCCCATGCCAGCAGAGGTGAGTGAGTGAGTGCTGACTGGGGTTAAGCCAGAATGGATGTATTGGTGTCTGTAAAAAATAATACCTTAAAATTGAAACAAAAATAAGGCTCTAATGATCTTTGTAGAAGGAAAAGGTTAGATTTCACCAACAAGAACAGAAGACGATTTTCATGTAGTGTCAGAGCTGATGAAAGAAATGCTGCCACCAAAACCCAGCTGACATAGAAATGTCCATTGTTTGCCTCTCAATATGAACATGTAAAAGTTTATTTGTTATGATGTCTGTAGTTGAGATTATGTACCTGGGACAGAACCGGGTATGGACTTTGTCTTTTAAAAGATAGATTGTTTATTTAACTGTATTTTTGCTAGCATTACAACTGACATTTGGCTCACAAATACTGGGAGAGAGCTGAGTGCTCTTTTTGTGAGGTTAATCAAATGTTTGGGGTTTTTTGTTGTTTTCTGATTCAAGTGCTACCCCAGCCTCCTTGGACATTAGTACATAACCAGTAATGTATTATAACAGTTTCTAAAAAGATGTTCATGTGGGTGATTTGGGTTTGATTTTTTTATGTGGAGTAGGAGATACAAATCATTACTCTGTTAACCATATTTTAATGCCCAGTTTTCTAGTTTCCCTTTTAAGCAGTCTCCTCATGGCATCAGCTATGGTTGGTGTCAGCTATTGCTCTTACAAAAAAAGTCATTTTAAAGTAAAATTAAAAATTAATATTATTAAAAAAGTCTCAAAATTTTATTCTCTAAATCTCTTGACTGGGAAAGTAAAAACCACTTAAAGTCTTTGCGCCTTATTTAAATTTTACTTAGCTAAATGCTATAGCATTTTTATTTTAAATGTAATTGCTTATATAACAAAGGTTTGGAAACCTGGCTATCACTTAATATTCCTCTGAGTAGATCTAGAGTGCATTTTTCTCAATGGAGGAACACATATGTGTGGTTTTATTTCCCAAGCTAGCAAGACTATCAAAACCAGCCACGCCCAGGTTCCTCACAAAGAAGCTAAAGCAAATTTATTCTGTAAAATAATACAAAAGAACTGTCTTTTATATGATTTTCACAAGAAGCAAAAACTGAGCAGTCCAATATTAAAATGTTACTTAATGCCTACTGCATGGTGTACCTTTATGGGGATGTGAAAAGAAGAGGGTGGTAGATAACTCCAGCAGGCAATACTCCTACCCAGCCTCCAGCCCTCCTAAAATCCCTTCTAGTTCTTACAAGTCTGTTGCTTGATCCTGTAGGAGAGGCAGGGAGTGAAGGGGAACTGGAAGGGGACAGTTCTGGTTACTAAGAAGAAAACAGGAGTAAAGTAGACTCAAATATGATACAAAAATAGTAACCTGTGACAGTAATGAATATAAATGGTGTTGTGGAAGGTGAAAAGCATGCCCGTATCTGTTTGTAGAAAGGGTTATCTTGCACAACTCTGCCAAATACTTTAAGTGCAGGTATGATTTATGCTATCAAAGATATGTTTTTTTGTGCCACTCTTTATATCAGTTCACCAAATTAAATTTAAATTACATTAGTAAGATGGCAAATGTCTTTGTGCTATTACTCCAGCCAGCATACCTATTTTCCTATGCTAGCTATGTCAGAAAAGTTGAAGGGTAGATCAAAACTGGTCCAATTGTCATGGTGGTTTGTTTCAGCTGTTTCACAGGCCACACCATGCACAGATCAAAGGGCTCTAAGAAGAATATTGAGTTCAACTTCATACATTTTGCAGATACTGAAACAGAGGCAATGTGATTCTCCTAATGCTGTGAAGCAGTCCAGCAGCAAAACAGCGATTAAATCCCTGATGTTCACTGCATCAGTTCAGCTCCAAAGTCCTGAAGTCACAAAAGCACAAGCTGTCACGTAGCTGACAAGGTAAAAACCGGCCCTTGAGTCAGGCCTTGAAAATGTCAACTTTAAACAATCACTTTGTATTCAGCTCCCCAAAGTCTGTGCTGTGCAGCAGACTGTGATGCACACGCCAGCACACAGATGTCCCACCTGCAAGGGGTAGTGGAACTGCAGAGAGAGAGGAGGCAATGACTGAGGCAAGTACATCCACAGCAGGAGCTAAAGCAGCAGCCCTCCAGATGAACACTTCCCTAGGATAATCAGTACAACACTGAGCTGGTCTAGTGGTCATCAGAGCAAGTGGTAAGTGTGACGCAAATGTAGTGAGAACAGAGGAAGTGGTCAGGGACTAAGAATCAGAACTAATAAAGTGTCAGATGTTAACACATCACTATGCACATTTGCATATAGTCCAGACACCCTTTCTGCTTCAGCTCCAAATGCAAAGAAAATGCACTTAAAGTGATGTCTCCCAAATTGCCTTAGGTCAACACATGTATCTCATACACAGCAACGTTTCTGAGGGCAGTCTCTGAGACCAGTGTGATGGTTCATTGATCCACGTGCAGATAATTCAAGCAAATTCATCAAAGTTTAGACACTTGTGTGCTTTTGTGTTTAGTGCGTACCATACATGATTCAAAGGTCATTTATCACCCTTAGAGTAGTTGATTGTTCCTGTGCTATTATTCTCCTGAAGGTGTTTTGGTTAGTCACTTTGACTGCATATTACTAGTCAACATAGATGCTGATACTGATTTTAGCATGGGCATGTCAATAAATTCTTTTCATCAGATCCTGTTGCACATGTGCATCAAGTGAAATAACATCTTGACATATCACACAAGTGACATATTCATTTCATCAAAGTGCATTGAAAACATACCACTTTTCCCTGAAAATCATAGGTATTCCACTTAGAAAGTCTGATGTGTTGTTTATTGGCATCTTGAATTGTAGCATAGTTAACCGTCATTACTTTCATGAAGCTTTACGTGTTGTACTACTCTGGCATGAATTGTCACAGACCGTAGGCTAGAGACATTTAAAAGCCATGTTTACTATATTGACTCTATTTAACTCTACTTTAAAATCAGACTGCAGCACATACCACTTAAACATCAAACCCATGCATATACCTGCAGACATATTAGCTTTCTTGTCTAAAATCTTTAAAGCTTATTGACTAAATTTCAAACCTGACAGAGGGATACTAATCTTAGGTATAATCAGCTCATTGATCCAGCTCAAATAACACCACACACACACAAATAAAGGTTTTAAATTCATCTTGAGGCCATATAATTGCTAGATCTGGTGGGTTAACACACAGTAGAAAGTGATTAAAGAAACCAAGACTGCCTATTTTGGCATGCTCAACAGTTAGAATGTTTTAAGCATAATGTGTCTCAGTTGAAAGTCAATCAAGAGACAGAAATTTGTAGGAAATCTGGCTTCATTAGTTCATTAGCTGCTCACAGAATCACTTGTTTACACTGAACACATATTGCAGGCATCAGAAGTATTTGCAGCAATTCATCTGTTTCTGAAAGCTCAGGATTGGCTGTGCTGCACCACCCTTCCCTTCCTCCATCACAAGCACACAAAGGCATCTGCACTCTCGTATATTTAAGTCCAAGTGATCCATAGAGAATATATCCACAAAGCAAGCAGGAGAGGAAACACAAAAGGAAAAGGCTAGCAGGGATTATGATCACTTTTATCTACTATAAAGGGAATATATTAAGTTCTGGATGCAATTTCTACAAATAGCAAAATTCAAATTAATTTGATTCCATTATTTATGTTTGTAAATCTCCTAGCCATGGAGAATGAAGGAAATATCTTAGGAAAAGGTGACCATTTGGCTATACAACTAAGCCAGCTATCTTCTTTCATGACTTGGATGAGACTATCACAAGTGGATTTTACATTTCAAAGTGGTAGGGAAATTCAGAACTCAGAGGAATTTCAGTCCAGCAGTCTACTGGTGTGCTCTGCTTCTCCTTAAATGTAAGCGGTAAAATATGTTTCAGAAATAGCTAAGATATTAAATACTAAAGACTTTAAATGTAGAAAGAAGGCAAATGTAAACATTTAATCTCCTTACAGTCATTAAAATTCTTTTCCATTTATGCTGAAAGGACAGTCTGAAATACTCATTTTCATGAAGACTACCATTGCACTGCAGCAAAGACAGAGGCCACAGCTGAAATCAATGATTTATTGTGGTAGTCACTGTATAAGCACAAAAAAGAGTTAATCCCTTTCCTTAAGAGTTACCATCTAATTAGAGAGAAGGTAAGAGAAAGTGATTTCATGTGTACTTATTTTCACTGACACACGTAATGTTGCAGGTTCCTCAAAGGCACTGCATATGTGCATTAAGAGCTTTGACTTGCTGAGAACTAAGTCCCATTTTGACTATTGCTTAAATACTTGTGTGAGCACTTAGAAGGCTGAGGCTAGCTTAAGCCCTAGGTATGCCATGATTCTTTCACATCCCCTAACTGCAGTATATCCCAGTACTGTCTATATCTAGCTATTCGGATCACTGATCCCAAAAGACTTCTAACTTCCCACATCTGTTTAAAAATTTAGCAAGTGCCACGTTTGTCTATCCTGTCCCTCTCAGAAATCTGAAGCTAAATGAAGCTAGCATCATTTGTATTTTAGCCAACCAGATATTAAGAAGATGCAGAATTTATTTGATTCTAAGAAAACACCGTTACCAAAATAGGCATTAACTATCTATATAAAACCTTCTATGACCTCCCTGCAAAGTGAGTTAAAAAGCAGGAAGGTCTAAGTGCCAGGTCCACAAAGCTACTGAACATTGAACCTCCACTGAAATGTGTGAGAAGTTCCTACCTTTATGGGAGTTGGAGTCCAACAATATTTGTGGCTTGTGTCTCCAAAGTCATATAGAAAGGCAAAGAGGACTAAGTCTGGAACTTCTGAGAAGAATCACAGATTAATACACTATGTCTGAGCCAACCTTCTCTTTTACCAGTACTGATAATATTTGTAGCCCACAGCCTGTGCTGTTCATCCTCAAGGAACTCATTAAGGCAAAGTCCGAGTTCTACTGTGTGGTCCTCAGAACAACTCATCAACTAATTCATTAATATTGTTAGCTCAGTACCTTTTAGACAGTGAGATCAGTGTTTCAGGTTTTCACAGATGCAAATTTTCTACATTTAATAATTAATATTTTTTTATTAAGAGCCATGTTAGGCTATGCATCAATACATACTTCTGTAGTGTTTAAAGGATGCATTTCACTGGAATCATGGCTGTCTTTTCTGCTCATGTGAGGGATTTTAAATCAATGGCTACATACAGCAGCAACAGTGATCTCTTAAGTCTCTTCATTTTGAATCACTGGAGCTTGTAGGTCAATGACGTGATTTGAATGAAGAAACCAGAGGTAGTTCAAGCTCATATTCCTGAGCTTGTCAGCTCATCTCATGTCACATGTATAACTTCATGATTATGAGGATTTTTGTTCAATTACTGTCCTGATACCTTTTATGATTAACCTTTTGTGCTTTTTGCACAACTTCATAGCTGTAGTATCAGAGGTTTTCCAAGTGGACTTAAATCAGTCTCTTCCCAGTGTCCCATAGGTTGTATCTTGCACTGCTGACCACTCTTTCAGAGCTGAGAAGGAGGAAGCTTTTCTTAGCATTCCCTCAATGAAGAGTTCAACCTTCAGCCACTTCCCTTGTGCAGAAGCTTACTGTATTATGTAATGTATCTATGGTCATGTCAAAGGTTAAGTAAGCTGAAGTACAGTCTTCAATTTGTAGGTTGTGTCTGGCTGCAGTCCCAGATTCAGGCCCCCAAAAGAGGCATCTATGGTGCTCTCACACAGAAGAGGTGGTTTCCTTAGAAACTGTGGCCAGTGAAAGAAAATGTGCCTGACAGGAAAGCTTATGCTGGACTTCTGAGAAAGATAACCACCCCCCACAGCTGAAATATTCTCCCACTGTGGCCAAGGGAGTGCTGGATAGGGATATGCATATAAATCTCTCTGTCCTTCTGTTGCTCTCTCTCTCTCCCTCTGTGTATATGGATATTTAGACACCAAACCAATAAGCCCAAGATCCTTTCAATGTATGAATCTCCTGCATGTTTCAATTACAAGTATGGGTCCTTGGGAAGGAGCAGAAACAAAGGATCCTCATTTATTTTCAGCTAGTTGTTCCTTTTCTAGAGCCACTTGACAACTAAATGGAAGCCACTTGAATTAAGAAATTTGCAACATTGCTTCCTCTTAAGCAAATGCAATCAATCTTTCCATGGCTCTTTAGTTAAAGGAAGTCAGTGTTTGATGCAAGCTGCCTTTGTCTTTGTATTTTGTGCATAAATTTCTGGTTAATAGAAAAGGTTAAGTACCTTTTCACTAGAATTTAATTAAATCACTCTGCCTAACTCTTACAGTGTAGCAATATTACATTACAGTCTGTGTCTATAGATTTGTCCCACAATGCTTATATTGAACAATAACATTCAAACACCAATCTGATTTAAAAAAAAAAACACACCAAAAAACAAAACCAAAAAAAACAAATGCCCCCCCCCCCCAATTAATGTTTAAATACATGTGACAAATAGGCATAAAAGGACAAAAAATTAGAGAAAGACAAGCCAAAGACAGTCTTTGAGTTTATTTGCCATCCAAGGTTTAAGTCCAAGTCCATTCATACCTTCTATAGGCAAGAGTTCTGTAGCTAAGGACAAGCTTTATGGAGGAAATGGAATCATTTCCCATCATGATGAACAGATCATTGTCTGACTTTGGTCCTGGGATTTGAAAGACTAGGAGGGGGATGTTTCCTAGTTTGTTAGAAAAGATACTGCTGACTATATAGGAGATATCAAGCTGTACTCTGTTAGATAAAGTACAGATATATTCTACAGTACAGAGAATTTTTCCACCTTCCTTTGATAATGTGATGGAAAAAAAAGAATTTTATGTAACTTCAAGTAATGGTTTTGGCAAAGACCACTTTCCCATCATGCATTTACTTTCTTTGAAAAACATTTTAAAACGTCTGTAGTCAGTTATATAGACAATGAAATACAGTGCTTATTCCACTTAAAATTTGGGTGATGTCAAAGCCAAATTATGCTGTCGATATACCAGTGCAGGAAGATTAAACCTTAAAAGCAAATGACTAGAAATATACATGTCCCATAAGTATGCACTACTGCATACTACATACAGGCCTGAAAGAGATGTGTCAGAATAGCATATACAACTAGACTCAAACTGATGAATACTATATGGAATTCAGTAAAAAAAATACATAAAATGTGTTGTCAATGAAACAGCATTGTGATAATGATTTTGTAAATTAAAGCAGTAGGTAATAACACCATGAGTCTATTCTTCTGGAGCAGGAAATGATATCTGGTCTAGAATCTGTGGTCAAATGGAGATAAGGGCAGAAATGACAATGTAAATAGTATCAAGAACTACACGAGGTTAACAAACTGATATTGCAAAAACAGAAAAGTCAAGTAACATCAGTGTGACAATAATAACCAACAAACAAAACAAAACAAAAAAACAGAGATAGAAAAATAAGTATGGATTCAGTAATCATGAACTTGATTTCTTTTACTTATATAAAATAATGAAAAATTGTATCTATAAATCCTTTTATTTTGTTGGCAAAAAACACCCTGAGAAATTAAGGAAACTGAAAAGTTCAGTGCTTAAAACTTCTGACTTTATACTCTTCAAATAGAAAATACAAATATTTTTCTGAAAGCTGCCTAAAAAGTATGAAAAACTATTCAAGGAGGAGTCGAATACAGGATGAAATATTACCATGAAAAAATAGGCAAAAATACAGAGAAATGAAAAAAAATAATAATTCTACTTTGGAGGTCAAAAAGCATAGGGGAAAAGCAGGATTCAGTATAAGTTAATCTGAACTAAACCATGCTTAGAATACTAAAAGCAATTAGCAAAATGGTCATAATTTACATGAATTAAGAACATGGAAGGCCATTAAGTAGTGACAACAGACATAAAGACAATATATGAATGACTGTAAGTGAACATTTTACCTCAGCTTTTAGACAAGAAAAATTCTGAACCTGGGGCACAAATAAAGTGGATTTTGGGAACATATGTCTCAACATGGGAATTATCAAAGTTGATGTGGAAAAAAAGTTGAGACGTTTGATGTGTTAAGATTGAGACAGACAGACATGAAAATCTCATTTCTAGAATTATTGAAAGAACTGATACATATTCCTGGAAATTTTGGGGAAATCAGAATTTTAATGACTCAATTAATGAGGAAGGGGAAGCAACATTATAGCATACAGGGTAAGTAAAGCTTCCTACAGGTTTGTGAAGCTCCCTCAAAGTATTAAGCATAATAAACTTGCAACTACAGGGCAACGAAACTAGCTTCCCTAGTATGCAAGATTTAAAGAAAATTTTGAAGAAAACCAGTGATTTGTGGTATATGATGAAGCATGCTAGCATGTGCAAGCATATCTGATAAAATAGCCAATCTTTAAATAAAATAAAGGGTTTCATTTGAACTTCATTAAGGATTTTAACATTATAGAGTAGGGGAGAGAATCATCTCATAATCTTGGATTATGGAACAGACAAGACTTATAAGGTCGACAGTGACATGGGTGAAGGGAGAAGCCATATCAGCTCCTTCTGAAGGAAACTTATTATGACTTCAGTTTACTAATGAGGATGTTCAGTTTTACCAGGAAGAAGGCCCTGCAAACCAATCCAGGCAGCGAAGGTGGTGAGAATGTATCTCTGGATGGCTTCAGGACACAGTTCAGTCCTGCTCACAGAGTTCTTCCCATTTTTACAGTGCCACAACTTAAACTTCATTAACAATTTTCCTCTTCACCTAGATTTTTGAAGTAAGAATTTGCTACTGAAATTAGTAGATAATAAAATGGAAAAAGCTTATTTCAGCAAGAGTGGGACAGGAAATAGAATGCACTTAATTATATTGAACGCCACACCACACAGTGGCAATGGGAATTTGTCAGATGGAGGTCAGGAGATAATAAGACCTGAAGAACGTAAATTCAAGGATGACTGTAATGTGGCCAGTAGAAAGCAAAATATAAACTCAGGACCTTAGCACAAATTAGATGAGGAATTTCCCAGTAGATTTAGAGGAATATTTATATAAATATAGTAGACATTACTGAGACCCAGATGTGTTTTCTCTGTTTCCAACTGCCCGTGTACCTGAAGGTGTATTCAGGTTATTCAGGAAAAGGGTACCTTTAGGAGAGTGGATTATCCATTTTACAGGCCAGGCTGTAAAATGAGAGGGCTTTGATTGGTCTTTGTAGATACACCAACTGATTAAGTACAAGGAAGAGAAAAGTTAAAAGACTACTTTTAAATAAAAGAAATGGTTGCAAACTGACTGGGAACTAGATGGTTCCTAGATAATAGAGCAACAAAGCTGTACAATGGTGTCCTGCAGACCGGAATAGAAAGAAATACAACAAATACCTTTACAAGGTAGTGTTTGATCACATTATGGGAACAATATCAGGGCAAGTAACAGGACCCTGAGCTAGGGGCTTTGCCCTGTCTCTTTGCATTTCTGTATTGCTAAACAGTAAATACCTCTGGCAAAAATAAGCATTTTACATAAGACAGAATGCATGAAACTGCTACATAAAAACAGGGCACATGAGGAAAAGGACTTCAGATATTTGAGTCATCTTTTAATTCCTTGGGGCACACAGTACTGTGATGGGTTCATGCTGGCTGCATGCCAGGTACCCCCTGAAGCTGCTCTATTGTGCCCCTCCTCAGGGAGAGAACATATAAAAAAGGGCTTGTGGTTGAGATAAGGACAGGGAGAGATCACTCACCACTTACCAGCAGGGGCAAAACAGACTTGACTTGGGGAAATTAGTTTAATTCATTACCAACAAAATAAAAGTAGGAAAATGAGAAATAAAAAACAAATATAAAAAAACACATTCCCCTCATCCCTCCTTTCTTTCTGGTCTCAGCTTCACTTCCAGTTTCTCTATGTCCTATCCCCAGCCATGCAGATAGACAAGGAATGGGGGCTACAGTCAGTTCATCACATGTCTCTGTCACTTCTTCCTCCTTAGGGGGAGAGCTGCTCACACTCTTCCCCTGCTTCAGTGTCGGTTCCCTCCACAGGCTGCAGTTCTTCATGAACTGCTCCAGCATGGGTCACTTCCAGAGGGTCCAGTCCTTCAGGAACAGGCTGCTCCAGCATGGGTCCCCCACAGGGTCACAAGTGCTGTCATCAGACCTGCTCCATCACGGACTCCTCTTTCCTCCCAGGTCCTCCCAGGAGCCTGCTCTGGCACAGGCTTCCCATGGGGTCACCACCTTCTTCAGGCACTCTACCTGCTCCAATGTGAGGTCCTCCACAGGCTGCAGGTGGATCTCTGCTCCACTGTGGACCTCTGTGGGCTGCAGGGGCGCAGCTGCCTCATCATGGTCTGCACCATAGGCTGCAGGGGAATCTCAGCTCCAGCACGTGGAGCACATCCTCTCCCTTCTGCTTCACTGACCTTGGTGTCTTCAGGGCTCCTCTCCTCAAATATTCTTGCTCCTCTCTCCAGCTGCAGTTGATCTTGGCCAGATTTTCCCGCTTCCTAGACATGCTACCCCAGAGGCATTACCACCATTGCTGATGGGCCTAACCTTGGCCAGTGATAGGTCCATCTTGGAGCCGGCTCACATTGGCTCTGTTGGACATGGGAGAAGCTTCTAGCAGCATCTCACAGGGATCACACCTGTAGCACCCCTTCTCCTACCACTACCAAGACCTTGCCATGCAAACCCAATACAAGCATTCTCTGCTGAATCACTTTCATAAGCACGGCACATCAATCACTCAGCTGTTCCAGCTATCCTTCAGACTTGCAGTATCAATCTGCACTTTGCAAAGCAATCAGAATATTTAATCCAGACTTAAATGTATTTGATAAACAATTAGATTTGCAGCCTCTTCTGGCACGGACACGTAACAGACAGTGTAAAACACATACATTTGTGTAACAAACATCCCTTTTACAGACTGCATAAGCACTGGGGGTAAATCCCCTTTTACTCAATATACAGAGGAATGGCATAACAGTCATCATTTACTGTAGCAATGGGTCTCTAAAGCAGATGAAGAAACTAGCCATAATGCCTCAAAATCTGAGGCTTTTACTGTATTGTAAAATGGATTCTTTGCCTTTTTCCCTTGAGTCGTCCTTCTTCTTCCCAAGACCCCTTGAGAAATCTCTTATCTCCCTAGCTTACTATGCAAGAATGTGCCCTGTCAGGTCTATGTGAAACCCCCTCTAATCGGTCCTTTGTTAACCCTTTCACCATTTGCTGTTAACCTTCAATTTTTATTGGTTGCAACCAACATCCCCTAAAGCCCCTTAAATACCACTGACCATGTGAATAAACTCTCACTCTGCTTTCCCCTCCTGAGGTCTCTGTGTGTCTCTTTCCTGGGACATCTCGGGGACCACATGGCCAGGACGGAAATGGGAAGGGGGAGCGTTTCACCACACTGTTGCAATTTACTGCTTTAAGTCTCCCAAAATATCTGGCAGTGGTCCACTTTCAATAGTTTGTTGAAAATACCGGTTAGCTTTTACTCTCCATGAAGATTTCAGTCTAGAAATTGTATGTAGGTGGTATATATGTTACGAAAATGGCATCAATCACTACATGACTCTCATTTCTAATCCACAGTGAAATTCAGTCACCTGAAAATTTTTTTCCCTACTTTCAAAGCAGAAATAGAGTTGAAATTGTCCTGGTTATAGTGGGTGGGACCAGTTTGTCACTGTGTGGGTGTGCCCAGGGCTTTGTATTCTACACCCTCTCTGTCATTTTCTCATGGACTGCTAACAACGGATCATTGGCAGCAGCTTCCCAGGGAACACCTGGCCACTCAGGCTACAAGTTGGGTGTTTAGGAACTCTGTGAGATAGGGAAGTTTTCCTGTCTTCACACCAATGACTCAGGTACGATAACTCCCCTCCGGGTAGGGAAGTCCTTAGCACCTTCACATCCAGCCTGAGGGGTCATGTCTGCTAATGAGCTATCAAGGAGTATTCCATGACTCATAGTGTAGTAAATCATCCATTGGGAAACTCCTCACTCTGGGGGAGGTAATGGGCACTCCTATCTGAGCCCAAGCATGTATAACCTTGGGGGATTGGGACAAGTACAAAATTCAGTCTTAAAAAAAAAAAAAAATTCTCTATAGTTAAGGGTATTTGTGTATTCTTCTTAATTTGATAGGACAAGTTCCTGAGACTCATTTAATTCGCAGCTCAGCAATCACAAATTTGACATATACTACCTCATTAGACAAAAATTATAGCTGTGGTCACCTACATTTTTCATCAGTGCATATCACAGAATTAGAATGTTTGGGTTGAAAGGGACCTCCAGAGATCATCTAGTCCATCCTGCTTCTAAAGAAGGTTCACCTAGAGCAGGTTGCACAGGATCACATCCAGGTGGGTTCTGAATATCACCAGAGATGGAGACTCCACAGTCTCTCTAGATAGCCTGCTCCAGTACACTGTCACCCTCACAGTAAAAAATATTTTCCTCATATTCAGATAGAACTTCATTTGCTTCAGTTTTAATCCACTGTCCCTTGTCCTGTCTCTGGGCACCACTGGAAATAGTCTGACCCCATCCTCTTTACACCCTGCCTTAAGATATTTGTATGCATTGATAAGATCCTCTCTCAGTGTTCTGCAGGTAGGTCAACTTGTTCTGGTCATTGGAGTTATTCCTCCCCAGGTGCAGTGGTCTACACTTGCCTTTGTCGAACTTCATTAGGTTCCTCTCCACCCAGCTCTCCAGCCTATCCAAGTCTCACTGAATGGCAGCACAGCCTTCAGGTGTATCTGCCACTCATCCTAGTTTTTTATCATCTGCAAATTCCCTAAGTGTACACTTTGTCCCTTCATCCAGGTCATTGCTGAATAAGCTGAACAAGACTGGAGCCAGTGCTGACCCCTGTGGAACAACATTAGCTACAGGTCTCCAACTAGACCTTGTGCTGCTGATTATGACCCTCTAGGGGTCACTTAGCCAGCTCTCAATCCGCTTCACTGTCCACTTACCTAAACCTCACTTGCTGAGCTTACCTATGAGGATGTTATGTGAGACAGTGTCAAAAGCCTTGCTGAAGTCGGGGTACTCAACAACCATTGCTCTCCTCTCTTCTAGAAGTCAGTCAGATTGGACCATGATTCCCCCTTGATTAATCTGTGTTGACAACACCCGGTAATCTTCTTTTACTCCTTGTGCTTAGAAATGACATCCAAGATGAGCCATTCCATCACCTTTGCAGGGACTAAGGACAGCCTGACTGGCCTGCAGATCTCTGGGTCCTCCTTCTTTCTGTTTCTGAAGAGACTTTGGCTTTTCTCCAGTCCTCAGACAACTCTTCTGTTCTTCATGAGCTTTCAAAGCTGAATTGAGAGTGTTTTAGCAATAACATGTGTGAGGTCCCTCAGCACTCATTGTGGGTGTCAAGTTTGCCTAAACGATTTCTAACTTTATTCTCCTCAGCCAAGGAGTAGTCTTGTCTTCAGGCTTTTTCTCTTGCTTTCAAGGTCTGGTTTCCATCAACATTCTGTGCTGCATCAAACGGAGCTGATTCTTTCCCTCTACTCTTGTGAGAACTCACCTGGAGTACTGTGTCGAGCTCTGAGGTCCCCAGCACAGGAAAGATATGGATTTGCTGGAGCAAGTCTGGAGAAGGGCCACAAATATAATCAGGGGCTAGAACACATCT
Organism: Margarornis squamiger; assembly: GCA_035222235.1. Lineage (NCBI taxonomy): Eukaryota > Metazoa > Chordata > Aves > Passeriformes > Furnariidae > Margarornis > Margarornis squamiger. Next base: position 75,143,346 of record JAWWTY010000077.1, read on the forward strand.
CCTATGAGGACAAGCTGAGAAAGTTGGGGTTGTTCATCCTGGAGAAGAGAAGGCTTCTGGGAAACCTCACTGTGGCCTTTCAGTGCTTAGAGGAGGCATTTAAGAAAGATGGGGACAAACTTTTTATCAGGCCCTGTTGTGATAGGACAAGGAATAATGGCTTTGAATTAAAAGAGGGTTGATTTAGATTAGATATAAGACAGATATTTCTTACCATGAGGGTGGTTAAACACTGAACAGGTTGCCCACAGAGGTGGTGGAGAATGCCCCATCTCTGGCAACATTCAAGGTCAGGTTGGTCAGGACTGTGAGCAACCTGAACTAGCTGAAGATGTCCCTGCTCATTGCAGGGGGTTGGACTAGATGATCTTTACAGGTCCCTTCTAACCCAAATTAATCTATGATTCTATGATTCCTGAGGACTAGTCTTAGAAGTAAAGACTGAAATAAAGAAGGCATTCAGTAACTCCACCTTTGGAAGAGGCCAAATTGTGCTATCCTTTAAAATTAATTTTCAGATTTATTTTCCCTCACCTGTTGACACTAACAATATTTAGTTGCCTGAATTAAGATACTGCTTCCACATACAAATGAACGTTTTAATAATAGAATGAGCAAGCTGATTTAAGATGATAAAAAATGCCAAAAGACAGCATACTTTCAATTACTGAGTTCAAGGTCTGAGTCACTGAAATTGTCAGAGCTAGAGAAAAATATAAAGAAATCCACAAAACCTAGCACTGTGACAAATTCAGGAAAAACTGGGCAAACTGTAGACTATCACTGACAATTAAACCAGTTTCTTCTTAGAACTTTAAAAGAGAAAGATCCTAAACTGAAAGAAGTACAAGCAGAAGTGAGGAGCAGAAGTCAAATTTGCATGGGTGGAAAATTGAGAGACGAATATTGGAGTAGTTTGAATACACTAATATTTTATTTACTTTGGCTTGCATTGGAAATGAAAGGTCTTCCAAAATATGTGAAAAGACATTTCTCTGGGCAGCCTAGCATGGAAAGGCATCAGATTCTGTTATTACCTTTAAATAAGACTTGAGTTTCATATGACCAGTACCAATTTTATTACTGCAAATTGAATAAAAATATTAGCTCACTTTTTCAGAGAATCATTAGGAGGTACATATAATTTGTTCTGCAGGATAGCTCCTGAAATGATAATCCTCCTCACCAAGTCAAATGCAGTTGGGCTTGTCAGGTCTTCTACTTTTGAGATGGACATTGCCTGTGAAACTAGCACAGAGGATGGATTTTTTAAATGCTAAGTATTCCCTTGAAAGGGTCAGAGAAAAGGGATTTTCCAGTCTGGAAAAGGGAAGACTTCAGTAGTGACCTAACTGAGGTCTTCCAGTATCTGAAGAGAGCTTACAAGAAAGATGGAGAGAAACTTTTTTACAAGGGCATGTAGTGACAGCACAAAGGGGAACGATTTTAAACTGAGAGTAGGTTTGGATTAGATGTTAGGAAGAAATTCTTTACTGTGAGGGTGTTGAGGTACTGGAACTGGTTGTCCAGAGAAGTTGTGTATATTCCATCCCTGAAGGTGTTCAGGGACAAGTTGGATGGGGCTTTAAGCAACCTGGTCTAGCAGCAGGTGTCCCTACCCATGGCATGGGGGCTGGAACTAGATAGTCTTTAGTGTCTCTTCCAAGCCATTCTATGATTCTATGATTTTTGCAATTTGACAAGCTGCAACAAAACAAGCCCTTAGCTCCAAAATCCAACTTGTATTTCCTCAAGCACCTATTTGGTTGGCTGGTTTTGTGAATACCGAACAACACTCCACTTGATCCCGTGAGCATAACATTACAGAGGCCATTATCTGCAGTTAGTGGACTGACACAATGAAGAGCTAAACAGAAACAAAAAGTCCTCACAAGAAAGGTTAGGACTTAAAGCTCAAAGGGCCATCCCTGTTTCTCATTTGCATACATAATTACATTAATCGGTTATCCATCCTTGAGTATAATCATGTTTATTTTGCTTAGCATGTTTATGGATTTCTTGTTGAAGAAACAAGATCAAGAAGTCCTTCTTCAAAGATGAAATCATGCCTTGTTTCAGTATAAAATGCACACCATGTCTGTGGTGTACTAAATCAATACAAATCACCTAGAAGCAGGAACAAACTAAAAATTTTGATCTGAATAATGATCATAAAGCATTATTTGGGCTGTAGCCAGTCTGACATAAGGACTCCTCCCTACATTTGTGGCTTTTTTGGCATAAAGAGTTTCTGTTGCTCCTAATCAGGGATGACCTTCAGAGGGATAGCTGCTGATATATCCAGTCATGATACCTTTGCATCAACTACATACAGCATTGCAAATTTCATATTCATGCAGTGTTTGTAACAGCCTTTAATTTGGTCCTTATCATCCCCTTCATACAGTACCATTATGTTTGACTTTGCTTGCTTCACCACTCTTCTACATTTAGAAACTGTGTTCTTGTCTGAATAAATAAGTCTGCTAAGAGCATCTTTTAAGTACTGGTATCCCCAGGGTCTGAAGCACTCTTTTTTTTTCCCCTTCCATTTTTTGCCTGGTGAATCTGAGTTATAAAGCATAGAGTGGAGAGGAGAAGGGTTGCCTTAGTAACGAGGCAGACCCAATCAGCTGCACAGGCTCCCTTGAGACAATCTAATTTGTGCAGCAGAAAGGGGCTAAGACAGGTGGCTAAATTAATGTGCCAGACAGCTTAAAATATTACACACACACACGCACACGAATGCATACACAAAATCTCTCTGTGTACTTATATATGACTGCAATTATCTTCACCGTGTTGCAAAATAAACAGCATCTGGACAACTCGGCCCTGCGAAACCCCCGATGCACCGGAGATGCAGCAGCACCAGCGGAGGCGAGGCAGGGTGGGAGGGAGCAGCGCTCCTTCCCCGCAGTCCTGCCGGATCTGCAGCCGCTCCGGGGCGGGGGAAGGACTCCTCCCAGCAAGCACTGGTTGGAACAGGGGTGTGATGTGTGCTCTCCTGTCTTTAACGGGGCTTATGAGCTGCCTCCTGCTGATAGCATGATCTGTTGTGCTGCTCTCCTGATTCCACAGGGTCCAGGAGCTCTCTCTTCCTGACGCTTTCTGTACCACTTCACAAGGCTTTCTCTCTCCATGCCCTTGCCTCTGATTTAAAGTGAACTTCCACCTTCCACCTTTTCCCCACAGTTTGTTTGTGTGGTTTTTTTTTTGTAAATAAATCAGATTTGAAAATGTTTCATATTCTTCTCAGTCCCTGCTGTGTGAGGATTAAGCAGCACAAGAATTTGAATCAGTTTGGATGCAGATCACATACCAGCTTCTAGCTCTTACAAAGACAATCTCAAATAATTTCTTTTTGCAGCAGCTCCAGGTTGGGTTTAGCCAAGCACAAAGAGGAATTCTGAGCCCACTCTTTGACATCTGCAGTACACATGAAAGTGTCTTATGCACAGGACTGTGCTACAGAAACACTCTGTATTATTACTGTGAAGAATCACTCTTAATTTCTTTATAATGGACCCAATGTATTCCCATATAGTTAATTATGAGACATCTGACAAAAATTATTATAGACATACAGTTAGTGTGTTGTTTCTCTACTATAATCCCTCAGCCAGAAATGCTGTGGTAACTACCCTCTCACACCAGGCACATGTATACCTCAACATGATATTAAAGCTCAACACAGTCAGGGTTTCTCTCCTCCTTTCTCCCTACAACCTGCACAGATGAAATTTATTGCTGGCACATAACAGAGTGTTTTAATCCCAGGCTATATGGCTCCTTTACACAGTGAGGCACTTCTTATCCACCTACATCAGGCTAAAAGTGAAGAGTTCTGAATACCAAGATCAAACAGGCTGTAAGGAAAACTGAGCCATGAGAAAAAATGTTCAAGCCCTGTGGGGGAAAAAATCAAAGGGAGAATGCTGACATACAAGCCATAACAGATAAAGTCATAAAAGGCTTGAAAGTGTCATGGGATTTGTTTTTCTTTTTCTGAATATGTTTGGTGTCAAGAGGGAGTGCCTTACAAGATTATTGATATACTATTCTCCCCCACACACACCTTGATTTTCAACAACTACAAGAATATCTGTTTATGCTGCACTGACAAGCTATGTCAGTGAGGTGTGGAGTGTTACATAAGGTTTGGCTAGAAATCAGAAACCAGAACTGTGTGACAGTGTTGTAATGAAACGGAAACCCCAAGTGAAACTAGGACCAATTTGGGCTTGTTTTTTTTCTGGGATTTACCAAAGTACACATATTGCGTGAATCTGTGTCTAGAAACATACAGGAACTACATAGTGGAGGAAGGAACTTTAACAGGGTCTCCTGTGGCTCAGATTAATACCTTTGTTGCCACCTCTGATATGTTGCTGATACACATAGTTTGTATTTTTCATCTTTTTTCAGTATTAAGTACAAAACCATGGAGAACCTTCCTGTCAGGATCATTAGTTAGCTTGCTCAGAAAAACACACTCTACGTTTTTAAGAAGTAGAAGTTTTTCCAAAGTGCACATTGTAGGAGTTACCTCTCACTACTGTTCTTGGAAAAGGTGTTAATGAGATGCTCAACTAAATTTCAAAGACTGGCTAGTTAAGTATTTTGCTAACAATATTGGGCAAAATCTGAGACCCTGGTGACACAAAAAGTGGTTTCCAAAGCTGTTATCTGATATATGATATCTGATTAGGCAAAGTCTTTTTAAAATGAATGGCAGGTGCCCATCAAAAATCCAATTTGCAGAGCACATCACAATGCAACACCAGCTGTGTAAGAAAGTGACAAGTTGAAGACAAGAAGAAAATCTGGTAGCTAATGAAAATGATGATATATTTGCTAATGATGTATTTACAAAGAAAACTTTCTATTGATTAATATAAAATATGTATAATTAAAATATGTATACCCATACTCCCTAAAACCCTGTGACTACAGCACCAAACCTCACTACCAAACTCAGTGGGATCAGCCTAGATTTAAAGACATCAAAGCAAAACTAGAAGGTCCTTCCTAACCTTTTAAATGTCTTGGCCTGACCTAGAATATTTTGTCCACAGACATGGACAAATTTGGGCTTTTCTTCAGTAGTGTCCCATCCCTCACTAACTTTTAGAGCACCAACATCTGTGAGTGGCAATACGGAGAGATCCTGCAGTATTTCCAAATTAATATCTATCAAATAACAACCTACAACGCACCCTATTCATAGAAAGAGAAGAAATGTCACTACTTAAATTATAAAAATTTCTCCATCGAGGAACACCCAAGTAAACAGAGCCCCAGGAGAGATATGTCTCACCTAATCCAGACATTTACATCTGAGCTCACCACCAACTCTCCTTTTTTTTTGTAATAAGTGACAGAAAAGGAGAAATTATGAGGCATAACTCATTTCATTTAAAAGTAGATTGCTGAAGTTTAGATGAAAGAAAAATAGGTCCTAAAAATACTTTTTTTCTCTCCATTGATTGAAAACAATACAGGTAACTTCTTCAGAGTAGTACAGCTACTGTGTAAATAATGCATGTTTGCTGAGACCAAATTCCATCTCCCATGTCCCTGTTTGATCTCTCAGGGAAGAGGATCTTAGGATCTACCCTGCCCAAGTAGTTTCTAGCTGGCACTAGATTAACATGAGCTTCAGAGATGCTTCCCTCCCCCATTCTACATCTGGCATCTGAGCAGAACTTGACCAAGCATAACTTTAAATGCATGCTACGTAAGAAGGGAGGAAAGTAAAAAACACTTCTGAGTAAAAATAAAACATAAATTTTACGATGAGTGTCTCTGTGGTTTTATTATTTTTTGTAAACCTATTAAGAGATCAGACTCCTAACATAGTCAAGGTATGCTCAATTGACTGGATTTATGCAGTGATAGGGAAAAATAAGAACTACTCATTCAGGAAACAGAAGTCTGGAGTATTATATGAACATTACCTTTCCACTATTGTGAAGAAAATCACCACCATAAACAAATACATTATGGTCATTTCTGTCTGTTCTCACAGTGCTGATTTAGAGCCCCCAACTGAGAAGGCAGCTGTGAAGAGCAAGTAACTGGTGAGCACGGCAGGAGTCCTCTACTCTAATGCTGCTCAAAGAAATTAATGCTTTGTTTCTGTTGTCCTTATCACTGCCAGTTATGTGTGGGTTTTCCTTGGTAAGTGAACAAAGACTGGGCTCGTTTGGCCCTGCAGAAGAGAAAGCCTGAATCTTCTTTTTTTCCATTTGTTTGAAGCTGATATTCAGGATGAGAAAGTAGCTAGATTTGAGCCACCAAATACTCTGAAGAGATTTTATGAAGTCTTGCACTGGCCAGGGTAGACAATGGAATCAAGAAGCATCACTTTTTTGCTGGTACTAATTGCTGTATTAAAGTTGCAAAATATTTTTCATGCTAGATCTATGTTTCTCAATGACCAGCTTCTAGGAATATGACTCTTAAGAAAATGCAATCTTCAGTACACAACTTAGTTTCTGACTTATGTAAAATAAGCTGTGTATTTAAAATGCTAGCATAAAAATTCTTCAAGAGTGTATGATTCGTTAGCAGATAAGTACAAAATGGAACTGTACTTTTAACCAGGTTCTTGCCTAGTCCTCTGATGAAATCAGTCACTCTGTGAAACACTTAAATTAGACATCACAATGATGTGATGAATTGAAATGGGCACTACTCATGATTTCAAGGTAGATAGAAATAAGTATGGTATGAGAGTACTAGTGCTGATACGTAAATAATTCTCCCTGAGATTATATGCTTTATTAGGCTTAGAAAATAAACATAAGTGGATTGAGGTAATTAAACTGCTCCCTTAAAATAATAACAGACCCAAACTAGTATATTTCCCTTTAGCCAAGTAAACTGACAAAAATCTGCAAAAGATGAAGAAAAAGAGTAAGGTCCCAATAATTCTATCCTATACTAGGGTAAGTGAGAAAAAAAGGTAGATGACAAATGGGTAAAAAACCAAGGAACCAAGAGGATCATAAGTCCTTGAGTACAAGCTATCACTGCATTAGTAAAGCCTACTTTATTAATGCTAATGTTCACTGGAGGGAAAAACCACCCTAACCTAAGAGATTGTCACTGTTTAGACATCCATATGAGGATGATCCAGCATTTTTTAGTTGCTCCCCTAACACATTCAAATAAGATCACTCGAGTCAAGTCAGATGTCTACTGCAGCTTGCCTTCTTTAATTACCTTTTTTCTCCAAAAAGTAGTTTTTTCGTCAGCGATAATCAAAGTTTGGTCGGTGACCCCCTAGTCTGTACCTTAACTTCAGCTATGCCAGATCTTACTCTGCACCCTTGTACTGAGGACTCAGATAAACTACTGACTCAAAACTGACAATATTAACTCTAATGGCAGCCCAGTAATCATAATAAAAATACCTACATATTTATGTGGGAACAGACCCCAGAAGGGTATGCCAGCCACAGGGCAGGGTGTGTAATTCAGCAGTGTCTTCTCCCTTTCCTCCTCAAAAGCTAAGGTTAGATTCCTTTTAAACTCCTCTGTTCATATTGATATAGTAAGAGATGGGAATAAAAACCAATTCAGCTTCTGTAGTCTGAAAACATTGCCACTTCTTTCTGGCAAATGAGCACTGAGTCTAATCCAAAATGCTCAAATCAGATTTCTGCTTCCTTCCTGTGTAAGGCTTCTCTTCCACAAGGTAGAAAATTTCACCACTTCCAATAACATGATGTCCCAGCTACAACAACCATTCCCCTTTTTCTTTTATTTTTTCTTTTATTTCATCCACACCTTTGCCAGACACTGTTTCTACTCTGATGTTTACTAAATAGAAATGAACCGTAGACAGTTGCTATTTTTGCTTGCTGTGTAGGACAGATTGACTTTATGCCTTTTGAAAGGTGCTAGAAGCATTTGTTCAAGAAGATATTATAATCCTATGTGCCATCAAGCACTTACTGCAGTCCTGCTCAAATGCAAAATATTACGCTCAGGTATCAGATTATCAAGATCACTAAACAATGGCAAAATTAGTGGAGCAAGCAATATATAACACAGAAGACTTTTTCCTCAGAACTGAAAATGTGTGTTCATGCAGTGCATACAGCTAGCAGAAAGAGGAAGGACAGACAGAGGGAAAGAGATAAAGACTTCTGGCCAAAATCAGCAACTCTGTAGCAGGACAGGTGGTGTAATTCAATGTGTTAAGAAAAAAAAGCACAAAACCTTAAGGTCATTGTATAGCAAATGCATTTGCTTCCATACAGTTGTGATTTAAAAGATTTTACATCTTTTGTGCCCTGAAAATGTCTCTTAAAATAATTAGATAGGACAGCACTGGACGAGATAATTACTCCAGTCACTGGCTGCAAGATTTGATTGATGCCATGAGCCTGACAAACGACAAATGTGTCACAAGCCATAATTTTGAAAGTTGGTGGGTATATTTTTGTGTATCCTTAATGTTCTTTACAGAGGCCTGGTCATTGCTCAACACCACTGAGTAATTCTTGTTTAAATTTGTTGTTCAATCTGACTACAGCTTTAGAGGGTAAACAGATTTGAAAAATGTGCTCCAAGTTAGGCACACTGAGAATTGCCAGACCTCACAACCCCAAAATCATCTAACTTTGTGCAAACAAAGTGCAAGTAGGAGGGAGAGGGAGTCCTGGTTGAGCACAAAAAGTAGTGCCATTTGGCTTTCCAAAATCCTTTCCACCCTTTCCATAATGCTGAGCTGGAAACATATACACCTTCAATACAGAGAAGGTGAGACTGTATTTTCAAGTCTGATATGAGCCTGAAATGCTTATTCCCCAGAACATGGAAACTGTGCTATTACATCTAATATTCAGATTTCCTTTACATTTATTAAGACCTGTTAGATTAAGACAGGCTGTTACACAACAATTGCATTAGTGTTTCTTATGTTGGCGTTATGTCTGATCTTCCTGAAAGACTCAATTAAAAGAAAAAAAAGAAAAAAAAAGAAAAATAACCCAAGCAAACAACCAAAAAAACCAAACCAAAAACAAAAACAAACAAACAAACAAAAAGAAGACAAAAAAAAAAAAAAGCAAAACCAACCAACCAACCAAACAAACAAAAAATAGGGTTCAATTTGCTGCAGGATTTTTCTGTGTACCTTTTTGCTGCCATTCACACTTTTTTCTTAATTTTCTTTGGGTGTAGGAAGTTATGTTTTCTGAAGCAGTAAATATAGCTCTACCTTGCTGGATGGCCTAGGATTTTTTTAAAAAAAGAAAAAGGGGATAATTTAAAAATAAAATACAAGCCTATTCACAGCAGAGGGTTGGAAGGAGTGAGTTACTGAGATGAGAAGCACTTGATAAAAGGGATAACTTGTATTCCTCTCAGCTCCCAGTTCCAAAAAGCATTTTGCAAAATGACAAAAGAGTGAATGAAGGCAGGAAATGAATGCCAGTAACTTTTTCAGTAAAAGTTTGGCCAATTTGTATACATAGAAGGGACAAATTATTTTAACCAACATGGAGGAGTCTTTCCTGAGTATATTGTAGAAATCTTCTGCAACATCAACACTACAAATAGCTGCTCATGAAGGTGGTCACAAAGTCCACAAACAGAATTTGAACATCAAATCTATGATTTTCACTTTTGTAAGGACTTTGACCCTGTTTCCCACAGCTTTCTATTAGAGAAACTTACTTCCTATGGCTTGGATAGATGTAGTTTGCACTGGATAAAAAACTGTCTGGATGGTTGGGCCAAGAAAGTGGTGGTGAATGGAATATCAGCAACAGTGTGGCCATCAGGACCAGGGCAGTGGTTGTCCCCCTGTAATTGGCACTGATGAGGCCATACATCGAATCTTGTGTTCAGTTTTGGGCCCCTCACTGCAAAAAGATGTGCTGGTGCTCATCCAAAGAAGAGCAATGAAGCTGATGAAGGGTCTAGAGAACAAGTCTTTTGAGGAACCTGCTTCCCTCTGACTCACCCTAGCCTCCTTAGATACAAGTACTTTCTAAATATCGCAAAGCAGAACTCAGTTGGGAGCCAGTTTTGCTTACCATGGGGCACAGTTTATAATGATAAGGAAAAGAGACAAAGGTTCATAAAGTACACCTCAGCTTCCAGTGATCAGAAGTAGATGACCAGCAACGGGAACCTTGGGTAACCCTCCGAAGAGGACTTGCCTTCAAGCCATGTACACAAACTGCAACCACACTACCAAGCAAGTAGCAGCAGCTCAGGCAGTTGTAGCCTGGACCTGAGAAGAATTATCTAGCTTTACTCACTCTTGGACTTTACTCACTCTTGGAAGTAATCATGTCAGTGCAGAGCTAAAACATGCAGACAACTTGAACTACAGCCATAGAGTTAGGCTGTGTGATCTAGACACTGTAAGCGTTTAGTCGTAGTCATGGAAGGAAGAAGAAAGATTCCCACCTTCAGTTAACCCCAACAACATGACGAAAGAACACCTCTGTAGAATAGTGTGGATGTCACAAAAACATGTTGTCAGATTATTGACATCCAGAAGCTAATCTCTATCACTGGGACAGGGCAACGTAAATGGGTGCAGATTGGCAGTATTAAAGCAGGAGCAAAAAATACTATAGTCCTCAGAAACTGGAATGAAGAAGTTATAATTAGTACTCACAAAGGTTCCCAGCAAACACTCTGAGTCCTCATATTCAAAGATTCAAAGATGGGTGGTGGCTGGTCTGAACAAAGGAAAAATTGTGTTGGGAAATCTCAAAAGGATATAAAACAGCTTCTCAGTTCATCGTGTAATTTTTCCCTTCCAATTGATGGCAATATTATGACAATAATTGCATGTCTGTTTGACAACCATACACTGCCGGTCTTTTTAATGGACCTCTGTGTTTTCAAAATATCCCTAAATGACACAGTTTTTAATGAGCTACACAGCTGCAGGCTGGTTACTAATTTGCGATAGAAACAGTGCTATCACACTCTTCTTTCCTCTTGGTAGTATTGTAACTCGAGTTTGAGGTAAGCCCTTAAAAATAATGATCATTCCAAAATGTTTTCAACTGATATCTGGGATTTTTTGTCCCATCAAATCCTGACTTCTACTTATTTTCAGTTTTGCTGATAAACAAGCAGAATTGCAGTTATGCATTAGGATTTTATTTTCCTTTTTGGATTTGATGTGTACCTTTACAGATAGCATAAAAAATGTGCTGGAGTCCAACATTATTATAGAGAGAATCTGTTTTTTATTAAAGACATTAACTTCAAAGACACAATTGTCTAATTCTTCTTTATTCTGATACTTGAGGATGCAAAATAATTTAATAAAAAGCATGAAAACCCTAAATGCTGTTGGTATTCAGATCACTCATATGATCAAAATGGTTCTAATTATCTCAGTCATGCTAAAACCTTACTCGAGGATGAGAGGTTGTAAAATATTACTCCCCTTTATGAACTTCAGTTGTCTCATCCATTTCTCTCACTGCTGGCAAACTGTGAGACCCATTTTAGGAAACTAGGGGACAGAAAACATTTGTAAGCCTTCTCCAGCCATTTTGAAGAGGAATGATGACATACTCTATCAAAGCACACACCACAGGAATTCTGACCCTAGGATTGTTGCCTCTTTTAATTTATATGATTAAAAAAAAAAAAAAAAAAAAAAAATTCCTTCTAAACACAGCTTTCTTTCAGTGCATTGCTAAAAACTAACCTGCAATATGTAAAGCTTATGGTTGCACTACAACAAAATTAAAATCTAGCTCTTGATGCACAACAGTAATGATTTTAATTCTCAGTACGCGTAGAACCCCAGAAATTTTGACAGTTTTTCATGAAGCTGTATTTTAAGAAACAGAAAAAATAAACATAGTTCTCCTAACACATCAACTGATAAACACTTCACCAGGCATAGGAAAGTGAATACCATATAACCAATTTTCACAACTCTGGCAGATTCAGCCATAATATATTCCAGTCTATTAAGCATTCTTATGCTGAAGGTGGCTAGTGTCTGCCAGCAAGACTATCCTTGATCTAAGGGTAATTGCAAACTTCTCTAAAACTAAATGTCATCTTGGCTAACTGGGAGAAATAATTAAGCCTTCTTTGTAAAAGAGGAGAGCTGGAACAAAAGAATCCATTGTTCAGTCACTGGACCACATGGGAAGGCCTGAAAAAATGCTAATTAACCCAGAGAAAATAGAGGCTTCACTGGTTCACAGATTGATTGAGATGAATTTTGGAGCGTGACAATACCAGGAAATTTATGCCTTCTTCAACTATGATCTAATCTGGATTAAGTGTTTACCTCTGCTCCTCACAGCCCTAGGCCATCTCCATCCACTCTGAGTTTATTGTCCTCCGTTTCCCTACATGAATATTTTTCTGAATGCTCTTTAGCCCAAATTCATTCCATTGAGGTGGATTAAGGAGACATCAAACCAAATGTCTGGAGAATGCTTTGATGCACAGCAAAGGATAATAATTAGTTAACCCAGATTGCAGCAGACAAGTAAGTATGACTTCATCAAAGTACTGATGAAAAACCAGCAGCTGGGGCACATATAGGCAGAGATCCTGAGATTCTGGACAGACTGAAAAACAAATTTGGACTTTCCACCAAGAAAACTGTTCAAGAGAGCCAAAACTCTGATTATTCCCTATGAAAATAAAAATTAAATAAATTTATCTGGCTACCATCCTCAACTTCCCTCAAGAAATTAACTTAGCAAGATCCTTCCTGGTTTCCCTCAATTGCTTAATTACTGAACACCAAAAGCAACAAGGTTAAACTTCAGCTGGAGAAGCTCTCATTTTATTCTTGAGAATTACATTTTGGCCTGTTGAAGTGCGTAATTTACATTCTCCATGTGGGCTCACCTTTAAAAAGGCTTAAAAAATAGCTGTACTTAAATATTTAGTAGAACATTTGCCTGATGGTCTCTCAAAAAAGCATGCCTAAAAATATTCTACAAGCTTTTACTGATAACACAGAGGTTAAACACCTTGTCTCACTTTGAATTATAGCCATCTCTAAAGTAAACATATCATGTGTTAGCAGCCCACAATGGCTTGGAGCAGGAAGTGAAAAAATGTCTACTAAGAACTGCAAAAGGAAGCACAATGGCAGAAATGTTACTAAAACATACAGCCTTTTTTTTTCTTTTGCGGCTATTTAATACTGCCAGCTTGCAAATCAATAGAAGGGGAAAGGAAGCCATGTAGTTCAAAAAAGGCACTCTAATGGTATGGGTTTCAAAGTGCACCTTATAGAAGTAGGCCTATACATTTTCTGTCTTTGGAAGGGACTACAAAAGAGAAACAAGAATATCAAAGAGGCTGTCTAAAAATCTGATTAATAAAAAAAAGAGAAATTACTGTCAACTTGAGAAATTAATAACTATTTATTACACTTCAGGGATCAACTTTTGCAAAATTCAAGCATTAAATAAAGCTCTCTCAAGTTGTGTAACCTGTTAAAAAGTATTTGAAGATTCTGGAATTTGCTTATCGCTAAAGTTGAGTGTTAAAGAGCTAAGACTTTAAATACTTACTATTTTATTACTGATAGTTATACTAAACATTGTTTCAAAGTTGATAAAACAAGACCTGCTTCAACAGAAGAGGAATTTTATGTGTAAGTGGTACACATTTAGAAAATATTTTTCTTGGTTTCCTCTGCCTCTCTTTTTCTTCAATCAGTGTTAAATTCCAAGAGGAAGGCTTAATGCTCTCCAAAAGAATGGTGTGGATTTATTCTTGCCAACATTTTTAGCATGTATTTCATCACAGAAATGCTGCTTCCTAGTAACTTGAACAGAGACTTTTTAGCCTAGCAGTAGCCTTTTATGAAACGTCTTGTAATACCAGACATTACAGCACAGACATTCAGATAAATATAAATGGAAATTCCTTTTAGTTAAACTGATACCACAATTTTAGCAATCATGCCTTCTCATTTGCCTCTGGGGCTTGCCTGTTTCAGTCTAAAGATCTCTGTATTCCTATTTTAGTTTGAATTCCTCTACTTAAAATTAGCATGTGTTCTTTGAGCCTAAGAATATGGTAGCTTTTTATCCCAAATGTGACTATCTCAGCAGAGGCTGAAGTGATTTATGAAAGGCCAGATCTCTTTCTTTCAACTGAGGTCAATGTCAGAAATCTGACTGACCTGAATAGAGGGTCAGAAGAAAAATGTCATAGAATTTGAAGTCCAAATAGATTGTTTTCAAGCAGCCAGTCTTATCTTGACAAACTTTATTTCACCAACTCCTGTATAAAGCGAACAGGCAAGTAGAAAATACTTTTAAATACTGATAATAAAGTGGCCAGTTAAAAGACAGGTGCATCTTTTAAATGTCACACTTGTTGAAAGTTTTTGTTTATTCATTTCATTCATACAAAGCCAGTAAACTCACCAATTTCAGCAACTAGATTTTTTTTTATTATTTTTTGTCCTTTAGAAGTTTTGTTTTATTATGTCCGAGACTTTACATGGTTGATGAGAGGTTTGGTGCATCTTTTTTAATTTCAATTAGGAAATGTTATAAACAATATTTATTTTTAACGTCTTATCCACAGCTGCCTAGCAAACAGTACTGTTTGCTGTTTCTGAGAATAAAAAACCCCAAAAAATAAAAAAAAACCCCTTTGTTAACAATTGGCCAGAAAAAAATGAAAACCTGATTTCAATCCAGTTTGTTAAAAAAAAAAAAATCCATATTTTTCCATTCTCAAAAATAAAATTCAAAATTTTCAGTTTGAGTGAAATAAAATATTTCAACAAAAGGGCTTCTAATTTTTTGATTTTCTGGAAAAAAAGAACTCCATAGGTTAAACACACTAGTGTATGTAAAACAAGCACCAGCTTCCACCTAAGTGAAAAGCAGAGATTTGCTACATATAAACCAGTTGCTCTGTTTTCATTCTTGTACTTTCTATCTGCATCAAAAACAATGATGTCAAGCTACATAAACACACTTCCCACTGAATCCACAGGTGATCTCTTCTGCTTGTTCTCTCTCTCTCTCTCTCTCTCTCTCCCCCTTTCCCTCACTTTTCTGCTTATTTCTCTCTCTCTAACTCTTACACTTGCTTTTAAAGAAAATTCTTATTATTGACTTCAGCATATGATCTTATTTGTACTCTAATTTGGGTAGAAGCAACTCTCATTAATCAGATCTTAACAACCTGTTATACACAAGGTACGTTTTCTGCTGGTATAGGCCTTATAGGTATTTTTTACTTCACTGGCTGAAAGTGTAAATTTAACCCAGATCTGGGATTTCCACTGTTTCCTCTAGAATTTCAATCCAAATTCAGATTCTCTGGAGAAAATACTGCCTTCTGCTAGCCAAACAAAAAGAGTATGTTGAGCATGGTGTAGAGCTGAGCCATGAAGGATTCAGTTTTCATTAAAAATAGTGGCTCAAATGCCCTGTCCATTTTTTGGATTGAGGTCTGAGTGCTGACAGCATTGGAACCATATCTGATACCAGAGTATGCAGCAGACTTGCTAACACTACAGCTGTCTCAGATTCCTTGATTGAGTCCCAAGGAACAATAGCAGCCAACAGACATGACTCCCAGCCCTTGAGCAAATCTCAGTACCATCTCCTTAAAAACAAACAACAAAAAAAAATAATAAAAAAGACATTGATAGGACTACCTGTCTTCTCAGTTTTAGCTCCTCTTTTTTCCCCCTTGAGAAATAAAAGTAGAGAAGCCATGCAACAGTTTGAGACAATGTGTTGCAAGCTCTAGGGGACATTTTAGCCCCAAAATTTGGAACCCACTAGAGGAAACAGAAATTTTGGAAAGCAGCTAGGATTATGAGGAAAATAACAGCTGGCAATGTTAGCCTAGCTTGAGTCTCTCTCACAGATGGTAGTTTGGCATCAGGGACACCACGATGAAATGCTAGGTGAAGGCAGCATTAAGTGGTCATGGCAGTCTCTCTCAATCAGCAATCAAAGAGATGGTGGGAAAGCAAACACTGTCTGAGAGAAAAGGTAGATCAGCCAGGAAATAATGAAGGAGATAATATATTGAATAAATATGGAGAAAACTAAGTGAGGAAATTAACATGGAAGGAAAGGAACTGAACAAAGAACTGAAGACACTGAAAGAAACAAAAATATTTAAGAAACAAGCCTAAAGGACAAGGATGATGAAAAGAAAGAACAAAGTAAAAATAATTAAGATCTTCAGAATTATTATGATGACCACCTATTTGAACATATATACCTCCCCATAGTATGCCAAAATCAAACCAAAGTAAGTCAATACTCTGTTTTCCATTTAGGAGTTCAAAATACAAAAATAACTTTAGAAATTAAGCTTTTAACAGCACTTTCTTCATAAAATCTGACAGACAATTGTACTACAGTGGATGACCATTTTAATAAGAAGAAAATACAGCCAACTAAGAAGCTTTTGAATCTGAAAAATTAAATGCAAGTGTAATTTAAATCAGAAGTCAGTTGTATATAGCTTTACATTTTTATTGTAATTAATTATTAAAAATAAAAGACCAATGAGAAAAACATCTTCAATTTAACTGTGTATGTCTTTTTAAGAAAAAAAAACTCCACCTCTCATCAGCTGCAGATCAGTGTAGGAGCAACTCAATACAACTAAATGGTCTGCCTTTCTGGTCATGAACAACAGCATGTAATCTCAGAGTAAATCAGAGTAAATCTCTGCCTCAATTCTTATTACTTCCACCCTGCCATCTCAAAAACTCTTCCCAAAAGTACACCTCGTCCCTCTCAGTAGACAGAGTAATCACAGTTCTTTCTAAACATCTCCCCTCCCCTCTCTGCGCCCAAACCTTTATAAAAGAGATACTATTAATATAAAAACTGCAAGGAACTGCATACAAAGCCAGATACATAGCACTAGCAGAAAATGTAGGAATGTGTGTTTCACTAATCCCCAGGTACAAGTATTTCTTCTGTCCAGAGGTACCCACAGATGTTTTTGCTTTCATCGCCCATGGGACGATGAAGACCTATGATTGGATGTGACATTCTGTGACATAGAAGAGGAAGAACATCCCAATATACTGATTCATCATCCCTGGGAAGAAAGCTTTGAGCTTTATTTGAAGATGATAACTGGCATTTTCCTGTGAAAAACAAAATAACCATTGTCATTACAGGTCTAAAAATATGTAAGAATTCCATGTGCTCTTCTATAGCTTTGACACTATATAATAAAAACATAGTACATGTTTTTTGTAAGAGGAGAAGAAGCAGGAGTAGGATATCCCATAAGATTTCAGAATCTTGAGTTTCTTATGTATGTACACATTACTAGAGTGAGTATATGTGAAAGGCATAGTTTTCAGATTTTGCCTCTGAACTGATACTCTTTTCTAGCCACTAGAAAGGGCTTGAAAAGCTTTGCTAGGGAGGGGAGGAGGAGATGACCTATACTTTGCCTGTGTGCTGAGGGATTCCTGTCTTCTGAAGCATCTAATGCTGGTAGCTATCTAAAATGGGTCATTCACACATATCCGCTCCAATATGGAAACTCCTAAGTACAGAAATAGAAATAAATATTTATAGATGCATGCAGTTTTAAGGGGAGAAGAAGCAAGCAGTTTAGCAGCCTACAGAACTGAGATTAATCATGGGCAGATTTGCTATATTTGAATGGAGAACAAGGAAGAATTAGGAAAAAAAAAGAAGAGAAAAAATGGACTGACTATAGAGTGATACAGAGAGTTGATTATTTATATAAATAGTCTCCAGAACAGACAACCCTTTCAAATTTTTGTAAGACTGAATTCACATTTTTCCAAAGTAAAATGAGAGTTACTCTGGAGTTCATGTTTTTATCTGTGTAAACATCCAAAACATGCTTCAGAACACACAGTACTCTAATGAATATAACAACATCACAATCCTTCTCTTCTTAAATATTTTTCTGCATCCTTAAATGCTGGAGAAGGTAAAAACTAGAAGAGACACAATTATTTTAGTGAAATAAACAACAGTGTCGGTGCTCTGAGTTACCCAAAAAGTCCATCATAGGACTAGAAAACTGGATTCAGAGACATAAAGGCATGCAATCACACATTTTCGTTTTCTTCGGGTAAAACCCCGTGACACATTTCAGAATTCTTCTATATAAAAGGAATTAATTACTTTGCTTTAATGAAAAGTATTGATTTCTTGAAGTGTACAGATGACAAGTACAGAAATGGTTTGAACAAGAACTTTATCATGACCAAAAAGTAGAACACATTTCAGGCAGTGGCCTCAGTCTGTTCAAGACCTTGTCCTCGAAAAGGTGTAGTAACTACTTCAGATTACACAGGTATACCTCTTGTTTTCATAGGGTTGGTTTTGTAGAGACTCATCTCACCTATAAGCAGTGTGAATAAAGAGACCTAAAAGTTTGTAGTACAGGGAAAACTAGCGATTAGAATATTTTAGGAACTTAGCCTTTATGGAAGAACCAATTCAGAGAGCACAGTCCAGAATTTTTAGTCCTTTCCAATTGAGTCTGGCTTGTAATATGGAAATGTGGATAAATCAGCAAGGAATATGTGTCTTAAAAACATGTGATGCATTCAAGGTGTCTCAGATGTCACTGCCATACATCATGTCTACCTCTGGAATTACCACAGTTTGCAGAGATGGAGCCTGGAGTTTCTGGATTCAAAAGTACAACTAGTTAATATCCATTAACTGCTGGATTTATTTAGGGCATGTCATTATGTCATGCTAACCTCATCCACTGGTCAGCTTATATGCCAACTCATTAATTGCTGTGGGAAAAATGTGATCTCATAAGGAGTTTTGACATTATTTGGAGGTTTTGTTTGGTTTAGGGTTTTATTGCACAGATGTTTGAATAAGTGGGCTGGCAAATATGTATTTCTCTGCTTTGCAATTAGTACCAATTCATCACTATAATTCATGGGACTTTACTTTCATCTGATGAAATATAAGAGTCACCAGCTACTTTTGCTCCTATCTGTGTTCACCTTATTTATCTTCTTGATAGGCCTATCTCTTTATACTGTTCTCAAAACTGAAAATTGTATCTACACTGCATTTAGTCACCCATGTGGCTCAGGGAGCAAATAACTAAACTGAAATTTGGGAAGCTGCACAAAATCGTGCATTAAAAACTATAAAGAAAGAATTCCCAAAAGCTCTTCTGTGACCAAAAAGGCAGAAAAATATGAGGCATCACAGAACTTTATATTGTAGATGATTTCAAAGAAAATGAGGTGGAATCAGTGTTTAACATTATAAATACTTCACTGGAAAAAAATTCATAAGACTCTTATAGTATAAGCTTACTCTTGACAATTCACTATTTCATTCCAGAGCCAATATTTAATTCGTTAATAAAATAAAGTATAAACTTATCATACACTTCCTTCTGTTTTTCATTTTGCAGAATAATAAACTTCCGTGTCATAAATGAATGCACAGTGGCATCAAAAGATGCCCAGATATTTATAGAAAGTAAAAATGGGGCTAGAATCAGATAATCCCCAGAAGGCTAACCTAACCTAACCTATCTAACCTAAGTAATCATATGCCTGAATTAGTAATGATTGGCAAGCTCAGTAACATACACATAGAACCTTAATAAAATTAATGGGTTTTTTCCCTCCTCTGATATTCTGTTCCTTCTGAAGCAGGAGCCAGCCTGCTGGGATGTCACTTAGAATCGCATGGCTGTGAAGGAACCCCAAGTTTGCCAGTACCCTGAGGTGGCTCTGTCAGCACCTATTTCTCAGAGCAAGTGCCCCTGGAGACATGCTGTGCTGTGCAAACTCCAGATCCAGGCTGCATCACAACATGAACAAGAATAAACTTTCTAAAACAAAGGAAGCTCAGAATGAGACAGATTATAAATAAAAATGTTTTACAAATGAGTCCCCCCATCCACTCTGTCCTTATAGTGAGATCCTTTGGCTCTTGGCTTCATCCTAGCTCAATAACTCAGTTGTTTTTTGGATAAGACTGAGATTTGCACAATACTGAAGTTTGGACAGTCCCCTCTGGGTCTTTTGGGGATAACAATCTCATACCCCAGGGACTTGGCTTCTTCTGTTTCCTATTTTTCCCAGCTGCCTTCCTCTGTCTGCTCTGCTGTAGGCTCCTGGTTCTTTGTTGTCTTTCACGTGCTCTGCCTTCCCTACTTCACTCTAAGCAAAGGTGCCCCTCAGCTATACATAGTTGTTCCCTTTGAAGGGTCAGTCTCCCCTTTCCTCAAGAAGGCTCCATGCAATCCAGCAAGCAGTCATCAGGGAAAAACTCTCAGCATCCCTCCCAACTATTAACCATAGCCTCTGCTTAGAAACAAGCATTCTTTAACAAAATAAAAAGCAGAGATACCAAATTAACAGCATCCACCATGAAACTAATTGTGATCTTCCATCACGAGTGGCCCCTTTAGAATCTGTGTTACCTGTGTTGTTGTCCTGAACATGTAACTTTAACCAGTGGCAAAGACATTTGTTCTTCACTTTGTCCTCTCCATATCCATCTTGTCCACCAGTACACTTCACAAATACCACAGCTTTCTTCATGATCTCCCTCTAGCAGTGGTGTTCCTGCTGACCATATATTTAACCGGCTGCCAGAGAGCCAAAGTGGGCCTCTTTGGGGAACAGCAATTCAGCACATGAAATGCAACAAGAACGTTCCTAGCACAACTGTGAAATGCAACCCAAGATTATCACCCTAGATGTTTGCTTTGACAGTCACTTCTCAATCTAATCTTTGCTACACATTTTGAGTTTGTACCTTCCTCCTCTTTTATTTCAGCAAGACTTATTTAAGCCCAATTTTTTCTTAAGTTTTAGTAAACAGCTATCAGCATGTGCACACCTGAGTGCCTCTACTGTAATGATACTATTCCTTCAGAATGTCTCCAAAACTTCTTCAAAACTGCTTTTCATTCACTGAGTAATTAACTTACAAATCTTACCTGTCAATACCGGTGCAGAAACATATCAGGTTTCTGAAGAGCAGGTGTTTAATTCACCTTGACACTCAGGGCACTTTTCAATGTCATGAAATTGTTATCAAATTGAACAGTACATGATCACATTGTGCACAAAGGAATAAGTGTTATAAATGCAAGCAAGATAAATGCATGGAGTGCATTTTTGAGATGAGCTAAGAATTTCTGCTCTGCTGTATTTGCTTAGCTCTCCAGCAATCTTTAAACATAGGTATAATTCACAGACTGTCTCCTACAGCAAGAAGTGAGAATCTTAAACTGCCATTTTGATCTCCTCTCTGAAGCTTTTACAGAAATGCCACATATTTTAAGACTAATTTTCACTTGTAGGAGGTCAGTAATAGCTTGTATTCTGTGCTCTCCTTTCTTTCCCACCACTGGTTCATATTTCTTTTTATCTTGTTAATGTCAAAAATTTAATTGTTGAACCTGTCTGTCTAGAAAAACATATTTTTGAAAAAAGGTTTACCTTGCTTATCTGCATGTGTTAGCTACTATCAAATAAGCTATTAAGGCTATGCATCTCTGTCAAAGTGCAGAATAATTCTCTCTCATAAATAAAAGGCAATGATGTAGTAATGTGCAGAAGACTAATGCACACACAGAGGTTAAGATGTCTGCCATACCAGCCTTTGTTTAAGTGCATCCAAGAAGGGAAATCAATATTCCTCAGGAGAGCATTTTGTTGGTACAGCTGCCGTTGCTAAGATTGGCTCAGTGTCATGTTCTCATTAATACAGTCTAATGGTAACCCTAAGATTGAGAATGTGCAGACAGACATAATGAATTTACACTAGAAACACAAAAATGTAGAAATTTTAATTGCTTTGGCCTGATTGGATGCTTTATATCTTGAAAGGATCATGTTTATAAATTGGAGTTTAATGATATTTATGAATCACAAAATTAAGTCCTGCCTTGTAGCAGTCATTAACATGAAAGCAATTGCTGCTGCAGTTTGCCCTTTAAGAGCTTCAGCACAAAGGGACTGACATGCTTGAAAGCAGTTTTGCATTTTTGAGCAAATTGTTACTATTGCAAGGAAAATGTTAGGGTTTAGTTATACAAGCATATTTGCTAGCACTAAAATAACTCTCTGAAGCCCACATTTCTCAGAGGAAGATATGTGCATTGTATTGTGCCATTCTGTGAAAGGAAAAATCCCTTTGTATCAAGCATTATCAATCCTCCTCACTCTCTGTCTAAAGGCGTATGCTGCCCTGGATGTCATTTTTCATTCAGCTGTTAGTTTCTCTGGCAGTGCACTGGAAGCCTGGGAGATACAGGCAAGAAACATGGAAAAAAAAAAAAAAGCTACTGGAAAAAAAAAATAATAAAGGTGATGCCACAGGGAATTTGGACAGAAAAAGATTAAAAAGAAAAAAAAAAAAATTAAGACAGAAACAACATCCAGGGAGCACAAAGTTGACAGCCTCAAAATGATTATGGATCAAACACAGGTTACAACCCTGAGAGAGAACCCTGGAGGGGAAATTTGGCATCTCCTTCTGCATCTTGAATTAAAAAAACCCCACATTTGTAATGAGCCCAGATAATTAATTACAGTCTTGCAATAAGAGTTTCACAAGCACCAAGCACACACACAAGCATGATGTGCAAGCTGTATATACATGGACTGCAATCCTTCCTGTCCCATCCTTCCTTAGTCCTCAGCATCTGAAGGAGCCTGTGCTCTATGTGATGCAGCATGGGATAATTTCTGCCTCTAGTGGCCCCCAAGTCCTGCTCATCCTTACTTCCTGGGATTTGAACATCCTATAGCTCACATTAATAGGGGTAGTACATCAATCTTTACTGTCATTTTTGCAAATTTTCTCTGCTGCTGTAGAATGAATAAATCTTTACTCAGTAAAGATTTTAATTAAAGCAAAAAATTGTATCTTACTAAAAAGTCCCAAACTCTGCATCACGTGTATGCCTGTCAGTAATCAGACACAAGTACAAAGACTGTGAAGTAACTGTTTCCACTCTTTTGGCTAAGGTGCTGTATTTAGTATCTAGTACTCCTCCATCAATTTTTGACTTTGGCAAAAATTTGTTTAGGGTAATATTGCTTTAAGGATTATTCAATTTTTTAATTAGATAAGCTGAAGGGTATCTGAGAGCACACATGACTTCTGTAACCTAAATTAAGTTGCTTGGGCACATATACTAACTACTTAATTATTAGACTATAATACAGCATGTGTTACTGTGAAACTCACTCAGATATTCAACAGGCCTACTTGAGGCTCATCATCAGCTTAATTTACGGGCAGAATTTGAACATGTCCATATAATTTCATATCACCTGACATTTCAACATCCTGCCTCTAAGACAAGGCTTGAGAGCATCTTATACCCTCACTGCCCTATACAAAGAGGGAAATAAAACTCCAAACTATGAACTAAAGCTGCATATAGGCAGCACACTGAACAGACAGCCAATAAGAGTCATTAAGGACACAGGCATTTCTTACATCCCACATCTTTTTACAAATAGACATTATATTTTGAACTGTAGAGAAGTGTCTTTGAGTGTCTGGGTTTCACAGCCTTGCGGCCCTTTTGGAAGAGATTCCTAAGACCTTCCCTTTAAAATGGAAAATAAAAGTGATCAGGTCTTTCACTGGGTGACTGAAAAAGGCTATTTCCCCCATGTACACACTTCTCATAGGGCAATTTGATGCTCACATAATACCCACTGAGGATATTTTTCTTAAATACACAATCCTTTGTAAATAATTAAAAACTGATGTTTAAATCACACTTATATCTACACACACACTCCTCCAGATTTAATTGCTCCTGAACTAACAATGATGTGGAAAGGATGGTGTTTCAGCTGATGAGACAGAGCACACCCATATCAGAATGCTCTTTAGTTTAGTATATGAAAGGTGCCAGCTTTCTGTATGCTTAATGTGCACACAGCAGTGGTCTTATTTTTCTAGATGGCATTTATGGGGAAATAAAATAGATTAATTATTGTCTTGAGCTAAACAATACTCGGGCTGGGCAAAAACAGGAAACCAACAAACAAAAATACTCTGACATTAGTACAAATAGTATTTGAGCATCTTATCCCTCCTAACAAAGGGGAGATGGCCAGATGTTCTGTTTTACTCTGTATCTGTCGGGACACCGCAAGGGACAGGGTTGGACACAGCTGGTCAGGTCCACGGCTATGAGCCAGGTCCAAGGGCAAGCCAGAAAACCTTATGCAGGCTGTGGAGCCCAGAGCCAGGCTGGGCAGTGCTGTGAAGAGATGCATTAGTGGTGCAGGGGGTGGCGGCCCAGAGTGGCTGGCATGAGGCAGGTTGGGGGACCCCCAGAGAGTGGGCAGGAATGGTCAGAGCTGGTGGTGCTCTCAAGGCTATGGAAGTAACTGTTGTTTGTGAGGATTACTGAGAAGACCTAAGAAATGTGCTTCTGCAAACAGGGAAGAGCAGTCCTCACATCCTAACAGCCACTTAAGCGTGTGGCTCAGGAAGGGGTGACCTCCTGGGCAGTGACTCAGTCAAGCCATTCCTTTCGAAACTGCACAAAGGCGAGCCTTCAGAACTTTGGGTGTTTCTGGGTTCAAGTGACTCTTAAAGAGAATCTTAAGAAGTACATCCATCTGTCTGCTGGTGTCAAAGGGGCAGTTGATATCTCGCTAAGAGACCAGCTTGTCCATGGGTGACTGCTTCTGGATGCCCACCTGGAAGCCTTGAGGATCTCATTCTCAGTAATTGTACCTGCAACCAGAAACACAGAAGCCACGATGACCACAAATTAAGGTCTAATAATTTTCAAATTGCTCTGTCAAAACTGTGTCATAGGCATTTTTCAGGTTGGTAGCTCAAATTAAAGGGCCCTTGGGGCTGGGTTTCCATTGTTCATATATATTTAACGCTCCTTAAAATATACAAGGCCTGAATCACAAGTCCAGATGGACATATCTTGGTTCTTTGACCCTAACATGGATGTTTTAGATAGCCTTGGATTCCTCTAAGTGCCCATGTTTAGGAAACAGAACCAAGCCTGTAGTGTAATCTCTACTTTAGGAAGCCATGTGCAGAATGGAGGTGACAATTTATTGCAGAGACTTCTGATAAAAATTCATGTTTCCTAAGCTTTCAGATAGTTCAGTGTTTAAGGTACCAAATACTTATGAAGAATCTAAGAGATTCTTCTTCAGTGCTTTAAAAGAAATTTAGCACCAAGTAGTAGATCCAAAAGAGAGAAAAATAAGCTACTGAAGATCTCCCCATTCAGCTTCTGAATCATAGGTAATATTGTTCCCAGAGGAAAACTCATTGATATATTCCACTTACTCCTTGGGATTTGTGCACCTTTTTTTTTTTTTTTCTAAGTCAATTTATAAGTTATGCCCTTTAGGATTAAAATTTCATATTTCTTTGAATTTTGGTAAAGGAGCTTATTTTTCTGCCATAATGTATCTTTTAACTTAAAAAGTAACATTATAAAATTTAAATTCACTTTAAAGTGCTTCAAATAATGTTTTCAAAGGGTTATAGAATACCATTTTTTATCACTTTTGCTAAGTGACAGGAAGACATTCTTAGACTAGGACAAAGTCAGGTATTTACAATAGCTCAGGTGATTAATGAGACTTGTACAGGTTTATGGGGAAAAAAAAAAAAGCCTCTTCTATGGGGCAGTAAATTATTCCAGCACTCTTTTCCCCTCATCTTTATGAAAATTCAGTAATTTGTTACTTATGCGCTACAAGAAGAGACTGGGTGGAAGAACTACTCTGAACAAACAGGGATTGCTACCAGTAGTTCATCAAACAGTAGGGAAAAAGATTCTGATGTAGAAAAATAATACTTTCATGACTGAGATTTTTTGAGAGAAGTCTGCTGTTTAGAAAGAGTACTTTGGCCTAGCTGGTTCCCCTGAAAAATTATTAGTACGCTCCATTGCCTTCAGTCCCTTTCAGTTTCATTACAGTGTAGCTGGAGACAGACCACCTGCAGAGATGCTTATCCGATCTAGGCAAATGTTACAGAGCAGAGTGACAGAACTGCGGCTGAATCATGCCTGTTAAAAGACACAGCCCTATCAAGAGCACTGAGGAGATGTACCAACTCAATGCACTGCACTGGCCAGAGGCAGCAAAACTACACAAATTAGGTTTCTGCCAGAAGTACCTGACGGATTAGGCTGTAAAGTTACCCAAACTACAGTGTTAAAAAAATATAAATTAAAAAAAAAAGGATGTGGGTATCCTTTTAGTTCACACAGAATATGGGCTAAAAGATTAGTGTGGGCTAAAAGATTAAAAACAAACAAGCAACAAACCAAAACAAGCAAAACCCCAAACAAACAAAACCCCAAAATTGTAAGGACCCTTATTTAGAGAAAGAAAGGTTTGTACAGAGCAGCAGATGCAGAAGGCATGGGTAGATCAGCAAACTAGGCCAGAGAGTGAGCCAAGCTACTAAACTGCAATTTACCCTTACTTTTCTATTTGAAGTCTGTTGCCACTGGAATAAAACTACAAGGAGAAATGTCTTTTTTGGGGGGGGCAAGACCCCACAGTGCTGTACTTACGCACTTTCACCTTTCTACCACTGTAGAAAATCCTGTAAAAATGACAGAAGTTAAATACATGAGGGCAGAGATAACCTGACCCATGATCTGTAAGGAAAACTCCATAAATTCCACAAGGGTTTGAGAATTTAAATCTATTAGACTATGATGCGTAATACAGTAGGAAGAAATGCAGATTTGCAAGGTAGAATTCATGGGAGGCATTTTACAGCTGATGACCAAGGATCCCTGCAAAAGACAGTTTCACAAAGATATACCTGACTGTCCACTTGTAAGATTAAAAGAAAAAGGAACTCTTTGGGTTTCTAAGATGACTGTGATGTGAACCTGCTCAATGAATCAAATTTACTACTGAATCTGTTTCTGAGCAGGTTAGTCAAAAACAGTGATTAGCAGCTAGAAAAGAAAGACATCACCACACTAGTATCTGAGCAAACAGCTGAAACAATAAGTAACAAAAAGAAGGAGATATCTAGAAGCAGTTGGCAAATAATCAAACCAAGTTCAATCAAAACACAACTTTTGTGAGGGTTCTCAGTGCAACAATTCTATAGACTCAGTACTCTGGTTACTCTTTTAATATGGCCAGCTGTACTTTGCTACCTGGTGAAACAAGGTACTGAAAGTGAGTCTTGCCATTATAGCCCAATAAGCAACTATGGCCTCACAAACCGACTCAGTGATGGTTAAAAGCTATGCTAGTGTCTGCTGTGTGTCCTCAGATGACCTTTACTAGCTGGACAGAAAGACCTTGCACCTCATCCTAAAACGTTGCCTCTGCTTGACAGAATATAAAACAAATTTGGAAACACCGATTACTGACTGGTTTCTTGATTGCAATTAGATAATGCAAGATTATTCTGTTGAAGCAAATGACTTGCAAAATAGCACTTATGTGCAGGAGACATGGCCCTTCAGTGTCATCCTTCCCCAGGAGGGAGTGGGAAACATGTGGGCACAGCAGGGGCCAAAGCAAGTCTTCTAGATCCAGGCCTGAACTAAGAGGCTGAGAGCTGCAGCTGAGTCCAGAGGTGAGGGGATCCTGGCAGTGGGAATGGACAACACAGGACAGCTGCTAGAAACAGCTTTTCAATGGACAAGTAGGAAACAGCACATGACTCCTACAGACAGCCTAACCAGACTGGATATGCTCCAGAAAAGCCCTGACCATGGCTTTGCATAGAAATATCTGACAAATGAGAACTGCTGCTTTTGTTTCAGTGTTTCTAAACAATCAGGACTGTGCTTGTGTTAGACAAGATTATTTCATAACTTCTTCCACAAACCCTCTATTTCCCTGTTTGTCTTCAGTATCTGGCTGCTATCTGTGACTCTAAAAGTTCTTCAAAACGGGGGCTGGCTTTGTTTGTGCACGTTGTTCTGATTGAACTAAGGTCCCTGAATGTTCATGAAAATTTGAAAAAAGATATTTACAGTAGGAACCCCTTACCAATTCATTGTATTCAATTTTAGCACTTTTCTTAAAACACTGAGTAAAAAAATTATTCATATTCCTAGTTTTAAAAAGAAAAAAAGTAAAGCAAAAAAAAAAGTAAGTTTGGTTGTAATGAAGAAAAGGTGTATGAAGGTCAATGACAGTCTCCAAGTGTTGGCAGGCACAGAGAATGAAGAAATTTAGAAATCACTAAGTGTTCTGTAGCTTCATTAAGTTGATTTGGTATAGATAACACAGTGAAATCCAGTATTTTTATGCATTTTTCTAGTCTTTCAAGTATCTCCCTGAATAACCATCTTCATTTTTTTATTTATAGAAGAAGAATCAGAGGGGAAAAAAAGAGGCAAAGTGTCTGAAATATTGAGATATAAGGCTGAATTATAATTTCTGCAATGGTCAGTTGATTTAATTGGAGATAGTTCATCCAGAGTCTCCAAGCAAATGTTTTTAAGTTGGGGGCTTTTTATTTGTTGGGTTTTGGGGGTTTTTTTGCTTGTTTGTTTTGGTTTGGTTTGATTTTTTGTTTGTTTGTTTGTTTGTTTTTCCCCTAAGGAATTATGGTGTTTGTTTAACTCAATAAACTCCATAGAGTCATACCAGAAATGTTCAGGAATTCATTTTCACATGTCATGCTCCCACCTTTTTCATAAAAGCTTGTATACAAAAACACCAGTTTGTCAGTGTGAATATGGACTTTGAAGTAGTATACGTAAACAGCAGAGGAGTTTCCTTTTCTTGATTTAAAGGATGGATTTTTTATTTCTTCAGTTTGTATGGCCATTCTCTATTAAACACATGCTTATTTTCTTATGTATAATGTAATTTCAAGAAGCTGCAAAGATTTCAAACCCAGTATTTTTAAGCTGGGCCCATTAGTGTAGTCCTTTAAACTGGGATCACTTTTATCATATTCTGATAAGCAGCATGTTACAGTAGTTTTTGCTCACTTAACATTCTTATGTTAATCAACAAAGTGCAAGACATTAGGGAAGTTAGGTCTATGCTATTCTATACTCATTTAGTGATGTGTCTCTTTTCTATCAAACTTAATATCATGATTGAATGCTGTTATCTGTGTCCTGTTCTGTTATACTGTTATAAGGAGATGTCAATAAACCAGTGATCAACTGATCCATAGTTTATTTATTCATTCCATGCCATGGAAAAAAATTTTTAACTTAAAAGTGAAACTCTTGCAAATGTTACAATCAACCAAAAGAAAGGAGAATATATAATTAAAACTGAAATGTTTTGCGGAGACCAGTCTAAGACATTTCAGGTTTACACATTCCCCATTGTGTTTTGGCTGTGCAGAGATTTCAAAATCTGGCATGATATACAAATGAGATGAAACAAGAGTGGAATGACAGTGTCACAAATAAAATTGCATCTTTTTTCCGTGGAACCAAATCATGTCAAACATGGCCTGCAAGCCTGTCTACCACCAACACTGTTTAAATAAAGTTGTACTGAGTGCAACATCCTCCCCTGACACAGCATGGCTCAGTATTTTCATTTACTCTGATTTCATATTGTGCCAGACTATGCCAGGTTTTCATATATTCAAATGCACCTGAAAACACCTGCTTCCTGCAAGACTTCTCAATAACTTGCAGAAAATACGGGATACAAACATCAAAATCCTTACTGAAGTGTGTGCCACCATTTTTTTTTATCACAAGGCAAACTCTTTTCCTGTGGCTCTAACATTCAACAATGTAAGCATTTTGCTTTTTGAAGCTGAGGTGTTTCTGAATATGCACAGTCTGCTCATTTATGGCAGGACAAGACTGTTCTGGCTGACTCACTCCATTGTTGAATTTTGCACCCCTTAGGATCACACAGTGGTGAGTCAGTCATTTGTAAACAGAAGAGAAAAGAAAAGAAAAAAAAATGCAACAAATGAATAAAGAGAACAGGCTTCATTTTTGCTATCAAAGGCCTCAAAGAATCTGTGCAAAAGGAGCATAATTATTAATTGAACAAAACTCATGACATGATCTTTCCTATACAACCTCAGCAGTGCTTGCAGCTGGCCTTGCCCACTATTGAACTAAGGAATCATTTGTACCTCATGAAAAGACAACACACATTTTGGATCCTCCTTTTGGGAAAAGGAGCGGAGCTTTATGTTCATTTTCTTCTGAAGGACTGTATCATTAGTATTTATTTTCAAGAACAGAGACATAATTTTAGCTATGTTTCATCAGAAAAAGATAATGTATTGCGTTTGCAGACCTGAGCACTGAAACAACACAGGACATCTTACAGTAGAGGCTTATATGCTTTCTTACAAGCATATATCATCCCTCAGGATGAGAAGGCTTTGAAAAATAACATTGCTAAGAAAGGATTTTTGCAAACAAAAAGCTTATGAGACTAATTGGTATTATGTCAGATGCATAATGTTTCAGTATATTGTTTTTTGGCAGTGGTGGTTTGGTTTTCCTGGGCTCAGAGCCCAGTTTCTGTTTAATTTTCTGTAAGGTTTCATAGCAGCCTAGACATAAGGAGATGGCTTGCTTGCAAATAACCACGTATCTCAGTATACATATTGATTAGAATTTAAACATACTCAGCAGCCTGCTTGGTGGACCTGCTTACGTCATCTTCATCAGAAAATTCCCTGCTTCAGACTAAAGAGAATTTTGCCTATGGAAGAAGCGATAAGAAACTAGATGGAATTAAAAATTGAAAGGTAAACTTCACATATTGAAAACATGTTGACTCATCATTATAACTTTGAGCCTAAATCCTGTCCCAGTTCTGAACAATTTTGTATGCTTGCTGTGATCTTGAAGCTTTCTTAGGTCCAAAGCAAGGTACTAAACTAAATAGAAGACTTTTTTTCACAGTGCCAGCAGTCTTCTAGATCTACTTTCTCCCCAACACCTTGTTTGAGGCAAAGGTTCTTGAAGGGGAGATTTCTGAGGCACTGTGGTTCCCAGACCATTCAGTTCAACCCAAAGATGTATTAGCTCAGACACCTCTTGACTTTACCTGCTCTTATCCAGTGTTATTCCTAAACTAATGAGCTTATGATGATAATAAGATCTTGGCAGAAAAGCTGTACTTCCTGTGGAGTCAGCCCTAGGGTCAATTCCCACTGTGCTCCCATCTTCAGTGTCATCTTGTGACACAAGTCTGAATGCTCTCTGCATTTGCACAGCACTACAAATTCTGTGGATTTGCATTTATCTGCATCTGTATAAGCACCTTAAGACAGCAAAACTGAAATACCTACACCTAGTTCTACACCTCCATTAAAATTTGGCCCATCATTTATATTACAAGGTGAATATATCCCTCAACAGTGCATTTATGTACACACATATTCATGGTGTTCTAGAAGTTTGTTGATTCATAAAAGGCTAGGCTAAATAATTAAAGTTTGGTGAGGCGTGAAAAATAATGGAGTCTTATATTTAAATATCAGTTTACTGTAGCTGTATAGGTCTTGTGCTTTTTAATTTAATTTTTTTTTTCCAGAATGGTGTATCTCCTACTGTTCATAGCAACCAATACATGTAAGCTTTTTGCAAGCAGTATTTGTATATGCATTCAGTCACAGAATAGAAACTACAATTGTCACATTTTTGACAAGTGCAAGCAAATAATATAATTCCCAGTTACAAAACATAAAGATAAGATTTTTAATGGATACATGGTCATAATTATGACATAGATGCAACTGAAGACTTTTTGATCTGCTTATGGCTATTTACAGAAGAAGGAAAAAAATGCTACATATATATGTATTTAAACTGGGATGATCCAGCTCATTTTAAATTGTTTGGAATGTATGCTCTTGTGAGACCCCACCTGGAGTGCTGTGTCCATAGCTGGCATCCTCAGCAAAGAAAGACATGGACCAGTTGGAGTGAGTCCAGAGGAGGACATCAAAGATGACTAGAAGGATGGAGAACCTCTCCTACAAAGACAGGCTGAGGGAGTTGGGGTTGTTCAGCCTGGAGAAAAGAAGGCTCTCGGGAGACCTTATCATGGCTTTTCAGTGTTTGAAAGTGGCTTATAAAAGAGGAGGGAGAGTTACTTTTTATATGGGCAGGTAGTGATAGGACAAGGGGGAATGGTTTTAAACTAAAAGAGGAGAGATTTAGATTAGATGTTAGGAAGAAATTCTTTACTGTAGGAATGGTGAGGCACTGGAACAGGCTGACCAGAGAAACTGCGGATGTGCCATTGGTGGAAGTGTTCAAGGCCAGGTTGAATGGGGCCCTGAGCAACCTGATCTAGTGGGTGCCGTCACTGTCCTTGATCTTCAAATGATCGTTAATGTCCATTCCAGTCCAAACCTTTCTATGACTCTGTGATTTAATTGGTTGTGACTTTGGTCATATTAAACCTGTTTATTCATCTCTTCCTTTCCCTTTTGACTGCCATGTCTGCTCATTTGTTTTATATCATCCCTCGGTGACTGCTTAGAATACAATTCATTTGAATTAGGCATCGTCATTTTTTGCAGTTTCTGTTATAAGGATTTCCTCTTATATCACTTAGGTTTGGCCAGTATTACCACTATAATCAAACACATCGTCCACTTTTTTATGCACAAGTACCTTGGTTACAGCTGTTTAGAGCATCTGTGTTGTCCTAGTATCTGTTTTCCTTTTCTACGAATGAAAGTTAGAGCAATTGTATATGATAATAATGGAGTAATGTGGTGAAAATGAATGAGGACATATCCATTTTTTCTTGGCCAAAGACAGGCAAGAGGACAATTAGTAGTGTATAAAGACACTGTTCCCTCCTCAGCACTAAGTTACATAGCAGAGAAGAAAATCCTTGAACTAAAACATTTGTGCATTTGAAATGCCTTTACTTAAGACTTTGCACATTGATGTGACAGTAGGAGATCATTATCCTGGAGCTGTAGTCTGATCCAGAGTCTTGATCTTAACATATTTTAGACTTTAAAAAAAAAAAAAAGCTATTTGAATCAGGTGTTAAGACTATTATTTCTATAAATCTATTGTAAAATACAGTAAAATACACTTCTATTAAGGTATTATAATATTAAAAATTATCATAATTATTATATATAAAGTATATTAAAATATACATCAATTAAATCGCATCAGAACCTTCCTAATAGACCCATGGGATTGTTTCTTGCAAGAATATCAAAGTGGGATGTCTTTTCAGATGATGTGTTCTCATCTTAAAATTATACATGAGAGAGAAATTAGTTGCTGAAAATTTTGGCAGATTATGTCACAGGAAGGCAAGATTGTTTCAATGGGTTCATCTCACCCAAAAAATGGTAGGCAGATAAAAATAAGAGCTGTGAGTGATAAAAAACATTGGGTCACTAGCAACCAAGGGTCATTAAGCACATCATTGCCTGTATAATGTACAGTCGTCCAGACAATTAAAGTCACCATTACAATTAGTTCTAATTGCCCCCATTGTTGACAGCCTTGGTAAAGAAACCAGAGAATGAATTACATGTTGAGCATACCACAGGCCACTGTAGATACACACTGGCAAAACCCATAGTTTGATGTATTTGCCTTACTGATGTACTTCTGTACTTGTTCTACTGAGCAGACTTCTATTTCTATTGCACTTTCATCAATCAATTAAAATTCAATTAAAAATAAAAATAGAACTGCAAAAGCTCAACATCCTGCTAGCTGAAAGGCTTGTTGGGTTCCTTTTCCCCTTCTCATTTCAAAATCTTAGATAAATTCAAGTGGTAAAAATCCCAGAGGAGATGAGGAATAAAAAAGGTAGAAGTTCTTTTTGTCAAAATTTATGTACTCTCAAATCAAGCTTCACAGACTGCTTAACTTGACAGGTAGGTCAAAAAGTAACTCTAGTTTTTATTAATTTTCTTGGTGTTGTTTCCATGAGCAGTTCCATTGAAAAAGGTTTGAAATGGAGATACAAATCAGAAAACATGTAAAAGAATTAGGCCCTTTATGACTCAAAGAGATTGTAGGCGTTGATTGTGTCCTCTCTGTGGAGATTTTGTTTGGTTTTGTCCCTTCTAAGACTGGGGGAAATCTAACATGGAATATGTCTGCTACTGAACAGAGCAAAAAGTTTAGTTCTTGACTTCAGATTGAATACCTAATCCTATATTACATGCTCTTTACTTTTATGCCATTTGGTATAAAAACTTGTTTCAGTAAAAGAAATATCTTATTTTTCATAGTCTAACAGTGATTTTGGGGCACCCTAGTGATGTCAAAATTTTCTTATTCTAAGATTTATCCCTTCTTATACCATCACAAATGAAAATCTCAGTCTCTGTATTTGTGTGATCATAACCTCAAGCACAGCAAATTAGTTCTTTTTTACTTACTGTTCAGTTTGATTACTGATCTTGCACCTCTGATATACTTAGTGCCAACAATAAGACTTGCTGTTTCTTTTAACACAATGTAGTGTGTGAAAAGGAACTCTTCATTTAGAGTAGTAACTTGTTGAACCATACACCACAGCCTTGCTGATAGAAATAGCAGTTCTCAAATCCCCTAGCAGCGGTAGAATCACTGAATATTTATTTTTCCTTCCCTATTCATGTCCTTTACTTAGAATTTAATAATATAAATTGGGTATTCTTTATAAAAATTATTTTAGCGATGATTGAGCTGGAGACACAGCACCTTTACATTAGATAAATACAAATTTGAATGCATGACTTATGGAAAGAAAGTAACATTTCCAAATTGACTGTATTTCATTCTTTCATGTCTGATAGTGATTCCAACAGGTACACCCAAAGCTTCAAACACTGTGGAAAAAATATTTGAGGAATCTTTCCCACAACAGTCTCTAGTTTTCAGAGAACAGGGCTGGAAAGATGTTTGAGGCTCATCAGAGAAAGAGGACTGAAGACAAAGCTGGGCTGAAATGAGCTCCTGGGCCACAGGTAGCGTGGCAGGAAGATCCAGGAGAGGCTTGGCAGGAACAGTCAGGGCTAGTTGGGGATCAAACATTGTTTCAGTGGCCTAGTGCAAGAGATTCCGGAAGACAGTAAAAAATGTATCCACTTTCAGATGTATAAGGCTGCTCAGATAAACTTAGTGATGTACAAGAGAATGTCTTCCATTTTATTATGAATAATAATTAGTTCTCAGTCAGGATGGCCTATAACTTTTCTGCTTTTCATAAAATATGTATTACTCAGTCAACATCCATTCTCAAAAAATATTTGACTAGTCATACTGTAGTGAATTACATTTTTTTCAATTTTAAAAAATTGTGTATCTTTTAGACAGACAACCCAGGAAGAAAACAAAATTCACAATAAATAATAAAACTATGTTGTCTTTGTAAAGGATTTGCAGCCAGGCTGCCTCAGAGGCTGGTATTGATGTCCAGACAATAGGTCAATCGATTTCTGATGTAGTTCACCACAAGATGCCACTGAGTGACATATGGCAGCTCCAAGGTGCACCATCTTTTCAAGAAGAATTGTGGGGGTTTTTTTAATCAAAAAACTGATCCACTGGAAATAACTAAAGTTTATTGTTGGTGGATTTGTTCTCACCTTACAAATGATTACACTAGGACTAAAGCATTCAGGAAGACAACATTACTGATTTAACTCAGCAGCTTCAGTTGAGAGACAGTAAACCACACTTGCACAGCTGTGAACAGGGTAACTTCCTCCAAAGCTAAATTCACATAGCAAAAGAAAATTGAAATAAAATATGGTCTCAGTAATTTCTGTGAGGAAATATAAGTCAGCTCCATGCAGTATTTATAGAAGACCTCTAGTTTTACCAGGGGTAATAAAGAGCTTTTGGTGGTTGTGCTGTACGTGGTACGGAAACAGAGCCAGAAAAGTGATACATAAGGTCTTGATCATTTTTAAATTCTTTAATATGGTTCCCTGGTTTTAGTGCTTTTATTTGATTTCAAAGCCTGACTGTCAGTGGACCTGTACAAATGCTCAGAGATGAGACTGAGTGCAGTAAGACTTTGGCCCCTTGTTTCACCTTTTCGACATAGGGAGCATAATAGTCTTCATTTCCTGGTTTAGCAAATAGAAAGTGTTGGTCATCAGATAAGGATTAATCTCTTTCCATCAGTCAGTCAGTAAAATCTACAAATTTGGGGAGTAGAAAAGTAGAACATTTGTCAACAAGGTTATTTTTAAAAAATATTTATGTTTAGAAAGGGCTATTTTCTTCTGTAGAAAACCAGAAAGGTGATTTTTAAATGTATAAACACATGCTTTAGATCAAGTACGGTCAGTCTTGATTCAGTTTCATGTGCAGTAATAAACACAGCCATTTTCACATGCTTCTCTCCAGTAATGAAAAGGTGAATGCTGATTACATTTTTACGAAGAGCTTTCTATGCAGACAAAGGATCTATCAACTCACCTTTCAAGTTGGACCTCCAAGAAGATGAGGGCTACATAAAATTGTCTCCTAAAAAATGTACATAAATTTCAGAGCTCCAGAAGGAAATAAGTGATACATTCTAATGTAATTATTATGTGTGACAGTACATAATATTCCTGTTTTGTTGTTTATTCAATTAGGTTTCTATCTGGGCATCACTTTATACAAAACCAAAATAAAATAATTTGGATATCTTATAATGCATGTACATTATTTTTGCTTCAGTCCATCAGGTTTATCAGTGTCCACTTACGTGAAAAAATAACAGAGGTAAAGAAATGTCAAAACTTAATTGTTTTATGCAGCTTTCTCCATAATTCAGTCTATTTTTCCTTCAGTGTCAGAACAAAAACATAGTAAATTCTTGAAAAGAAGAAAATGAAGTAAGTGATTTACCAGGATTTTTGTGGGACTTTGGTATACGGATCACGATCTCAAATTTCAATAACAAGTTGCTACATTAAGTGAAATTACCATACCTGTATTAGTCCATCCAGCACAAGGCTGATTTATACCTGTCTAGCTAGGAACCACTGCCATATTTTGCTGGAAATGCAGCCATGTTGAATATAATTCTGTTGTTATAGAACATGGTTAATAAGGGTCTCTGTGTTTTCATGTATTCCATGTACTTAGTGTTACTGTGTTCTCCTCTATTACAGTGTAAATTGCACTTTCCCCCAGAGCAGAAATTTCTGTAGCCTCTCTACTTTTTTCCCAGCAATTTGAGCGTGTCTGCAGCTGTAACCTAGGCAACAACAAGGGTTTTTTCCTCCCACTTTTCTAAATTGTCCACCTTATCATTAAGAATAAACCTCAGTGAAACTGTGCCACCTAAACAAGCAACTGCATTTTTATCTCTGAAAAGATAACAGTTCAAGTATGAGCGAAGGTGCAAAGTAAAGGCAGCATTAATGCATGCCGTGTTTTCTACCAAAGGGAGTTTTCTCTTGCCTACAATCGCAGCCCATCATGACCGTAGTATAACCTTGAGCAGGGTGGAGAGATGTGCAAACATGTTCCTACCATAAGCACAAATGGTAGTGCTTTGAATTACTTTGATCACGGATTTCCAAGAGTTCTGTAAATATTAATTACAGCTCAACTCTCAGATAGGCAGTGAGCACACTTATGTCTGACAGTCCCTCACCAATTTCAGAGGGATCTTTGCCCAAACAAAAAGAGTATATTCAAACCTATTTCCATTATCTGTCTATCAAAGTCAGGAAATTTGACTTCAAGAAACTGCAATGCGGTCACTTTCCATGAAAGTCAGGACAACAAATTGTGTAACCAAATTCAGTAACTCAGCCTAGATCACCTCCAGATGCATCTATTAGCAGTAAATAGAGTTTGCACCATGTAACATGTAAAATCCAGACAACGCTTACACATACTATTACTTTAATCTTTTTGTTTATTTGATGGTTGGGTTTTGGTTTTTTTAATTTGACCTTTGAGTTTGGAAAGGCTTGTCCTAAACACACAGCCACGTTCCACTTTACTATGTTGTGAAATTTAATTGACTGCATCAGGATTAAACTGACAGCTAACTCAAGGATGCAATGCAGCACCAATGCTTTGCAAACACCTTGAAAGAGGCCATGCACTTCTGAGGATTTTGGAAAGCTAACCAGTAACTGCTAAGCTTTTTATTACAAAAGAACATCTTTTTAAAATAATGGAAAGGATATGAACTCTCATTAATTGCTCCCAATGAATAAGGTCAAGACATTTGTCTCTCTATATTTAGCAAATAAGATGCAAGCCCTTTTTTTTTTTTTCTATCAATGTTTGCAGATCCTAATCAAGCTGATAGCAGAATTATAGATGTCATTTTATATATTCTTACAAGACTGTAAGATGAGGAATTCTTACAAAAATTAATGTATTCTTTCTGTATTCTTAAAAGACTGTACACCAAGGAATACATAAATATATGTTTTCAGTGTGATGATTCACTAGTGCTAAACACATTAAATTTGCACAACCATGGCTAGAAATTTAGCAGAACAATCTATAACTATATCCTATAAATCACAAAAGGAAAAATAAGATATTTCAACCTACTGTAGACAAATAAAACTTCTTTGGCAAGATTTTATGTATTGATCCCAACTCTCAGCATCATATCACACATATATTGAGCAAAATACTGAAAAATATAGAGATCTAAAAGGTCAAAACTAACACTCGGTGTAAAATAGTTAAGTCGGTAAAGAACTGTAAGCTCAAGTTATGATCCACGCTTTTAGATAAAATGGACTTTTAATTGTACATTTTGGAAACACTCAGAATCACTCAGGCCAAGAACTGGCAAGTACTTTTACAGCAAGCGGTTTGCATCAGAACTCCTTTCTCCATTCAGTGCAATTGCCATGCAGTAGAGCATTTAGTGTTTACATAGTTCATCTGTAAGAGTAATTCTTCTGATTTACTAATCACTTTGATGATACAGATATGTTCCATCTCAAGAAATTACTCAGATGTGTCAAATTGCATGGATTTTTAAGTCTGCCTGTGGCTGTATCTCCATGTTATTGTTAAACCTCTACATGTCATTAATCAAATCATGCAACAATGGGAACAGATCTTTAAAATGTCTCAACTTTTATAAACAAGGCAAGAATTTTAGTGTCTTCCTACTGTGAGATTTTGAGCCAGATTACGAAAAATCTTGATGGTGCACTAGGGCCTCTGAAATCCTCTAGCCACTCACTTCAGAGCCTAGGTAGCTGCTATGGTCCTCCTGGAAAACCTGGCACAAAAGTGAAGATAGATAACTTCTGCAAATCTGTTGGACAAGAACAGATAATCCTGCAAATCAGGATGTATGGAGATAGACTGTGATCTAATACTAGCTCATTTTGTAAAATACTATCAAGGAAAGAGCATTCTGGCATATCATCTGATATAAAAATCACTTGACATGAGCAACAAAACACTACTTAGATCCGCAATGAATAGGGATCAAATGCTCTTTAGAAATAGGCACAAACATTTTGGGGAGCATCCTGTGAAATCATTCAAATGCCCCAAGTTAGTTTGTGTATTACTGTTTGTATAAGATGATTTTGAATAAATGTTTATAGATTACTTTTTTTCCCATTTGTTTCTATGCTAGGCTTTCAGCATTTGAAACAGTTTCCATCCCAGAATGTAATTTGAGTCAGATGCTGATATTTTATATCTAATTTCAGGTTTTTTTATGATCATCTCATATTTAGGTTCTTTTAGGGAGTACTTCAGAGCTTCTTCAACAAACACTTGACAGTATTTTCATTTGTGCAACATTTGAAAGATGCCTGAGCTTCAAGAAGAAAAGGGAATAAACTCCTTTTTTTTTTCCTTAAATTCCTTATCCTTAAAGAACTGATTTGCTCTCTCAGATGCTATTTAGAACTTTTCAGGATACACTGCTACATACTGCAAATATTATTTGAATTCCAATCTCAAATGAAACATAGTCTTTTGAAGGCATAAATGTCACCTTTGTTGATTATGTCCACGCTTGTATTTTCCAAAGGAGAGATGAAATATTTCTCTATCTCAAAACCAAGAGATATATGTATCACAAAAAATCTCTTACTAATTCTATACTTGCAAACCTTCATTTTGATTGGCTATTATTTTTGTTATTGGTTTATTTATTAAACAAGTTAAAAATCAAGTTAAAAATCTGATGCTATGACCAACAGTGAACAACTACAGTCACGTGAAAGTGCAGACCAATTATAAGACTATTACTTATCATGGAGAATTATTATGCTAGGAATGTATTGTTTGATAAAAGCCCCTAAGTAGAGTGTTGTATGTATTGCTGCGTTATATTAGCTAGAGTTTTAAATCATAACTCCCTCTTTGTTCCACAACATGCAGGCTAAAAACATTTCTTTGATTAATAGATAGGGATGCAGATAGAGAATTATTCTTTTGATACAGAAAGAGAATTATTTTTTTCTGGAATACAAAGGCAGAAAGGAATAAAAATATTTTGAAGTTCATTTATTCATGAAACAAACTAGAATTGCAGTTAACTTTTTTCCACCTTTTTCTTTTAAACATATTTATTGCTGATGAAATGAAGCAGACAGAACTAAATCTATAACTCTGTTAGGGCACTGTCTCTGAGGCAAATGAGTAAATGTAAGCTTCTCTTTGGTCGGTGGTCTTTCTGGGGTTGACAGTAACCACAGCAATTTGCTTCCATATACTGTGAGTCACACAGGCTTACAAAATTATGTTAATTCAGTCAATTCAACTTTGCAGTCCTCAACCTGTTTGACTGCATTATGACTGATGCCTCAAATTATATTTAAAACATGGCCCCCAAGTCCTGGTGTGAGACCCACCTAAATCACTACTTATTGCAAGATGAAGACACTGGTTACTGTTCTGAATACACCTAAGCTGACTGGTTTTCATTAAGATGATGAGACTTAGTGAATCAGTTCTCATAATAAATTCGTAGGGTACATGAAGCATAGGGCAATAGGCACCAGTATAATTAGCCTGAACAGGAGTAAAATCCAGTGAGATTAATCCACTCTGCCATAAAGGACCAACAGAACTGGAAAGAGAGAACAGAATGTCCAACCCAATCTTTTGTTCCTTCAGAAAGTCCAAGTTGAGGAAATTGCCTTCTAAACTGGAAAGGTTCAGATTATTCAAAGGTACTTTTTCTTTTGTGGAGATTCTTTTGAAACTCCAAGACACTCTGTAACTTGATTTTGTGTCTAGGCACTTAATTCCTATTTCCTTCACTTCTATTTTGCAGTAACACTGGCCAGGTAGTTTCCTTTCTCTTAGCACTTTCTAAGTATGCTAACATAAGGTATTACTTATTGCCTCCTCACAAAGTGAGCAACAGTAATGATCAGGTAACTGATGTTTACCAACCCGTTATTTCTTTTGGTCATTGTGTATAAGCCAAACTCTGAAGTTATCAGAGCAAGACCCACAAGATCCCTTTTTCCCATGCTTGATAGACACCCACACTACAGAATCCTGATCAGGAGATCTCCTGCAGAAGGCACCAAGATATTCATCAAGAGTTTTACATTCTTGTTTCCAACCAAGCAGAACAGAGACTTGAATGCTTAGGAATTACCTAACCATCACATTTTTCTGAGTGGATATCTCTCTGTCCTTTTCCTTTTGTACAGGGTTGGTCTATTGAAGCATGAATCCTGATTGCCAGCTTTCTTCTTCTTGTTGTTCCTCTCCACTCTTTGTGATGTGGAAATCAAGCTGACTTAGTTGCAAAACAGAACTTTTCTGCAGGTTACACTTTGATGCTCACAATTTCTTCTCAGCAGATGTAGCCATCTGGCTACAATTCCCCTTGAAACTGACTTTCCTAGTTGTGAACTGCTGAGTTAAGACTTTCCCTTATTCTTGAATTTCATAACTTGTTTAAGTGACTTCCAGTTGTTTCTCCACAGGACTTTTTCTCAAGTCTAAAGCCCCCATTCACTGAGGGACAAAGGGCGTCAGATGGACTGTGGGGAAACTGCACTGCCCAGTGGAGCAGTGTTCGGGCACTCTCTGAAACTCGTGTTTGGATGACTGATTTTTCTGCAGTGCTACCAGAAGTGTACCTTGAAAACAAAAATTATTTTGTCATGAAAGGATAATAGAAATGGGAAAAAATGCACAAATGGAAATTTTGAAGATATTAGACTGAACCTTCCAGCCCAGATACACATAGCCATAGATACAGATAGCCTAAAATACCAAAACAGGAACATTAGCAAGACAGTACTTGCAGGCAGTTGACTTCCACAGGAGCTGTGTGTGTGGTAAAAGTGATTTTATTTTCTGTGCTTTTTTTCTCCAAATGAAAAATATTTAGCATGCCTTGTATAAAAGGGATTGAGGAACCACTACAAGTTGAAAAGGTCTTAAGTTTCACTAGACAAAAACATGTAATCTGAACCTCCTTACCCCACTGGATTCCCCATTGCTAAAGTAATTTGAACAGAAATGACCCCAGAAGTCCAGCAGTTTAGGAAAGGAAAAATAATCATTTCATTCTGAGTAGAAAGACATGTTGCATATATGAAATAAATTAGACTAAAAATGTCAGGCCCTCGAATTTGATGGAAGGGAAAAAGCCTCTTCACTTGAAGGGGAACAGGAGGCTATTTTTTTAAGCAGAGAAGAAATTCAAAGAAGATTGCTGCAGAATTATCCTCTGCTAAAGTAAACCAAACACTAAAAAGTGATGCATAAAACAGAAGTAAAACTGAAAAAAAAAAATGCTGAAAATTATATGTGCTGTGAATATCAATGTAAAAAATTACCAGAGTAGTATAAATTTTAGCCCTTTCTTTTAACATTAAAATAGTCTAAGAAAAGATAGATTTTCTATAATCACATTACTGAATAGAACCTTTTATTTTTATTTTCTTTGAAATATTGCAAGTTAAATCCAAAAGCAAGAACTATAGCTCTTTTAAGTAGTGACATCTGAAAAGTATGCTTTTTTGGAAACACTCACATACCACCTTTGAATGTAGGACTGTTTCTCATGATAAAATTGCTATTCGTAGAAAAATAGGTCTGGAGCAATTTGAATGATAGGTTCTGATTTTGCAATAAAAACTCTGTTTTATACAGATTTGAAATACAGATATAAAACTCTGTTTTATACAGGTGGCAGTCACATAAAGTTTCCTAAAGGAGTGGACCACTGTGATCCTAAAATTCAGGCTTCAGTTTGTTCTGCTTTGCTCAGAGACACATTTGAACAGTACATTCTATGTGGATATATAAATACAATGCCATAAGAAAGAAAAAAATATTTATGCCTGATTTAGTAAATTGGCTGGTAGAAAATTCTCCAATTAAAGGAATCAAACTAAAATTATTACACCACATGAACTGATGATAAATGAAAATTCAACAGAAGTGATCTTGCCAGGATTGCAGTGTCCAACACAATCTGTTATATGGCTATTTGCCATTATGTTTTTATTGGTTAACGTGACATAAGGAATATGGGAGAAGATAATTTCATTAAGGAGCAGCCATTCTCCTATGGAAGTACCTAGCTTTGCAGGTAAGTTATCAATCCTTGCAAGACAGACTGTGAGTTCAAAAAGTGGAACAGGAAAATCAGCAGGGGATGAGTCAGCCTCAAGAGAATTTAAGTTTCAGTTTAGAAAAATATCCACAGCTCAAATACATACAAGTTAAAAGCAAAGGAAGATCCTTTATTTCTTTCTAGCATCCAAAACAGGTGTCATCTCCCTTCCTGTGTGCTTTCTACAGCCCAGTCTTTTTTTTCTCACAGTGGAAAAAGCTCAGAGAAATCAGAAATTTCAAAAAACAGACAGTTTGTTTTATACAAGAAGTTCCAACTGATCTAATAATTCTCTGGACAGGAATAAAAAATAAAAAAAATAAAAATAAAAAAGAAATTTTAAAACTTAAATAAGGAATAATGGGAAGAAAATGAGTGTAAGAATTTAACCAAAGAGATATGAATTCAAAGAAAAGAAAAACAATAGCCTT
Organism: Margarornis squamiger; assembly: GCA_035222235.1. Taxonomy (NCBI): domain Eukaryota; kingdom Metazoa; phylum Chordata; class Aves; order Passeriformes; family Furnariidae; genus Margarornis; species Margarornis squamiger. Next base: position 75,187,251 of record JAWWTY010000077.1, read on the forward strand.
AAAATTCAATTCATTAGTTTGTTTTGATTGTATCTCACATTCAGATCTCTCTTTACACCCAAACTTCACAAGTCCAACTATTTCTAAAGCAATTATTCATTTTGTTCCTGAAATGTATTGCACAAAACAAGAAGAAACTAAAGTACAAAGGAAACTAGGGGAAAAGGTCAGACCTGCTGCATTTTCTTTTTATTCTAGAAAGGTTAATCAATGTTTAGCATTTCTTTCTTGAAATATGTTGCATCTACATGTAATGTAAATAATTTTCTTTTTTTTTTTTTTTTTGTAAATTCATACTTCTGATGTGGAAAGTATATTCAGTTGGCTTGAATTTCATGCATGTTTCTATTTCTAGTCAGAGAGAAAAAACACCTAAAAGTGACACAAAGAGTTTAAATAAGGCAGTTAGGAAGACACTTAGGGCCTTCCAAGGGGAAACATTCATTAAGCTTATGGTTGTAGGTGGAATTTTGACACTCTGCAAATTGAATAAGAGCCTTCAGCAGATAAGCACTATTATAAATGTTTGGTACTAGAAAACACATCAAAGTTTGTCTACCTATTTATTAGTTTATTTTTTATCTAAAGAAAAATATCTCCCATCCTCTAAAATTAACAGTTTCTTTAAAGCTGCATAAGGTTTCTTGGTGCCGCAGCCCAAAGCCACATCCTGTGTTTGAGAAGATATGATAGATGACTGTTAATAAACTGGAAAGCACTGAAATGCAGATAAAAGAGTAGCTAAAATGTAGTGCAAACAATAAAAATTGAAGTAATAGTTAGAATAAGTAGACAAGATACTTGAAAATATCAAAAGTGAGAAGCAGGAAAATCTATAGATTATTTCTAATCATGTACTAGATGCTTCATGTATCTGTTGTTTATGTTGGATGAATCAACACTGAAATATTAATTTTACAAATCAAACAATGTAAATACAGGTATTGATCATTCTATGTAACTAGAACTTTAAGAAACCTATAATTGGGAAGAACCTAATGTCCAAGCCCCTACAGCATCCTGAATTTATGGAGCTGGAGAAATAAGCTCTTTTGTAATACTGAGTAGGTTCTGCTTGTGGTAGGTTCCTCTTACCTCGAAATGTTTGAAAGACAAAACTCTCAAAGACCAAGAATTTCCCTGGAGCACAATACCATTGGATTCAGGAGCAAAGCAAACAGGGACAAGATCTTCATAACTATAAGGCATAGATATCAAATATGCATCTTAAGGTAAATCTGGAGGACCATACATACACATGCATGCTTGTCATGACACCTGGAGGAGAGCTAATATGACTTCATGGCTTTTGGTACAGGGATAAAGTACTTCTTAGCAAGGCCTGACATGCTTTTCAAACTAGATTTGGCAGGAGTAGGAAATGCAGTGCTTGCTAAGTTCCATCTGTGCCTGCCAGCATAGGCACTCTCTTCCTAGGCACTTCTAAATACCTTCTTTTGAAATCAGTAAGACTAAAGCATCTTATAGGATTTCAGCACCCAGTCAGAGGCCTTAGGATCCCCGAAAACAACTCATGGACATGAAACTGGCAATATAGGCATAGGAACCAAATGGTGAAGAGGTTTTTCCTCTCTGTCCAAAGCAGCATTGTTCAGTGAACTGTTTTTGGCAACCAACCTCCAGCCTTGGCAAGAAGGGTTTATACTGACAGATTCAGCTTACATGAACCTCATGTACCTGCCAAAAGCTTTTAGGCAAAGACCTAGATTTGCATTGCTTTAAATATAATATGTAACTCCAGGATTTTACATACATTTTCTTAGTTTACATGAATCTGAAAAACTGAAGAAGAGGAAATTATATCAAGTGAAATTAAAAAAGGAACAGTGTGAGACTCCAGTATTTTTTGAGGTCAGACTGAGCCCAGAAGAGTTTTACATGTCTTTTTTCTCACACATAGATCTGTGAGATGTACCTAAAAATGATCCCCATACAAACTTTTCCAGCACAAATCAGGAAACTGTACAACATTTTTAGGAAGTGTCCCTGTCGGCTTTATTTACTCACCAGCATAAGCCACTACTAGAAGTGTTTTCTCTCCCTCCAAGGGAAAGGCAGCAAAAGAAGAGAAATAGCCTACAAGAGTACAACTATTCCCTAGTGAAGAAGTGCAGTCCATAATGCTGTGAGATTTCAAGTTGCAAGAGGGCAAATCTGAAAAACCAATATTAAAAAAAAGCTTATTTCACACTATCTTGCTAGCTGTGAGGTATTCTGTTGTGAACACTAGGATTGACTGTACCTTGTTGAACTTGTGGTGACTGGAGTGACCCATGTTACAAGCCCTGCATAAGATAGGAAGCTGTGAAAGAGCTCTTTCTTGCCCTGATCAAAAGACAGAGACTTGCTAAGGATTATCAGGATACGAGCCTGAATATGATTATGCCAATGACTGGGTGTGCTCCTGGGCAGGCAGAGACAGAAGCCTGGGGTCAGGTCTTTACTGCAACGTAAGCATGGTGTCAAAATACAACCTCTAAAGCAACACTGGTTCAGCTGAACTGCTCAGGTCCCAAGTGGGACCAGTATACTGCCCTCCATTACACTCTGGAAAGGTGCCTACATGGGAGATGATGAAAGTACCTTAGCTAATTAGTTTGAATTACAGCTCAGAAATACTGGTTTGCAACAAATATTCTTACAGCTTTCCACCAATCAATTCATCTTTACTACTGTGCCTCTGGAATGTTGCCCATAGGATTCATGTTTTGGGACTGGTGTTTCTAACAGTATGTTTGAATAAGAGGGAGAGGAAGAGAATAGGTTCTTCTATTCTTTTTCTCTCAGAGTAAATCTTGTATCAGGTTTGCAGTAGCAAAAAAGCTCTTTTTTTGCTGAAAGGTACTGCATGCTGTTTTCATACTTCCCAAGAGCATCAGTTTTATGATACTATTTTTATATATTTCAGGCAATTTTCCCCTTGCCATAGACTGTGACAAAATTAAAATGTAATCCCCATTCAGTTGTCAATCTTTAAAATGAAAGATATTTCTAACGCTCATAATTCACAGATTTCAAAGTTCATAATAATTAAGGTTAATTCCTGTTGTTGAAGAAATAGAATGAACTTTTAACATTTTAATGAAAGTCTTGGTTTATAGGGAACTGCATAGTTCCTTAAAAACTGTGGAACTGAGTGCCTAGAACTGTAACATAGAAGAAGCAAAATGAGCTGATGCTTATCTATCCCACAAGCAGTTCTCCTCACATACTCTATTCCCCTTTTTTAAATGAAGAACAATGCAGATTAGTTCTCTCAAGCTATGATTATCACTTCATCTATTACAAGATAAAACTGCCCTCCCTCTATACTGTAGCTTTCTTGTATTTGCTTAGTTACTGTAATAGGAACCAGACTTGAATTTTTCCTGTTTTCTCTAACTGGAAAGATAAATTATCTCAAATTATCTTATATTCTGCTAGAGGTCAATTTCTGGAACATGCAAGTGCCAGACACAGGCACATTTCTTGCCAGTCCCTCTGCTTTGGTAGTGCAGATTTCTTCTCAATTTCTATGCAGATTTCTATGGCTCATGCTAAGTAAATATTTGCACCAGCCTCTACTCTACCTCTAGCTGATCAACGATCTTTACAAAAACAAAGTTCATTTATCCCTACTAGATGGAGATCTTTAATGGAAGAGTTAATTTCATATACTGTTACTTGCCTAAATGTTAGAGGTCTCATTTAAGCTCCTCATCCAAACTCCTAAGATCTCTCTCATCGCTGAAACACAAAGGGCAACTCACACCATAAGAAAATAGGTAGACTGAGTCTTCTTTCAGAAATGCCTTTTTATCTTGGCTAGGGAGGGATCACGATAAACCAGTTGAGTCTGAAATACACAAAGTTTGTAAAGGGTATCTGACAAGTACTTCCCTCTGAAAACACAGCTTTCAGCCTGTTATTTTCCTGTGAATAACCCAGTCACTCTTGCTTGTACTTAGCACAAGACTTTGTCAATATAATTTGCCTAATGTTTTAATGAATCACTTGAGTGTATTGCTGTTCAGGAGGAAAGTTCAGGAGGAAAGAGCTGTGCCCACCGAAACAGGACAAATGAAAATACCATGCTTCAGGCTGAATCTGAACACTTACTGGTTTAACATCTTCAAGTTACAGAGACCTTGGGCAGGAAAGAGCTTTGCAGGCAGTGCAACACAAAGAACCACAGGAATCCTCTAAAGCTACTTAAAATTCTTTCAAAAGGAAAATAACTTTTTTGAAGAAAATACCTCCTGAAATATTTGTAAAGCTCTTCAGGTATTTGTTATTATACTGTGTACAGTCTTACCTAAGTTCAAGAAACCTCTGATAGAAGTCTATAGCAACAATGGTATCTTAGGTGAATCCAGGTAAGGAATATTGCTTTTCATCAGAGTGCAATGAGCACAAACTATCTGGAAAAAAAGGGAAGATTTCACTTTAGCCCTACTGAAGTAACAGCTGCAAATTATATGAGGCAGCCACACAGAGGAGGAAATATGAGACTAATTGCTAGAGAAGTGTATAGGTCTGTGCTAAAGAATGTCTAAACTACTGATGGTTCTTTGATTTCATTGAAAATACTGTTATTGCAGGGCAAATAACAATGAAGAAATACAGCTCCAAGATTACTGTTTGCTTTTTTTCTTTTTTTTGCTTTTCACTTTTCCCCAAAACTAAAATAAAACAAAAAAAAAACCATAACAAAAGTGTGTTTCACAAAAAAAAAACAAAACAAAAAAACCCACACACAAATGTAGGTTGTCAACATAAGTGAGTTGAAGGTTTCTGGTAAGAGAATATATATTAGACAATCCCTTTTAAATGTTCTGCAGCATTGCAACACTTAGCACCAACACAACTAGTATGACATTAAGAAAGTATTTTAATCTGAGATGATTTTGGTTTGACTTGCTGAAGCCACTGCTAACTTTTCAAAATCCTTAAACCAAAAATATTAATCATGAGAGCAGTCTTAATATTGAACATCACAAAAATAACCCTTCTGGGAGGAGAGTGGGTGCAGGGATGATTGGACATGAAAGGGGTGTGTGTGTATATATATATATATATATATATATATATATACATATATATAAAATTACATTGATTTTAATAACAAACATATCTACACGTGTGAGTCTGGATGTAAAAGCTAAACTATAATTTCCAAACAAATTTTTACTTTGGACATTTTCAAATGTGTTTTGTTATTTTATTCAAAAAATAAAGACATTACTACTCACTGCTATATAGATAATACTATATCATTCTTTGGAAACCTCTATATGAATAGTATATTTCATGTCATGTATGAATTTCAGTGAAGCTGCCATGGTCCACTGGACTACTGTTTTAAAACTCAAGGTTTTTCTACACTAGTATCATTACATTGATTACCTTGTTTTTGAAAGAAGGGATCTTTCAGGAGGCAAAAACCTACATTCATAAACCTTCATAATATTGCATTATACTATAAGCTGTATTCTCATTTTGATGATTGTATAAAGCCAGAATGATTCCCCTGACTTCAGTACAATTGCACTAGACAATGCAGTGCTTCTGAGCAAAGGAATGCAAAATAAAATCTTCAGACACAGCCCAAAAGTTTTATAGACAGAAAAAGATTTTAGAGACTACACTTGACCGATCACAGTTTAAAATTAAATGACACTTAAAAAGAGAGTTATTACACTTGTTACTCTGATTATGACAAGAATCTGTTGGAATCCTGAAAGAATCTCAGAATATGGTCTCTATCACAAGGGAACATTTTTCCTTTTTCCATTTGCAGTCTAACAAATGGTGTGTGTCTCAGCTGCTGCCAACATCATAACATATCTTCCTGAAACTACATGATCTCACTGTAAATAGTTTAGATTTGGTAAAAAATCTCATGGTTCTGGTCCCTGTTCTGTCACTGCATTTTATTCTATGACTCCTTCCTATATACAAACCATTCTTTCATCCATAAGCATAAGCCAGCACTGTATTAGTGGTTACTCATTTGACCAATGAACAGGCCAGTATAAATCCTGGTTTGGTCATTTGTATTTTGCCAGTCACCAGTAATTGAACAGATGTTTTAAAAGGCAGATGTGGCAAGAATGAGAATCGCTTCAGCTAAATTATAAATTTTACTTAAATTACTAATATAAACTAACTACAAATGAAATTTTCATTTATTAATATCAACTCAAATGAAAAAAAAAAAAGTAGACTCATCAAAATCACAGTGCAAATAAGGCCATAACTAGACTAATATCTTGATGATTCAGTTGTCTTTTCTCCCAGCAATGGTACTCATTTGAATTGCCATAAGACACATCAAACAAGAGACAAAACTCCAAGTACCTGTAAAAGAAAAATTAATTTGGGCATAAAATTTGGTATTTTACAAGAGGTCTGCTAGATACCTCTTGCATTGTCCAATAGTGACCATTTCTTTGTAAAGATCAAGAAAAAGTCTGAAAATCATTGCCTTGTAGGATCTGCACTTTAACCAGCTGTTTCCCATCCAGAAAAGAATTTGTTGATAAGAAGTGAACAGCTTTGTTAAGAGCATCCATTTTTTTTCTTTTTTTTTTTTTTTTTTGATGCTATGTCCAAAACAGAACCTATTTCACTTTTATATTGTTCTAATAGGCTCACTGCAAACTTGTAAAATATTCACACGGACAAATGTAGGCAGATCAGACTTTCAGGATGTTCTGAACTTACCATGATTGCCCAGGTTTTTTGCTCAGCAGCAAGACAGATGATTATATCTAAGGACAGGCACCAAGGGGAATCTAGAGCCAGAACTTGAGTGTTCCCATACAAACCTGCCACTCCAGTACTCTAAAGCTGTAAGAAAAATAAAAGGCAATAGCACTTATTAAGCAATAAATGATTTATAAGCCACAGAATCTCTCACAGAGCCAGAAGTTTTAACAAAAGCATTAAAAGTGTCACTGTCATATCTCCTCTATGTCAGCAAAAATTCTACACACCATGTGCTAGTCTGATTATTTTTGAGCACTCCTACTCCTCTTGTCTTTAGCTTGTTGTCTGTTAAAGCAGCAAATTAGTCATGGATTTTTATTGATACTATATTTTTTAATCCTCATAGAGCAGAGCAGATGGTTTGGAAGGTACCTATCCATGGCAAAGAAAATAATTTAGATTAATGTTTCCTTTCATTGTTGGCAGTGAGGCCTTGAGATTATGAATGGATTGAAAACACATTTTTGGCCACCAATTTATAGTACTTTTTGACATTCCACCTCTTGATTGTGTAAGCAGGAAAAAATATTTAGGTATAGCTGAGTTTTTTACAATAAGAGATTGTAAGAGAAAAAGAGATACACATGATTTCCACTTATACTCTGTGTCATTTTCAGTACAGCACCAAATGAACTGATCCACCTACAGCTTTCTCCCAGAATCTATCATCCTTTCTCTCAGGATTGGGCTCCTGACATTGTAAATTATTCTGACAATGCTCTTTGGACTCATCTGATCATGTAATGGGCAAGTACTTTAGAGGCCTTACTCAGCGAAGGAGCTGGCTGTGGGAGGGACGTTCTGCAGGTCAAGAATGTCTCACGTTCACTAAGGACATGACAATAATAAAACATTTCAATATTCTTTGAGGTTTCTAAGTATTTGTAACACCTTAGGAATGGTGGGAGCTCTTCTCACTTAAAATGTACCACAGTGCAGAATTCCAGAGAAGTGAAAGAGAACTTATTTGTTCAAATAATGTCCGTGGTTGTATTACTCTTGTTCTCTCCAAGCCATTCTTGGATGTTTTCAGGGTACAAAACTACTAAGAATAAACTCAAAGTATTCTCAAATGGAACAAACTACTATGCTGTCTTTAAGAGAAGTCTCTGAACAGGCATGTGTCAAAAATTATCATTTTATATGCTCCACTTTACCTGAGTTGTCATAAAACAAATTACTTAAAATTAAGACTGTAGTTGGGTTTTTAAAAAAATGCACTTGAAAAAATCATTATTTTTCCAATACATGCAAGTTAATCAAGAGGTGCAATAGGGAAAAAAAGTACTCGTTAAGTGAAAAATAATATCAATGTTCTTAAAGCTTTTACAATTGATTAAACCTATGCAAACTGGTATTTGCAAATACCTCATACCTCATACTTACAATAAAATGCAAAAGGTTGTTTTAGTTCAAAAAGCTTCAACATTGAAATCTGCCATATATATTTCTGTGTTAATTTAGCTTTTAATGTTTGTTTAAATATTTCTCATCAAGAAAGAAATGCAGTCCTTTATTGGCTTTTTATTTTTTTCCTTAACATTTCCATGTTCTTAAAGATGACCGCAATGTAAAGTGAGAAGTTCAATGGTCAAATGTCTCCTATTTCTCTAACAAAAGGATGGCCTTCACACCTACAATTCCCTTGTATGGACGTTGTGCTGAAACATTAAATAAATAAATAATAAACAATCAATGTTCTATGATATATGTTTTGTTAACTGTGTAACCTTTTAATGAAAATGAAGTAAACCAGCAATTCTAGTTTGAAAAATGAGTCCTAAAAAGTAGTAATAATAACAAAAAAATTATACTGATTATCTAAACTGACATTCCTAATGAATCTGAATAAAACAAATTTGTGAGTGAAGTTATTCAGGGAAATACTCATTAACAACTGATTTTTTCCCCTAAATTAAGAACCTGAGAATTTAACCAACTGATGGTGGAGGTCATGCATGAAAAGACTTCTGTGACCAGACATCATGCAATTTTAATTACATAGTACATAGTAAGGCAGATGCAGTTTAGAATATGAATAATTCCACTTCAAAACATTACATAAACTTACATTAAATTGTGTTAAAATGAAGCAGCAGTCAGATCCTCGACCAGATGACAGAATATCTTTCCTGTGGAGATTAACAGTATTTCTGTTACATTCCTGCTGCTTGTAGTGTAACGTTATCTCTGGTGAAACTGTGGGAGTGATTGCTACAGCAACAGGTGTTAATGTCATAAATCATAAGCTACTGATGTCTAAGAACTCAAGGTGAAATTTTCAGCAAAAGCAGAGATCAAATGTATTAAGTAGCTTACAGCCATATTTAATGGGGGGAGAAAACTTGCTATGCGACTCTTTTCTGTATCATGTGAGCTTTGGTCTAGTGACAACTATCTGAGTTTTTCAAAGAAGAATCTGTCTTTGTGAACATCTCTTCTTAAGGAAATGGATATATCTTCCACATTTTTTGGAAAACAAACCACCCAGAGGCAATGCTGAGAGACCAGACATTGCTGAGTTCCTTAACAAAAAGCCAGATTATCGAGACAGCATTACTTGCAACTTTTGTGCAAAAAGGACAATGGTAATATTCAAATAAGCCCCAAAGGGAAAAATGTAGTGATTTATGCAAGCCAAAATTTAAGGGACGGGAAGGGGAAAGAGGAGGGGGAGGGAG
>JAWWTY010000077.1:75196802-75209595 GCA_035222235.1 Margarornis squamiger
GGGAGGGAGGGAGGGAGGAGGCAGGAAGGCAGGCAGGCAGGCAGGAGAGAGGGAGGGAGGGAGGGAGGGAGGAAAGGCAATGCAGCTGTAAGGCTCTGATAAACTCCCAAGGACCAAACAGCAAAAAAATACATAAAATAAAATAATTTTGAAGAAAATATACTGCACAAAGTCTGTGTTACATGTTGCACTTAAAAAGAGATTAAACAAGATAAACTTACATCCAATATTGTGGATTTTGATGATAAATAATAGCTTATTTGAGTTTTATTTCCATTGCGCGTGAAGGAAGTTTTAGAACCATTTCAACTTCACTATTGATGCAAAATTCCTAGTTCAGATATTTAATCTTTTATATCATATTACCATCGCATGTTTTGATAAGTTACATTACAAAAATCTTATAATATGTGGGATTCATTGTGCAACCTGTAAACTTTTTTTAAAAGTGTTGTAAGAAATCCAAAACTGGCTCTTTAAACCTCTATTCTAAATCCACTTCACTAGTGTGTGTATATATATATATCTTATATATATATTTTTATTCTTTTACAGACATTGTTATATCTTTCCCGTGAAAACACCAAATATGCAAACCATGAAAAAATTCTGACTAAAATAAGGTGAGGGTTACTTTGTGTGTGTGTGTGTGTGTGTGTTCTGGAATTATCTCCACTAAATTCTTAAGTATTAAAGTGGTACATTCAGGAGAGAGAAAAGAAAGGGAGTTTTTCTTGTTACTTTTGTTTCCACACACTTGGAACTTGCCCAGAAATGAACAATGACATCATTGAAACATTTCAGAAAAATTCAATAATTGTTTTTACAGTATCATTGGTTTTGCCTAGAAATAAGTCAAAGTTCAGAAAAGTTGTCAAAGCTAAAAGCATTACATTTCCTTGATCCAACCAGAAATCATTCTATGAAACAACCCACCCTTTCCTCTACCCCTAAAATTAAAAAAAAAAAAAAAAATCAGTATGGCAGAATAGTTTGATTAGATACCTATAAATATCAACAAAGAGCCTTGATAATACCACACAGAATTAGAAAAATACTCTCTTTCAGAATCTGGATTCTGACCAAAGTTGTTTCCATGTTTACATCAAGACATTTGCTTTTAATATAAAAGAACCTCATATAAATTATATGTAGTTCAGCTGCCTTCAAATGGGCCATGCCAACATCTACATTGCAATGCTGAAAACTCTAGCCAGGGTAAGCTACAAGAATTCACACTGCCTGACACATTCTTTGTGGGGCCTTCTCTTTGCTGCTCATGAACACACACAACCACTCTGGAAAAGTACAACATATATAAATTGACTTGAGTCAAGTCGTACCCTCATTGAAAGAAAGGTACATGAGACCAGGACTTCAACCTATGAGCATGGCTTAGTTTTCTGTCTAGATAGGCTGCCATACTGAGTACTGAGCCTGCTGGCTCTCACTGCGGTGGATCCAAGAATTAATCAGAACCATCTAATAGAATGGCAAAGTCTTTTATGCTTTTCTTGGCGATACATCTTAGTCTGCTCATTTGCCTTGTTCCCTATTTTTATCATGTCTTCCATTTTACACATGGAACCTTCCAGGTGACAAATAGAGACTGTCTTGAGATACTATCCATGGTGCTGTCTAACCTACACAAGACAGAGAACTGCATGCATGATTTGCCCATACAACATACAATGTATGCAATGGAAAAAGAGGTAAGACTGAATGGACATTGACAAACAAAGACTATCTGAGAGGTCTGTATGACCCTTCAACATCCGCAGAAATTAGGAAATAGTCTGAATTGACGTGGGGCTCACTAGGAAATTCTTGGAAACTGCTCAATAAACAGCTGCTTCTGCTGCTTTCTCAGTACGTAAAAACATCTCCCTCCAAATCCTTACTATATTAAGCCAGATCTGCTGCACACTGGTTTAAATTCTCATTCATGCCTAAACCCAAATCCTGTTTGAGATCATTCAAGCTGAGCAAATGAGGTTTCCAAGGCCACACGCAGTCTGTCCATAAAAGAAATACATGGAAAAAGATGATTCAGTGACTGATGTCTTCATGAGAATTTGTGTAATATTAGTCCTCATGTGTTCCTGAGCAGTTTTTATATTCAAGAGAATTGCTTTTTGACAGCAAGATTTCGAATCTAGTGAAGAGCTGATTACAACACTTACTATTTTCTAATATTGGAATAAATAAAAGACAGTAATTAAAGGCATATTTTATTGCACAGATTTAACTATGAAATAGATACAGACTTGTAATGTTAACAGTGTAGGAGTTAATTGAAACTTAGTCACAGGAAAAGATGAAAGAAAACAAACAAATAAAAAAAAAAACAACAAACCTTCTTCTATCTATTCTGTTATAGGAGGCATAAGGGAATGAGAGGCTTACTCTGCTGCATGAGAGAAGGTTGTTAGAGTACAACAACTTCCTGCAATTTCACCAGAGACAACAAATCAGAAAAGGAGCTGTTAGGAAGCTTTTTGTATCAATAGTGAGAATAAAAGAAAAAGATCCGTGAAGCCAAAGATAAGCTTCAACCAAATATTTCACTCCAAACTTTCTCATCAAAAGCTTTGTGCCACCAGAAATATGGGTGTTGGAGAAAATATACCTTCATTAAAAAAATAAAAAAGCTTTCATTCCTTAATATTTTTCACATGAAAGCCCGCTGAATTATTCTCAAAAAGGACTTTCCCCCAGACAAATGGAACATGCCTTTCTTCTTCAGTCAACCAACAATCACAATGCATGAAGTAGCAATCAGTAACTATATTTCTAACACCTTTAATCATTTCAGTAGGCCAGAAAGAGTCCAAATCAGCATTTTTTCAAACGTCTTTTTAGTGGTAGATTGCAAGTAGGTTTCCTTGCCTTTTTATTAGTTCCTTTTCATTGTATATTTCAGTACCATTCTAAATCTCCCGGTACCTGCTTTTATGATTGTTGAACAATTCATTTAACCATGGCAGCTGAATTTTCTTTCAAGACATCCTCCTTTGACATTGCTCCAAGATAAAATGTATCATAGAGGATGACACATACTATAGCAAATCTTTCAAAAATTATTCAAACATCAGCTGTCCAGAACTCAAGCACTTAAAACGCACTCACCAATCGCTCCAGTTGCCTACAGCTATTCACTCCTTCTTTCCCTTACAAGCAACATGGCCTGCTCCCAAATGTATTAGCCAAGGGTTTCTCAGTAGTCAGAGATATATTGCAGTTTTTTTGTTTAGAACAGTGAGTGGAACAGTAACATACCAGACTTCATTCTATAACCTGTTCCTTGAAATGAGGCAAGGGTATTCATTCCAAAGAGCCCATTGCTGGGAAGACTTACTCACCCCTTTGCCTTCACATACTGTAAAGCCATCCCACTGACTTCTCCAGTGCCCTCAAACACCAAATCAAACACATGTTTAAAGTCTAACAGGCTCAGGATTTCAAAGAAGAGTTTAGCCAGGTTAAGAATATCATGACCTCCAGCTTTAGTAGGGGTGGCAGGACAAATGTACCACTCTTCAGCTGCCCCAGTTCTTGATTCAGTGTCACAAAACATGCATGCAAATAAACTGTAAGTCTTAAGTCAAAAGAAACATAAGTAAGAACTATACTACTTCATTGAATGCATGACATAGGAGTTGCTTTGCTCAGAAAAATACAAATTTTTGTGTGGAACAGACAATTGTACAAATACATATAATATGAATACACAAATAGCAGTACTAAAATATTGTTACCTTTCTGTGTGTAACAAGATAACATAGATAAACAATTTGTTGAAAGAAATTGCAAAATGCTTACATATTTCTAGCTTATATGAAATACTTGTTTTCTTGTGTAATTTCAAAACTGTTGAGAATCAGTGGCTGCTTTCTTTCAATCAGGTCATTTTAATTTGAAACATTTTTAACATTCTTTCCAGCACATCTGGAAAAAGTTCAATAGAATAGTGTCTATAGCTTTTTGCTCTGACCTTTGATTTGGTGTTTTGCTACATACACACAAAGACACATACACAGTCACACAAATAAAGCTGTTTGGCTGATTTTGTGTTTGTGTATTCTAAGATACAAAAGTTCTCACTTAACTGTCACATAAATCCAGTATCTGACAGTTAAGTGCCTTGATAAATAACATCATCATTTCAGAGCTATTAACATGCTTTTGATCAAAAATGCAGAAGAAATTGATTCTGTAGTTGTTCTCCTATTTCTATGGATCAGAGAGACCATGACTAGAGGAAGAAGAAGAGTTTAATAAAAAATTAAATAGGGATATGAAATTGAGGGTTAGTAGAATGAGAAGAGCATGAACCAAATTCAGCTGAATTTACAACAATGTAAGCCCTTGCAGCACAGTTATCTCTGAATCTCTTTTTTGAGAACCCCAGTGGAAGACAAAACATATTTCTTATTTTGTCTTTCAAATAGAGGTATATGCTGTCTCTCAAAAAGAAATAGGTTGAGAAGGTCCTTAAAAACCAGCTATAATGGAGGAAAATAGATTATAATTGTGAAGAGATCAAGACCACTCAGCTTTCTCCAGTGCATTTTTGCAGATGCCTCCTAATTAAAAAAAGAACATGAGCTTTAAATGCTTTGATGGGAATTCCTTATCTATCAAGGCTCTGGTCCCAGATTAGACAAAACTCTGGGCCAGATGCCCAGCTGCTATAAATTCATGGAATTACCCTGATTTGAACCAGACAATGAGATGGCCAATTCTTTTGAATGTACAGCTCCATTCCTATTATCCAGAGCTTTTATTTTTCTTTCTTAAGAAAGGCTTTTTGAAAAACTAGCTGTGTGTAAATATTAGGGTGAAATATGATTTAAAAGCACAAAGTGCTGTAAAAATCCCCCCAAAAAATCTCAACTCTTTTATGCAGTTCATAAGTTTAAACTCAGAATAATGGTGATACTTTTCTCCCATATACGGAGATATTTATCTTTCCACAACTCACAGATGGAAAATAATATTTGGACATCTAGACCTGTCAGCCAAAACACTTTCTAGTTTGTCATCAGTCTATCTTTCAGCATCTGAAGCAGCAGGTTTCCATTTGTGTCATTTGATTGAGAGTCACACCTTAGATTTGTGATTGGCAAAGAATATTTCTGCTTCAATCATCAGAATGACTTCAAGAGTTCATTTTGAAATTGAAGCTTGACACTGACACTGTCTAGGAAATTACAGTGGAGCAACCAAAGACAATCTACAGAACAGTTTCATCCAAGTGGAGATGGTACCTCTCATACTTGTAAAACTATTAATTCTGAATGACTGCCAAGACACTGAAGAACAGAAAGGGTTTGCCACACCCCGGAATTTCCTATCTAGAAGTGTGTGGATAGATAATAGAAAACCAAGTTATGACCAAAAAGTTTAGGTTTAGACCAAAAGGAGAAAAAAAAAAAAAAGGAGCCACCTTGCTTTGGGTCTAAAACTGAGCAAATACTTTCTAGGGAGAAGTCAGGAAACATAATAGTTTGTCCAGGAGTGTTGTGGTACTAGTTCTGCAGTCTGCATAATGATGTTATAAGTTCTTGCTGCTGCAACAAGCATGTCAGGAAACGGTTTTTCATTTAGAGGAGCTGCCAAATAAAAAAACTGCTTAGTCACTTCTTCTAATCAAAAGGATTCAACATATATGAGATGCAACAACTGGATATATGGCACAACACAAAGACAGGTTCAACATCTGGAAAGTCTGGACCAAGGAAGATACATGTACACTATGGAGAATGGGAACTCTTCAAGCTCTGGATCTGTGTACTTACCAGCATCACACCATTAAAAGAGACAAGCTTCCTCTATTCCTTGCAGGAACATGGCCCTGCCAGTTAGACTAAAAGAAGAGTCTGTGAATTTTTTTGATGTTGTCAACCTACATTGGATCTCAGGGTGCAATAAGGAATACCCAGATATTGCTAGCAGACACATAATTCATTTAACATTTTCAACAGCTTTCCTATGCAACATTTCAGAACTATTTTAAAGCTCTCATTTCCCTCTAATGCCTAACCTTTAGAACTGAAACTGTGGGCAGCAATTTGAGTGCAAGTGAAAGGGAAACAAATTTTCCCCACATACACGAATATGATGAAAAATACCACCTTAGAGTGAACTGTGGCAAAGCTTGGTGGCTAATCCTAAGCAGTTGCAAGAATCAGGTGTCAGATCACCCATGTCATTCCACAAAGTGAGACTTTCCAGGGCATAGAACTTTTAGTGTGTGTCATTGACAAAATGAAAATATAGGCTCATTCACATATATGTATGTCTTGGAGACATAGCTTGAAGTGTTGTCAATGGCAGCATTAAGTTTAATGTCCCACCTGGAATACAGAGAAGGCTCTCACAGGATTACAATGAAGGTGATGTTTCCTCAGCCTCTCACAGATTCACAGAAAGAGGTATTACTGCATAGATTTTGTCTATTGCTCTAAACCCCCATGAAATTGAAGCCAAAGATAAAACTCATAAGGACATCATGAAACAAACAAACAACATAAAACCCAAAACAAACAAAAAGAACAACAAAAAACCCAAACAACCAAGTTGAAAGTAATGTGGCCAAAATTTGTTCCAGCAAAATCTGCAGGAAATTAAATTCAAGGGTATTTTTAATTGGTGTCAGAGAGCTATTTCTTCCAGATGATGTTGTGAAATGCAATTTCAAGTAGCAAAGACCACAGAGATCTCTTTTAAGATCAATAGAGAAACAAAGAAATAAGGTGCTTGTTTGACCACTGTCTCATTATTGAATTCAGATTTTCAGGTGTCTTATAACATTTGATTAAAACTGCATGAGAGAGATCTAAAAATCTCTTTAGTCTGCTAGTAAATCATTTGGAAAAACTGAAAGTACGAACCAGGTATTCAGAATATGTTTTCAGATCTGTAACCATCTATGAGGTATTATAAAGCTGATGTACCAAAAAATAATCATCAATTTATTATATTATGTTATCTGAAAAATGCTTCATCTTATGACATCAAACATGAGAAGACTCTAAAACTGTGTTTATAATTGTTACAGATGTTTCTTTATTTGATGTAGCTGCAAGGACGTGTTCACTTCATCCCTAACAGCATCTGTGAGGAACAGACTGAAACAGAAGAACTGACTGAGCTCTCATGAGGTCAACTTTGACCTGAACACTGAGGAGTCTAGTGCTGCTCTTTGTGGAACAGAGGATTGAAAATATTTTGAAAGATATCTTGAAAAATTTCCTTTCACATGTGATATTTCATATTAAAACAGAAGAAGAAAATAAGGTTAAAAGGTACGTGAATTTCTATGGTCATATGAAAAGCCTCAGTTTTGTGTAATCCTTGGCTTGTTTGTAGAATTAAATTTTGCTGGAGATAGAAAGTTATTTTATTGCCTTAATTTTTTTTCTTTCTTTTTTGTCTTCTTCTATTTCTAGTTATGGAAAGAAAAAGAAAATGCTGAGATTCTCACAAAATAACCAACTGTGAACTTACAGCACTGTTTTACGGACTTAAAGGATCAAATTAAGATCAGATGTGGAAAGGAGCAGCTATAAGGATGTGACTGATGATGCAGTCTCCTACACCTGGTTTGAATTTTGTTGCCCTCTACTAATTCAGATGCACTACAAAAACTATTACTTTGTGAAACTCTCAAAAAAGAAAAAAAAAAAAATTTAAGATTGTTTACTTTTATTTTAACTTTGTGTTATTACAAAGCTGGTTGGAAGCAGGACCCGAGGTAGCATACTAAAATTCATTTTATAGCAAAAAAGGGGGAGAGGACCAAGCCATCACTAACTGTGCTTTTAAATAAGTAAGGCATTGAAATGAACATTTATGTATATTAATTATTAATATGTGTTTCAGTAGCATATATAAGTTCTAGTTCTGGATTACCTCTGATAGATTCAGTACAAGAAGAAATAAATAGATAAAAATAAAAATTAAAAAATAGTTTTAGCACCAAGAGCTGCCTGGGCTCCTACTAAGAAAAAACTTCTAAAATCCTTCTAAATTTTTTGAAAAGAAAACAGAAAAAGAAAAAGGAAGTAATCTCTGTGACTTAACTAAATAGCCTACCTGTTCTATGCCTGTTTTCCTGCTTTCATGACTTTTTAATGGTTTGTAAGAATTTTTCAAATTGCATCTCATTATATGTGCTGTTAATAGCAATTTCCTGTAGTTACATGTTTTATTTGCCAAGCTTTTTTTATGCTACAAAATGTTGTGTCTGTGAAAACAGACTTGAACAAAGCTCAATAAAAATGACTGAAAGTGCTGATGAATTAGAATACCTGCTGATCAGCAGAAAACGTGTTTATTTGTTATTGATCCTGACTCTCTACAGTTAAATCTGGTTAGCTGAAACCACTTTAAATTAAAGATGGATAATTAGCTTGGAAAAAAAAGATTTCCCTTTAGATACCAAAGCAGAAACAATATTGCATTTTTCCGTGATATACTATTCAAAGCTGGACTGTAAGGTGACCTGACACAGTGGCATTAGTTTCAAACTATCAAATGTTAAATCCAATTCTAGTCTCTTTTTAACAAAACAAACTGCCCCCTTCACAGAGGAGATAATTCTAATATAAATGCTTTGTGTGCTTTTATCCTAGTTCATGTCTGTGAACTTAAACTGACAATCAGAAGCACAGATGTACCCACAGCTGGAAAAAACTGATGTGTGAGTATAGCAAACTGGTGATGAAATTTGCTGAGCAAGTTTCTTTAGCTGGAAGGGTTGTAAATACTGTCTACCAAGGTCTGCACCATGAATTGGCATTATTTTTAAAAAATACTTGTAACCCAAACTTCAAAGTTATCATGGAGTCAGGTAAAACATAAACGTAGCTCAGTTTAAGTGAATGCATAGGAAGTAACATGTCATTTATTATTAGAAGCAGGTATGGTATCTCTTGAAAGCTCAGGGTTAGTTTTTTTTTTCCCTGGGTGTTAGGCGTCAGCATGCTGACATGTCTAGTTTATAGTGATGAAAGTGCTTCTTCATCTCAGTTCACCAACTTTCAGGCTGCTGTGGAATCCTGCCAAAGTTTAGTGCATACTGACAGATTCAATCTATCTCAGAAGTAACCTCATTTTAGCCTTATTGCTGTCTGCACCACTAGATTGATGAAATGAAGAAGAGGAAGTCTTCTATAGACTTGCAAACAGAGGAAGATGTAATTTATCACCTCTACTCCTGTTTCCTCCCTATTCTTACATAATCATGTAAAAATTTTTTGAGTATATTACACTTTAAAACAATATTAAAAAGAAATTTAAAACATGTTCCTGTTGCAGTCAAAATTTTCTGCTATTTACCTAATTTAAAAATAAAAAAAACATCATTGTTATTTTCCTAACACTTATAAGAAAGGGAAATTACTAGGGAAAACTTGAGAGAGAAATGTAATGAGAGTCCTTCTCCACCTCTGTGACTCAAAGTTCACATTTGTGATGGTACATCCCTGTAGCAATCTTCATTCCTTACCAACTTTTGTTTAGCTCGATGCCTAGAACGATGTTCAGAAGACAAAAACGTTTCTACTACAACTACTCTTCAGATATTTATGCCTACCTCTCTTGCACTAGAGGGTCTACTCTTCCTTTTGGTTATAATATCAAGAGGCAAAAAAAGGACATCTCATACACTTGAATTGTGTATCTGTAATGTAAATCTGATCTTGCTTTGGGATTTTCAAACGCTTGGAGGCAAAAAGGCAAAGTCTGGGAAAACAAAAAAAAAACAAACCAAATACAACAACAACAAAAAAATGCACAGAATGCAACCCACCAGTCCATTTATCTCCAGCAGCATATATAGACAAGTCCTAAATAGTGCCAGAGGAACAATTTCTCTTTATATAAAAATGATGTTCATGCACTGAAGAAAAAATGAACCACCAGGTTTGACTCTTACTTATTGACAGGCATCTATTCATCCTAATACTACTGTGACTCATCTTAGAATTAGGTGTGCATGGGTGACAGACAGACAGTAAATAACATTATAAGCACTATGAAAAAAAACCACACAGGTGCTCATGTTATTTAAGGGAGAGGGGGCTGATTTTTGTGAGCAAAAGCAGATGTACAGTGGATTGTAGTTATCAAATGAATGGGTCATGCAAAGAAACAATGATAGTTTCAAATACGTGATTTTGTCTTTAAGTTTCATGTTTTTTTCTTTGATAAAACTACAAAAGAGACAAAAAAATAAATTACAGAAGCTGAACTTAGTTAACCGTTTTGTATTTGTCTGTATCTTAGGTAAAATATTTCTTACAGCAAAGAAATTGGGTGGCAAAACCCCCCAAAAATTACATCCCTCACAATTTAATAAATTAATCTGAATTGTATTTCCTTTTTTTCCCTGTTTTAGTGGGAAATGTCTCAGAAGAATGGATGTCTGCAGTTAAAGATAAGTAAGCAAAAGGCAGTCCTCAATGACAAAAGTAACATTCTTACACTGTCAAGTGTGTTGCTTTTACACCATTAAAGAAAGACATCAAGTAGGTGCAGGGGAGAGAAGTCAATACCCACTTAGCTGAAGAACATAGACAAACTGGACGTTTGAATCCTCTGGATATTGCCTTGTCCACAAAGGAATCACAACTGATTATGATGGTAAAGGTTTGTATAAAATTGTCATTAAGTACAGATACAGGGTGAGTTGCCTGATCCCTAGAAGACAAGTCTTTAGTTTAGTTAAGTTTAGAATCTTCTAACAAAGTGGGAGGTTTAAAGTGCCAGTCTAATTCATGGCAGAGTAATGGTCGAGAACCCAGGTCCAGGAAATCTTGGGACATGGTTGGAAGTTATGCTTTGATTCTTCCTGCCTGTGTTTTTAGGTTAAAATATGGGTTTTGTGGGTTTTGGTCCAAGTAATGCATTTGATATGACCTGAAATTTTTGGCAGAACCATATTCACTGTGAATTAAAACTTAATATATTCTCAATACTCTGAAGTGGAATAGATCAGAGTCACATTCCCTTATTTGCCTGTTACAAAATGCTTCTTTGCTCTGCCAAAGCAAAGCATGTCAAATAATCATAGAGCCCGGTAGAAGAGAACAGACATTATGATCTTCAGCCAAACAGACTGAAGATGGACATGGTAGAAGGAGACAAAGGCTATCAACCACAAAAATTACAAAAAAGTCAGGAGTCCAAGAGAAATAAAATTTGGGATTTTTTAGTTCAGTGAGAGTTAGGCCCTTCCACAGGAGCCATGTGTTCAAATACTTTGAAGGATATAGGCCTGAATGATCACTGAGAGAGGAACTGAGATAGATCAGAATTAGAAGGGGATTTTGCCAAACAGATTTGAGTTCCGGCAAAATTAATATTATTACAAAGCTCGCCCTAGGCTAAGATGAAAATTCCTGAGGCTTATAGAATAATGGTAGGAGCTGGAGTTGCTAAGAAGGAGGACACAAGCACACAGACAGATGAAGCCAAGTCCTAGGGAAATGAAGTACATAATATTCTCTTGTCAGTCTAGGTGTCAGGTAGCAAATCTACAGTCAAAAAATAAATCCTTTTCTGTGCCTTCTGCACAATTTCCTAATTTTCCTGAATATTCAGATTTGAGAGAGGTCTTTGCAGCCTCAGATTCAGGTCACTCATGTAACCCAACATTTCTCATCAAAGCCAGAATGATTTATTAATCTAGAGAGGGAAATTTATATCTTTTTGCACAAGATGCCATGCAAAATCCATAGGAGAAATCCAGAAGTTTGAAACAAAGGGCCTTGCCTTTCAAAGGAGTGTTCTCACCTGCCTTTTTTTAAATTTATTTTTCTTGCATTCAGTGCCTTAATGTGCTGTGCCTACAGAAAACCAGCTCTGAATTTCATAGCTAGGTCCTTCATAAAACAAAAAATTTTTCTTCCCTGCCCTTGTTAAGAGTGACTGCGTGTGGCTATAGAAAGAAACACAACACATGTACACCACAGGTAAATAGATAGCAGTTGCCAGAGTATCAGTCCAAGAGTCACACAATTAGTCCTTGGGATTTGTACCATTTGTCCTCAGTGATCTGAAAAAGAGTGAAGACATGCTACCAACGTGCTTGACCTCTCTTCTCTGAGTTACTTCACGGAAGACCTGTAGATCAGCTTTTATGTGTGGGCAACTGAGGAACTCTCTGAAAAACTTCAATTTCTACAGAGCAGAGAAAAAAGCTGGAACGGGCCTGAAGCAAGGACTGGATGATGGCTCAGCTTAAATCTCCACCCACTTTCTGGTTCAGCATCCAAGCCTCTCCAGTCAATGGGTATCACTCTCAAAACATTGCCTCTGCAATGTGTAGCTGTACCCAGGTGTGTGGTTCCAAATACAGAAGTAACATAGGAATTGCCATAGAAGATCAGAGAGTGCACTTAGTCCAGGGACTTGTTAGTGGTCAGATCCTCCAGAGGACAGAAAAAGGATCTTATAAAAGTTGTATACATTATACTGATGTGCAAAAAAAAACCCCAGAGTCTCACATCAGATATCTCCTTGCCACACTGGAGAGCTGTTCTGATCTGGTTATCAAAATTATTAGAAATGCCTCCGTCCAAATTAAGGTGCAAATGAGACCATATGCCAAAGTCAATAGCATGGAATTTATTTAACTGTAAATGTGAAACAGAGAAAGAGAGAGAAAGAAAGGGAGGGACAGAGAAAGGAAAGAAAGAGAGGAAGAAAGAGGAAAGAAAGAAAGAAAGAAAGAAAGAAAGAAAGAAAGAAAGAAAGAAAGAAAGAAAGAAAGAAAGAAAGAAAG
>JAWWTY010000077.1:75209695-75317187 GCA_035222235.1 Margarornis squamiger
AGAAAGAAAGAAAGAAAGAAAGAAAGAAAGAAAGAAAGAAAGAAAGAAAGAAAGAAAGAAAGAAAGAAAGAAGGAAAAAGAGGTTTAGGAAGGGAGTGAGAGAAATATTAAAATAGAAAATGTATCACCACTCCATGGACCGGGCAGCATCCTGTGGGTCCTGTTCCACTGGTCTGCCCAGTGGTAAGCATGCCACAAAACATAGAGTCCAGTTAATATACAATCAGGAGATGCCCAGGCACCTGCCCTTGCAACAGACTCTGGATTTGTTTTATCAGTTGGATCACATGTTGCACAGTCCTCTGATGATAGATTTATTACTGTCTCATGCATTTTTGGCTCTTGAAGGCAATAGTTCTACCATACCATAGCATCTAGAAGCACTTTTCTCCCAGGGGTATGACTCTTGGTGATGGTATTTTCTGCAAGGATAGCATTCAAGATTTTTTAGACTATTTGCAGAGCTTTAATAAAATTACATGGCATGTACTGACCTCCTTATTAGATACAGAAATGTTAGAGACAGAAATATTAGACAAAGAAAAGAAAACAGATCAAAAAGGTCTAGCTGATATGTTAGGACTTATGTTGAAAAATAATACAACCCATGATAATACAAAGACAACTAGAAATACAGGGTGTTCTTTATACAGTTTTCTCTCGCTGTTCCCTTTGGAAAGGCTGCAAAGATTCTCTTTCATTAGCCTCCCTCTAAGTTTCTTTCTTAGCCACCCTCTCTTTCAGTTTCTAATTTGTGAAAGTAACACTTCCTATCCCAGATGTTTAGGAAGTCCTTAAATCAATTCTTCATATACCGATGTCTTTACACACAGTTGTCTTCCCCAGACATCCAGTTGAAAACACACTCACGATTTACAGTTCACTTTTTCAGGGAAACTTAGTGGCAAATTGATAAGCAGATTTTTGTCTTGCATCAGGAGAAGTGCCTCTCAGTACTTCCTTATATACCATTTAACGCCCCTAAGGTACTGCCTGGATTGGATCAGGATGTTGTGGAGCATTCAGAATCTTTACTCTCCCCTATTTTTGCTTCCCACTAGTAAAAAAACCATCCTCCACATATTGTCAGCCGTCATTTAAATTTTGTTTCCCTTCCAGTTTTTCAGAGTCCTGTTAAGATAATTTCTTAAAATCTTAGGCTTCTTTCTCAGGTTTCTTCTCCTTGCAGTCAAAGTACTGTTTTGTCATTCAATTATCTCTCTGGAGAGCTCAGGCTTGAAAGAATGTTTGGTAGAAGTAGAAGAAATCAAGCTGAGTTTCTGTGTGAATAAATGATCATGAAAAGTTAAAGCAACTTTGCTACCAGGGCTCTGTTACTTTCTCTGAGAATTGTTTTGCACAGTAAGGCAAGAGAGAAGACAGATAAGCTCTTACATATACTAAAGAAACTACAATATTGAGTGTGTTTCATGTTACGTATATACATATCCCCATCTCCTCAGCTGTCACAATACTCAACATTTATTGATTCTGTGTGTAAAACACTTGGAAGCCCTAACAAGTATTACCTAGGAAAATGTCAACTGGAGTTTCATTTGAAAATTAATGTTATTCACTAGGAAGGGATATCAGTATGAAAATACAAAGGTTGCAAGTAAGATACACATGCATAGGTAAGATTTCAATTCACAGTAAGATTCCTTTATATTGCACTGGCTTTGTGTGCATGTATGTTTTACTCAATAGGTTCCTCAGCATGGCATGAGAATATCGTGCACTATTAACATAAATAAAATTTGAACACTGTGTTTTATTCATTAGAGGCCAGGATCCTGTGAAATGCTAATTGCCAGAAGCAATAAATTTTCTCTTTAAAAGAGGAGATTCTGCTTAAGTCAATAGTCTTCTATTGATTTCAATCAGAGCAGAGCATAAACATTTTGTGTATCAGATTATCTTCTTGATCAGCCCCAACACATGCTTCTGCCTTAGTCATGGCCAACACATGGTCTTGGCTTTCATAAAAATCAGTGGCAAGAAGGCAGCTGGGAGGAAATGCAAATCCTCAGGTTGATGGTTGGTTCAGCAGAAACTTATGAAAATAAAATGGTCCCTATCTCAAAGCAGTAGGCTAATGGTTTAAATCTACCTCTCATCTGGTGGTATTCTATTGTCTTGGATATTGCCTGCTGTGTCTTGTGCCCTTTGCGTTAATGTTTCCAGGCACACATCCACATAACCCTCCTTTTGGTAAATTTTAAAAGGTTAATTAACAACTAGTTTTCTTCAATACCTTATTTAATAAGACCATTGGAATCCTCACCATACCCTCCAAAAATATTAATCTTCATAGAAGATCATGTTTGTATTATTGGCATAGGTCAATCTGTTTCCTTGGTGACGGAGAATCTGTTTTTTTGCCATTAATATTACTTAGCTCTCCAGAGAAAGTAGGCAAATACATGATGTAAATAGCCTCCTAATTCCACCTTTCATCTAAACTTACATCTTTAAAATAGTAGTAAATAGAAGTGAAGTTCAGAGTATTTGGGAGATATCTATTTTTCCCTGTCTGTCAACACGTAGAACATGCTATTAAGATGTGAAGAAAGCCTGTATTCATTGAAATTAATTCTGTCAACTAGCATCTATTTCTTTCCATGACATTTCACAGCTTCAGTAAGAGACCACTACTGAGCAATCAGGTTTGACTCCAAGCCCCTGCTCATCTTCTTTCACTTACAGCAAATATAGCAAATCTACAAAGCCAGAAGTCACAGGCAGAGTTATTTTTAGCACAGTCACATGACTGGAATTTGGAGAAAAAAATAGCACAGTTATTGAACATCCTTACTGTGAATGTATTATGGGAGAGAACCATATAGCAGTTCTCTTTCTGTGACACAGCTGAGAAAATGCAAAAACCAAATTTAATCATGACATGACCAAGCTTAAGAAAGATTTACTGTAAAAATCCTGAAACTACTTACTTTTTTTTAATTTATTTTTAAACAGCAGTGGCAATAATACATAAGAAAGCATGCTGTGGGGGAAAATCTACCTTTAAATACAACCGTCAAATTTTGAATTGACAATTATTTTAACACTATTTTTTAGATCATAGAACAGCAAAAACTGAGAATATTAGACTGTCAGTATCTCAGAAAACAGATAAAAATTACAGTAGACTGATCACTGTAATATAAGTGATAAGAGGAGACAACCCCACACTCCTTTGCTTTGTAGACAGAGTGAGGTCAACACATATCAGACTCTATAAATCAAAACTAAAAGGGCTTGCTATATTTTTGTGCTATATTTTTCTTTCATCACACAAAACAACTGTTAGTTTTATAAATCTGAACACAAATTTGAATTCTTAAATAAGGATGTGGAAAGTTTTTTCCTAATTGTGAACTCTTCAACCCTGTAAAAATCAGTGATGCATAAGATAACTAACTTGCATTTCTGTCCTAGATTGCCTACAGATCTATACTGCAACAGTAATAAGACAGTTGGTTACATGATGAAAAGGGAGGAACCAGCATGGAAAAATATAGGAATTAATTGTTCTATCCATTCTGCCTCTGTTTTTATCAAGCTTTCAGCTACACAAATTCTTACTGCATCTTAAAGAATCAAAATCTCTAAAGATCCTCTTTCTCTTTTCTCTACTCCCTTGGTTGTTCTAAGCAGAGAAAAGATGGAAGTAATTCAAACTGGCAGCTGCAGGCAAATTTGGTGGTAAAAATAGGAACTAAGAGCTTGGAGCTGTTTCATAAGATCATTTCTCCAGCAGTGAGGTTTCTGTTTATACAGAGAAAACTGAAGCTTTTAATTCTCTATATGAGTTCTGGAAGTAATAATTCTAACAAGAGGGGTTGTTCATAAAGACTATACAATGTCCAGAACTATTACAAAATCTCTTTGTCTTGCAACACCCAATACTTGGAAAACTTACAAATTAATGGATTGGCTCCCAGTCTAAAGGCCGGCTTTTTGGTTTTCTCCTGCCTAGGAGGAGAAATTACAACAGATGAGAACTCATTAGTGGAGCCAGTTGAAACATTCCAAAAAATTGCGCTTGTTAATGAAAAAAAAATTGTGTTTTGTGAACATTTTTTGATCATTTCTTATGAGCAGAAGGGGCAGAACACTGGGGATAATTCCAGGACACTCATCTAACTCTTCAGAAATCACCAAGGCCTGGAAGGCATTCACTGAAATGGGCCTTTTTTACATGCCACACTAAGCACCAGACATGGGCAACCCAAGTATGAATGCATTCCTGGGCGCACAGCAAAGAGCCCCAAGGAGAGGGTAACTGCAAAGCACGAGCAGAAGGCCACACGTAGGCACAGACATATGTATGCTGGCACACAACAGCTTGTAAACATCTGGATACTTTTGTTCTCTATGGTACAGACACAGTCGTGTGTGGGGGACAGATGTACCCCACTGTCCCCTCCCTACAGAGGCACCAGGTTGAGCAGCAGGGGAGTCTCCACCAGCTCCCTGACTCCTGCCCTTGAGGCAGAGGCAGCAGCAGAAGAAAAGGAAAACTATTTAGAGAGAAAGTAGAGTTAACTACTCTAGTAGAGAGAAAGGTTGAGTTAACCTTTGCTTTTCTCTGCCATGTGGCAGCGCCATATCACAAAGGTGGCTGTGCTTCTTGCAGGAGGTGAAACCTGACTGCTTGCCTGGTCACTTAGGTAAGAACAGCCCTCCCTCAGCTCGAGGTTCAGCATAACTGGGCTGCTGGTAGGGGTTAAGGCAGAGAAGGAGTTTTTAACTACCTCCAACACACTGAAGCCTTCAGGCAGTGCAGTGAGCACATTGAGATGCAAGATATCGATATCTGATACTGCAAGGGAGAGTCTTTATGCTACCGTGCAACTGTTCCCTCTTTTAAGACAATGCCCAAGGAAACACTCACCTTTAAATTATTACATGTCTTCTGTGTTTGATTATAATAAAGGCATTGTTACAGTGATATAAGTGTTGTTAGGGAAGCACAGTAACATATAGATCAAAATTTGCTTTCAGTTCTGAGGAATAAAAAACTAAAGGAAATTATGTATCTGTCACAAAATGGATAAAGAAAATAAATCTTAGTAGACAGAGCAGGTGAAGACAGTGTAGATGGCCATAAACAAACTAGAGAGATGAGGAAATCTGAGTCCTGCCTGTTGACAAAAAATGAGGCTAAAGCTAGGAAAAAAGGTGTGTATATCTAGCGGAATTCATTCAGCCATGGGGTTTGGGGATTCACTATAGAAAAGGCATGTAATTAATTATGCTTCTCTCCTTGACCTATTTTATATTAGTAAACCACAAGTGCTTGTGTTCCTGTTAAGCCTAGAAGTAAAAGTAATGCTGTGTCAGCTTTCAGGGTGTAAAACACTACGTTTTTGTTGCCTCCATGCAAGTGTGTCTAATTACCTCCTGAGGCTGAAGCAAATAGGAAGGTTAAACTGTGATCTGTTCCTATTATTCATTATTCAGACTTTACTGAATTAGAAACATGTAAGGTTTACACCAAATAAATCTAACCATCTCCAGGCCTATTTACAAAGTAATTCAGGGTTTTCTCCAGTACTGCCTTGAGATTTCTCTGATGGAGAAGGCTGAAAGATAGCACTGCTGCTGGACAATCTGATTTAAGACCGAAGAAATGTCACTTAAGATATTAATCCTGAAGTCATACAGCAGAGCACAAAATGTTTTAATAGGTCTTTAAGCAGATCTTCTAGCTAATGGAGGTAACTAAATCCCTAGGAAGCTGAGCAACATTCTAGTTCAGGCCAGCATGTCTCTGAACAAGACACAGTCCATCTGCTTTTGTCTCCTCTGTGTCATCTTGAACTAAGTATGGCAAAGACTGTGTCCCCCACCTCAATAAAATAATGAACTTTATCCATCGTTCATTGCTAATTTCGGTTATCAACCAGCTCCACTAGGGAAATCATAATATCCATCTCATCACACATCAAGGTGTTTTGTGCCTTAAGAGCATACAGTTAGGTCCTGCAGAAACAGCAAATCAAGAGAGCAATGTTTCACATTAATTCAGTGATAAAACTGGAAACAGTTTGGAATAGAAGACATTCTTTTCTTGTCCCTGATTTTATGCTAACAGTCCTATAGTCCTATTATATTTCTAATTTGCGAACTATCTTGTTTTAAATTTGCTTTAGATTTTTCAGGATCTTTTATTTTCTGATCACTTCCACAGTGCTGTATCTCTACATACCTCTATCCAGCATAAAGCTGTAAACTTAAGAATGGTCATATTTATAAGACTGAAAAAAACAATCCCACACACTTTATAGGGAACTAGTGAATGTCGAGTCTTGGTAGATTTTATATTTCAAGACTCTCTTAGGAACAGCTTTCCATTAAAAAAAAATAAAAAAATCACCCTTTTAATAAAGAATTTGTTCATACAACACAGTTCAAAAAGACTTGCTCATTATGTCAGTTGTCCAACTCATACTGAATTTAGCAGAAATCCTACAAACTAAGCAACATGTTACTTTTTGAAAATGTGGAAAGAGCATTAAATTTGGAATAAGAAATCCAAATGTTTGTAAATAAATGTTATAAAAACATACTTTAAAAACAAAAAAAAAGAAAACATTCTTCTATACTGCCATGACTGGTATCAAGTTGATAATTCACAAGAAATTAGAATTTTAAATGGACAGATCAAACACTAACTAAAGCCTTTTTTCAATAACTCAGAGCTACATTTTCATTTAAATACATAAGTTTCCTACTGATTTCTTGGTACACATTGTTTGAGGTGTGTAGTAAGCAAACTTCAAATGATGTCTAAAGCAGGAATACTGGATCTGTCACCTTAGCTAACTCTTATAAATTTAACAAAAATGTTATTTTAGTTCCTACTCTGACAATTTTCCCATCAGTCCTAAAAGCAAAAGGAGAGGGAGGCAGAGAAAGAGAAAGTAGGAAAGAAGACAGGGAGAAAACAAATATTTTGAAGGTTATTTGAGGAAAGTGCACTACACAAGAGTGTGCTGCAGGAAATGAGACAGTGGCACAGCTCCTGCTGGTGTATGTGGAGGGAGCACACAGAGGAAGAGACTCTCAAAGTCAAGCCCAGAAACCACAAGTCATGGTAACATCACTTCTTGTGACTGCCACTAACATCTCTCTCTTCCAGAACCTTCATTACAAGCTCATGTATTAGCCCCCTTGTCAGGTGAAATTGCTTATTTTCTGGAGAAAATTAACTCAGGTTGTAATACTTGCCATTTTAAAAGCAGGTCTGGAAATACAAATTGCTTGCTCTTCAGTTTAACAGATAATTCACAAGTTTGTATTGTTGCTTTCCAGGCAAGAAAAAATCCAAAAATATAAATAAGGTAAATATTTACCCACAAGACTAATTTGCCTCCCTGTCACCTTGACCTTGCACAGTTCGTGGGCTGGATACCAAATCCTTTTGAAGAGATCTAGGCCTGCATTTGAAATAACAAATGCTCACACTCTCAGAAGCTGAAATCTGAGAGTCACTCCCCACAGGAAATTCAAATAGTTAAAAACTCTCCAAAAACTCTGCCTTCTAATCATTCTTTCAAATGGGATGCATAACCATCATTTTGAAGGTCAGGTGTTGGAATTAAAAAGTGGTATGCATGGGCTCTGATTTATCTAAGAAAGGAGGATCTTCCAAGGCATAACTGGAGCAGCAAGGCCATGCCATACCTGGATCAAGGACAGGCCATGGATTTAGTGGTGCCAGCTAAGCATTGCTCTTCACAGCTGTCTAGTCCACTGCCCAAGGCAACAAACAACCGCAGACAGTGACTGTGTCTGTGCTTCGGTCACTGCTGGGCCTTTGCTTAAATCACCTGTGAAGGTGAGCTGCTCTAAAACAACGACCAGAAACTGGAGCATGGAAAGTGGAAATACAGATTGGTTTATGCTGGGTGTGCATTTGGAACAGTAATGGCAGCACAAAGGCAATGCTAGTGCCAAGCAGTAATGCCTGAAATGGACATTACTGAAGGGTATATATCAAAATCCTGTGTTTTTCTAAAAGACTAGAGATTGGCTCAGTTTGTTGCATTTAACTTAGGAAGAAAACTTGCCTAAATTAGGTTTTAGTAAAATATAAGGTTAGGCAAGTATGACTAGACTATCTATTGTTTCAATAATAATTTCTCCATAATGTTTTCCTCCAACTACTCACAAAAAACCCCACTCAGAGACTAGGACTTAACTTTGATCCCTAGAGAAATTACCTTCCTCTGGATTTTCCTAGTGATCTGTTGACTCCTTTACTGATACACTAGCAGATGGAAGACAGTCCACTCTGATTAAATATCATTTCTCCCACCCAACAGGGACTTTAGTGTTAACTGAGTCCTCATTTTCATGTTCAAATTGAAATAACATCACTACAACTGCTTCAAGTCAGGGCTTTCTGGGTTTTGGTATTTTGGGGTTTTGTTTTTTTTGTTTGGTTGGATTTTGATTTTTGGGGGGTTTTTTTAAGAGGTGGAGGCAAGGGTGATCACAGTTACTTTTCTTCAGCTTCTGAGGTCTGAAATTGCCAACCAGGAAGAGGAACTAGAAGTCAACAGAGAAAGCTGGGGGAGGTGATGGTGTGCATAATGAGAACAAAAGAGGAAAGACAAGGTCAGGAAGTCCTACTATACAAAGACAGTGAGGAGTAAACCAAAAGAGGAAAAACTATATAAGTTGTCCACATTGAATGATCTGAGTGCTCTAGGCTGAAGATATTAGGTCATCATTTTTGGAGAATGACAATGATAAATATTTTGCTGCAGAGATGCACAAAATCTGTATCAGTGTTGGGCATAGTTCTGCCAGCCACTTTGCAGCAATTAAAACAGTACCTACTGTTTTATATCACCCCCACAACGTACAAGAGATCATATAAATTGATTTCACAGAAAAAGATTTCCTCTGAGTAATAGAAACCTCTGACTATAGTTGAAAATACGCAATATATTTATAGCCAATCTTTCAGTTAAAACCATATTACACAGCACTGGAAGGATCTAAAATCTGCTTACACAAAAAGAGCGACATTAACAGTCAGAAATTGGCTAATCATGAAGTAGATGATGTCATTGGGAATAAAGAAAGTTTTAGGCATGTATCATTTATTATCCCATTTACAAATAATTTATGAATAACTAAGAGATTCTTAATAACAGTCCTCAGCATGTCAGTCATTGATAATATGCACTACAGTCAGTTATAAGCAATGTACTGTTATAAATTATGCATGGATTTCTAGGACTCCTTAATGGCACATTATTAGATTTCTGCTGGGTCTATTAATGACCTGTTGAGCATAATTTATAAAACCTTAATGTAAATTTTGATAAATGCTTATTTTGACTTTTCAGTCACAGTCCTTTTTCTTCATATGATGGTTGAATCAATGTGTGAAGAAAAGTAATGGAAATTACTATTGCAGAAAAGCACATTTTTGCCAAACATCATTTTCCAAGAAAAGTACCTGTGCTCAAAGACTGGAAATCAAGATGAAAATTATTTCATATTCAGATTACAAATTGCCTTATACTAGCAATTTACTTTATCAGTTTACTATGTGTGTCAAATTCTCTGGTTGGACACATTTTTTGTTAATGTACTACTGTCAGGGGTAGCTATAAAATGTACCATTTTTGTAGTTTGAGACAGGAAAAATGTGGAATCTGAAATGGTGTCATAGCAAAGGACATTCTGCTGCCTCTAATTCATTTTCCCTTACAGGCTGGATCTTCTTCCAGGCTGATGATTTATGATATACCTGTTTCCTACCTTCACAGTTTTACTACCTGCACGCAATAGCATGTGACCTTATTTCTCATCATGAGCCTGTACATATGTCACAAAGGAATGATTTAAGACATCCCGAAATTTTATCTATGTTTCTCACAGGCTCTTGTTATATAAATGCTTGTCTTTCTCCAACATACTGTCTTCTGCTTGGAATATATAGTTATTGTGCACTGTAAAGAATGAATTGATGACCTACTGTGAATAAAATAGAAATCACTGAATAGAACTACTAAATAGAACATTTACCTAAAACGTGACTTAAAATGAAAGGTTTCTATTTGCTTTTTGGTATTCTGAAAAAGTTCAACAAAGAAAATATTAAGAACTCTTCCAGCACTGTTGAGGAATGATACTTTATTCCTCTCCCTGTTACCTTTCTTCTCATAAGGTTCCTTCATGGATACCTACATGGCCCTTTTGCTATTTCACTGTCCTAGGGTATTTGAAAGGACATGTTGGTTGAACTTATCCATGTGTGGGTTACATTCTACTGACCTCCATTATGGTGAAAATCAACATTTAAATATCTTTACCAAATTCTAACACTGTTTTTCCCACTCCCAGGAACAAATGAAACAAACAAACAAAACCCAAACCAAACAAAAAAAAAAGGAAAAAAACCCCAACAACAACAATTTCTTAGCCATTTCCTTCCTTTCCATAGAGTGGAAGGCTCCATTCCTCCCAGTTATCAGCACCAAACATCTGTCTTTCAGGCTACCAGTACCTGTCCCTCTTGAGGCAAAGACCAGCATAGGGCAGGACTGGTATAGCACTTCCAAGTGAAAGGTTTTTGATGTTTCCCTAATTCAATTGTTTCAGATGAAAATGTAGAAAAGCCTAAATCCCTCCCATCTGCCCTTAAAATGACCAGTCAAGTCATTGTGTAGCTGTGCAATCACACTTTCAGTCCAAACAAGCCACATGCAAAGTGCTACATCAAGAATTCCATTCCAAATACACAGGCTAACAAATGTGCCGGGCAAGTCCGGTGCAGTTGGTCATCTGCCATCAACTATTTGGCAACTCACTGTTTACACAGTATAGTCTGGTTTCTACTTGGAGACAATACCTACTGTAGTCAGACTATTTACTCTGTAAATAGAAACAAAATTCCCCGAGCGGACTGAGGCAGAGACACTTTGTTTTTAATTATTTGACTAAATTAACAAGTTCCAACTGTTGCAGTTTTGATCCAGTTTATACTAATCCCATTATTAATTCATTTTTCCTCACAGAAGACAGTTCACAATGACCATGCACAAACCTGTTGTATAAAGTGAAATAAGGTCTAAAGACTAATAATTGATAAAGTATCATGCAGAGTATTATCAGCTGGCAGTCTGGCAGTTTCATTAATTTGCATAATACACAGATCCTTACAGATTTATTTTTTTTTTTTTTACCTTTGCTTTGTAAAGTTTCCATCTGAAAACTCATTAGGCCTTTGAGTGAAGTATAACTAAGCATTTCCAGCTGATAGAATATTATTCCCTGTTTTCCAGGTCCATTTCTTTGTATGGGAAGCAACTTATTTAAGCCTATCCTGGCAAGAAACTCCACTAACATGTTCCTGCTTGTGTACTAAGTCCCACATTTCTGAAGATAATCCAGCCTCTTCTCTACTGAATGTAGCCCATGAGTTTTTCATAAAAGCACGTTATCTTTCAAAGTGACTCAATGATATGTTTTGCTACATACCTAGGGAAAAGCAAACCAAGTGGTAGGACTGTTAAGTGCCTGAGTAAATCTGAAAAAGAACTCAGCCGTTTAGGTTGTTCTAGTTAAGGCACTGACACCTATGGGAGTTTTCAAATATTCCTGGGAGTCTATTTTAGCTTATTTCAATTAGGGATTAAATAGCCTACTTGCATCTCTCTAAGTATTTTTCAAATCTGACCACTAAGCCATGAAGCCTAAAATCCTGAATATTTTTGTCCCAGAGCCATAATTCTTCTCTAAGCCTTGGACTGGTTGATCTCTCTTCCCCTGAGTTTCTCACCAAATAATGACATATAGAACACCATTTTAAAAAAAAAAAAAAAAAAGTCAGCTCACTTAAAGCAATAGGATGTTTTCATTGCTGTATCTCAAACCTCCCTTGCAATGACTTCCTACTGGTGTCACTGGAAGAGTCTTACTTTCTTGTATCTTGAAAAATAGCATGAAAGAAAACACACAGGTCTTAGTTTCACACACCCACCCCTCATCTCAATGTTTTTATTTATATATTTACAAAGAATACAGTGATCTTTCTAATGTTATGAAGCATCTATGGGATACTCTGCAGGCAAGTGAAGTGATTATTTAAAAAAAATTAAAAGAAAGAAAGAAAGAAAAAAGAAAAAAGAGAACAATAATTTCTTTTTTCTAAGTGTAAATATGTTTTGTTTATGACATCCATTTAGTCATTTGAATACTGAAGAAGTAACAACACAACATAATCAGAAGGGCCAGAATGAATTTCTGTACTTTATTTCTGACATCTGGTGAAAAATCAGTCTAGCTCAGAAAAGGCATTTAGTTATTTCTGTTTATTTAACGTTGGCTTGTCCTTGCCTACTGAATAACAAGGTGGGCTATGCCTTGCAGTGGCTTAAGTCGCTCTTCATACTTCCTTTGTGACATTTCAGGGGATCATGGGAATCCCCTCTCCACTTGATTTTTTTAATCTTCCTGTAACTAAAAATACCTTAAACCAAAATAATAGTTGCAGACAGCTTTTGTTAAACTATCTTGAATATTAGGTTTTTCTTTGTCTATTACTGGAAGTATTTTGCTTAACAGAGCATGTTTGAGCATTTATTTGAACAAAATTGCATTAAAAGATCTGTGTTACAACCAAATCATCAAAAACATTTATGTGCTTCTAAAGTTGCTCTGAATTTTATTCAACTTAATGTATAGATTCCAATTAAACTCAGATTCTGGCATAGGCCGGACCAGTTCTGGATTCATAGGCATACATTTTTAAAAATCATTGTATAAAACTGGCTACCCAGAGAAATCCTCTGAGCCTGAGATCATATTTTACAGAGTTGTTTCTCCCACCTACAAGCTTCTCCTCATGCTTCGTATCTTGGTCAGATTCATCATTACAAAGAAGCCTTCAGGAAAGGATCTGATATTCAGCTTTGAGTAAAATCTAAGTTCTCCAGCAAGGCCCCAGACCTCTCACCTAAGACTTATTTCAGTAATTTATTCTCTGCACAAACAATTCAATGATCATGTCTTATGATTTCTGCCACTGGGGCAAACCATGCGTCTCTCCCAGGTGTATATTAATACAGTTACACAGAATTGGAATGGCATGTCTAGAAATCAGAAAGTCATTGAGCCTTATTTTACTCTCTCTCCCTCTAGTTTGAAAATAGGAGATTCTCTGGAGTGTAAAAGAATAACTACTTTACCAAGGTCAGAAGACTTTGGAGATGGCAGGGAGACATTTAAGTCATTGAGGAAATTCACAAAGAAGTTTAGACCTATGGGATCAAAAGCCATTAAAAGGATTTTAACTCAAAGAACCTTCAGTGAAATAGTTAGCTATGTTCACACTAGCAAATTTCAAAACTAGTCACTCTCTGGATGGGCACTAGACACCTAAGACATCTCTTAGTTATTTAACATCAGTCCTCAAATGATTCATTACTGGGACTTTTATGGATACATGAGAAGGAAAAAATATGCAAAACTTTGGACAGTTTATAACCTGGATCATATTTCTATGGAAAGGATAAATAATGCAAGATACTCCATGAGCGCAATAACAAAAGATGTAAATACCTCTGATTTTGCTGTGACTAAGACACAGAAACACTGTTTCTCTGTAACACACCGTAATGTCCAACTCTAGGAGCATAAGCTCAATGCAGACGAGCACAAATTACTGTGTTGCACTAGTGGGGATTTTCTTTCTCTATGTGCTCTTTCCATATTAGCCTTGTTGCTCTGCTCTGTTAGGTTTGCATTCCTGTCAAGTTTCTATTTCGTCTGACTTTCTTAGTAAGAACAAGACTGTGAGATGTTCATGGTTCCCAGCCTACGAAATGTAACACGTAGAAGTCATAAGGAGTCGAAACAGCAGAGAGCTAAATGAGCTCAAAATGAGCAAAATTGTGACCAGTTAACAAACAAAAAAACAAACAAAAGTGATGCATGCTGATTCCTTTCCATTTAGAAGCTCAGTGTACTTTTCCACATAATGGTTTGCTTCAATTTAGAAGATGAACAAACTTAACCCAGTGACCTTCAGCAGTAGTTTGAAGTCCTTTATGTGGTACTGAAATTCCACTCTTCTCTTCATCATCTATTTCATGAATACCTAGACCACGTCTTAACAGAACAGATAGATGAACAAATATTTACTGATTTTATATATTTTATACAATTTTAGGAATAAAAAAAGCCAAATTACATGGATATGCCTGATATTTACAAGAGTGTTACCTAGAGATGACTAGTATCTGTTTCTTCAGAGTACTTATCATTCTTACAGTTATTCCTGTGCCTGAGTTTCAGTTTCCAATGGACCCAGCAGCAGTTATGTATGTTTAGCACTTTCTTTGAAACTCTGGCTTATAGTTAAAAGGAATAAGTTAAGCTTGTCACAACAGGAAGAATTCTCTTACACAGGAGACAACTGCTCTAATCTGCCAATAACTTTGTCACTCCTGTGAGCCCTTCCCTCACTGGATGTCCTCCACGTTCAATGTACGCAACACTTGAATTACTACAGCAGTAAATGAAGCCAAGTCTGTACACAAAGACGACTAACGATAAATTATAAATACCAATTAAAATCTTATTCCTTTATGCACTTCATAATGGCGTACAAAAATTAAAGGGTAAAGTATCTTTACTTTGCAGCAACTATCCTTCTATAGAGCCATCCATACAGCATAGTGGATGAGCTAGAGTCTAAGAGAAAAAAAAAAATGTCATCACATGATTAAATGTGAGATGATATAACAAAAACATAGAATTACAGAATGAGTAAAGTTGGAAGGGACAACAGTGGGTCATCTGGTCCCACCTACCTGCTCAAGCAGGGTCATCCTACAGGACATTGCAGAGAATTGTGTCCAGACAGTTCTTGAATATCTCCAGTGAGAGAAATGCCACCTCTCTGGGCAACCTGTTCCAGTGTGCAGGCATCTGCACTGTAAAGCAGTTCTTGCTCATATTCTGGTGGAACTTCCTGTGCATCAGTTTCTGCCTGTTGTCTCTTTCCTATTACTTGGCACCACTGAGAAGAGCTTGGATCCATGCCCCTGCTACCCTCTCTTCAGATACTTACAGATATTGATGAGATTCCCTCTTGGTCTTCTCTTCTCCAGACTAAACAGGCCCAGCTCCCTCAGCCTTTCCTCTTAAGAGAGATGCTCCAGTTCCTTAATCATCTTTGTTGCTTTCCACTGCACTCACTTCATGAGGTCCATGTCTCTCTTGTGATGAGCCCAGAACTGGACACAGCACTCCAGAAGCGGAATCACTAGGGTTGAGTAGAGGGGCAGGGTCACCTCCCATAACCTGTGACCTTGAAGGAATTGAACTTAAGCTGGTGATGTCCCACTGAATTTAAAAGCACAGTCTGTGTTAAATTAGGTGGCAATGTGGTGACGTTTAATCATCAGTGGGGCTTTTATCTTTAACAGCAAAAATCTCTGAGCAGACAGCCAGAGATGGCAAGCATCTCCGGATTGGGACCAACTTTGTAGTTCTAATTGAAAGAAAAAAATAGGAAAACAGGTTTTAACAATGACATTTTCATACATTTGGTGATGGTGTGTCAAGGCCTTGAGTGCACTCTCCCCTTCTAAACATGTAGCTGGCTGTGCGAGGCAAGTGTGCTCATAAGAGCTGTTGTGAAGAAAAAGCTTTCTGAGGACACTTCAGCAAGGGCTCCCCTCTTCCTTAGGAGCTCCTTTTAGCCATTATTCTTGAAACTGGGCTCCACCTGGTCTATGTCACATCTGGATGGTAGTCACACCTGTGCCTGGCCACACAGCCCATTGACTGGGACTCCCGATCCTGACCTACTTGTCTGACCACCTGGGACCTCCTCACTTTGTGCTTGCCCATCAATCTGGACCATGTCTGACTTTATTTTTGCCGGGCCTACTCTGCTCTATGAGAATTGTGGGATGGGACCGCACCCCACTGGGCAAGGCTTGGCTCTGCTGGGCAGGCAGGAGCATCGTACCACAACCCCTGCCCTTATGGAACAGCCCACTGACCAAAAGTGCCTCAGAGACTTTGTGCTTTGTTGCAGTCACAGGAAGGAACAGACTTCTCATCCTGGTTTAGCCAATCTTTTTACCAAACTTCCCTTCCTAAGTGTCTATATCTTCTGGCTTTTATTTCTATTTTTTCCCAGAATCAAACATTGTCTAGATGGAAGGACAAAAACAGGAAGGGGAGAGGAGCTCACTCAGTAGCACAGGAAAGACAAACTCTCAGTTTGGTACTGGCACACCATCTCCAGCTCAAACTTTTGCCATGATCCATCACATGGGAAAAGCAATTTTCCCTCTGTGGTCCCTTGCTAGTGCACTCTTGGTTTCTCTCTTTAAATTGCACTTATACAGTTCATGCTATATTATGAGCTATTAGAGAATTCCACATAACAGATAAAGGCTATTAAACTGGTGAAAACTTCCTCTGAGCATGTGAAGACATGCTTACCCAAATTTGGGAAATACAGGAAAAACACAAATGCCCAAGAAATCCATCAACATTTTGCACATTTTCCAACAAAGATGTTTAGAAGATATAGGGTTAAAAAGCTCTCCAATTGTCCTCCTCAGTTGTGCTGCCATCTCCACTATGGAGTTAGAAAGAGACTACATTTTATGAAAAACAGGGACTCATCCAGATTCTTACAAACAGGAAACAGCTTGGCAGTAAATCGTTTCTTTCTTTCTAAATACATTTTAATATCTTCTGTCACTATAGGACTGGAATTGTTTCTAATATCAGCTCATTTCTCACTGGTTTCTTTCAATGTCTACAGATACATCCCTTAATTTTTATCTTTTCATGTATTTAAAGCAGGTTATCTGCATAGGACACATTATAGACACACACTTGTTAGTAAACATATTGAAGCCATCATCATTGTTTTCTCAGAAGTCAGGTGTTACAGTCATTACAGTTTTTACCCCATTCTGACTACAGAACTGTATCACAGGACAGAAAATCGTTTGGCTATATTTCTTGGGATCAGTTATTTTCGTAAATGTTTTGTGTTAGCAGATAAAATTGGATGTTTTTCTTATTTAGTTACATTGTAGTTCTCCTTCAAACCGCAGAAGAACGAGGATGAGAATTCAGTACATATTTCCTCACAATCCAGAAACTGGATGGCATCTAATGAAATTTCCAAGTGCCAAATTTAAACCCACATTACATAATATACTGTCTAACTCATTGACACAGTAAGCTGTTGAGGCCAAAAGGCTGAACAGGCTCAAAAAAGAACTAGACAAAAATCACAGAAGACAGGTCCACTAGAGGCTTTTAAACACAATGGACAAATAACAGCCCCTGGCTCTGAAAGTCTGCCCTGTTAAATGCCTTAAACTGGGAGGTTTCAAAGGAGCATTGTTCTGCGCCTGCCCTGATTCTTGTTCTCCCTCTAAGCACTATGAGCTACCATCAAAATAGGAAACAGCAAGCTAAACAGACCTTTGGTCTGAGCCTATATGACACGGCCTTGTGACAACAAATCTTTAAAAATGAGTACACGATTTTCCAATTTAGTGGATATTTTGGGGATTTTTTTTAAGTCTTTAGGACGTGATAGTTAAAATGAAATGATTAAAGAGTTAAAACATGAAAAGAAATTTTAGGTTTAATCAATAAATACATATTATTTAAAATTTAATATATTGTTATTGATTGAAGAAAATGATAAATTGAATGACAAAGACAGGCATGCAAAGATGGATCATGTCAATGTTAGATATGAATAAATCTGTCAGTTATCATGACACCTGTAACAGATGGTAAGACTGTTAATCATTTTGTAGCAATAGTGAATGTACTGCCCACAGCAAAATTTAATGTTCCAATTAGACTTGTGCTCCAGTAATAATAATAATAATCCTAATGCACTTGGCTTTGAGGATCCTAAAACTCTTCAAATATGTTTTCTTCTCCAGTCTTTCCTTCAGGACGTTTGAATAGCTGTTTATTTGTTTTAGAACAAGAAACAAATGCTCAGGGATGTGACCACATTTACAGAAGTTTATTCTTCAAGAAGTAAAGTGCCCATTTGCAGAATCACAAAATCACAGAATGGGTCGGGTTGGAAGGAACCACAGTGGGTCATCTGGTCCAACCTCCCTGCTCAAGCAGGTCATCCCAGAGTATACAGCTCAGAATTGCATCCAGGCAGTTCTTGAATATCGCCAGTGAGGGAGACTCCACAACCAATTTTGGCAATCTGTTTGAGCACTTGGTCACCTGCACAGTAAAGAAATTCTTCCCCATGTTTAGGTGGAACTTCCTGTGCATTTGTTTCTGCCTGTTGTCACTTTTCCTATTGCTTGGCACTACCAAGAGGAGCCTGGTTCCATCCTATTAACACCCACCTTTTAGATAATTATACACATTAATGAGGTCCTCTCTCAATCACTTCTTCTCGAGGCTGAACAGGCCCAGCTCCCTCATCCTTTCCTTGTAAGAGAGATTCTCCAGAGCCCCAGGCAACATAGTAGCTCTCCACTAGACCTGCTCTGGGAGCTTCCTGTCTCTGTTGTACTGTGGAGTCCAGAAATTGACACAACACTACAGATGTGGCCTCACCAGGGCTGAGTAAAGGGGCAGGGTCACCTCCCTCGACCTGCTGGCAATACCCAGTTATTCATCCCCAGGTGCATTTATCATTGTTAAATATCACAAAGTTCTTCTCTGCCCAAAAAAAATAAAAATTAAAAAAAAATCACAAGACAAAGCTTCCTTCCCAAGCCTTATTCCACTGAAAAGACTGAAACTGTTTACATGAGATTACTTGGTCACACTTGTAAAAAATTCAGTTGCATACCCTCTAAAATCATTGCAACTCATAAAGCACAGGCCAGATCATCAGATGGAACAGCTTTGCAAATCCATTGAAATTGGGTGGAAAATACAAAAGTAGAGGATCTCCAAATTGGTATATGATAAAGTTCTAGAAAAAGTTCAAGTTACACAGCTATTTCCTCTTTCTGTCTCTCATCAATATTTACACTGTTATGGCCATCTGAGAATTGTGTCAGTTTTCCTTTAGTCATATATTAAAACATTACATGAATTATGATGTTTCTATGGCATACTTTTGGCATGCTTCTGTCTGTATGAAAGCAAAATAAATGCTAACAATAAATTAAATGACCATACATGCTTTTAAAATCATCAGTGAATGATCCCAAGCCCCCAGTCTTTTGGCTGCCTTAACCAAAGGTCACAATTTTCAATAGAAGCTGTTGAGCTTCTTGATCTGTAACAACCCACAGCTCAGCTCACAGAAGCAAGTGCGTGGTCATACTCATATGAAACCAGCAGAGGAGCCAGGAGTGTTGTTGGCACCCTGAGGCCAGTCATGGCGGGGTTTGGCAGCCAGGACTTGTCCCATAGCCCTAGGCAGGAGCAGGGCAGCCAGGGGAGCACCAGGGCAGCCCCAGTGCCAGCATCAAGAAACTCCCTGGTGACTGGGACACGCTGAGACCAGGCTGGGATGCAAGCCCACAGGTTGGCCCATCTCGGCAGGTCCTGTGGTAAGGCAGGGCAAGGCTGTGAGGGGCTGGAGACTGGCCCTGCTGTGGGGTCACTGGGGCAAGAGCTATTGGCCCTGGAGGTGTGAAAAGGGGTTCCGAGTCATGGGATGTATGGAGGGAAAGACCCAGGCAGGGCTATACAGGGACAGTCAGGGCCAACAGTGCCCTGATAAAGGAGTGTCCTTGTTTAGAAGTGCTTGGGGCAAACATTCCTCCCCATTTCTAATACCGCACATGTGCTGTTTGCAGACACTACCTTTCCTGCTGGGCAGCCTGACCTTTAAAATGACCATCTTTGCACCAAAAGGACTAATCTCATCATTTGCAGAGTACATTAGTGCAGTATGACTCTCTCATGGTAAGCCATTGATCATTCCACTTGCTGTCTATTCTTAAGAGTTATACTGCATATAATATTCATGTAAATTCTGTTGCAGAGACTTCTAAAAATACAGTACTGTTTCAAAAAATCATTGTCAGTCCTCCCCTGCAATTTCACTAGTTAAAGTCCCACCAGTCAGGTGACAGCTTTCAAGTCCCAACTGAGCAATTTAGGGTAAGTTTCATATAAAATGCTAGTGTAATTCCAGGCAGCCAGTTCATTTAACGGTAGTTCTTACCGCACTTCGGTAGCCTTCAGACTGCATTTTTCCATCTATCTGGAGCTCCAGGACATTTACATTTTACATTTTTCCTTTTGTTTTGTTTTGTTTTTTTGGAGGCTAACAGCCCATGGCTATGATCTAAGGCCCTTAGTTCTCTTGTCATCCCACACCATTGTCTCTAGAAGTCTTCCTCTCACCAGAATATTGCCACAAATTCTAGTTGCTGCCCCAGTGCAGCCCCAATGCCTCTGAACTCCTC
Source organism: Margarornis squamiger (assembly GCA_035222235.1). Lineage (NCBI taxonomy): Eukaryota > Metazoa > Chordata > Aves > Passeriformes > Furnariidae > Margarornis > Margarornis squamiger. The sequence continues at coordinate 75,230,125 of JAWWTY010000077.1, forward strand.
CCTGCCCACAATTCCCATGAAGGAAAGATTTTTTTCCAGCTTGTGATCATCCTACCTATATAAAGCTGCCATCCAGAACATTATCTTATTCCATTTATTCCAAGAGTGCTCAAATATGTATGCCTGAAAAAGAGCAAAGGAACAAGGAAGGCATGCAGAAATTTATTATCAATTTGCAGACTAGAGATTTCCTGAGTCAAAGTTGCTGTCTGTGTGTGAGATCCCACAACATAACCTTTCTTTCACAAAATACAGATTTCCAAATTTTGATCCTACATGCAGTTTTATCATGCACGTAATCCCACAGTATGGGTTACACTGCTTTATTGTATGATTTCTAATACATTGTCTCCCTTTTTGTTTGGTTTGATCATGCCAACTGATAACTTAATCTAATGCCACTTGGTTTGTGTACTGGAAAAGATAGCAAATAGTTGTTCTGTCTTTACCCTCTGCTCTAGGTTATCATGTATAATCAGATACTGGCCCTTGACACATCTAGATTGAAGGTGGCTGGGATACTCTTCCACGTTACTGCAGCAGCATCTGCACTGGTAACACAGTCGTAACAAAATGGCCTGCAACTCCTAGATTAGCTGTATTGACTTAAAGGACAGCTCTGGAACACATTAAGGTTTTTTGAAGATTCTCTTTAAGAGGCTTGCAGTTTTCCTGGATTGATGCCTGTAACAGAACACAGAGACAATTTAGCCTGCCTTGTTTTCTCTTCCTTGGGCAGTAGGTGGGAGGGCATCATTACAAGCCAGTGTCAACAGGATATTAGAGGTTAGTGAGATAGATATGGGTCCATGAACCCTGGAATACAGTGAATAAAATACCTAATATCCAGCCCTCCCCTTAACAACAGTATTCAAGAGAGGAAGTGGCGAGTGGTGTCACTATTACACTATACCCCTAACTCAGCTAGACGCCCTTGCATGAGCTCTGTTCTTTTCTTGGTAACCAGTGAGGGGTACAACCAGAGAGGGGTGCATTTTACAACAGAAGGGGACAGCATATCATAATGAAGACAGAGATGGGGGAAATGGATGCATTAAAGAAGTAAGGCTGAAAAAACTGCTTCAAGCAGCCCACTTAAATAGCTAAGTTGCTCACCTGCAAAGACCCAAGAGCAGACAAAACTTCTGGATGGGTAGTCTATTTTCTCATTACTGCAGAACAAACCATATCCTCTTATCATATTCCCCTCATTAATAGCACATGATATAACCTTTGCCAGACTTGTTTCACACTCACAATTTTGCTGACTGATTTTTTCCTTGTTATTCAATTTTTCTCTCTTTACAGCACATAGAAGAATAGCATCAACATTTTTAGGACCATTCATCTGTCAATCTGTCAACCTCTGTTTAACAGATGTGAAGATTACAGGCAATCATTTCAGAAGTAAGTGTAGTGCTAAATCAGACCTTCCCAATAGAAACTGAAGTTCCCAATGAAGCACCACACTTGCATTCTGCCCTCAGAGGACTGTGGTATCTAACTAAGATAAGACAGGAAATCTGCAAGCTTCTCATAAATATCATCCAACTGCTTTATTTTAGATGGAATTATACAAAATCACATTCTTACTATTGTATATGAAACTGATCTTGGGTATTTAAACAAAACTACTGTGTGTCAAACAATTGATGTATTTTTCTTTGTCTGATGGGAATCTTTCAAAGAGCTTAGTATTTCTACAACTATCCAACTCACAACAGAGACCATAGACTTCTCTTGGATTTAATGGACATAAATTTACCTCTCAAAGTAAAGAACAGTAAAAAAGGTGCCTTATACAGATGAGCTTGTTACAAACCATTATGAAACATCTTGGAGAAGCAAATTCCTAAACTAGTGGAAGGGTGTAAGATAACCTGAAGTAACAAACATACCCTAATGTTTCAGAAGTCATCTCTTAGAAGAGAATAGACTTAATTAAGAGTTCCTATAGAAATCACTATTATCAGGTCAAGCTACTGTTAATGGTACTCATGTCTCTAGGAAGCCAAAGAACTTCCTTTTGGATGTGTAGGACACATTGTACAACAGCCTTTGAATGCCCTATTCCTCATGTTTAACACATAAGAAAGTTTTCAGTTGCCTGGCTTCTTTCATATGAAGTTGCCGTGGTTTAATTCCAGCTGGGAACTAAACTCCACACAGCCACTCACTCATTCCCTCTAGGTGGGATGGGGGAGAGAATCGGAAAAGTGGGAAAACCCATGGGTTGAGGTAAAGACAGTTTAATAGGGAAAGTAGAAGCCGTACACTTAAGCAATGCAACACTGTGAATTCAGTCACCATTTCTCATGAGCGGGCAAGTGTTCAGCCATCTCCAGGAAAGCAGAGCTCCATCATATAAATGTGACTTGGGAAGACAAATGCCATCGCTCCAAACATCATCTCTTTCTTTCTTCTTCCTCCAGCTTTATGGACTGAGCATTATGCCATATGGTATGGAATATCCCTTGGGTCAGTTTGGGTCAGCTGTCCTGGTTGTGCTCCCTTCCAATTTCTTATACATCCCCAGCCTTCTCACCGATGAGGTAAGGAGCAGAGTAAGTCTTGGTTCTGTGTAAGCATGTCTCAGCAATAACAAAAGCATCTCTTTATTATCAATGCTGTTTTCAGAACAATACCAAAACATGGCCCCATACCAGCTACTGTGAAGAAAATTAATTCTATCCCAACCAAAACTAGCACAGAAGCCATAATATACAAAACATAATTTTTGACCACTACTGTTGACTCCAATACACACAGATTTTCCAGGTTTTATGAACCAATGTCCATAAGACATCCAAATAGATCAAACAGCATAAAATCATACTGCCTGTTGGCAGAGCTCCAGTAAGCTCACAGTTCATTTCCAAGCTGACTAAACCTAATTAAAGCATATCTCAAGATATAACATTAGTAGGAATCAGTCAGAAACTAAGCATAAGTGAACAGGTTCATAAAGAATCAGTGATAATTGGAATTTTAAATGGTGGCACTGGTTTGCAATGTCAGCATAGTAATCATTCCTATGGAGATTAGGAATTCACTGAAAATTAATGTAGAGTCTTTCACAGGCTAAGCAATGAAAGATTTGAGCAGATGGAGACCCTTTTGCCTTAGGGGCAAAATTAATATTCTCTAAATGCATGTACTTCCCAGAATTCTGCATGCCCTGAGATCTCCTAGTTATTATTCTGCCATTTCATTTCAGGAAATAAAAATAATGTATTCTTATATATTTTTAGGTAGCAAAGGAAAGGACAACAGTGAGGTAGGTTGCTGCTTAAAGTGGGACTTCTAGTCATGGTCAAATGTTTCTAGTTCTGGAAATTTTATTTTGTTGTAACACCTATTCAAAACATCTGTGTCTTTAGCATGACAAAGCAAGTTGATCTCAGGGAATCCATTTTCTGTTCTGTACCATCATATGTCTGGCACTGGTGGTGATATATTTCTTCACACTAAAAATGCTAATATCACCAGTAACACCACAATTTTTTTAACTGCCTCTGTCTTTCTATAAAGGTTGGATTTTATATATATATAATTTTTAATTATGTAACAGAACAGGTGTTTAACAATAGAATTAACATCAGTTCTTGGCTGCCATTTCTTTAAAGTAACTCCATATCTGGAGCATATTACTGCAGGAGGAGGAAAATCACCTGCAATGATTATCTTGATAAATATGCTGCTGAATAACAGCAATATTTGTATATCACAGAATATTCCTCTTGTCTTTTAAAGTTATTTCACCATAGATGTAAATTTCTAAGATCCCTTCATCATGTTACATTGTCAAAGTGAATATTTTTGAGCTAAAGAGTTGAGAGAAATTGCTGTAGTCCTTTGACCTCAGCAAAGTAGTACCACTTTGAATCAGAAAAGAATTAACACAGTTAAAGCTTATGTTCCACAATCACTGTTTCTTCTATAAACAGGAGTGACTGAATATTTTTCAACTATTTTAGATAACAAATAGAGTAGCAAATAACTACTAGGTTATATAAAAACTGCCTGGAAAATCCTTATCTGGCAGATTGAGGTTTTCCATGTATCTTACACATGAGGTAGGGCACAAGTTTACAAGAAACCCATAAGAGCAAGAAAAAAATTTCCTAAAGCATATTTTGTTGAGTAGCCAATATTTAGAAAAGTTTTTCAGATTTGAAATATACTTGATCTTAGGTGTCATGCATCTCAGGTTTTGATGATATTTGATGTTCAAGGGAGTACTAATTTAATGTTTGCAGTCCTTAAAATGACAAAATCCCTTGTCTACAAGCTCCATGTGCTATATTGCCCTCCCAGTGCTCTATGATTCCACTGGCTGAGACTCTCCAAATCAAATCACACTTCTGAGGGGGAAAAAAATAAATAAATACATATATACATATATATATATATATATATATATATATATATATAAAAAAACTAAAGAAAAAAAAAACAAAATCCCCTGTATTTTTCTGTGGCTCAAAAGTAAATCTCAAATTCCAGGATGTGCCACCTTCTGGGATAAACAGAAATAACTGTGTCAAGCTGTAGTTAACTGGGATTCCTTTCTCAAACTGTGCCAGACCCATAAGACATATAAGCATGCATTAACTCTTGCAGACTCTCTCTATATTAGCACGTACTACAGCATACTAGGATTCTTCCTACTAAGTTCAAAGTATCAGGATTTTAAACACATTTTAGTAGACAAAAAACTGACACAAAACACCTACTTTGTCATATATTAAATTTTACTTTCAAAAAAAAACCCCACCCTAAACAACAGACAACACTGTTTCATTAATATAAGGCTTTATATGCTATTCTGATATACAACTCAAATAACAAACCAAAACACACACTGAAGTTCCTTTTTTCCATGGCAGAAGGCTTCTATCCTGTGCACCAGACAAAACACTTCATTCGTGCCCTGTGAGAGTTGGAGGAAGATCTGTTACGAAAATGGAAGGTCAGAAAGTGAACTACGGGTGTTTTCCATGAATTATTGACTGAGATTTTTTTCCAGTAATAGTATAAATGCCTTAATAAAAAAAAAAAAAAAAAAAAAAAGAACTAACATAGCAAGAGTTTTTAAGTGTTATTTTCTCTGTGTGTGCTAGAAAGAGGGGAAGAAGGGCACCATTTCATTGTTTATTTTAAGAAATGAGCCTTTTATACAAAGACAGATCGATTATCACTCTAGTCACTGACCATACCAAGATAAGAGCAGTTAGGAACTGCATTTCTTTTCCAATTCAGATTACAAATCAATAATTCCAAAACTGTATTTAATCTCTGTACACTAACTTGCATGCTCAGAGCTCAGCAACAACTGCCTTTTCTTCTCTACTTATTGAGTGCATCTGCTGTTCCAGCTTTATTGTATCTTACCTATCCTCTTTGCACTGAAGAAAACAGTGACAATCAGAGTGCTTTACCAAGTACACCTCAAACCTCACTGTGGAGGATCAACCCACAGAGATCACCAGAAACCCAGTGCAATTATTCCTAACAATGACTTTCAGTGTCCAAAAACATAGTTTGTCTTTTTGCTCATTGCCTTTCCCACGTTTATATTTCCTTTGTGCTCAGCCAGTGCCTGAAAAGGGTTAAATAAGATAGTGTATGGTTTTGGGTTTCGGTTTTTGTCGGTGGGGTTTGGGGATGTGGGGTGCAGGACGGGGTGTGTGCCAACTCAATATACATTGTGCTCTAAGTTTAAAACAAAAACATGGGGAAAATGAGCTTAGTCTTCTTCTTCTGATCACTTGCTAATGCAATCTCCATGAAGAGACCTTTTCCCATCTGGTTTAGAAAGGTGAGAGTAACCAAGGCTTGCCTGTTTACTGCTCTATAACTAAGCTATAGGTCCTATAGGTTTTATTTGGACAGTACTAAAAAATAGTTTAAAAACATACTAGTAATAGATAATTGCTCATTAATTTCTGTGACGTGAATGTTAAAAACATTTTCTTGAAGTGAAAAATTTACCTCCTAAAGGTTTAGTATTTTGATGTTTCTTACATTCTTTCCTCTGTTATAAAATAGAGCAAACAGCTTGATTGGGTTTGGGGTTTTGGGGGTTTTTTTGGTTGGGTTGCATTTGTTTTTTTTATTAAAATAGAATAAATTTGGAGGCATCTTAGCCCATAATAAAGTATTCATACCAGAATATGGAGTGAATTAACATTTCAGCACAGAATCAGAACATATGATTTTTTGTCAAATATTTCTGTTCTGCAAGTGCAACCAATGTAGTTAAACAACATTTTAAAGTACAAATGTTCCTTCATGAAAGAAAATATTGACTAGCTCTAAATATTGACAGATAAATCAAGTTAGATAGATTGTTTGTTAGATTGAATGCTGCCTCCATTGACCTTCAAATCTATCATGTTTTGCAACATACATTCAATTGCCTTACAGCAACGCGCTTTTCTTTATTCACTGTCAAGCAAATACCTGGCATAATGTGCACTCTATTGTCAAAAATGATGATTCTTTCCATGGATTATGGCATGCAGGTGGGAGGGGAGGAGAGAAGCAAAGGTTATTTTAATTTAGTTTTTAGTTTTCTCTTGAAAAACTTGCTTAGCTCACCATAAATTCATCACCACACAACTCAGTTATTCCTAGTATGCTGCCTTCAAAAACTTATTATTTATAGATGCATTCATGTAGTAACTCAAATGTCTGGAACAATTCCATGACAGAGATTCAAAAGGAATATTACACCTTCTCTACAATTTCTAGCAGTCCTTTCTTAAGCTGATGAAGTGATTAAAGTTAAATGCACCATGATCCCTGTTGCTGCAGATCTATGTTCAGAAGATATTACTTTACTTAATTGCCTTTCTAAACCAGAGAGCTCTGTCACTGCAGCAAGAGCAAATAAGGGAACAAGAATAGCTACTGAAGAAGGAAAAGGCAATCAGCATGATGAACAGGAAAACATTAATAGCTAAAACAGAACTGGTCTGCTACGTCCCCATTCAACAGCTCCCTGAAACAAAGTACTATTGGATTACATTTTCTCAGTTGGGTATTTGTCTGAAATTCTAGAGCCATCTAGACAGGCTTAAATAGGATAAGAGTGTTCCCCATGATAATAAACATTAAATCCAGTGACTGAATGACAGACAGAGTGTGATCCTGTTTGTGTGTGGGTGTGGGGGTGTGTGTGTGGGTGTGTGTGTAGGCTTGTGTTCCCCTGCATGTGATGGCCTCTATAGGCTTGAGTGATTCAACTGCATTTCTGGCAGAGCCTTTCAGTCTGCATTGTCACAGCCAAACACATTAAATATTTATCACTATGGAGCCCAGCAATGCTGCAAGTGTGGAATGCTGGTAAGCGACATCATCCAAGTAACTCCCTAACAAAGTGCAGATGTGATTTCAAAATGGAACGGAAGTACAGAACACACACATGCGCACATGGACACATGCATCCACATATTTACATTATGCCTGGTATTGATTATTGCCAGATGGGAGGGGAAAGCAATAGCTGACAGATTAACCATATGGATCTGCTTTAATTTACCCTGAGTTATAGGTTTGCAATTCTCTCTCCTCCCTTTTTGGCTCAGAAACCTACAATTTGCTAAGGCGGAAAAAATGTAAACTTACTGTGAGGAGCACATTTCCATCATGAACCTCCTAATGCTACACTCAGGGATTGAGCTATCTTTTTTAACAGGAACTGCAGTTCCGGCACCACTTCCTAAAGCCACAGTCAGTACCACAAGCAGGAGATTTTGTTACAGACCAAAGAACAAAAAGTGTTTCAACACTGATGAGCCTTGCAGACAATAGGTCCTAACTGAGGAAGCTTTGTTTCAGACTCTGCGTTTCACAAAGCTGTTTCAGCCTGCCTCATGTAACATTCCAGAAAAATAATCCAGAGATGGCAGTTGTCAAGGCATCATTCTATTCTGAAAACTGGGAGACCTCAGCAGTTCTTTGAGCTTCAAAGCCTTGGCTCTGGAGGCTTTCTGAATACTTACTCTTCCTACAAGATTCAGATATAGCACGAGCTGCAAACTCTCTCAAAGCAACAAATGAAAACCTATTCACTCCACCCAGCTGTGACCTTCTGAGACTTGTGCATTATGCATTACAAGGTTTGAGTGTAAATGGATACTTCAGAGAGGTTTAAAGGGAAAAAAAAAAAAAAAAAAAAAAAAAGGAAGTCTAATTGATGAAAGAAAAGCTTTTTGGTCTGTCTGCTAAAAGTGGATTTGAAACAATGCATTTTCTGTACAGTTTAACCTATAATTTCTATTGTTTTTACAGTCACCTCCATCCCACTTCCAAAGGCAGAGGGAAAACAACCCCTTATTGCTCACAGTTTTTACTTATATATATACACAACATTATAGTTATCCAACCTTTCTGCAATTCAAATCCGTCACTTATGCCTAGTACTAAACAATTTGTTGTAGACTTTCAGGTCTCTCCAAAGCTGTAAAAGGACTCTAAAAATAGTAGCATGGGCATCAGAGAAACAGCAAATAAACTCAAGACAGAATGAAAAGTGGTGATGCAAACTAGGAAATCAGCACTGGAGAGAAATGTGCACTATGCTTCAATGTGTTATTCATATCTTCTTAGGGTTACAGGCAGATTCCAGCCTCTCTGGCACTAAAGAGCATCAATCCTTTCTTTCAGTTCTGGAATCAAGAAAACCTCAATAGCCAGAATTTGGAACTGGTCAGAGTTCTGTGCCTCAATTTTGTGACTTTTTCTGAGCAGCTTTGGATAACTAGGGCATTTTATTCAATTTTCTTACCTCTAAAATGAGAATAAACTCTAGTTCATGCACAACTGCTAGGGGAATTAGCAAAGAATTTTCAGACTCATAGTTAAGAGCTATTCTCCACCTATTCTAGTTCTGCCTGGACATAATTCTAAAACCACAGAGAAGCTGGGAAGGTTGCACCCAATCTGGTAAACTATTCTCCATTGAAACTTTAATAGCCTGCTGGAACAAATGGCAAAAGCCTTGCTGATTTTAACACAGTTAGGATTTCACCCCACTAAACAAATTTCCTAATGGAAGTCATGCACTTCAAACATTTGCACACTACAGCCCTGTATTTTCTGTTTCAGAAAGGTAATTTGTAATGCATGCCTGAATGCTACTACAAGAAAGAAAACACACAACATTAAATAAAATGTCAGAATGTCACTGTTCAGTGAAACCTGTACAAAATACAGTGGTTGGCCTTAAAATCTTGCTACTAGTAAAAAATCTGTTTAAATTCAATCGCTGCTTGAACAAGTAATTTGTTTTCTATTATTGTTTTTGACAAAAATCTATCAGCTTAACACTCTGCAACATATATAATCAATGTCCAAAGACACACTTTAGAAAGCATAAGGCCAGTAGTACTTTCCCTTCCTCAGACAACAACCACAAGAGTTCAATTTAATATTATGCTGTTCATAACCTACCAAACCAGTGACAAAAGCAGGCTGGGAATCGATAGTGCTCAAATCTTAGCCTTACGCATTAGCAAATAAAGCACAGTTTTCTTTTGTTCACATGCTGCTTTGATGGAAGGTAAGACTGGAAGCCAACTCATAGAAAAGTATTATTTTACCATAAATGAAGGAATGTTACAGATGCCGCCCTGAAGGTGAATAACAAAGAGTGCTTCTCTTGACAGTGGAAGATCTGACTGAGATGACTCATGAGCCCAGGACTATTTCTTACAATTCTGTAGAGAAATAGGATGATATCCTGGTGATACAGCCTTGGTCTTTTCCTCAGAGTGACAAAACTGTTCATTATCGTGTTGGCCCTTATTTCTAAATCATCCCCTTGGAGCCACGCTGGCAGAAAATTGGAAAGAGGCAGAGCTGTACTGAGGTCCATCAGTTTCAGCCTAAGGATAATGCATTTGTGCATTACCTCTGGACTTGCAGAGCAGAACACTTAAGAGAATGCAAGGAGAAGTTATTTAGATTCAATCAGTGTTGTGATTCAGAGGAGGAAAAGCAGACTCAGGCAGGTATATAACATACACGCAAAAGGGAACACTGGGAACCAGGGTTAAAATTTTCAAACTTCAGTCATAAAGTATAGGCACTCACAAAATGCCTTTCTGTAACAGAAGACTGAAAATTTGCTTTCTTTAGAAAGCAGCTTGGAGAACAAACTCAGTACAGAGCACGTGAAGGCAATTTTCATTCAGCTCTATGAATGTGCAAATCCAAACATTCAACCTGAAACATCAAATTCAGAAACACTGTGTTTCACACTGCTTTCATCAGCCCTTCATAGACAGCTCTGCATTTTAACTCAAAGTTTCAGGTGTATCTACTCAATGTTAGGTAAATAATCAGAATAGCTGAGTGGGATTTAAATGGCAATGTAGTTGCAAATTCTTCCATATTCAGTACAGGCAGAGGCTGTGTTATTTACTTACTTGAGATGCTACATGCAGTGTACTACACAAATGCTCAGATTACTGTGTTGATAGAGCTCAGCTCAATCAACACAGCTCTCAGCTCAATCAGCTCAGCTCAGCTCACCAGAGTGCAGCTCAAATGTACTCAGTAGCTCTGCTGTGTTTCTTGATTTATGTGTTTATTTGTCAGGAAGAAGTAATATAACTTCTAATATCAAACAAATATGCCATTTTTATGTCCATATGCCAGTATATTATAAAAAACTATGGGCAACTTCATACATAAAAACCATGCAAGAAATTTTAGCTGCATCATTTTTACTGGTTAAATCCAAAGGTGTTCATCTGATTTGTAAAATCATTGGGATGCTGCCTAAAGACCTGTATTTGTGTACTGACACATCTGTGGCAGCAGATTAAAACTAGATGGCCCAGGCGTCCTGCACTTTCCTGACAGATGCTGCTAGGCAGTGAAATAGACATAAACCAAGTTGTGGGCAGTAACCCCTTCAACCGTCTAGTTTTAATCCATCGCCACAAATCTGCTGGATACCATAGAAGCAGTTATATTGTCCAAAAGTGCTTTTGTCAGTATAGCTCATTTCACACATTGAACCACTGTAAACTATGCTAGCTCTAGCACTTTTTAGCTAGTATAACTGTGATTCTATTAGTAGGGTTTTATCGGGAAAGTTATCCAGTAAAGCTATCTGTAAAGCCAGGCCTTTCATTAGGAATGAAACTGCTAACAACTCTGGCATTTAAATTACCATTACTAGCCAGCTGAGTTATCTTGCTGAAATGAATGGACCATTTGGACCTCTCAGAACTACTGCTGCAAGCTCTTTGCTCTGTCCCTAGTGATTCAAGTTTCTGATGTTTTGGTTTGTGGTTTTTGTTTGTTTTTTTGTTTTTTTTTTTGCAAGCAGAACATCATTATTTTTAAAAATTCAGAGGATCAAGCCATTGATACAAAATGGTACCTGACACGATCTGCTACCCCTTTCAGACCTTCTCCAAGCACTTACCTACAATAGCCTGGAAAATTCCCTAGGTTTCCTGGATAGGTCCCAAGCTCCTCCTCTGCCCAAGAAAATATACCAAGAGCAAGAACAATCTCATGGTTAATGCTCAGGTTCTCTCCTATATGACTTTTTGGCAAATATTTTTATTTTCTTTGCTGCAGTTTTCCTCTCTGGTGAAAGGGGATGGTTCTCTTACTCTTGCTAGCCTGCTGTGATGGACCTTGTGGCTCACTGCATGAGTACAGAGAGTCAAAAGCAGCATCCCCCCTTTTCAAGTGCCTTCCCCGTCCAAAAAGAAGAATAATTTTGATCAAGAGGCTGCTCCCAAAAAACCTCTAAACACATAAATTATGCTCCTTCTGTCTGCTGTTCTACTGGGTTCAGTCTTTTTGCTTGAAAGTTGCAGAAGTCGGGTTCCAACAGTCATAGGGACTTTTAGCTGAGGCCATGGCTACGTGATCAAAGAGGCAATGCTGCAGGTATTGACTTGGACCAGAAAAAAATGTACCTTGGCAGCTTCTGAGAAAGCAGCAAACCATGCATTTGAAAGCCTGTGAAAGAAGCATGTTGCATGCTGAAAGAAAGACATTTGATCAAGCAAGAAACAGCCCTGACTCATGCAAGTGCGCTTTGGGACAGCTCCAAGCTGTACTCAAGTCACATGATGGCTTTGCTGCTTGACAAAAATCAGGGCAGCTCTATTTGCCTTGGGTTAACTGGTTCACATGTCCCTTGCCTACATGTGATCTCAGGTGGCTATTCATGACGGTGTCCATTTTGTAGGGGGAAAAAAAGGCAAACAAACCCCAAAATACAAAAACTAAAAAGCTGCAGGTTTAAAAGGAGAGTAAAAACAACAGACTTTGTGGCTAATCAAAACCCTGGTTTCTTCAGACATAATAATTAATGTGATAGACTGTGGATTACAGTAGAGAGGTTATTCCAGATTCTGAAAAGATCTTGAAAAATCAGAAGTTAATAAATACAGGTAGGAAGCAGGAGGGGGCTCTTGATTTTGCACATGAAATGAGAAAGAAAAGGCACAAAGCTTGACATTTCTCTTCTGTGGACACTAACCAAGTATAGAACTATAGTCCTCTCTTACCTGTTTCATGCAAAGAGTAATGCCTGTGAATGGAGGTACCATGTCTCAAATTCTTCCCTGTTTCCCTTCATCATCTGCAGTGTACCCACTCAGGGGCTGACTAATGCTTCGTAATTGGTTGATATTCACACTCTGGGGCATCACAGCCTGGTAAGTAGCAGCATTCACAGCAGCTGGGAAGAAAGAGATTCTTGTTAAGTAAATAGGACCAGAATTAGAAGGCAAGGATTTTAACTAAAGCTAGATATTTCTGAGGCATTTTTCTGACAGCTCATTCACTTGCATTAAACTCTTCAAGACGTAAAAAAAAAACCAACATTATTTAAGACAGCTGGTTCTTTTTGCCATCAAGTGTTTCTGAGGCTGCATTTTTACAGTTTGAAAGCTACTATGCTTAATGCCCTGTATTTGTAAAATGTTTGCTAGAACAAACAAACAAAACCAAAAAATCACTATTTTCATTTGCTTTTTGTTTTACAGAACATTGCAAGGATTCTTGAAGGTTGCAGAAAAAGGTGACAGGAGCATTTCCTGTGGGAGATAAACATAGACCTAATTTTTGAGACTTATGAGAGCTAGAGACAGTAGAAACATCAACAAGGTCAGGCTAAAAGCAAAGGCAGAAATACAGAAAACAGGTCAGGCTTGCTACAAGGTCTCAAGGGAAGCTATTAAGCTTTACCCTTTTGGTTCAGTGTAGATGCCACAGATTAGCTCTTTGCTGGGTTTCATTCACACGTGGCCAGACAACATTTGGCAGTTTCACTTTAAGATGGTCTGTAGTCAAATTTAGAGCCAAATAGAATGACATTCTCAGATCAAGAGCTCAAGACTCAGGCCCTGCTCAGAGAGTGAAGGATTGGGATAAAACAGTGAAGGCTCAGAGATATGAAATTAAAGAAAATGAAAAATTCTTTTTTTCTTTCACTTTTTTTCTTTCACTTTTTTTCTCTTTTTTTTTTTCTTCTTTTTTCCTTTTTTTTTTTTCTTCTTTCAGACCTACTCTGCTGGTTTTGTATGATGCACAGATCAGACTGACTTAAGAATTTTATAGAGATTGTTCTTGACGTAAAACCAAGATATTTGTGCTTATCTCTCCGAGCACAGTTCTGCACTCCCTCCTGCCTAATGCACTCCAGTGACTCTCTGCTTTCAGAGCTCTCCATACAACAAGACTGGCTCTTACAGAGTTGATCAGCAATAAGTATTTTTGTCACAGAGGTTTTCAAACACATGGGAGAAAAATGCTGTGATAAATTTGACTATTTGCACCATGAGACTAATCCAAAAGATACATCCATTTGAGTAACTCTGTTAATTGGGCCAGCTTTAATCTCCTTGTCTTCTTTCTTCTACTACACTGTCTTCTCGCCAAACAAAGACACTAACTAGGTGAGTGGGTGGGAGAGGTGTGAAAAAGTGCTAGCTCAACCTGCTAATGACTTGAGCTGCTCAACTTGACAGATTTTGGCAGGTTTGGAAAATTATGGTTGTAGTAACTGGCTCATGTTATTTTGTTTCCATCTAAAATTCGTGGACTACATTAAACTAACCTGGATTCTAAAACAATATTAATGTTTCATGTAGCACTTGTAACAAAAGGAAAACCAAGAAAAACTGTTCTTTCACTTTCTACCAAGTCAACGATACAAGAAGTTTAGCACGGAGCTAATACCATGAGGGTTGTGGGTTTGATCCCTGTGTGGGCCATTCATTAATGGGCTGGACTCAATGATTCTTGTGGGTACCTTCCAACTCAGAATATTCTGAGTTTCTGTGATGCAAAGTTTATTAAGCTATGCTGAGAGTATAAATCTTATTTTGGTTTTGTCAACTTCGTTTTCATAGATGTTCGGAAAGCTAGGTGTTGAACATTCATAAATATATCTTTTCTTATCAAATGACAAAGTATTCCATAAATAATCTCCAGAGAATGTTCTTTTGATAGCAAATAATTACACTAACAATGTGAATAAATGAGAGACAGATATTTCAGTTCTCATTGAAAATAAGAGATTAACACAAAGATGATACTCATGGGGAATGGATAGAAATCTTTGTTTACTTACATGGACAGTATTGAAGCCTAGAAAAAAAAAATTATTGTGCTGTAATATAAGGTGCATTTTTTTCTTCAAAGTACTTTATAAATGTTAGAATTAAGATCCTAAAGCTTCTAAGGTCCTTCATTTCCTATTTTAAATTATTCAAATTAGGAAGTCTCCTTAGAAGCAGACTATAAAGACTTCTAAGAAAATAACTTGTTCATGGATGAAGAGGAAGTGAATGTAAAGGCTAGCACCGGATGTCCAAAGCTCCAACCTCCCACCTGGTCAGATTTAGATCAGATTAAACCACTTTTTCTGATTGTTTTCTGCTTGTTTTCTTTTCTTTTATTCACCTTTTCTGTGCTTTTGGTGATAATGATTCTTAGAAAGGGGCTATTGCTGTGAGTCCAGCTGTTAAGAAAACCTGTCTTCAGCATGCAGAAGCAACAGACTTTATTATGACTAATGAAATTATAATTGATTATGAGGTGCTCCAACAGTACCCAGATACACATAGAATCATCAAATAGTTTGGGTTAGAAGGGACCTACAAAGGTCACCTAGTCCAACACTCTTGCAATAAGCAGGAACATTTTCCTCTAGATCAGGCTGCTCAGAGCCCCATCCAACCTGACCATGAGTGTTACCAGTGATGGAGCATCTACCACTTCACTGAGCAACCTGTTCTTGTGTTTTACACTCTGCATTGTAAAAATTTTCTTCCTTGCATCTAGTTTTTCTCCACCATGACTCATATGCCCCATGTGCTAAGGACCTGCCAAAGACTTTTGTTCAATAGTGTATTTTGTTCCTAATGAATAGATCTGCTAGGAACATGCAAAGTCACAAAGAATAAATTACTCCTCCAGACGTGGCCATGTCACGGAGTCCTTAAAACGGGTCCATGTTTTAAAGAAACCTGGGAATAAACCGGCATGGGTGGCTGAACCATCTGCTGTTAAGCCTAGAGGGGATTTTGAGCAACTGAGACTTTGAGTTTACATCCCAGATCCTGCTGTCCAGTAAAACATTTCAGAGACAGGTTCAAGGTACTTAGATCAGAGGTTGCAAGCAGAGAAGTAGCCACACCAAAAATTTCAAACAGTATTGAGTAGAAAAATGTTTACTAAGATTCTGAGGTGGGAATCATAACCTGTGCTGAGCATAAAGAAAACACTGAAAGCAGTACTTGAGTTAAGCAACTTTTAAGTTACTTTGGAAAAGCCTTTGTTATCCCCAATGCCTACAATATTGGCACATCCTTAGGTTGCTAGATTTTTCAGGAAAGAAAATACCCATACGACAATACACTGAGTAACTCCAAGTATTCGCAACTAGCAAGGGTAATAGCGCTCCAATGTCCAGTTGGGATTTTACTCACAAATATAAAGCTGGAAGTAAGTATTACTAAAATAAGATGTCAAATACTGTGTCAAAAAGATGATTGTAGAGTATGCCCAGTGAAAAATAGTTACTTCATTTTGACCAAGTGTTACTTTCAGTCATTTCATCATTAAGGCAAGCAGTTATCAAGAAATGTAAAAGCAAACATTTCATGAAAACACCTCCCAAACTTAAATTGCAAGGTTTCATGTAAATCTTTATATATGCTGTACTTAGTTTGCCATTTTTCTTCTACTGCTTCTTCCCTTTATTTTTTTCAAACTTTTGTTCTTGAAGTAACTTTTCATTCCCACACATTCTATGCCCATCATTCACCACCTACCTTCCTATAATAATAATTAAGAGGAGATTTATGTCTAATTTGCTGAAATCACTGTATCCTTTCTTTTGGATTGCAGAATATTAAAAAAAATAAAAATAAAATGAAAGGTTATTTTTACTTTTTTTTTTTTTTTAATTAAAAGAATGTGGGTTTGGTTGGTAGTTAGTTTGAGGGGTTTTTTTTCTCTTCTTCAGGTCACATAACTTTTGTTGTCACAGACTCTGGGGTTGTGACAGCATTTTTTAAAAGTATCTTCTAAATAAGTTAAAACATGCCATAGAGCAAACTGAAATGAGGCAATGAATCACATCTCCCATGGGTATAAATCTGCAAAATTCCTTTCAGGTCAGTTGTTTTATACTGATCTGCTGAGAAAGTAGTTGTGGGAAGAGTTTAATCCCCTTTTGCATCATTCTCCCCCTCTCCTGCTACACTCCTGTCCTCTTATCATCCCTTTTTGACTTGTAAGACTTAAGTCAGAAACATTTTCAGGAAGTTTTCATAATGCTGGTGACACTTCAAACATGTTAGAGGGGGCAGAGAGAGAGAGATTAACTAAGTAACTATATTTGTATGCATTAGCTCAAAAAGCAATTAGCTGCTGTAACAGGAAACCTAACAGATTGGTGCCTGGCAAGAGTATATATGACTAATGCTGTGTGACTATATCAAGAAGAGCAGTTTGCCCACTGGAGAAGCTAACACATTGCTATATAAGAAGTAATTCACTTTGAACTCACATTTTTAAGCTTGCAGCTGCTCTCAACATTTAGGGTTTTTTTAGTTTTCTGCTTCCTTTTTTCCATAATTATTTTTGACACCTCCGTCCCTCCTACTCAGCCCAGTGCAAAGCAATGCAGTGGAAAAATCATTGTACTTACACCAAGAAAATGAGTAGCTGTATATTTTATTGTCTGTCTAACCCTTCTCCGCTTCTTCCTCCCCAGGAAGCCCCAGATTTGAGATATAATAGCGGACAAAACCAGAATATTCACTCTTCTTGAAAAGAACAATTGAACTCCTATCCACTCCAGTGACAGCAAAGTCAGACTATGTTACAGCATTTCTCACCTCCAACCCACCTCAGATTCTCCCTGGTGTAAGATGACTGTCTGAGATGGATGTATTTGACTGTTCCTCCTTAGCCATTACTTCAGACTGTAAGATTGGCTACAAGCAATATTAGTTTCCATGTGTTCCAACACGGGCCACATCCGTGCCTACTATACAATGGTACTTGTTTTGATATGATTGCTTCTAGCTTCAGTGGTATCTGATATTTGGTAACAGTGAGAAATCACTAGAGGCCTTGAGAGTTTGTCCTTTTAGGTTTCCTGAAGGCTGACCCTCTGGTCCTTGGGAGGAAGGAGATGGAGGGTGAGTGAACCCCTGGAGGGCTTCAGGTTACAGAGCTCAGCAACACAAATACAACAGCTGTAAGTTTAACATCTCTCACCCTCCTCCTGAGAGGACCCCCTTACCTGTGTCTGAAGTTACACATTTTGTATCAGCTTTACTTTACCTTCCTGGTAACAGCCTTAAAACACAGATCGTGACTGTCTACCAAACTGAGGCTGCAGGAAATTACACAACCCCTCTTCTGCTTCCTTTTCAGTAATACTGTCAAATGTATTGAAGTCTTCAAGCAGACAAAAGGCACTTGAGGCAGGGCTTAAGCTACTGATTATTACATTTCCCTCTAACACAGCTGATAGGTTTCTCACACATTTAATTACTGGTTTTTTGGGTTTTTTGTTGTTTTTTTTTTTTTTTTAAATAGTACAGGAAAACTCCTGAAGTAACTTGACACATATTAAAGGAGTTCACGAATTGATGAACAAAGATGATCAATTGCTTTGCGAACAACTGATGAGATCATTCACTTATGAAATAGCAGCCTTGACAGTAAGGATCAGGTGTCCCTGAACTAGTTCCTGAAGTATAGCCATAACAGGTAACTAATATCAGACCTCAGAGAGGATAACATTTCTCCTCAAGTCACATTTTTTCTGCTATCAGAGCCTTCTTCTGCAGGCTCAAGGCACAGTGGACCAGAACAACTGGGAGTGCAGAGCAGTTACTATACAGGCTGCATTGTCTGCAGAACACACTGCTGACTAGTAGTAGAAAAAGAAACAAAGAGACTGCTGGAGGGTCACTTGGAAATAATAAATAAATAAATAAATAAATAAATAAATAAATAAATAAATGAAAATTACAGAGCCGCAGTGCTGGATATGCTTGCTATTAGAACCTGGCTCAGAAAACAGAACTTTCCAGGGCCATTTCCAGCCTTTGCAAGAGACTGAGCTCTCTGGAAGAGAGAACAGATCGGGCTGAGTGGGCTTGCCGTGCCCTGTCACACTATCCACAGGAATTTTGCCTGTTTTATCCTCTGCTGTTCTGAAGGGAAGAGTAAAAAGAGGTGTCCCAAACAGCTCTTCAAAAATATAGAAAATGCCAATCCAAAACAGCAAAAGTAAATAAAACCTAAGGCCAGCTTAAAAACCATGTTGGAAGTCATACAGCTGCAGCCTTCAAAGGCTTGCTTTTTTCTGCAGAGGGGTGGAGAAGAGAGCTTTGATTTTAAAACCACCACCACCACAATGAATCGTTTGATCTTTAGGTTCCTCCTGTTTTATTTTAATTAATGTTTCAAAGTACCGATTTAAAGCTTTATTAAAGGTTCATTGCAGGATTAAGAGAGATTTGAAACCAAGCCCAATACACTCAGCAAAGACAAGCTCAAAATGGCCACTCAGCAAATAAAAAGCATATCGTGCTGGTAGTGTTTTGAGTGATCAGCCACTAAAATCAGGCAGCATTTATAAACACTGTTCAATTTTGTTGTTTTTTTTTTTCCCCGGCAATGAAAATCTTTTAAACTCCTAGTTAATAGGCTTTTGTGCAACTTGTGAAACCTTTCATTTTCATAAGAAAGCATTCATTCATTTTAGGTTATTGTTAAATAGGATCTTGCATATATATGTACATCAAGCACCCTGTCATTACCCGAGCTAAATGCAACATGTGTTAGCAACATAATACCATTTTATTCCACTTTTTTGTCAAATTTGCAGGCTCAGAAACAGCAAGATTTCCTATTTGAAGAGGGTTTCAGGGCTCTGACCTAGTCAAGACTGCACATTCCTCTCCACATGCACCACTTACAGGACACAGAAGGAACAAAGCTTGTGAAGACAATGAGCTTATTTTAAATCTTGCAGAAGCAGCCACCTTTCCAACTCTTCCAGAAAGCTTTTGTCTAGTTGACAGCCTGTCTTGGTGGTAATTGGACTATGTCTAGGAACTTACTAGTATTTAATATGGACTAGATGCCAACCTATATATTTAACACTCCATTAGAAGAGCAGTAAATCTGAGATGTTTTATGAAAAAGCCACATGTTACGCTTGTCACAGTTATCAAAAATGTCCCTTTCTCCCTTCCAGAGGGACTGTTATTCAAGTCATACATGCTGAACTCCTCAGACCATATCTGTCGTACTGCCACTGTTCAGTGCTTCTGGCTAAGACAGGGGCGAGAAACACCAAACCTCCTATGCAGTGTAACACCTTGGAAAACACCGTTCTCTCTTGCAGAAACCTTTACACAGCTTATGCAGTGGACAAATTGGAAAAGAAGAACTGCCTTGTGAAAGATCTGGATCCACTTGTGAGGGAGCCTGGGTATTATCAGGAAAGAGTGTGTAGTAGAACAGTGTGGGCACTGGGGCTGCTGTACAGCAGGTCCAGGATCAGCCAGTATGGCTCATAGTTCCTCTGCTCCATTTGGCACAGCTAGTTCCCTCTCGTTCAAGTGGACAACAGCTGTGAGTATATTGCCCTAATTCACTCTCTCCCACGAGACTGTGTCTACAGAGGGTATCGGGGGCCTCCATTACGTTAGTGCTGCTACTAAAGCAAGACAGTACTTACAGAAATGTATTTCAGCTCTGAGTCCTGCAGACGTGCTTTGGTTACTTTTGCCCACTTAATGAGAATATTATCTAAGGCCCAGCTGGTGTAAGCCAGCACACAAGCAATGAGCCTAAGGAAACAGTGCCAATTTACCTTTGTGAAGATCTGGCCCAGGGGATTCATAATGGATGGAGTTGTCTAGTCAAGAAGAGGTTAGAGCAGCTCAAGATGTCTGCATTTATCCCCCACTTTCACCGTTCAGATAGCTTCTGCCAAATGGTATGAACAGCTGGACATCTCTTTCAAATCCATATTTAATTCCCTAAAGCTTCATTGAAATGAAGAATCTTGCCCACAAGAGAAAAAAATCAATATTTTGCACTGCTTGAGCTTCAAATTTTAATGAAGAAACTGTTGTAATGTAGGAAGAAAGCATATAATCAAAGTTACAGAGTCTCAAGGTTGAGGAAACCAAGAAAAAAAATTAAAATATTTCCTTCATTTATTAATTATGACATAAACAAATTTGTTTATTAAACAAATTTAACACTTTTTTTTTTTTACTCAATACAATAATAGTAGAAAAAAATAATTGCAGTCTGAGAATTGAAACTTTTAGTGAAAATTAAAAGACAAAATATGAGTTATTGTCATTCATGATACTGCCATCCATAGATAGAGAGTGCATCAAACTGTTTGAATTAGGGTCAGATTATTATTAATCTTTCTATTTGAATTTTCTCTTTCACCACAAAATTCAACAAATTTTAAATCAGTGAATAACTGTACCTATGGCTGGAAAATAGAGATCATGCAAATTCTGATTGAAATTTGCTTCTTCATCTTGTTAGTCTAAGCAGAAGAAAGTCCTCTTCAATATTGTTCAGTGCTCAGAAAATTAATCAAATATAGCTGAGATGGACCCGAACACAGGGAATGGAATATAGGAAACAAATAATGACATCAGGTAACTTTATTGATGTTTTGGGGATTATCTAAGTTGTATGAGGATACATTACATTGTGGAGTGGGACAGAATCCACATAAATATAGTGTCTTAGTTTATATTTATAAATTCCAGTCTCAAGAATCTGTTTTAAGCTCTCTCAAGTTGAATTTTCATTGTCATTAAAAAAGGCGCTGTAAAGGCATACCCTGATGGATTTTGTCCACAGCCTTGAGCAAATCAACCTGAAACCCTCACGTTTCACCCCACTAGATTAAAGAAACCTGGTTTGGAATATAGATATTTCTGAATTTTTTGCTAACACTGAATACAACATTCCAGTAAACGGAAATCTGTTCTTTAATGATGGGTCACATTTTGAAATTAACATCTTTACAAGTTTTTAATTTCCATTGATAGTCTCAATCAGAAGAAGAAATTTGATCCCTTAACAACAGAGATACAAGCTTCCATATGCTCACCTGAGACTATAAAAAGCATTCAAACTTGCTGTACTGATGGATCAAACCCTAAAAGCCCAAATAAACAAACAGCCCAAAGATAAGATGATATGAATCTCACTTTCTCTTT
The DNA here is from genome assembly GCA_035222235.1 of Margarornis squamiger. Taxonomy (NCBI): domain Eukaryota; kingdom Metazoa; phylum Chordata; class Aves; order Passeriformes; family Furnariidae; genus Margarornis; species Margarornis squamiger. Next base: position 75,251,904 of record JAWWTY010000077.1, read on the forward strand.
TTGACCCTTTTAAAGCTTGAAAGTGGTATATTTCCTCTTAAAACACTAGTTCATCTCTGGAAAAAAAAAAAACAACAAAAAAACAAAACATGAAGAAACAGTTTTTTTCAGAGAAAAAGGCTCAAATTCTCAATCAGGTGCAACTACACTGATATTTTCTGCAGTGAAGTAACATCATTTTCAAACACCACCCGTAAATAAACTGAAGGTGCTTTTTGCTAATATATAAGTCACAAAAAGCTAAAATATATATGATACACATACCTTATACACTGTACACATTAGAGCAAATGTGCCTGGGTGTGTCTTTCAGAGCTTATATTTGTCTTCTATAAAAGGGATTCCTAAGACTGCCAGAGCTGGTGTGGTTTTGAAAGGCAAAACTGCCTAACCATCAGGCAATGAGAAACCAGATTGCCTACTTCACACAGCTTCAAGGACAATGTTCATGCTCTGTTCCAAATGAAACTTCAAAAGAATACTATAATCAAACATATCAAATTGAACATATAAGGAATCCAAGGACAGCACAATAAAAGGTAGATTTGCAGGGACAGAGAGAAAAAAAGGAATGGGACATAATATAGTCTACCGTCATGAGTAAAAGAAGGCAAACTGAGAAAGGAAGTAAATATATTAGAATAAAGTACAGAAGAGTGTTTGTGGGGTTTTTTCTTAATTAATTGTGTAAGCAAAAATGCTATACACCTCCAGTCTCATATGGACCAATCAGCTGCTGTTCTAAAGGCTTCCTTCACAATTTAGAAAATTCTTGCATCATAAATTGCAGATACTACTTATCAAAATCAGAACTATATATATTTATAGTCATATTGCCATGTTTACATTGCTAGCAAGGTCATTTTACTGAGTTCTTATTTTATTTGCTCAGCCTGGATATGCAATTAACTGCCGTCAAAACCGTAGTCCTTCTTTGCACTAGTTTCAAAGGATGCAAACTCCACTGATATATTAATATTGAATCAAGGGTTCATGCTTTGTAATCAGTATGAGCATAATGGTGATGGCTCTGATTTTGAAGAAAGGCATGAAGACAATAATGCCAGAAGACAAAAAATTCAACATGTACTGTAATAAGGAGAACTGGGCAAGGAGCTGGCATATAGTGTAGCAGGACAAAAAAGAAGGAAGGTCTACTGGACAGGAGGGAGATCATTCTTTGGATTGTCTCTGGCCAAGTCCTGTTCACTGCATGCACACGGGTACAGTAGATGCTTGGAGCACATGTGCCACTTTCTTGTCCTCCAGAAGGAATCTACTTTGTATACTACAAACGAATCTGTAATGTAAAGAAACCATGGTAATAGAGACGCATGGGAGAGTGACTTGAAAAGTTCTTTTCTGATCCAAACTAAAACATCAGCAAGGATGCACCTCTCATCTTCCTGAATGAAAAGCACAGGGAGAGCAGGAAACTAGCAAAAGGGCTTGGGCTGGGAAATGATGAAGCTGGGAGAAATTAGGCAGAGCTGGGCACCACCAGAGCTGCTGCTGGACCCTGAGTGACCAATGCAGCCATCCAGTAACTGCAAAGTGTGCAGATTTCCCACCTCTGGTGACTGTTCACACCAGCAGGAAACAGTCTTTTTCCATTATCACAAGTGGGATAAGATCTGTGCTTTCTCCCTAGAGGATCTAGCTTTGCCAGGTAAGCATGTTTCTCTATGAATTAATTTTGGGGAAGGGGGAAATAGAAGAAGTCTAGAAAGTACCATAAGTGCAACTGCATCCTAAAACTATTTTCAGTTCTAGGTGAGTCCATCAAAATCCTGTTTGGAGGGGTGCTGAATATTCCCTTTGTACGTCTGAGGTTGGTATGAGCACAACTAAACCTGTTAGTCTTTCAAACCTAATAATCTCTGTCAAACCAGATTAAACAATACCAAGAGTCGGAAAACTGCCCCTTCAAAAGGAAGATGTGTGGGTGGGGGTCAGGTGTCTTTGATGCAGGCCAGATACAGCACAGGAACATGCAATATCCTGCTTCCTTCAACACCAGAAAAATCAAAGAGCTAGAGGTTGTCTCCCTGCTCACAGGTCCAATCTTTTCAGACAACAAGCTCTCCACAGGAGGGACCTCTCTCAGGGGACTGCTCCAAGTGCCTGGCTGTGCCTGGCCATCTGTGCATCTGCATTTTTTTCCTTTGTGTTTTATCTTGGGGGGTTTGTTGTTGCTGTTTTTTCCTCTCTGACTCCATACTGCACCACTCCAGTAGCCCCGTGCCATAGTCCACACTGTGCAAACTCCTGCAGGGTTTTGGGCATATCTTTAGTTTAGAGACCAGTGCCATGCCATAAAGCAATTTAAGTTTTTGCACTCACAGTGGTATTTATACTTACTCACTCTGTCCACCTAAGCCTTAGTGCAAATGGGGGCGGGGATGTGGGCATTTAGCGGGCACTTGCACAGACCTTTCCCATATCAAGGTGCATAAAGCCCAGGCTGGAGGCACAGAGCAAGCATGGCAGCTCCCTCAGACCCTCAGTGAGCTGCCTCCACAACCGATGAGAACTCTCTGATGAACTCTAGCTGCATTCAGAACAGCCATGAAGGTTGCACATACCCACACATATAATCTTAAGTGTCCTGCAGTTTAATACTCTACCTGTAGAGTGGCAGTCATACACGTCAACCCCCCAAAGGTCGTGGGTCAGTAACTTAAACAATACTTGTGAAGTACACAGAAATTTTATTATCAGCAGCAAAGCCCACACAGAAATTAATAATTATTTACTCAGAACAGGCTTGGCTCTGAATGTACAGCAAACAAAGGGCATTGAACACTGAAGGCTACTGATAAAAGAGAAAAAATAGGGTCATTTCCTCATCATTTCATGCACTGAGGCAGAAATCAGAGGTGAAAAAACCAAGTCATTAACAATTCAAAAATCTGTTATATAAGTGCAGGGATAATGTCTAGACTGAATACAGACTTTGTTCTTAAATTTTCTTACTTCCAAGTTATTTTACATTTCAAATATTGCTTTAAATGCAATACAAATAGTACTTACAAAATATATTTTGCAAATTCAGTTAATTACTAATGGGATATAATGCATTTTGCTACCCAGACTGTCAACTAGCAGTCCAAAACTTGCAGACACTCTCTTGCAGGAAAGCCCTACAAGTGCCAGATAGTCATACTCCATTTCCATGTAATCCTATATTCACATAATTAAGACTGAATATAAACCAATCATTTGATAATCTCAAGAATGATAGAAGAGCTCAATGAAAATTACAAACAGAGAGTAAATGTCAGTGTCTGAGGAAGAAATTAGGGGAGAACAGTGCAGGGGGAGGGGGAATTCCAAGTGAGCAAGCAAACCAGAAAGTCATTTTTTCTCCATTCCTCTGCCAGCTGCATGCCAGCTCTAATGAGAACAGCAGATAAGTAGCCCTGCCAGCCCTCCAGGTTGGAGATGGATATGATGACAAAGAATGGAAGGAACAAAGCACTGATACTTCTGTTGCATCTGTTTGAAAATCTGACATCATCATCCCTTCAAAGCTAACTAACCCAGCAATTTCTGCCATTATTAATGGGACACACTTGCTATTAATGAACTCAAGGTGACAGGAAGAATCCAGTCTAACAGATAGATTATTATTTTACCCCCTAGGCTTTTGCTGTCCATACTTTTCAATAGAGTTTGTTTTTAGTAAATTAAGTCTAGGTTTCTAAAAAGGTTAGAAAACAAGAAATTGGAGCACAGTTTCCAATAATGTTAAAAAATTTAAAACCTTTGGCCTTTATAATAGATACTAAAAAATAAAAATAATGAGGACAAAAAGAGGGAAGTGAATGCCTTCAATTGGGAGTCCCCAGCTCAGTATGCCTGTCACTAGTACTGTGTTATGCCATAACAAAAAAATCAGCAAACTGGAAATTCTTCCTGCTGTGCACAAATGAAGCCAGAAATGATCGTCACTGCTACTTGTATGGGCAACATCAACATCCATCTGATGTTTCATAAACTGTGTATGTTTGGGTAATTCTAGACTACAGGCCCTGATCAGCAATTTTGACAATATTGCAGCACACTTAGGCACAAACTAGTTTCAATTCCTTTCTGATGTGGATCGTCTTAAAAGATTTTTTTTTTTTTTGCAACTACAGGAGGATCTGAGGTAGCCAAGAGCATAAATAATACTAATATTCATTTTTTTTTACATTCCAGACAGAAAAGGGCTCAATGCCACTCACTGATTTACTGGAAAACATAGTAAGGAAGTGATCATTTTATTATCTTCTTTTCCTCACCAGTTGTTTATACTTTATCCAGTGTTTTTTATCCAGTGCAGAATACTGCCTTTCAGGTCAACAATTCTACAGCTTCCTGATCTGTACATTGGTACATTCTGTGAACAAACGTTATTGATATAACTGCAAAATCTCACAGTCTCTTCTTATGACTTAATTAGGCATCAGGCATGATAATATTATTATTAGTGAAAATTTATTGCCTTTCTGCATGGTTGCCATAAGTAAAGTTATTGAACTCTCATATTATCTGATTGTATAAAGTGCAGCAGCAAGCTTTATGTTTTGCACAAAATGGACAAGAGGTTAAACAAACTTTAGACTATTGAGTAGGAACTTACATTGCAACATTAACCATTCTGTGATTTAGTGCCAGACCATAATCTGGAATAGAAATTTCAAAGACTTTTTCCTTGATCTAATTAGAAAGCAGACAACTTTTACCAGCTGACAAGATTCCTAGCTGAGTGAACCTCAAACAAAACCAAAAGAATGGCTGATTGTGGAAACAAATGGAGAGACCATCACTTTTTGTAAGTGACTCAGTGGATGTATCTTAAATAGGGAAAAATAGAAGAAGCTAAAATTGAACAAACTAAAAAATAAAGAGTAAGAAATTATGAGGATTAAGTTCATATTCACTGCAAGATGATAAAGGAACTCAAACAGCTGAGAAAAAAAAAAAGCAAAAAAAAAAAAGGCAGTAGTTTGTAATCTCTCTTTTATTAGTCCTTTCATCTGAGGACTGAGAGGTGGCAAACAAAGTCAATTTTTTTAATAAATTTCACAAGAGAGCTACAGGATTATAAGTCTTGTTGTATCTGACTGGGAAATTTAATAGAATCTACAATAAAAACTCAAATTAGTGGACATATGGATAAAGATTATATATTTGGGAAAAAAATAGCAATTTTCACATGGTTCTGCCTACTAAACTTCTGGGAGTTATTCACAGGGTCAACAAGTACATCCATCTGATATAAACTACCTGTTTTTCCAAAGGTGTGCTATTTTAAAAATACCCCTTCAGTACCTTTTCAGGAAATTAATTAGTTGTGACATTGCATGGTGAATACCTCATTAAAAGCCAGGAAACAGAAAGCAGAATGAAAACAGAACAGAACAAGATCATTAAGATAAAGAAAATCTCGTGTTGGTGCTGCTGCATACAGTGATGATCAATCTGGAAAGGACGTGAGCAACAAGAAAATGTCTGCTGACAATATGAACTGATACTGAGTAGGAACTGGAGACAATGGTGGTGAAAAAGTGCAGAGGTGCTTTGTACAATGTATAATGAAAAGGCAGATGTAGTTCAGTAGAGATAAATGTAAAGAAATGCACAAGCAGAAGAACAGTCCTAAACTGATATACAAAATCCTGAGCTCTGAGCTGAGTGCTAGCATTCAGGAGAAAGACCATGGGACTTCAATAGATAAAGTGTTAATGATTATTAAGAATAAAATTGAGAACAAAACATTCCACTGTAAGGAATCAGGGTTCCCTCTATATTAATCTGTGTAGTTCTGTCTCCTTTTGAAAAGGACACAGAAGAACTGGAATAAATGCATGAAAAAGATAATTAGTAATGTGAAAGGGCTTCAATAGAGGTGATGACTAATTGGAGCAAGACTCTCATCTGGCTTAGAGGGAATCCTGGGGAATTAAGATAAGGGTCTCTAAAACTGTATGCAGCAGGAAGAAGACACATAGACATCAACCATTCTTCTTTTCTTTTAATGGAAGGACTAGATGTCACCGAAAGTCTTCAAGAAGCAGACTTCAAGACAGAGGCAATTGTTAACCATTGGGATATTCACTTATATATATATATTCACTTAGGTGTTGTTAACTATTGTAATTCCTTGATAGAAAAATTTCTGGACCCAAAGTCTACCTAGTTTGAAAACAATATTAGTCAAGTTCATACAAGAATTACTATCTGTCCAGAAACCACATCTAGGTCATTTCTTTTTCAGGATACTCAAGGAGCAAAAGTTCCTTCCCCTGCCCCACCTCTGTCAGCCAACCTGGAAGGTGGTAATAGATAGATGAGTCTGAGATGTCTCTCCAGAGACCAGCACCAGCCAAAAAATGTCTTTGGAGAGCAGCAGGAGAGTAGAGAGATTCTGATATAAAATACTCTAAGACTCGGGCAAGGATATCAGAAATCTGAATTTATGTTAAATTAAGATGAAAAAATTAATGAACTCTGGCAATAATAGAATTTTCTATGAGATTAAGGGAGATCAAACAAGTCCCTGGACAAACAGCAAGCATATGTTTGTCCTATCTTTATATTCTTAGCAGTAGATATTTATCAGTAGATATAGCAAACTAAGCTAGACACAACTTTGTTCTGACCTGTAACCAGTATTTTGTTTGATAAGAACTCTGTTTTTATGGCATCATGCAAGCAGGCAGTGACAGGGCTTAAAGCACGTGCCTCTGCTCCTGGGGCTTTGGCTGCCTGGGCTTGGGCCGGCTTAAAGAGAGCACATCTGCTGACTTTGAAAGCTGCTGTGGAGAAAACTAGAAGAGGCCCCAGAAGACACTGCCTCTCCTTCCCTTGGGAACTGTTTTTAGCTGTGATTGCTTCCCTTTGCCTCTGCCTGAGCTATGCGACAGCTGTGTTACAGCTATGCATGCACCTGGCCACGTACCCCACTGATGAGTCCACCCTCCTGCCTCTGGCCAGCCCAGGGCACACCAGGACCCATCCTGGCACTCTGACTTCACCTGGTGATCACCAGCCCTCAGCTCTCTATTTTCCTCACCTCAGCCCTCCTCAGAGTTGCTTGTTGGGCATGGTAGGACTGCCCCCAGCCAGGGATGGCACAGCCCTGCAGCCTGTGGGTCCCCACTCTGGCTGGGTACAGTCGTGCACCTCCCCTGCTGCACCCACAGCCCATGGCTCACTCTGTACCCCGACACAGAGTAATAATGTAATAATTCCGAAGAGCTTCATTTGTATAGAGATATCTACTGTGAAATTCCATTGATTGTATAATACAGCATTTCCTTTTGGAATTGGCAGCTAAAATATATAAAGCCCTTTATTGCAGGAGGCTTGTGTCCAAAGTTAGTATAGAGGAAAAGTAGAAAAGAAGGCTAAATTCAGGCTGTTCTCCTCTTCTTTGCTGTGATTTTAGAATAAAATTCCCCATTCCTGTGCATTCCTTCCTCCAGAAGCACTGTGAGAAACAACTCAAACTGCTCTAGTAGAATAGCAAAATTGCAAAGCTCAGCCTCTGAACAGAGGTGTAAAAGTACACCAAAAGCCAAGAGAAAAAGAGGGAAGGGCGGGGGGGAAGCCTCAACTGATATTTTCTTTTTTGATTGGTTCATTGCAGTACATATTCCACTAATAATATATTCCATCAAATTTTCAAATACTACAGTTTTCAAAATGTTTGATTCTTCATTTTGGTTTGTATACTAGCAGAGTTAATTTAGTTGATTCTTTCCATAGTTATGAAAATTTGAATTTTCCTTTTTAGTTTTATCATGGGAATATTAATCCATTTATTCAGCTGATTCCAGGAACTGAACTTTAAAAGTAGAACATTAAACATTGAAAAATTAGCAGTAAATCTTTAGGAGATGGCAACAATTACCACTACAGGAACTTTACTTTTTAGCTCTTAAAGTTCAATAGTTCAGAATCACTACAGTTCAATAATGGAAACAGTAGAAGTCTTCTGATACTGCCTCCTAAAATCTCTCATCTTCACAATAGAATTCCCATAAAATAAGTCAACATCAAAAAAGCAACAGCTTTTATGCAAAATAGCAGATACATGTACATGTACTTTCATCTTGATCAGACAATTCACATTTCTTTCTTTCCCCACCCTCCCTGCTCATTTGCTTAATTATCTATTACCATTAGGTTTTTTCATGTGTTGGTAAAACATAATGTTAGAATTCAGTCAGCGAGTCTAGAGTACAAGATTTTTCCTTTACATTTAAATTAAAGGATTAATTCTGCAAAGTTAGGTCTACATATATTATAAAACTTAAAAGTTAAAATTAAAAATAGCCATGAGCTGTTTGCACTTCACTCAAAAATGTATTTTGAATTCAAGAAAGAAAAAAAAAAAAAAGTGACTATTAGGAAGAGAATTAGAGAAAAAGACAAAGTTCAGAATAGGCTGAATTTCAATATCCAGTAGTTTACATTAGAATTCATTCCACTTGAATTCTATCAAAACTAGAATGACATTTCAGGCAAAGCTTTCTGAAATAAAGTTATGTATGTAATTATGATAGATTACTCAAAAGGAAAAACAAAGGTTTGTATCAGTAGACCTTGTTCTTCTTCAGGCATCATTGCAGACCAGAACTGGGCTCAGGGAAAGCTGCTGCTGATAATCCAGATGAGGAACACAGCTTTCTTTCCAGTTACATTTAGATGTGAATTTGCCTGTATTAGCAACTTTCTGTTCTTTGCCTTCTGTCTTCTGTTACTAAGGACTATTCAGCACTTTCCTTCATCGTGCCTCTTGAGCTGAAATGAGAAAGACAGGCTCAACCTCTCATGAGCACAACTGTAAGAGGTATTTAGCAACTAAGCTTTCCTTGTCATCACCCTGCAAGAAGAAATTCAGATACTTGACTTCCCATTTACAATGCCAAAACCTAAACATTATACCATCAAATAGTCTCTCTCTCTCTCGCTATCTTTTAAAGCACTTACTAACAAGAGTAAAAGTCTCTTTCCAAAGAAGCCCTGGAGCATTTTGGCTGGTTTACATAGGGGCTGATTTCTTCACATGTAACAGAAATACCATAGTAATCAATCCACTAAGGGAGAAAAATTAAATATTCCCCCAGCTACTCAACTTCTAAAGGATTCCAGCAGTTTCTGAATTTAATTACTGACAAGTTTAGATATGCTGGGAGATTCCAGGGCTGATTTTATGCACTTTCCCTTGAACCTCTCTTGTCAGACTTTCTCACAGTTCTTCATAAATGAAGGCCCCAATTGTTTATACTAAATTGGAACATTGTGTTTATGTCCATATAGTTTAATACTAAACATAAATGAAATCACATGAAAATTCTTGGTATGAGAAAAGAATACAGATCTCCAATGTAACTACTGTATCACAGGGCACATAATTTATCTTAAAATCCAGAAAACAATATTGCTATTTAAATCCAAACAAATTATACTGCAATGTAAAAGAACATACAGATCTACTCTCAATAAACAAGTGAGCCCTGATTTTTTCCACTGAGAATTCGGACAACTTACTGTAGTACAAATATGTCCAATGATAGCCTGAAATTCAAGGCTGCTACTGAGGCTCAATTGCACATAGCAAAGACTACTGAGCAAACTTGCACAAAGTTAGCTATACCAGTTCATGTATTTTTCACAGCTTCAACTGCAGAGTGTTTGTGTGCACACAGGACCCCTGAATCTGAAATCAGAGTTTCCAGCTACAAAGAGCTGGCAGCTTCTGGCTTTTGAGCACTGTAGCCTGAAGTCAAATAAATTGTTCAAAGACAATGTAGCTGCACATTCACATTCAGCTACAAAGGTCACATGCTTGGGATGCAAAAATCCAAGAAAAAGGCTGAACAAGAGCTTGTGGTTGGAAAGAAAGTTCTTGAAAATATTTTGGTTTTATATTCACAGCAGAATACTCTCAGAACCACTTCCCTTTTATTGTTATTAAAAACACTTAGTAATGAAACACCTGAAGTTCCCTAAAATTAAAAAGTAAGATTATTAAAATATTCTCTTTACCAGATAAAAAAAAAATAAAAAATTAACATTTCTCTTGACTCCTCTCAATGTTATAAAGCAGATATCTTTATCCTTTCCTTGTATCTAAGTAAAAATGCTGAGCAGAGGAAGATCACAACAAAACAGATTGTCAACTGCAAAAATCAAAGAATGACTTCCTGATCCCTTGTCCATCTTTCATTCTTACTACAATTGTGGTCCACACAATACCGGTAGTAACATTTGTGTTCATACTTTAGCGTTTGAAACTCCAAGAAGTAGCAATGACACTCAGGAATCATAGAAACGCTAGGGTTGGATGTGTTTTATTTAAAATACTTGTTAAATTATTCTGCCTGGTTAATAAATTGTCAGCAACCACACTACCTGTGAGTTACTGAAAATGCTAGGAATAAATGTAAACATTTATGTAGCTATAATATAGGAGGCTTTAAAGATGTTACCCTTCGGTAATGCCTGTAGTGACTTTATCATTATCATGGACAAGAGGCCTAAATGGGTGTCTTCCAATGTGAGTTGTGACTTGAACCAAGCCTTAATTAAAGCAGCACTTTCTGCTTTGAAGAACCGATGAAGCATGCAGAAACACACCACAAAAGAGAAACCAAAACATATTGTCAGTATTTTTGGACATTTTTACAAAATGCTTGACATATCTACTATGGGGTTATTACAAAGAAACAAACAACAACTGAACACAAAAGGACTTTTTTTTGTTGTATGAAAAACTCAAATTCTTTGCACTACCTACATTTCCATGAGTGAGAACTCAATAAATCATAACTGCACCTCTGAAGACCTACATTTTCAGTGTATGACACTGTGTTTTACCCTTGATACACAAATATGCCCCATGAATCTATTTGGAAGCATTGGAAACATGCTTATGCATGTGTAAGCATGTTTTGGATTTAATGAGCAGTGAAAAATTAAGCAACGGTGGTAACTCTTCAGCACAGTTTATAAACTGGTATTTGGAAATGTACATGCACTGTAGAGGGAGTTCTATACTATTACTTGAAACAAAAATAAACAGCTATCAGTAAGTACTTCCCCCATATAAAAATATATTTGACAACCTTATTTAGTGTTGTATAAGAACACCATATTTAGAAAACAACAAGCAGCAGAGAATTATTCTGCAGAGGCAGCTCCTTTCAGGAGCTAGCTTTAGATGCAAAAGGGAAATCTTTTAGCTAGGGCATACCTTGCATCAGAGTTCATTCTCTGTTGACTGGAAACAAAGATTCATTAAGTTTCAGTTTCTTAGTGAAGCTGAACTGCCTTCAAGATGAAAACCTGAAGAGAAGAGCAAACTCGAATTGGATGTAAAATCCCCATTTCACCAGTCTCTCATAACTAGCTGGATTCTCAGATACATCCTAGGATAAGTTTAAATTTTTAACACCATTAAAATTCAACCAGTATATGGCATGACCTTCACTGTGCTGTGCTAATGAGGCAAAAAAAAAAGTAGGAGCTTCTTTCTACAGATTCTCATAACACAGATTCCTTAGCTAGGTTTGCGGCTACCAGATGCCCTCTTAAAAAAGGAACTTTAAACAGGTGTTATCATCATGAGGATAGAGCCAAAGCAGAAGATGAAGTAACTTACCTTGAAATACATTAATTTTATATAAAGGAGGTGTAAAATTAAGGGAAGCAGAGTTGATACAGGTCACTGAGGTGGAAGTGGAAAAATACCACAGGATTAAAAAAATCCATCTGTTAAGATTTGGGGAATAGGAGGGAAAATACTGTACAGATGGAAAAATGCACAGTCAAATGAAGGAGTTAAAAAAAGGATTGGAAATATAGAACTGGGAAAGTATTTCCTACAAGAGTTAGCTGGAGAGGATGTTATTCTAATTCAGAGAAACATGATTATGTTTTCATATCCCTCTTTTTTTCAGCCCAGTGATAAAACAGAAGACTGGGCATTTGCATTGTACTCGTATGTAAATAGAGAAAACACCAATGTAAAATAATGGAACCAATTAGTGTATTCTATAGAGGAAATCCAAATTACCATGGCTAGGTGTTTCAGCACACATAGGAAAGCACAAGTAAGGGAGAATGTCTTCCTTAAATGAAAGAGTTTGGACCTCAGCGTGATCCCACTTTTGAAGTTTTGGCTAGGAGACCTGAGCCTAGTATTTTAACTACACTCAGTAGCAATTTTCTTTCATCGGTGGCTTCCCACGGACTGCGACTGAGGGGGAACCAGACAAACTCCGAGCATAATGCAGCCTAAAAAATAGTGTATTGGGATTTTATTATAAAACATCTACACCTAAACGTACAGCAATAAAAGAAGATAGTAAAGGTGTTGGATGAAAGTGAGGTAGAACTCACCAGTAGGCAGGTACTACAGGAGATCCCAGTTAAGAAATGGGAATGGGCATTCGCAAAGACTACAGAAAGAGAGGTGTTTGTACACACACCAACAGAAGGCTTCCTTGTGCAAAACAAAAGCAAGAAACAGAGACAGGAAGGAAATCACAGGGAATAGCTTGAGTAGAAGCCAAAATGCAGTTTCAGATCTGTGTAAATGTCAAGGTGGGGGACAGAGAGCACAGAGATCTACCACTTAGTGCTAAAAATCAATTCTCCAATCAAACAAAATTATGTGAGAAAGAGGGGGAAGGAGAGAAAGGGACAAGTATATTGATTAAGACTGTTACTCCCAAAAGTTACACTTTCCACCTGTAAAAAAAACACCTAGGGTCTAACAGTGCTGGCAGATATGAATAACAAACTGCAAACATTAGTTGAAAGAGGAAAAGTGTAATTTGATAACTAAAGCACAAGTCACAGGAAGAACATTCAGAGTAAAAAGTGGTCAAATGGAGAACACTCCTAGATTAAAATTTTGTAATCTCTTTATCTTTCAGTTCCCAGATGAAAAGGGATGACCAAAACATTAGAACAAAGAAGGAGGAAGAAACACTAACAAATACTCTTTCTTCCATTTTCACTGAAAGTAATGAAGACTGAAGGAAATTAAGTGACTGCCAAAGGCAGGAATTAACGCAAGTAGGAGAATTATTTTTAAAGGAACATAAATAATATTAGGAGGAAGCACATTGTATGAACCTTCTCAGGTGTCAGAGAGTTCAGTAGATTCATTAATTTCCAAGGTTCCTTTTAATCCACGCTTATAAAGCACTATTTTAAAACTTTTCTGGTTAACTGCTCCAATTCTGCAACAATTTGGCAAATAAAATTTTTCAGATACCAGGAAAAAATTAGCCTCAAAAATTGTAATGCCATCCCTTATAAGAAACCTTTTTTTCCCCCATGACCATAACAATGAAGCCTAACTGCAAAGTGAGAAAAGAACAATCTAGTAATTATAAAGTGAATATATATCACCTGATTATGGTGGCTATGGTGCTGCCATCAATAATAAACAAGACACATAGAAACAGCTGTTTCTACACAACTAGACTATGCATGTTGCACAGAAACATCATCCAGAGAAGTTCTTGTGGAGTGCTGGTGTGGGAGTGCTATGCTCAGTGTATCTTTCTGATTCTGTATCCTTGTCCAATATAAAGCTGCTGGCATGGTAGAGCAAAATCTAAATATGGAAAAGAAGAGTTAAAGGGGAAGTACTAGAAATAAAACAAATTTTAAAACAGAGGCAGAAGACCTCTTGTACTAGATCTGCCTTTTAGACTTTCTTTCAAGTGCTTAGTTTTCAGCCCAGGTCAGAAGCTGAAGCACACTGGAGAATTCTTCTCAGGCTAATTCGTACCATAATAAGCAAATATCACCATGAAGGATATGAGGCCAATTTATGTTGCTCATCGATAACCGTGGCTGATATCAGAACTAGATTATGCAAAACTTTTTGAAGTCTAACTTGTTTGAGAAAAAGATTTTTGACAATGAACTCTTTGCATTAACAGCAAATGTCAGACATTGACTCAGTATGACTAAGGTTTCATCATTCTTACATAGAAGTATGTACAGTATAGCTTTTTCCCCCCCTAATTCTAATTTCACTCTGTGATCCAAATGGTCTCCCTGTGATGATCCACTGGGTGATCCACTAGGTTTCCAAGTGGTAAAGAAATGTTTAGAAAATGAAGGTGACAGTTTTCACACTACCTTCAGAACTAAAGAAGGAGGTTGCTAACCTGAAATACATTTTGACTATCTACCCATCTGACCTAAATTGCAAGCTCTTTCCGAGAGCTGGGAGAAAGTCTGTCAAGAAGCTGAAACCTGTTCTTTTCAAAGCATTTGGAACTTAATTGGAACAAAACCTATGTTTTCTTGAATAGGAATTTACATATGTGCTCTTTTTTTACAAGTGTAGGCTAAGAAATTGCCCAAGATCTAGGAAACTAATAGATGGTTAAATCAGGATTTGAGAATTCCAAGAAACAAATAATGACAAGAATAATCTGAAATGTGTTTTTTTTTCTTTTTTTTTTTTCTCCATGAAATTACCAAAGGTAGATTTTTGGGACTTTTTAAGTAAACAATGACTTTAGTTTTTTGAAAAACATCCTGCTTGCATTCCCACTTTTGAAAATTCAGATTGAGACTTATGAAGAAGACTGTACAGACTGTTACCTCCACTTTCAAAAGAATGTAAGGGAGTTAAAAAGAAATTGCTCAGAAAATCCTACTGTGAAGCTCAGATGGCACGTGGGCACGTTCACAAGCTTGGGTGCTTACAGATTTCCTCACTGAAGAAATCAGACTGAGCCTCACCATAGGTTTCCTAGTATGATGCATTTCTGTATTTTGAGAGGGCTGACTCTGGCACCACTGGAATGGCTGCATTGCAGACATAAGCCTTGCCAAAGTAACGGTCCAGTTCTGGCAATTTTTAAGGCAATTTTTAATGTGAGGTATAATTGACCTTAAAAGGCTAAAAATTCATTATAAAACCACTCACTGACAAGTTTAATTAGAGGTGAAATGAACCGTATGTGATGCAAAAAAGAGGAGTTTCCTTTTCTGCTGCCTCTTCCTTCATATAGGCGCCAACATATGACATGAGAATATGATGCAATGTCTTTCTACACTTGTTTTTTTGCCAGTAAAAGGTAACATGTAACTATATATCATGTAGGAAAAGCGTGGAGTAGAGTGTGGTGCAATCAAGATTTGCTACTCTAAACAGAAAAAAAAAAAATCTCAAATCCTTTACAAGCACATACAAAAGTTAAGATAAAGATATGCCAGAAGGTTCTTTTTGCAGAAAAGACACACAATAGTTACTGCTACTACCATCCATCCAGTGAAAGACCGAATTGTGTCCCCTCATGAAACTGCTCCTTTCACACTGCATCCCTTCCCCTTCTCCTCCTCAGCCAGAGAAAGAGTGTACTAAACTTTCTCCCACATCTCTGATTAAGTATGCTTATTTACCTGCAGGTGTCTCATCCTAATTTATTGTACCTGGCCTTGCTGTCCCAATAAGGGCAACGCCTAATAACTGCAGCACCTTGGAAATTTTGTTGATGGCTAAAAAGGGATAAACAGTTTTTTCTAAACCTTACATAATAAGAAAAAAAAATTGTCAATGACTCATCTCTCTATGACCAAAATTTGATATTATACAGATATGAAGATGAACATTTATGGTATTATTTTGTCATGAATAACAATTCAGCATTCCCAGGAAAAAGTACCTCACTATGGGAAAGTAAAGATCACAGGACTTTAATTTCTTTTTCATCTCTGGCTGACATGTTCCAAGTTATATGGCTTTATAAATTCTTACTGATCTCCATCAACATATCTCTTTGATGTTTAAAGTCTCAGCTGGAGTCACATTTGTAAGCCAATACCTCCTTTCAAAATATTTATGTCCTTTGACTCAAAGTTCAAAACAGGGCAAGATTCACTTTGTATAATTGCTTTGAGCAAGCACAGTATTTCTGTTATACCAGTTCAAGAGACAGGCATGTTGTGTATTTTAAGACACTATAGCTCATGCAACTTTTGACACTGGTGTCGAAGAACTATAACCTTTTAGTATAGAGGAAAATGTGCTCAGTTCTTTGCACATTAAGCTGGGT
This sequence comes from Margarornis squamiger, assembly GCA_035222235.1. NCBI lineage: Eukaryota > Metazoa > Chordata > Aves > Passeriformes > Furnariidae > Margarornis > Margarornis squamiger. Next base: position 75,267,992 of record JAWWTY010000077.1, read on the forward strand.
TTGACTGTACTGAAATCGACTTCAGTGGTCTAAAAGTTTTACATGAGGAGAATCAAGCTGTAACAAAGGGAAATCATGGTTACAGTTTACTGTGGCTCCAATATATGCCTAAGCTACCTATGAAAAATATACAATGGAATGAAAATGGTGATTAAGTCATTGGTTCATTAGGTATTTATTTCAAAGAATTTAATTAATAATGGGATCCTTTCTCCAGAATTTTTAAAATGATACATATTTTCTCTAGCAGGAGACAAAACGGTGAATTTCAGTTTCTAGAGCTCTGTGCAGAGTATCGATTTTATGTATAACACCACAGATTTTGTTTTGCAAGACTTTTAGATTTATGGTTCCAGTGCCCTTCTGCTTCCTAGGTATTCTTGGCAAGATGCTGAAGCCCTCAACAGGATGCCAGTTCTTCGACTAGATGATCAAGAGAGAGGGTGTGAGACAGATAGAGAGGAGGAGTAGTTCCTTCATTTCTCACTGATTTGCATAGCTCGTTCTGTCTGGGCTGGACGGCTCAAACCAGCTGCTGCAGAAGAGATGTCAATTGCCAAAATCATTCCATCACTCATATTCCGGATACCCCTGTTCTCAAAGCAAAAGTCAAATAGAGGATTATATTAAACATAGGTGTCAGTTTCAATCCCTCTGCAGCTGAGCCTGACTGGTGCTGCTGTCTTCTTTCTCTCATTTACATTCTCCCATCTGTTCTTCCTTCATTTCCTGCCACCCCACACAAATTATTACACTCTTTTCGCAGTCCTCCTCCATCTCTTTCCTTCTCCCATTACAGCCTCTGTCATTGCCTTCCCACTTGCCCTTGCCTTTCCTAGACTGTCACAATCCTTCCTCCTTACCCAGCTTCAACCATCATAGGTCCTTCCCTCCCTTGCTCTGCCTTACATCTCCCTATGGGCATCTGTTGCAGTGTCCAAAGTTTCCTGAACCTGCTGACTTTATTACAAATCTGTACAAATACAGCAAAAATGTGGTAGTCTATAAGCCTTATGTGACACTACACCACATTTTCATCTTTCATCAGGCATATATATAACCTTGGAAACAGTGGTGTAGATAAAAGATATCTCATTTACATGAGATGTATTCTTTCTTTTGTATTTCAGGTAATTATTTTTTCATGCATAGCACGATGAAAGAAATCTTTCTGTATTCTCTCAGCCTCAGAAATTTTGCAGAAAATTCTGGTGAATTTCTGGCTAGTCTATTTGAGGAACATGGGAAATTACCAATTATCTTTCAATATTTTCAGCTTTTTATATCTAAGAACAGTCTTCTAAGCACAGAAAACCTAGTGGAATATGGCTACTTCATAAAATAAATGCCTCCACATTATCCTCCCTATATGAAATCCATTAAATGGCATTTTATGATGAACCATCAGAGAACATCATGACCCTTGACATGCCAGAGCAGCTCCAGATATCCTACAAAGACTGTTTTACATTGAAACCATCCACTGCTTGGCAACTGCCCGGCTGATTAAGGATTTATCTGCCAAACTACAAGATAGAGTGTTTACCCAAAGAGAAAACTGAACTGACAACAACAATGTCGTGATTTACTTTAAAACTTAATATATTTATATAATTTCTGTACTTTTTCTTTTTTTTTAATTAACAAATGTAAACTCTTTAATTCAAAGCATAGAAAGCCATATTTCTATCATCAGGCTTTCCCTATACCCATGCTAGACCAAACAGGGACATCTTCTTCCATCTCAAAGAACCCATTGTTCCTTATATCTATTTACTTTCCTGCAACTGCAACAGTTCACAGAGAAACCCACTTTTCAGGACCTGCTTCTGCTTCCCTCCTGCTGCACCCCCATTCTTAACGTTTCAAAAAGAATGGCATAACACATTCACAAACCCACTGTGAAGCTAGTGGAGAATTTTGTATGTAAAGTATTCCCTATTCTGTGGCAAAAGGGAATTTTGTTAGAATGTATGAGATCTACTTGACTTACATATCTCTGTGTCATTCTCTAGCAAAGAGAAGTCAATTCTGCGAGGAAAATTATCATTAAGAAAGAACTGCTGTGATGTAAATTGCCCCTGCTTTATTTGAGACAGGCTGGTTATTATCTTGTGAGGAATCAGATGAGAAGGGCCAGTGAATTGATACTCTGTGGAATAGGTTGCAAAAATTCAGAAAAGAAATGGCTCTTCCCTCTATGATCTGCAGCATTATCCCTGGTCTGCAGGGGTTTAAAGATTATTAGGGCAAGCTAATCAGCTTATGATACAGGGGTCCACTCCATACCAGGATTTTTCCTGCTCACTGAAAAAGCTAGAAAATCACTGCTCTAGACCCCTTACAAGCAGATTTTGTCAGTATAATTGCATTCTGCCAGAACAGCTGCATAAGAGGAATTAACTATATTTTCACTAAAGAAAAGAGCAGAAATTTCCAGTGGCCCAGAAAGCTTGCTTCTCTTCACCGCCCTATACTTATGTGTCACTATTCTTACCCAGCTTTACCATTAGCAAACCCTGGCTTTGAGTAGGGCCTGATGACAGTGTGTGGAATCCACCTACACAGAACTCCAGCAAGTTTGCTGGGATTTCCCACTCTGAATCAGGAACAAAAAATATGTAATATGTACAGCTGGTTGTATTTATAGGCTATGACTCCTCTGACCAATCACACATTTGGGGATTTTGGTGTTACAGAAGTTACTCAACACTCTGCTTTATATTAGGTGTCAAGGAAGAAAGTTGTACTGGTTTGTAGAAATAAGATGGCATAAGCATCTATACTGAAAGCACAAAACCAGATCTATTGTCATAGGTTAGCCTTGAATTAGGCCCTCAAAAACTACTCTGACATCTTGAACTTTTGCTTTGATTCTAAGTGGGGAAAAGAGGACTCACATGCATGACATAATTTGATGATGAATGTCCAAAAAAGAATTTATTCTGGTTAGTTATTTCGTATGCAGTCATGAGTAAGTTTATTTTTATATCTGTGACATTTTTATTTGCTATTGGTTCTTCCTAAAAACAATGAGCCCTTCCTGTGTTTTTGCAGACGAGTAAGTAAACAACTCTCCTTTTGGTTTTAAAATTATCTTTTGGACAAGGAACATTTGTCCTACATAACAGCCAGTAAATTAAAGAGGATGTTGACTGGGAGACATATCTGTGTATAACATATTACAGAAAGTTTCAGGTCTTCCTATGTAGCACTTTTCTACTATTTTACCACTGTGGGCCACAAGCCATTCTGGAGTGATCAATAAGACAGAAACTTCCCAAAGTGCCATATTTTTAATGAAAATTACAATAGACAGCTGGTGTTTCATGTAGATCTGGACCTTTCCCACCTTCTGATCTTTTCTTCTACATTGGTTTATGGTCAGATTTTCCAAAGAGCTCAATGACAGTAGTAGACCATTTTGAAGACCTAACAAAAAACCTATGAAAATTTTGGAAGGTCAGAAAAACCAAACAATAGAAACCTGTAAATCTAGTCTGCATCTAGTACCTGGCTTACTGTTCCAGGCTATCTCTTTTTTTTTAAGTTCTCAAAATCACTTTCAAGATCTCAAGGAACCAGTTGAAACTGATTTTGTACAAATCCTACTCCACTCAAATACATGGGAACTTTAGAATAGCTGGAGAAAATCAGGTAGGGAATTATTAGCCCAATAGCTTTTTATGAATTATTTCTCTTTAGAATATTTCAGTTTCCGACATCCCATCCACCCTCCCGGCTTCATCCCTCCACTCTTTCACTTGCATCATTCCTCAGCTAAAATATATGCTGCTCCTTCTCCTTTTCCAGCCCACATTTCTGTAACTACAAGTCCTGTATTCATGTATTATCTCAAATATTGACAGCTGACATTGCAGTCTTTAATTTCCATCTATTCGTGGACTGCCTTGAAAAGGCAATTTTGCTTGGTTGTATATGGTGAGAACTATTTGCTCTTCATCTTCCATTCTCCTTTGTGCTCACGTGGAAGTGGATAGACATCCCTGATCCACGCTTTGTGCTTGTTACAAATGTTGTCCCAGTTTTTCCATTTTGAATGCCTGCAGGTTTTCTGAGCTGGAATAGAAGAGACATGAAGGCAATCCTATGCTCAGAAGGGAGAAAGTGGGTTATGAAACTCCTGGAGATCAGTTTTGTTGCTGAATGAGAAAAGTCTGAAAGAGAGACAGCCTACGAGCAAAGACAAGGCAGGGAGGTAACAAGCTGAGAGAGCCAAGCAGGTTGTTTATCTACAGGAGCAATTATCAGACCAACTTTGTGAAGCACATAGGGCAAAGAGAATATGCAGGGCCAGTGTCATAGGTATTAGAGAAATCAGGCAGTCAGCGTGGTTGAGAAGACAAGATGCTGTCTGGCAAATGACACAGGTTTGTGCTCAGTGGTTGTCAGCATATATGCAACATATAGAAGAGACAACACAGATACTAGCCATGGAAACCTGACCAACTAGTGCTGCTATTAAAATCACAGTAGGTTTTTGGAGAAAACAGAAGTAGAAAGTAGCTTCTGGAAGGTCTGTGCCCTCTCATCGTGGTCAGCCTGAGTAGGGGGTGAGTCCTGGCAACACAACAGGAATTAGAGCCTACTTCTTTATACCTGTCTGTGACTTTTCAACATAAAAATCCAACTTAAAATATCTGTCATGACTTATCACAATGTACCCTGTGATAACATACCAACAGGATAACAATAGTAAGTCAGCAGTGCCATTTTATCAAGAACCTTTTTCAAACATAATAGTTACAGGGAAAAGGAGAGAGGGGAGATGCAATAAAATGATACATTTGCATTTTTTTATTTTATTTTATTTTATCAGTCTTTAAATACATTTGTCAGCTTTTTGCTTTTTCCAGTTTTGCCAGTCCTGTCCTGAATCACAGCTTCCCTTGTAGAGGTTATCGCACACCATGCTATGGAGTCTAAAAGTGCATGCAGAACTAACAGACAAAAATATATGCAAGTCCAGAACACTCACGTTAAAACTGGAGAGTTACATGAGAAAAACAAATGAAACCCAAAAGAGATATGTAAGAAGGACATGCACTGTTTAAACAGCTCTTGGCCCTCTTCTGTTGAAGATCCCTCAAGCTGCAAGTGGTTTACAAATATAAAAGTAGAATGCCCACATCCAAGTCACAGCAGAAAGAATTCTAGTAAAGCCAACTTCATTTCTTCATGGAAGCCAACAGACTCCCAAAAAGAGCACTCCCCTGCACAGGTCAGTCAGCTGATCCATTTAGACTTCACCTGTATAAACCAGAGCTTGGCCTCTGGCACTGACATGGCAAGTGACACAATGTGACTCACCTTCAAACAGCTAAGCTTTCCCTTTCCCACGCACAGCTGAATGGCCTTATCCATACTACCTCCCAGGAAAAGTCCTCAGCACACGATCTTCCCTAAACTGTGCCTGTTAGCAACCATGGGTCAAACAGGAACATGGACAGGGTTATGCATTACCAAGGGCCAGTGCCGGAGCCTCAGCACTGTTTGGGGGACTGGCATGCATGTAGCCTTGCACTCCTTTTTATTCAGAAGAGCAACAGAAGCCCAGCTGAACTGACACAAGGCAGGAAACACAAGAATTGGTAGAAATAGTTTAATTTTAAAAAATGAGCTGTGAAATATGGGGATGTTAATTCCATTATTTGTTTATGTGACAGGATGTTGTGATCATACTACCACACACACCAAGTTTTTAAAAAAAAAAAGGTCCTAAATGTGGAAACTGTCACATACCTTTCAATGAGTCCATTTTTCCTATGAAAATATTTGGTCTGATGCAACAAATCTCTTTGCTCAAAGGGTTTCTGTTTCCTTGCCCCTGTCAAATACTTTCAAATAAAGTAAGATGGGACCAATGGGGAGAAACAAACAAACAAACAAACAAAAATCCATTCAGATCATTTACCCTTCAGACTTCTACAAAGTTCAAAATAAAGTCCTTATTTGTCATTGAATAATGGCAAGCTGCTTAGGCCACTTGCCTTCACATAGTATTGAGGTTTTAAATGTTGACAGCAGCAATTTGCAAAACATTCCCCATTAATTTCATCTGATGGAAAGGAGTTTGAAGTTGTGGTTGTCCTGTCCTGGAAGTATACAAGGCCAGGCTGAATGGGGCTCTGAGCAACCTGGTCTAGTGGAAGGTGTCCCTGTCCATGACAGGGGAGTTGGAACTAGATGCTCTTAAAAGTCTGTTCCAATCCAAACCATGATTCTATTCTGTGGTTCTATGATTCTATGAAACAGGCCCTCCATCAAGGAGAGTAAACCACCCTGGGATAAGTCTGGAATAAACTCATAATGCCTGTACACTAGTGTAAAACCTAGGTAATGTATATAATAGTGTTATCTAAGAGATAAACTGTTTGCTTTAAACAGTTGAGGATTTCAAGGGGAACAGAACAGAGGGAACAGTGCAGGGAACAAAGTTTCAAGACTGTACCTGGTTTAGATAACACCTTTTTATCTGGGGCTTCTCAGTCATAGTCAATGCTCAGAAACTGTTCTCACTCCATTTCACACAGCAAACATGGCTCCAATTTGTACCTTCTCTTAAGTTTAAGCAGTACTGTTACCAAACAAAACAGATGTCCTAGAATCCAACAGCTTATTGCACTTGGGAAACAGCATCTGCACCTGGTCTGCAATTATAATGAAGGTGAATAAATAAATACAGAGGACTCAGGAGTGACAGAGGCAGGCTATGAAACAGAAATAATCTGACAAGGTCAATAGAAATGGTGCTAGGAAGGCACTGAAGACATCATTACAGCAGAGGTTAAATGCTGAACTGCTCATTTCATGGTTATCCCATTAGTGCATAGATTGGAAATAGAAGTTATTAAAATGATATTATATTTACAAGTAAGCTTTGTTTTACCCAAAAGTGTATTTTCAGGTATCATAAAAATGCCCCTCCTCTTGAGATTTTTGGCCTTTGCCAAATCAGATCTAGACAGCTGTAGTATATCTGCACACAAATACATTTTTAACTTATAAAAAAGATTTAAGCCTATGAATTACACTGATTTTATCTGGAACAAATTTGTTTATTCTAAGTGAAGAGATGTAGAACAAAATGTTCTTGAGACATGGAAAGTTTTTTCACTCCTTTGATTCATCTTCGTAAGGTTAGCCATGGCAGATGCTGACACTGCTTCTTTTGTTTCTCCATGTGCACAACCAGCTCACACAGTTTCCTGAGGAAAGATTTTCTCCTTAACTAATTACTTCTTTCGTATTAAAAGTGATCTTGCAGACAACAAAAATAATAAGCTAAGGGACAATATAGTCTAGGGCCTGAGCAGATAAGGATTTAAACAGAGAACATACAAAACTACTGAAACAAAGGAAGTAAACAACATATTGTGACATGGCTCTAGGAAATAGGGAAAAAAAGAAAAATGCAGGAGGAGCAGACTGGTACAGTTGTTATGGGCAAAGGGTGTCTTATAATTTGGTGACATCCCACTACGTCAGCAGCAGGCAGGCAGAAATCTTGGTGCTTCCAAGCATTTTAATTCATTAAAAAATTCTGCTACATGAAAGACTCCTTTTTCCATAAATCAAGAACCATCAATGCAGAACAATGGGTCAGAGCTTTGGCAAACTACACAAAGATGACTGATTCGTGCAATTACCAAACTGTACAGGCTGAACTAATTTGTGATAGAATAATGACAGGACAAAAATCCAGGCACTCAAATGAGAATGTTTACAGATCCCATTAGCTCTACAGAGAACTAAGGACATGCATAGCTAGTGAAAAAACTCACATCCAAACAGAGAACATAAGCAAAGCAATCACAAAGGTATTTAAGAAGGCAGAGCAAGGAAAGCATGAAAATTTACTGCAAATTCAACAAAGAAAGGTATACAAACGCAAAGAAGATGAAGAAAATCCAAAGACCTATGACTACTGGGGGTGGGGGGAAGTAATGATGAAATACCCTTTACGTGGGGTCACATACAAAAATTTTGACAAGTCATTATGCAAAGGATGGCAGACAAAAAAAGATGCCCCCGTATTGAGAAAGTAATCAGTGACTCAGAGATCTTTGCATGTATGTGACATCAGTGAAGTGCAAAACAGCAAAAAAATAAATGGACTGTGAAGTTCAGACTAACACCAGATGCAAAGACAGGGCAGCAGAACACAATAAGAAACTGAATGCAAATGAACAGTGGGCATCTGTGTGTGAAAGGCACAAAGACCTCTTCAGAGGTGCACATAAAGACACAGGAAAATAACAGAACCAAAGTTTTAAATCTCTGATAGCATAATCAGAGTACAGTGAAGCTTAGTAAATTAAGAGTGGAATATCAAGTAAGAAGTAGATAAAGTGAAAGTTAGGTGGTACTAATGTTAGGGAGACATTTACCAAAGAGAGTTATTAGCCCCAGCACATGAAACCTAAATTACAGGTGATTCCTATGACAGACACACAAATAAAAACCATACCCTGCGTGGTCAATGCACTACTGCATCCATGCAATGAATGACTGGACTTTTGAGGCATGAAATTGACTTAGATGCTTAGAGACAAAGAATTAACAAGTGCCCACTCTTAAGACAACAAAAATAATTAATCTCTCTTTTTAATTGCTTTTAATATCACATGTTACATAGCAAGATTTCAGAAAGCAGCATATGATAAGTGTCAGAAAGCCAAACACACACATTAAAAATCAGAAGGAAAAAAGAAAAAAAACCAATAAATAGTTTACATCTAATTGCTCACAATTAAAGAACTGTTACATGACATACTAAAGCAAAACTCTTCATAATAAAATCAGTTCCTGCTACCAAGTAAGAATAGCTATCTGCTTTGCAGTTACCACCACAGAAAATGATTAGTGCACATTATACAGTGCACAGGTTATGTTCTTTCATTGGAAACTCAGAAGACATGCAGGAATGAGCAGGAGAGAGTGAAGTATCATCGGGCAAAGAGATCATGCTACAGCAGAGGTATCTTTGTCGCTGAGAGTTCCAGTCTCTGAGAGTGAAGAGGTAGAGACAGTATGAGAAGAGATTTGGGAACACACAGGCTCCAAACCTGGTGGTGAGGATACAGGAAAGGAAAAAAGATAGTCCTGAAAACAGGCAGAGGCACAGATCAAAATCATTCATTTTTATGAAATGTAAATCATGCCTTTTACCATTTTTTCCTACATAACAATCATCTGTGGTTACACAGCCAGACAGCAGTCTTTGGATCCACATTTGCAGTGGAGGAACATGGAAAAGGGGATGCCAGCAGCCACCTTGAGAACCAGCACTCGTGTGAGGGGTGCCGTGGAAAACCTACCAGCAGTAGGAGCTGAGACAGGGACATGGTTTCTGTAATCACCCACCCCTGAAGGCAAGGGTATCAAGTTCTTGTTAATAGATCCCTTGGGGTGCATTAGAGTGAAACAACAGTGAATGATGGATGTTTACAAATAAATATACGCATGTATATATAGGGTTTATTTTAGAACCATTTGGTTGCAATGGAAAGTAGTAAGTAGCTGTTTTGGTTACTATCTATAGAAAGATACCAATATAAAAGCATGAAAATAACAGTTAAGAAAATGCATGAGGAAAAGAAAGAATGAGAAAGAAAGGGTAAGAGTAGAAAGATACCACCACTCATGGATCGGGCGATAAGACTTAATCGTTGCAATTTAAATTGGTCCATTGATAGAAGTGATGGTCACAGTCTTGATCTGTTGGGGGTGGAGGAAGCCTGCAAAACAGAAAGTTGAACAGGTGAGGCTTACGTGGGAACGCTCAGGTACCTCCCCTGGGATGGGGAGTTTTACACTGCATGTTGCAACACTGAATCATGCGCAGTCCTCTCCTGGAAGGCCCCAGAAATCAGTATGAGGGCACTTTGGTGGTCTCTGATTGTTTACGACACTTTCTAAGACACAAAAGCTGCTTCTCATATCATCATAGTTGTGCCAGTTATTCCCCATCATAAAGAAAGAACACCTTCAGGCCTAAGTGTGAATGCCCTGTATGAATGTGAATGTCTCAATACCTTCCCCAGGGAGTCAGGAGGGAGTTTTACAACTGAGCCAGTTGTGTAAGGGAGGACACTGGCGTGATGAAAAGCACTATCCCTCCTCCACAGGATCTGTTTCTTATCTCCCTTATCTGGCTCAGAATGCAGCTTGTCGCCTCCGGTGGTGGGTGTGCGCCCTCTCTGCCTTAAGCAGGTCAGAGGATCACCACCACTCACAAAAACCTCTCCTCCTCCATCAGCTGAGGGCTGCAAACCCGGCCTCACCAAAGCACCTTGCTGCTTTTGCAAAAGGCTGATTATTTGAATCATTAACAATTAACATTGCAGTTTCTCACAGCTTCCCTCATCTCTCCTCCAGAAGTGGCCCAGAAAGAAACCTGAAATGAAACAAAATCAGCTTGGGGCTACTCCTCACCCCCCACCCGCAGCCCAGAACCCCACTGCAGCCTTCTAGGACTCACCCCACATGCCCCATGGCCCCGGCCCCTCTGTCAGACCCTTGGGGCCACCAGCCCCTGCTCCACTATCCCCACGGCAGGACCAGCCTCCCATTCCCACAGCCCTGACCTGCAGAGCCTTGGGGCCAGCCAAGCCGGACCACCATGGGCGCGTGTCCCAGGCTGGCATCAGCCCTTTCCAACCCACAGGAGGTGCCTGATGCCTGGGTGTGGCTGCCCCGGTGCCCCAGTTGCCCTGTTCCTGTGTGGACCTGCATGCCTGCCATCAGCCACCTGGGAAGCACCCCCATCCTTCCTAATGCCCATCCCCACAGAGCCATCAGCCCTGACACTGGTAATGTACCTGGGCCACTATTCAGGCAAAAGAAAACATTATATCTGCTGCATCCAGCTACCCACCAAACACAGAGGCTTTCCATACTGGCAAGTTACAGTGAGGACACAGCCTGGAGCCCTGGCCCAAATGTTGAGATGCCAGCACTGGCAAACCCACTCATAAGGAGTGGGAACAGAGCAGAAGAACAGTTTTAAATATATCAAGGTGCACTGTAAGGCCTATTTTGTTTACCACTACTAGTGAAAGCTCTTTCTGTACCACTCAGGTGGGAAAAGTTCTAGCTGTGTGTTCCCGGAGAGGGAACTATTCAAGTAGAAATTAAATACACATGACTACAGAGCATTTTTAAGGCGTGATGCCTATTACTCAATCTGCAATGTTAGGTATTTGATGCATGGTACACAAGACAGGTATGTGCTAGTCTCACACCACAAAATAAATAGCAACTAAGAGCATGAAATCTTCAGCCAGCTTGCGAGATATCTGTCCCTGTATAACAAGGAAATATAAACCAGAAGGTTAAGGGACTGTTCTGCCCTGCTTTCAGGGCAAGGAGATGGAAAGAGCACAGTAACAGAACCTCCAGAGCAAAGATGAATACTTGTTCACATTTGTTGTACTGAGAACTTACAGAGCAACCTCACCTGTCTCTCCAAACAGCAGGACTTCACAGAAGACAAATGTGTAACATTTTGCCTCCTATATTCTCATATCATAGCATTAACACCACTGAAAACAGAAAATCTCCTGAGAGATTAGTGACAGTCTGAAAAAGGCAAGAGAGAAGGACCATAGAAAAGCCTACATCTCCCCTAACTGTAGGCAGACAGAAGTTACCCATGTACTCTAAACTACTCACTTACTCTGCCTTGAAAATTAACACACAGCCATCTCTGGATAAGTTAACTGTCCTGGAGGCACCTATTTCCTCCTAGTGATTTCAGGGGGAATCTTATAGCTAGTTCAGAGTACAGACTGATAGAGAAGCAATAAAATGCAATTTTTCCAATGCCAGTCAGAAGAACAAGTGAAATAAAATTTAGTATTTACTTCCAAATGAAAGGTGGAAAAGCAAAAGATCACAAGGTCACAGAATGGTTCTGGCTGGAAAGGACCTCTGGAGGTGATCTGATCCAGCCCCTTGCTCAAGCACGTTGCCCAGGACCATGCACAGGTGTCTTTGTAATATCTCCAAGGATGGAGACTCTACAACCTCTCTGGGCAACCACTGTCACTCCTCATTCGCCCTCACAGCAAAAAAGTGTTTCTTGATGTTAAGGGGAAAATATCACATGGCACCTTTCCTGTATTCCAAGAGAGACAATCGTAAAAAAGCATGGGCCACCACCTTTGTAACAAACTCCCTATAACAACAATGTCCTTGAGGAAAAGGATTAGTATTTGATCAAGGATCATTTTTTTTTTTCTTCACTGCCTATTGTACCAATGTATCACAGCTGATCTGTTCAAAATGCTAGAAACAAGTTGTGGGGTTCACAGGCAGTTCATGCCATAGTAATTTATAAGACTGATTATGAAAGAAATTTTTCACCGAGCAAGAAGAGATTGAGTAAAACAGGACAAATTACCTGATTAGACAACAAGTAAAATCCAAAGCAAACTCTCAGGGTGAGGAAAGAGACCACATTTACCATACATGTTCTGTAAGAGAATGAATTTGATAGCAAGTGAAGGCAGATCACTTTAACAAGAAATGCAATAGATTCATATTCACCAGTTCTTCTGTATGAGGCAACCAAGTATTAAACTGACAAACAAGAATGCTACATCACTGAGCAGAATGGTAGGAAAAGAGGATGCCTAAAATAGGCTTGCAGATATGACTTTCTTTCCCCCCTAGCAATTAACTCTGATTTGGGCAGTGCACAGATACGTTCCTGAAATACATCCCATTTTGACAACCTACAAAGTATGAGCATATGGTTACCATGTGGTTGTAATGGTCAGTTTCAGTGTTACTCAGATATATATCAGAGCAGTATAGGGAAAGCTCTTTTCTTGTTTATCAAGTCCTTTGTCAAAAAGCGGCTGGTAGCTATTAGGTTATAAGTTCATAACAAAAAAACCAGACATTTAAGCATAAAAAACAGATATCAAAGAACTCTAACAACAGAAAATGTGCACCACAATTTAAGGAGGACAACAAAGTCAATGAAAGGACTGGAACGAGTGTCCTATGAGGAACAGCTAAGGATTTTGGATTTGTTTAGTTTGAAGAGAAGGAGGCTAAGTGGCAAATTCATTTGTCCGAACAACTTCCTGAGGAGGGGAAGGGGAAAGTGAGGTTCTGAGCTCTTCTCCATGGTATCCAGTGATAGGACAGATAGGAATGCTTCAGATTTGTGCCAGGTGAAGTTTAGACTGGACATAAGGAAATATTTATTTATTTATTTATTACTGAGAGGGTGATCAACCACTGGAAAAGGCATCCTAGAAGGTTGTCAATGTCTCAAGGCTATTAGTGTTGAAGAGGCATTTGGATGCTGCCCTTAATAGGCTTTAACTTTTTATCAGCTCTGTAGTGGTCAGGCAGTTGCATGAGAGGATCATTGTAGGTCCCCTTACAACTGAAAATATGCTATTATTCTATTCTAGTCTATTCTATTCTATCCTATCCTACTCTATTTATAATAATAAGCAGTCTTCAGTCAATCCACTAGTCTGATATGAATAGTATGGGACAAAATGCAATGTAAGACAAAATAGATTTAACATACCCCAGAACAAGATGAAGCAAGTGCAAAGTAGTAGCCAGTCACCAAAGCCAAGACTTGATATTTTTTCAGCATCTTGCTAAATAAGCAAAGCCTTAAGACACAGAAGACATTATTCCCAAAACAAAGTAATAAACTGTCATGGTTTAGGAATGGTATTTTCCAAATTAGTGTTCTTGCCTAATTTAGTGTTCCCACTGAAAATACTCCAAACCATGCACCACTTGATCACTTCCTCCTTCCCCTTCCCCTGCAGTGGATTGGAAAGGAGGCAGAAATGGTACATATTACAGGTTAAGAACAATTCACTAGAAACAGCAATGAGATAAGAAATGAACAGTAACAACAACAATATTAATAAGAGAGGCAAACAATTCACATGTGGAACCTGGCAATACCCTGCCCTCTCACCTGCCACTGACATGATTGGAAGGAACCCCTTTCGCCCCTACTCCCTCAACCTCTGTGCATGATGTGAGGTGGTATAGAATAACCTCCAGGTCCTGGCCATGCCCCTCCTGGCTACTGAAGAAATCAACTCTGTCCTACGCAGAACCAGGACATAAACTCTCAGTAGAGTTGGTGTTAGTTCATCTGAAAGAGATTTTCAGAGAATGTACCTGAGATTTCTGTAGTGCAAAAGTTATGTTATTCATGTTTCATTCCATTAACGCTCATGAAAGTAACACAAGGAAAGTTACGGTTTGAACCTCCTAGTATGGGTCTGTTTGACATAAAAGTTAACACTCAGGAATTTAAAAGCACTTACAGAAAGTACTTGGTGGTTGTCATAATGCAAAGAGCAGAATAAAGCCTGGGTACTGCTTTTTCTCAACTGCCATTTTACATCAACTGATTGTGAACAGCAAGGAATGGAGGCAGGCCTGAGAAAGGAACTAGGACAGAGAAAGTGTCTGTAACAGGGACAGGGTGAGCAGAAAGGAAAAAAATGAAGCAAGCAGGAAAGCCTGTGCCTCTAGAGGACACTCTCCCAGAACCTGAAGGAGCCTGAGCATTGTGAATCTCATGTTGTATCGTCTGTTATGGAGCCACTTGGAAACCCACTGGAAAAGAGAGACCCTTCCTTTTGCAGCACAGGCTGCAGCAATGACACCCTGTTACTTGCACCATTGCAAGCTGCAATAACCCAAATGACAGAGATAAGAGTGGCACATCTGAAGGGCTCCAACCATGACTTTGAACAATGACGTGTAAATATAGAAAGACACGGTGGAGACTGAAGATGCAATTTGATCCATGCCTTTCAGCACACATCTAAGAGGTGTTTGAATGATACTCTCAGGCACTCTTGAGGACGGTCCTGAGCAGCACTAAGGATTGGACTCAATGATCCTTGTGGCATCCCTTTCAACACACCATATTCTATGATTCTGTGATTCTCTCCAGGCAACAGTGGCTTTTACTGCTAGAACAAGTGGTCTACCTTTTTTCAGTCTAACTGGTAGTAAAAAGCAAGGAATAGAGATGTTTAGGGTGATCAAGAGTTATAACTCGGTTATCTGCACCCAGGGTCGAGAAGAACACCACGTATTCTGCAGAGCAACACAAGGTTGAGCTTAAATTTTAATCTAGCTGGACAAGAGAGATTTTTAATAGAATTTCAATACAAAGAATCAGTAACTTTCAGTTCAACACTTCCTGAAATTTTCCCAAATGTAGAAGCAAAACCAAAATAAAATAAAATATGCATGCAGTAGAACAGAAGATATCTGTAGGAAAATATCGTTCTCAGTTCAATGATCAAAGTAGAAGCAAACTGTAGAGATGCTGAAGATTTAGACTAGTGTAATGAGAAAACAGCTTTTAATGGAGACAAAAATGTCAATTAAAATGTTTACAGTCACAGCATTTTGCTTTTCATTGCTCCATGACATATTTATTCAAATAGCAGGCATAAGCCAACTCCACAGTTTCAGAGAAGCACAACTGAGCAAATTCAAACAACAACACCATAGCAACAACCTTATGATTATCTCAGTTAAATAAAATTGGATCCCTATGGATCACTATGTGAACACTCAAGGTATTGACACAGAAATCATGAAACTGATAGAACTGTTTTTAATGGATGTCTTTCACTTTTTTCTTGTTGTCATTATCTAATTAAAGATGGGGAAAAATATTTTTCTCACCTTTCTACACTGTGCTTTCCCTTCATGCCAGAATTCCCAGCAATTAACACTAACCTACTTCAGCACTGAACTATTGTCTGTTACAGCCTAGTGTAATTCTGGTTTAAGTTCACAACAATCTAATATATTTTTGCAGTGCCAGTCACCATCACTCTTAAATGTGAAGGGGAGAAAGAAAAAATCAAAGTTGTCATTTCTGGCAAAAAAAAAAAAAGAAATTATATATTTTCTCTCAGAATTAGATGAGCTCATATCTACTGGAGAGGAGATATGTGACATCAGAAGTCCAGTGGCTCAAAAGGGGACGTAAGCTGCAGGAGTCAGCAAAGAACAAATGTCAGTCAGTCGGATTTAAACAGGAGTAGAGTACATCCAGCTTCTGTGTCATTTAAAGAATTTGCCTTTCACTTGCATACCTCAATGATCAAAGCACCTTCCCTTTTCACCTGTAGGAACCATGACAAGATGAGGTAGCTCATTCACTTCCACCTAACTGAAGAGTCTGCCAAAAAAAAAAGTAAGATCTGAAGATCCAAGATTTTCTTCAAGCAATAGAACAACCTTCTATTGCACATTTTCCCTCTCTTTAGGCAAATTTTTAAAAGCACAAAAATCAAGATGACATTTACAAGGAACACTAATAGTTGTCTACAAAACAAACAAAAAAATGTCTATTGTTACAATAAAGCTATTTCATATTATAAATTTGCATTTCTATCTGAGATATTAGTCTATATTGTGCATGACCTGCCTTGATGCAGCTTTTATAATCATGTAGGCTGAGATCCTTTTGATATCCTAATATTTACAGGATTCCCATGACATATGCCCAAATGCTGACAACCCCAAAAATTTCCTGCTTCATGCCATACTGAACTATCTTACCTCAGTTGGTTTGTGATGGTCAGAGGGCCTTTTGAGAGAAGTTCTTCCAGAAAAAAATCCGGCAAAACAACACATTCTAGTGTAAAGCACAATAACATTTCCTACATAGAGGAAGGAAGCAGTAGCAAAGAGCCAATATTTCACCTGAGATTTTTAGCTGTTTGAAGAACTGATCACGGGTAATGACTGTTTAATTCCTTAAAGAACTGTTCTCTCTTTTTTTCCCCCAATCTTTCCAAGGTAGTCCCACAAACTCTCAAATTTCTCCTATTTCTTCCAAGCACAGACATGATGGAAAGCAGAACATGATGTTTGAAGAATATGGATTATCACTTGCCCGTCAACAACCAGCTGCCCTTGGTGTTTTGATTGTGCAACCTCATGCACTCAAAATTCAAAATTAGAATTCTTTTCTATATTCTCACAATTTCCACTATTAGTAGGTTAAAGAGTTTCTTTTCAACTGCTCTTTTTGTCCTGTAGTAAATGTGCTTGACTTAGATCAGTAGAGCAACAATTCTGCTCAGAGAAATTGTTTCTATCTTTTCAAACCACCTGCGTCACCTGGAAACAAAGACAGTGACTAAATATAGAATCTGAGTAAACAAAATTTGTGGGTTTTAAAGGAGGTGGTGGGGGGAAAAATTTAAATGTATAATGTTTGAGATTAAAAAGGGATAGAAAATGTTGAATTATTTATTTCCCTCAAAATAATTCCATTATGTAGCAAAAAAATCAAGACAAAACATTTTCGTTGCATTTATCTATGATTCTTCTCTGATTACTACTTCAGAGCAAAGAAAGAAGTTGCAAGTTTCATTCATTTTCAGTGTAGAAATGGTGTTCTGTTCCTGCCGTCTCCACAAAGACATTGGGGGAGAGAATAAACCAAGTACCAGACAAATTGTTATTAATTCATTTGAAAATCGCTGAAATACTGACTTACAGAAGGATATAAAGATTTAAATCTCAGCTAATGGAACACAGAGAAAAACAGTTGTCTGCTTGAGTAACTGAAGGCCAATAGAAATACTTTTATTATTTTTCAAAAAAACCAATTTTTCACTGGGAAAAAAATAATAACAGTCAATTACCTCCAAGATATTTGTAAAAAAGTTTGCATTTCAGTTCTGCAAATTAAAACAATGTAGAAATAATAATCCAACCGATGTAATTTTACTGTGAGGACAGCTATCTTTGAAAACAAAATAAATTCTCAAGTAAATTTTGGAATGAAACCTTGGTTTTAATTCACCCATTAGTTTCAAGGCACCTGTATTTTGTTCAGGCAAGGTTTCATCAGAGAAGGCCAAAATACCTTCCAGTTCTGATTTTCTGAATTTCTGTGGACCTGGGAGAAGTGAAGGGCTGCTGACACGTACATACACTTGTAACAACTGTGATTAGGTCAGCACTAATATATAAGAGTTTTTCAATGAATTTAAATCAAATTTGGCATAGGAAAATGTGGGTTTCACCTTTGAACAGAGTACATTGCATCAGGTGAAGTTTTGTGGCTCACACTGAGTAAGAGATTGTATGAGATAAGCTTTTGAACTGACCATTAATCCAAAGAGAGTTCTTGCCAGTCACAGATGACCATGAAACTGAGGCCTAATTTGAATTCACTGGCAAATATTTCATCACAGAAAAACTAAAATATAAGACTATGTAGAACAGCACCAAATACTAAAAACAAAATTAAATTTCTTGTTCTGGTTATTAATATCCTGTAAGAAAACAATGGCAACAACAGAACTGTTGGAACAGCTGAAGGAAAAAAGGGGAGGGGGGGGAACAACCCAGATAATTATCTGGATATTTCAGGTGTTTCTCTTCTCTTTGTTCAAAGCAAGTATGCAAGCATTTTTCAGACTGATACAGTATTCTAATTTTACCAGCATTATTTTCCTGTCAGAGAGTGAACATATTGATGAGAACATTAAAACACAAAATATTCTTATTGCTCTAATGTCCAATTAGGGGTAAAACATCTGAGCTAACTTCAAAGAAGGAGACTACTGTATATGACAGTGCTTTGGAAATTGCTTTATGTTGGAATGCTTAACTGTTAGCAGAAAATGAGACTCCTGAGTATCATATTTGACTTCAATGTGTTGTGAGAGATACATTTACTTCATTAAAAAGACTGCTGCCTGTAGACACGGTAATAAAAATGAGTTTACTTCTGGGAAGGCTATTCAATGCATAACACTATCCCAGCTATACCTTGCTACAGAATTTATACTGAATGTATAGATATGTGCATATATGTACATCTGCACTGATCTATTTACTTTTATATGTGTGAACTGGGTGGCAGTTAGTCCTCCCATTCTGTTTTCTTAACATGCAACCAATACTAAAATAAAAAAGCCATAAAAAAGACAACTCATGGAAATCTGAAAATGTTTTACTCTGGAGGTTTTCCTCTCTGCGAAGCAAGAACTTATGTATTTTTTCTATCTTTTCTAAAATCAGATTTTCCTACAATTCTTCACATGTCTTCCAAATGTTACCTGTTTAGATTGAAGAATTTTGCATCCCTGTTTTTCAGATAAGTGATTTCCTCAGAAATTAAACAACATAGAGGAACCGTCATGGAAGAGTACTTTCAGGATATTTGTTAGGGGTGCTCTGTGCTTTTAAGCAGGAGTTTCAGATTTGGCAAATGGGTCACCCCTGATTCTGTGTTTTGGGGTTTTTTTCTTCTGATTAATGTCTACTCCAAGTAGTTTATAGGCCCTGAATATTCCAGTCTGTATCTCTTTAGTGGTTTGTTAACAAAACTTATAATTCTCTATCTTTTCTGCTCAGATCTCCACAAAACCCAAAGGATGAATGAGACTTTCCTTGGAATTACATCTGCCATGACACAGTACCTGCTGCAGTGGCAGAACTACTCAGTGGCTGCTCTGAAAAGACCCAGGCGACTGAGAGACAGAAAAAGAAGCAGACTGTTTTGGAGCAAATAAGAAAAGCAGAAGTGGAGATGCAAAACCAGAACAGATGCTGGAGGTGTGTGGGACACTGTGATAAGAAAGTAAATGAGAAGCAAGGAAATGAGAAGCAAGGAGATGCAGAGCCTAGGGAAAAAAAAAAAAGCAAGATTATCCCTCTGCCCTGAATATTTTCTGTGACACTCAGTATACCACTGCGCCGAACCTTTTTCCCCCTACAGATGATCAATGCACAGAGTCTTTTAAATATTTGCTTGCAAACTGATTTTCTCCACTCCCAGGCTTGGATCTGCAGAAGTGCTAAGCACTTTATAAAAACTGAGGGCCGTGAGAGCTCTGCTCTGAGCAGAGTAGCTGCTTTCAGGAGAGTAGGTGCCTAACTTCCACAGACTGAATTTGTCTGGGAACTGAGAATCTAAATATCCTCCTTTATTTTTTGTGGGACTTTTGTTCCAAAAAAAAAATAAGAAATGGCCCTCAGTTCCATTTGTCAAGTGGACCAGACTTTATATGCAGAGCTGCTCTCCAGGTGTGCCATATATTCTTCTCAATCTTTTTCACAAATCTTGTTACTAAGTAATTTGCTCTTTGAGAGTGTTAAAATACAACCAGAAGGGAGAGATGAAGACTTTGATCACACAAAAATTTTCTGACTCAGCAGCGAGATCTTTTGAATACATTATACAGGCTACCACCCTGAAAGTCCTTACTTTTGGAATGTGTTGGTTTGCTATTTCACAGCATGGAAGGCACTTTGCATGAAATTCACCAGCTGTTGTAATTTGAGAAATGTATGCTATAATCATTATCAGTTTACTCATTTCTGTAACAATGTTTTATTTCATATCCTTTACAATCTGATGTGACTGGATATGCTAGAGGAAAATATTCCTCCTCTACTTGTCAGCTTTGTTGTGACACTTCAATAAAGTTAAAAAAAAAAAAAAAAGAGGGAAACCTTACTCTGACGTGGCACATCTGAGTGCCGACCTCTATGCTATATATAAGTTTTTAAAACCACCCAAAAACCCCCCACCTAAAGTGGAAACTTTCCCTGTGACTTCATCAGATACATAAATAGGCCATAGAAGAAGGGTGAATATGAAGTAGTTATGCATAAAATTACCACTTCATCAGTTGAGACTGTAATCCTGACAGGAGGGAAGAGGAAAACAATAAATCACTGGACATCAATGTTTCAGTTGGCAGCCTTTGCCTACAGAAATGACGTTCTAGCTCTAACTTCCACCATAGGACATTTGCCCAGAATCTAAGGCATACAAGTGAGCCTTCTTTGTCCTACACCATCCTCGTTCTCTGGACCCAAAGAGTCAGTTGTTAACAGCTGTTTGGAGAAGGAGAACTCCACATAGGTAGCTTATAGACAAAGAATTGATTTTAGCAAAATATTTTAGCTAAAGTAAAAACCTTTTTTAATTGAATTTGGCATTTGCTTGTACCTCTGTATAATAAAGATCTATCTAATCATAATAAAGGCATATCTAATTATATCACTGCAGTCAGAAGAACACAGTAAATCTAATCTCAGGAAGCACTATAGCAAAAGCCTCTCAATGCTTTCTCAACCCCTTCCTGAAACACTATTCAATCAACTAAAGTGTTATTGTCACTAACTCTTCAAAGTAAAAACACTTCCTCTTTAACTCTCGGTAAGAAGAAAATATGTAAGCTTCATTTTAAGACTAACAATTAGCATTTGACTTAGAGGTGGAAGCTGCTAGCTGAAAGAAGTACAAGGTTTGCAATGAGCTTTACTGAATAACACCTTTTGAGTGAAGTTGTGAGTTAATTGGAGGTTCTAATCTTGATATTGTACTTGATGACTTTACACTTCACTACAGCTACTCATAATTTAAATCTGAGCAGACCTGTGTACTCCCTAACTTTCCCCTTATGGTGTGACACATGCCTCTGATGAGGTGTTTGTCCTCTTTAAAATGGGAATATCCATATCCCTATTGCCGTATATCTAATCGCAGACAACTAAATATTCCTCTGTTGTATAACAATCATTCAGCTAAAAGGAGTCAAAGTGGTCTGATTAATCCAGACTATCAAGGCTGTCACATCAGAGAGATACATCATAATATGGTAGAACTTTTTCATATGATAGTCCCTGGAGATTAAATAATTTGTTTGGAAGAACGTGGTTTTATGCAGATGTTCCTCTTTATTCCCTAAGTAATAGTGTACATATAAACAGATGTAGCTTCATACCCACTTTCAGACCTTTTAATTGTTATTATTATAATAGCGCTGATACATGTTTCTATGTGCTTGTCAAGATGAGAGGTTAGGTCTGATTATTTGAAAGCTTCACTTAATTGATTTTCTGATACATAGCTAAATTCTCTGCTGGCTCAAACTAGAACAGCAGCACTGCATTTGATACAGGCATTTAGAGGGTCAGCAGAGTTTATTGGTCAAATTCAGCTTTCAGTTGCTATAAATTGAGAGAGACTTAATTGATTTCAGCTAATGTATTGTAGAGTTTACTTGTACATTTGAGAGCCAAATTTAGGCCAAGGACAGCAAGGACTGCAGCCACAAAATTATTGTGACAGAAAAGTAGATTTTAAATTCAGCAGTTTAGAAGCAGGTAATAAGCAGTCCACAGCAACCATGCTGGATAATTGACCTGTCAAAAAAACAGCTACAGTTATCCTGTAGCTGGGCTACTGGTAGATTGATCCCAGCTCTAAATTTCTAGCACTACATATTAAACTGTTGGAGAGCAGTTGGCATTGTGACTGCAGCACAGGTATATCTCAAGTTTTAGAATTCTGAAAAAAAAAAGTCCATTGATTAACCAGTCACCTTCTGCTGATAATATTTTTTCAAACTAATTCTAAATAGTTCATTATCACAGTTCCATTTCTAAAAGATAGCTTAGCACTTTCCCATGGTGTCATTTACAAAACAGCATGAAAACCACAGCTTCCAGGTGCTGTGAATTTCAAGCTGTTCCTTGTGAGATAAGTGCTATCAAGATTTCTTCATTTAGTTTTGGCAATCCCATATTTAACCACGTTGTTAAGTGTGCTGAAAGAAAAATCTGAAAGGGTTTTTCTCAGTTTTCATGTAAGTGTTGCTATAGAGCTTGCAGAGTGACTGTTTTTCAAATTTTTCATTAAAATACAATTGTTATTTGGTCACTTTTCTTACACATGTCCTTTTTCTTGGTTGCATTATTCCCTGAGAGCAGGGAAGTGCTTTCTAAAGTTACACACCAAATGTGTGCAAAATTCCTAAGACTGAGATATTTTGAAGCTGGTTTCAGATTTTGAAAGCGTACTGCAGTATGGTCATAACAAGGAAAGATAATCCTGTGCTTGGAAAACATGCTCAAATATCACTTTATAGATACAGATTCTGTGTTTAATATGAAATTATGTTTTACTCACATTTTTTGGGATCTCACTCTGCACTACCTTCTGCTTTCTTCTTGAGCTAAAAACGTACAAGTATCAATGTAGAATTAAACAAAATCTATGCCTTTTTACTCGTAATCATAAAGATGATCTTACCAAAATCTCAAAACAATGTCTGCTCAGCTTAGTGGACACTGACTATGGTGGTTTGACCTTGGCTGGATGTCAGGTACCCACCAAAGCCATTCTATCATCCACTTCTGCAACTGGACAGAGAAGAGAAAATATAGCAAAAGGCTCATGAGTTAAGATAAGGATAGGGAGATATCACTCACCAATTATCCACACAAGCAATACTGACTTGACTTGGGGAAATTAATTGAATTTATTACTAATCAAAATCAGAACAGAATGATAAGAAGTAAAACAAATCTTAAAAACACCTTCCCCCTCCACCCCAGCAGCACAGAGAGATGGGGAACGGGTGTTACGGTCAGTTCATCACAGGTTGTTTCTGCCATTGCTTCTCCCTCAAGAAGAAGTGTTCTTCCCTTCCAGTGTGGGGTCCCTCCCGTGGTAGACAGTTCACAAACTGCACCAGCGTGAATCCTTCTGACAGGCTGCAGTTCCTCAAAAGTTGCTTCAACATTGGTCCCTTTCCATAGGGTGCAGTCTTTCAGGAACCAGCTGCTTCAGCAGGGTCCCGCACAGGGTCACAAGTCCTACCAGTAAACCTGCTCCAGTGTGGGCTCCTCTCTCATTGGGTCTTCAGGTTCCTGACAGGCTCCTGCTCCAGCCTGGGCTTCTCACAGGATCACAGCCTTCTTGCAGGCATCCCCCTTCTCTGGCATGGGTCTCCTCCACGGGCTGCAGTTAGATCTTCGCACCTTTGAGGGCCTTCTTGGGCTGCAGGGCGTCAGCTGCTTCACCATGCTCTTCACCGTGGGCTGCAGGAGAATCTCAGCTACAGCACCTGGAGCACCTCCTCCCCCTTCTTCTTAACTGTCCTTCGTGTCTGTGGAGTTGTCCTTCTCACATATTCTTTATCTTCTCTTCTCTGGCTGGAATTTCTTCTTCACAATAACATTTTTTCCCCCTTAAATATGTTCTTACTGAGGCATTACTACCATTGCTGATGGGCTCAGCTTTGACGGGCACCAGGTCTGTCCTGGAGCTGGCTGGCATGGGGTCTCTTGGACTCGGGGAAAGCTTCTGGCAGCTTCTCACAGAAAACAAGCCTGTAGTTCCCCTGCTACCAAAATCTGGCCATGCAAACCCAATAGACTAATGGAGAATATCTGCATACACAGAGAACTCTGAAACCTTCTGGCTTTGGGTTAGTAAAAAGCTCTCTCTTCTGAGAGCAGAGAGAGGGGAACAAGCCAAGACCTGCAGGTGATCCCAATACTGGCCACGCCCTTGGCAAGGGGAAACCAGCATGTGGCACCTGAGAAAGACAGGGCTAGTGAGAGAGAGGACCATCAATGGTCTAGTGATCATCTAATAAATGCAGGTGAATGAGCTGAGACAGGTCAGTGATCACCTCATGAAATCTAAACAGTTCAAAATGGCCATCTCTGACATATCTCAGGAAGGAGCTGAAATGGGGTCCTTGGGCCATTTAGCTGCATGAGTTAAGCTATGGGGCAGGCTGGGCAGGGACAATGAGGGCTAACAGTGCCCTTAGATGTCATAGAGCAGCCAAAACAATGAATGTCTTGGACACTTCAGCTATCTGGGGCTGGCTTTTTCTGTGACTGGTTTAGTGTTACCTAAGGTAAATACAGACTTTAATCCTCTATTTCATGTCCAATTATTATTTTCATAGACAAAGCCTAAGCCCTAAAAGCTACCACTCGCAGATATTTGGGAGAAATGTTTTAATCTACAGATGGACCAAGGAAGAACCGATGCAGGTTTAGTTGCTAAATTAAAAACAAGTCAGAGGTGCTCCTTGTAAATACACAACAGTATTTGTAATGATGGCATCCCTTACATCTTAAGGCTAGCATGCAAAATGAAAATTACTTGATCACAAAAGTATGTTGAAAACTTTCCTTTGCCTCATGTTTCTGAGCCAATGAAATGAGTAAAAATCCAGTAAAAGGTATCTTGAGAAGAGCTGTCACTGAGAGCCTCCTCACGCTTTCTTTCTGTGATGTGCCCAGTTGAAGCATTATTTCCAAAAAGTGTTCCAGTTAGGTGGTTTGGTAAAGTTTCCAAGTCACATTTCTGTGGGATGAGGAAGTCCAGCATAACAACCCTGAAAAAGACGCAGCACATCCATTGAGCTATGAATGCTGCTTCCTCTTCTGGTTTTCTTTGACCATTATTCATTTATTCATTAAAGAAAGCACTAGTAAGTAGTAATAGTAACTGCCATGCTTTCAAAATTTGCCTCTCCATGGTTTCAGAGATGAAAGTCCCCTTTCCCCTTTCACACAGGGTAAGAAACCTTCTGATGTCCCTGTCCTGGTGCTTTGAGGTTGTTATGCAAATCCCAGATACAGATGAGAGGTTGGTACAGTGGCTTCAGTCACTGCACCCTGAGACAGTAGTTGCCATGCTCTCTTGTACATGAAGGACAGAGAAGTAGCTGCCCTAATTATGTCCAAGCCATCATGTATCACCAATAGACATGTGCAAATTATTTTGTTTTCTGTACAAATGTCCACATGTCACTTACCCTTGGTCTGGTGCAGAACTTCCACTAAGTGTGCATTTATGTGTATGACCTAAGGTTATTTATTACATATTTATTATTTCTTATATTGGTTATTTATTATTACTTGTAGTTTTTTTCCTGAGGGAACTATTGATATCCTTTTTTTTTTTTCAGCCTCTTTAAATAAATATAACTCAAAGGGCTCTAAACATCAAGTAGTGGTGATTCATCTGCAGCAGTGTAAGTTACTGTGGTTCCCCAGAAAAGGAGCAGCAGGGGAGCTATGAATCCATTCCTAAGCTTTCCCAGTCTCATACTGTACACACAACTGCCTCAGCAATTTAAAAACACAGGATTGTGATTTAGAGTGGTAAAGTCACCAAATAACATAGTCATGCTTCAGAAAAAAGGACAAAGGACAAAGCAGAGAAAAAGTATGGATGTATGAAGCCAGACATCTCTTAAGCTCTCATGGTTAAATTCGGGAGTATGAAGTAAGATCCAGTGCTCTTCCTAAATGAAATCTGATTTAATCAATGAGGTTAAAATTCCTGATTTGGAATCCTTGAGGTAAATAGCTCAGCTCCTGCATTAGAGCTAAACTTTCAACAAGAACATTCAAGTTTAGGAAATGGTTTGAGGTAAAAGCGAGCAGGGCAAAAACCCAGCCTGGAGGAATGTCTCAATCCCTGCAGCAATCTGGCACGTTGCTTCCTGGGAGTAAAAGACATAAGCCAGAACTGCAGTACAGGCTTGTGAAACAGAAAATGGAAGGGAGAAACCAGATAACTTCATAGAAAGTTTTAATCTTAAAATAGAGTTGTTTTAAACAAGCAGTATCCTGCAGAGAGCAGAGACCATGTGTGTGCTTATTTCTGCTCCTAAGAATTCTCTGCTGCCCGCCACAGGAGATCTGTATGAACATGATTGCTAAGGGCTGTAATTTAAAACCCAGAACAATGCCTTAATAAATCTGACAAAAAACACAATGAGCATAAGTCAGACTTGGGAGCTGCAGCAAATGCTGGAAAGCTGATGTGGCTACAAAACTTTGTCTCATGACCAGCCTGGATTGCTTTTACATTAGTCATCTGTTCTCAGAATATGGTCCTGCAAGGGCTTGGCTTTCCGATTACCCTTATTAGGGGTTTATTGTTTCTCAGGTTTCATACAACTGGACTGTCATTACAGAAAGTGACAATGCATCTGATGGAAGCATCCCCTGGAGGTGGCCAGTGATTCATTTTGAGTTGCTGTGATAAAATTGCACACATATTTTGGTTACTAGATGAGCAGGATGTTAATGTGGTGACTACACTTCCAGAACTCTCTAATGTGGTATAAGAAGACCTAGCACATATTTGTGATCATGTTTTCCCTGCGTATTAAACATGTTTGCATCAGAACAGTAAAACAGGTCCATAGTACCAAATCACTGTAAAATGGCTAAAATAAAACTAGAAATACAAGATCCTAACCTAAAGGTCCCAATTCACCAAGAGACATGAAAAGATCACCCTTGCTAATAGCTAACAAAAAATAACCCTTCAGAATATAATTTCTAGTGCTTAATTCAAATCCAAACTTACTCAAATGCTGTGTCTTCAGACTTCAGATTTCAGTCTACACAATGGGGATTGAATTCTGAAACATGTTTACATCCAGATTGGGGATTTAGATTCTAATCAGTCTTGACTTACTATCAACTTCATACGTTCTTTTCTCTCTGCAGACCCCAAGAATATATTTTATTTTAATGTCAGAAAGGAAATGTTCTCTTCAAACATTTCAATCTTATTTCAATAGCTTCTGGCTGCTGAAATCTGCAGGGCTGAATTTTAAACTTCATTTTAACTTCTATAGATATTTAAGCAGTTCTCCTACTCTTATTTTTAAAATACAATTATAGTCTATTTCTCACTTGCAAATAGATCTGCTGGAGGTGAATGGGGCTTTGGCATGGAGTTAACTACAATCCAGAAACCAAAATTTTTATTAAATGCTGTTTCACATTTTTTCTACATCTGAGGCAGAGACACTATGAATAAAACTTTTAATCTGAGTGACTGATATGCCAGTTTATACCTTCTTTGGCTTTGATCTTTCAGTCCTACCACAGAGCAAATTTGGCTGCACATTTAAAACTTGGAAAATCCCATGGTTATAACGTCTGCTTTTTCTCACTTCCCATTCTGAAACAGTTGTATTTTGGTGGTTCCTTTGAGAAGTGCAGCCCAGCATCTCCTCTTGAACTTTCTTTTCTCTGTGTATTTAGACAATTAAAGACCACTGCTCCAAAACTTTTCTTATTATTGCATTGCAGCAATTCACATGGTAGAGATCTTAATAAATTTTAAAAATTCAAGTGTGCATTCAAAAAATTACAAGTGTGCATGACTTTTAAGTACCTGCTAAAGTCTCATTAAGCTCATGCCTGAAGTAAAATCCATCTAAGTATTTTGTTAAATAGAGCCCTTTTGGATCTGATCCAAAGCACATTGCAGCCAGTCAAAAATTCCCATTGACTTCAGTGGGCTCCCAGCCGATTCCTGGGAGGTATTGTGTGTGTGAAGTTCAGCACTTCTCCTGCCAAACTTCAGTTCTTGCTCTGACTTGTGTTCTTGAGTTTTTTTACACTGTCTCCTCTCAAAAGAAAAATATAAAAATTTTAAGGCCTTCCTGAAAGGCCAAAAGAGGTTTTAACCACTGCTTTAAATGCACTCTGGTCAAAACTGAAGCATTTCAAAACCATTCATTTCCTCCTATGAGAAACATAAAAGTAAATAGTTTCAGGTCTAATGTATAATTTTAGGTCTGATAAATGCCATTGCAACTTTGTAATTTTGAGGTTACATCAATATTTTTATACAAGTATTCAGGGTATTCATTACAAATACTATATGCATGTATAAACACAGAATGCAAACACACATTATTGGACATAATCACAGTATTCTAGTGGTTTAAATACTTAACAAAATGTTTTTCTTTTTTCCAAATTACAGCTTTAATAATTTTATATTCTGTTGGAAATTTCAAAATAGAAACATTTTCAGTTCAGATTAAAACCAAATTTCTAAATATTCAATTTTCCATAGGCAAAAACCTCCTTTTTTCTTGTTGATATCTTCTAGAGTACTTCAAATGATATAGCTTTCTGTACTTCTCCCTCCAGCCCCTTAATAGCAGACACGGAAATCCACTTTTCAACATCCTCGTTTATTAAAAATACTTCTTCATTATGTATAGAACCAGAACACAGAACTCAACTTGCACCAATAAATCTTCCAAGTGCACAGTGCATCAGATGGTCATCTTAAATGGGAGATCACAGTTAATCAGAGTGTAGCTCAGACTTCGAGATTTATACTATGACCATTCTCTTAATTAGTAAGTACAAGTACATATGGCACTTTCACCTTGGCTTCCCTGTTTGAAGTAGCAACACTAATTTATTAGTAACACTAATAAATTCCTTCTAAAATAGTTCTTGCAGATAAATAAATGTACTTTGTATACAATATGACAAGCTAAGCTAAATACAGCAGAGGAGAGCTCTGGTTTCTGGGAACTGTGGTAGTTTTGTGATAGCTTCATTAAATATAAAAATTGAGGCTAAAATCTTAAGAAGTGTTAAGACCAATGAAGTTCTGAAGTCTAATGAGCTATTTTGGTCCAATGCAGCTAAAGAATCAGTCAGTTTAATATGAAATTGAATAACTGGAATTAAATTTAAAAAGCCTCTGCTTTATTAAGATAATACATTCAATTTCTTTTTTTGTGGTCCCTGAATTTTCAAAGACCCTCATTACTTTCATGCTGTCTTCTCATTGAAGTTGTTGGGAGGGTGCTTGATGTTCAGATGGTGGAAGTGGGGAGCTAACCCTCAAGAAGGTGTTGGAAGAAATCTGAGCTTCTCAAAGAGCTTGAGTCATAAGATATACATGCTAAAAAGATCAGCACAAAATTTAACCACAACTTAAATTTATCACTTGGAGCAGCTGCGGTCACTTGGTTTGTTCAGCCTGGAGAAGAGGAGACAGAGGGTCGACCTCACTGCAGTTACAACTTCCTTGTGACGGGACGAGGAGGGGCAGGCACTGATCTCTGTGGTGACCAGTGACAGGACCCAAGGGAATGGCCTGAAGTTCTGTCAGGGCAGGTTTAGGTTGGATATTAGAAAAAGGTTCTTCACCCAGAGGCTGGTTGGGTGCTGGAACAGGCTCTCCGTAGAGGTGGTCATAGCACCAAGCCTCTCTGAGTCCAAAAAGTGGATACTCTTCAGCACACAATGTGACTCTTGGGCATGGGTGCGGGGCTAGAAGTTGGATCCTCATGGGTCCCTTCCAACTCAGCATATTCTGTGATTCTGTAATTCCACAGTCCCTAGGCCATCAGAGTACATGGCATATCATGTCTTTCAGATTCAGGAAGAGATTGACCATAGGCTCTAAGGGACCTGTAGCTACTGTAACCATTCAGAAAGAAGCAAGGCACCACTAAAGCCACTAACCATAGCTGTCTTAACTTTGCTGTTGACAAGACTACACCAAAATCTCAACTGCCTGAGGACAAGGGAATTGCCCTTGCAGGACACATGCCTGTGACTGCCAGTATGAGCTGCTAGGGCAGTCCTGGCTTGGTACAGAGCTTGGCATCAAAACAATTCTTCCCCTGAAATACCTTGACTCTCTGGAATGCATTGACCACCAAGGAAGGACTCAAATATTTATCAGTTATTTGTATGAGAAGCATTTCTTACATGTTTACAAATGCAAATGTGAAGGACTGTGTTTATTTTGATTGACAGGTGAGTTATGAAATGTTGATTGGCTTGATTGGCCTTTCACCGTAACAAGGATTCAGTGTGTTTGTCCTGTAAAGAGAAAAATGAAAATAATTGTCAGTCACCTCCTTCATATTTTTTCCTCCTCTGTCTCTCTACCTGCCTGCTTATTCTCAGCAGTGGGTCTTCCAAGTTGAAGAAAAAATCCAAGAAAATTTTAATTTGAGAAATCACCTGTTGATACTACTTTGAACTTGTCCTATCGCACCACTAAAATCGTTGGTGATGTAATCAGTTCTTGCAGTGTTGTAAGCAACCTGATCTTTGTCTTGAAAAAACCTTGTTCTCCAAGGACCTTGTTCTTCAATTGTTACTAGTCAAAGCAAAACTTTCCCCACTTTCATTCAGAAAAGGATTCAGATATATATCCTTTTTTTTTTCCCTACCATGTGAAGCAGTGCTTGCTAGGATAAACACAGATAAAATAGAGAGGTTATTAGAGCATGTAAGTTCAGTGACTTCTTTTACTCCATGACAAAACTAACAGATTAATTAGGATCTTTGTTCCCCAAAGGGAAAGCAGTCACGTTCTTTCCATCAAGATTTCAAAGTAGTTAAAAAAAAAAAAAAAAAAAGACAGTGAAATAAGAAAGCCTTCAAAGCAAATAAATAAAAACCCGGAGACATCTCTCTCTCAGATTACTACTGTAGACCCTGCAGAGGGGAGGAAGGGGGATGCTGGTAAGTAAGAGGAAAAAGTGTAGGCTATTTTTTTATAGTGTATTTGACAGATTCTTTAAAAGAATCAATGGTCAGGAGAGCTACAGAGTAAAGTGAAAGTCCCACAACAGAGACTCTATACTTAGAATATGTCAGCTGTGTCCACCTGCAGAGGATCACAGTAATATTAGAAAGGGAGAAGTGCCAAAAACTGCTGAGTCTACAAGTATAAAGAGAAAATGAATAGGAAAAAGCAGAGGAAGCCTCCACCCTTCTTAAGTTTAGCTAGTGCTTTTAAATGCTCTCACTGACTGTTTCTCTAGTGCTTCTCTGGCAACCTATCCCTCCCATAGACAAGTTAAACTAATAGACAATAATTTATACTACTGTAATTCACGTGACATCTGTCCATCATCCCAGGATAATCAGAAACATTTTCTTTCTTAGTGGAGCATTAGCTTATGTTGTACAGATATCTACATAAGGGCAGCTTACCAAAACATCCAATTGAAACAGCATTACACATAGAGGTTTAATAAGTCTCTATACTTTTGGACAATTTAATAGAGTTCATATTATTAAAAATACATGAAAACATAAGCTTTTAAGCTTTGCATCTCACCAGTATTATTTCTCCCCTGTTTTATCAGCAGCTATAGCAACAGTTACACCAAAGCAGCCACATCACCTTTTTTTCTCACTCAGATGACACTGCCTGGCCAGACTGGGATGCTTGGCTGCAAGTCAAGAACTCCCCTGGACTCTCACAAACCGGGGAGGTGGGAGGAAGAGTGGGCTACGTGGGTAACTAGCACATGCCTGACTTCAGAACAGCAGTTAATGAACTGTATAGAAATCTAGTCCAGGACAAGGCTGTGCTGTTTCCAGTTTGGCTTTCCAAAACTGAAGTCTGTCGTTCTGTAATGCACACTTATTTCTTTACCTGCTGCATTACTGCCTGGGTACTTGAAGCTCAAACCAGGTGCAATTGCTTCAAACTTATTTGAAGCTTTGTTTTAGACTGAGGCCATTTTTTTAACTTTCTGTGTTATTTTCCCCTTCCTTAAGAATAGAGCATACATTTAAGAATATCTATAGAAAATGTCAGGCTCTAAAATCTTAAAAGTAGAAATGATCTCCTAAAAATAATGTATATTAGTAAATAAACTGCCAAGTGTTGTGCAATGAGAAATCAATAAAAATAAAAATATTTTCTCTTCCTAACTTTCCACTCCCTGCATCAAGCCTCCAGCATCTCTTGGGAGCTGTTCTGATTATACTCTTAGGCAACTGCTTTAAAACTAAAGAAAACTGAGGGTACCAAGTTTTGAAAAATTGTTTTGCTTTTTTCCCAAAAAAGGTGGAAAAATATCTCATTGAACATAAAGTCATGACAGAGTAATGATATCTGTGATTGTCTAGGTTATCAGCCATAGCTGGAATGGTACTTCTTATCGTCTGGCTGTATTTAGCTGTACAAAATGACTGGGCCCACTGCAATAGCTATATGTAATGAGTATACATTGCCATTTATCTTCCATAGTGAAATCAACTTATCAAATGTACCTTGTAGTTCAAGAGTGGAAGTTGCCAAAGTATGTATTCTACAGTTCCATTCATCTAACCATTTAAAATACTGTCACTTCTGCACACTTGGTGCAGATAATGAGTATTATGAGCAGTTGCAATAATTGTAATGCCAAATAATTTACACACAGGAGAAGTTTGGAATATTTCCCTAAAAGAAAATTATGAGAACTAGAAATATTGTAATTCAATTCCAGAGGGGGAAAAAAAATTAAACCACACTGCTATTTCATCTCTCTTAGATCTTTGTTAACCACACCAGGAAGAGAAAAAGGAGCTCTCTTCTTTTCATTACTGTGTTTAGGTTTGATACAATGGCTCAAGGAACATGCTCTCCCTTTAGTTATTCAGTAACTTCTTATGACGATTCCAATTGTACACTCTGTAAGTAACTCATATTTCTTATTTGTAAAAGATAAAGCTGTTCAATAAAGATTAGTGACTTCGTGGGAGTATTATAAATAGAGACAGGCAAGTACTAAAACACTTCACACCGGCCTGTATCTGCATAGTGATAAAACAATGGAGAAAATCTAAATAGTATCAGGGTAAGCCATCCACTGCTTTCAGATACCAGGTGAGAGGAATCTTTGGGAACCACCCATGAATAAACAGTCCAGATTTCATGGAAGGGCATGGTTGATTGTCCAGCAGTTCCAGTTTTACTTATGGAAAACATGCTCAAATATCTTGCCTACGTGTAGGTGCTCCAGTTGAACAAACTTTCATTTTCATTTTTTCTTTAATCTTTTATAGCTTTAATGATTATTTTAACAGCGTAATTTTCCTGACTAAATCATGGGAAGCTGAATATGTAGATTGTGTCCTTATGTCCACTGAAATTTGGAGAATTTTTACAAACTAAGAGGGGAGAGGCAGGTTGATGCATGGAATCTGTGTTGGTTTCCAAAACTTTTTATATAAAACCCAGTAGATTCTGCAGATATTTTGCTCTGAGGCTTAGATGTTGATAGATGTCATAAGTCAAGACAGAGCACAGAGGGAGAAGAAACCATGGAGCTTTCAACTGGAAACAGTTTGAAAGAATCCTCAAAATTGTTAGTTCCCGGGTTTCAAATGGACCTAATTACTCTGACGCATATGGTTGAGTCACGTCTGAACAGTTTCTACTGCCCAAACGTGGCTGTGTGGAGATGCATGAGGACTCAAGAAAGTTTGACTTAGCTTCAGTTTCTAATCTTGCTGGTCCCTCCCCACATCAAAAAAAAAAAAAAAAAAAAAAGGCTTAGAAAATAATTTTCTCTTCAGAATAAAAAGAGGGAATTTAAAATATTGTGGTTTCCCCTATGTCTATCCCAGCTCTGAATTAACTCAGTACTAGCATATCTAATGCACATGCCAACACAAAGGGAAAAGCACAGAACAGCAATGATTGCTCAGCAGTCAGCACTGTACATGAGGCAGGGATTTTCCAGGTCATTTTTATCCAGTTCATCACTACTATTTGCTGGTCTAATTCTGCCAAATCAGCAGAAGTACTTCTTAAAAGAAAGCCTCGCTCAATTCTGCACAGACAGCATTCTAAGAGTTCGCAGGGTTAGTGGCACTTTTCATCGGTGATCCATTGTGAATTGCACTTTTAAATAAAGCACATAAAGATTAGAAAATTCTCACCACTGCTGGACATATTCATATCCCTAAGGCAATTTAGAACAACTGATGATTTTGCCCAGTTGAAATAACAGTATGGTCCTTGCCTATAGCAGGCTGAGACAGGAATTGAAGACCTTGCAAGGGAAGCTTGTAACCAACACAAGCTTCATTTCTCATTTGTGGAATGACTGATGTACACAGAAAAAAGTAAGAAGTTTTGCCTATTGATGGCCTGATGGACAAAAGAATGGCTGGAATGAAATAATGTAAGACAGTGGGAGAAAAAAAAATGAAGTTAAACTGAGAAACATTTCATTTCAGGTACTCAGAAAACAGTTCATTTAAGAGTACCTTGTACTGCCCTTAGTCCTGCTGAAGGCAATGTAGAGTGAATTATTATGCCATGAAAGCAGATATAGCCTAGCTCTTATTCCAGTGAAGGAAAACAGGTATTACTGGGACAATCTTTGGTAATCACAGAACCATAGAAAACTTGATAGACTTTGACTTTCAAAGCCTTTTAAGGCTTTCCATTCCCCTGCCCTAAGGGAGAAGCAACCATATCCATGTAAATCTTGTCAAAGACTTCTTCTTTCCATTATTAATCTTCCTCAAAGCTGTTCCATGGTCTTCCCAGATAATTTACTGTACTGCTAGCCAAGTCTCTTCAGCAGAAGACTGGTGCAGGTATGTCCTAGGTGGAAGAAGGAACAGCTGGAGGGGCGATAGAGACAGCCCACCTGCAGACAACTGCACGGAGCCCTTGTGAGCTAAAGGTGGGCAGCATGGTCAAACCAGGCCTGACAGCACACAAGACTGCCAGAAAAGTTGTTCATAAAATGGACTATCTGGGTTAAAACAACCACTGCTGTTTCAGAAAAATGCTGAAA
Organism: Margarornis squamiger; assembly: GCA_035222235.1. NCBI lineage: Eukaryota > Metazoa > Chordata > Aves > Passeriformes > Furnariidae > Margarornis > Margarornis squamiger. Next base: position 75,303,217 of record JAWWTY010000077.1, read on the forward strand.
CACTACATGCTTGCCTGTGTCTGCATAGTGATAAAACAATGGAGAAAATCTATGTGGTAACAAGGTAAAGCATGTGGTGGTTTCAGATACCAGGTTAGCTGGTATGTCTTTGTTTCATACAAGATGCTTTGAAGGAGAAGGGTGTACATGAAGCTTTTCCAGAAGCACGGGAGGTCTCCGGAGGGCATGTGGTATGTATCATGTTCCTTTTAAAGGGTTGCTTTGGCCACCTTAGGAAAATCTTGCCTATTAACTATAGCATGTACTAGGGACAAGAAAGAGATCCTTGAGGGAAAGGTTAGCCTGCAGAAGGAAGTAAATATCGAGGTGTGAGAGCTATTGTGAAAGGAAAATTAATAGCAGTGTGTGATTGCATGCAAGCAAAATCCCTCAGCTTTCTCTTTTGCATGGTGTGGCTACCCTGCAACTCATGCTATCTAGACTAGACTCCCAGATTGTGTCTTGTCTCCATATCCATTTAAAGCAGTGCTCTGAAAATCATTATCCTTGCATTGCACACTGGCTGCAGTCTTCTGCTGACTTTCCCCTGCGACTCACTCCTTCCCAAATGATTGTCTGACCTTGTAATGTCCTTTTAGTTACCCTCTCTATCTACACATACCCTGCCACTGACTTGAAACAGATTGATTCTAACTTTAGGTGCTATCAAACTAATTCTGGGATTTGAAAGCTGGACAGCAAGGTTTAAAATCAATGGAGACAGCCATTCACATAAAAGATTCTCCCTTCAAAATCTATATCCATGGTGAAGCAGTATGACTAGAATTGACTGCAACTGCATCTGATTTATCATATCATTGGATCTGAGAGTATCTCATAACACCATCACTAAAACAGGACTTTTCATTCATTAAAAATGAGTTCTGATCACCATGTAAAGCTGTTGGCACAGCTTCCATCCCATGCTCTCATCTTTATTAGAAACACTGAATGTATTCAGTGCTAGCTAGGACATTGAACTTCACCAGCATCATAGTTCATTTCTTTTACACTCCTACATTCTGCTGTAGAAAGGTTTTGCTTATGAAGCTGCAAAATTTCATATAGGACACCAAAATGTATTTTCTTGCATGTGTAATCTAAAATCAGTCTCAGAAATGTAAGCATCACAGAAAAGAATCTCTTTAAATAGGTTTTAAATATTACCTCTTCTTTAAAAATGATCACAGCAGTGGACGTGCCTTTCTGCCAAACTAGATGTTCCTTCAGTCAGTACCAGTTTTGTTTTTGCCTAAAAGCAATACTTGTTCTTGTGGTAGATACATTTTTGTACTCAGCTTCCTCCTCTACAATACTGTATGTGATCTAATTAGTAAGGTGCTGCTCTACTCTGGACACAGCCTGTGTCTTTGTCATCTTGATTCCATTGTGAAGTTTAATATCTTTTACTCTCATGCCAGCTATCACACTTTCAAACTCTTCCATTCTATTCTTATCTCGACCAAGGAACCGTATACCTTTTTTTGAGTTTTCAGCCTTTCAAGTGGGAGAAGCACCCTCCAGCTCAGCATGGTAGAATGTATCAGCCACCTTTATATTTTGAGCACTAGGAAGAGAGGGAAGCAATGAGATGTGGGGCACCCAACACGCATTAAAACCCCATGGCAGCTTTTCACAGTCCCTGACATGGATATGGAAGCATCAAAGCCAGAGGTAACAAGCTCAGATGGAACACGGCACCACAGATCTCGATCTGGATGTTAATGGTCCATCTGATAGTTTGTGTCATCCTCTATTCAGCTCTCCACTAACGTAGTCATGTTGGTCTTGGCAGATTAAAAGAGAAAAAATGATATAAAAGTAGATCAGGTATAGGTAGAAAAATAGTGGTAGCACAGGGAAAAGCCTGGTCCAACATATATGTGATACAGTTGATCTAGAACACCAAAACATGGTGAAAGGCAAAATTCAAGCCCAAGATCTTTAAGAGCAGCATGATGCATCAGTTTAAATTTAACACCTATTAGAAAGTATATACCACTCCTCCCTGCTAGCATTAATTTTTATTCTCCATTTAATTTTCACATGCATATGTAGAAATATGCTAATCCTTATCTTGTCCCCCATGTGTCCCAGAAACACTGTGAATCATTCATAAAAAACCGACTACCTAAAGTATTAAATAAATCCTTTAAATGTGCTATTTCAGAACTTGTATTACTGTCCTAATTAGTATTCATACACTGCTTCTATTCAAATCCAAATGTCTGTTATTAGGTTATCACAAAGGTTAACAGCTTAATTCACTCATATCCAACCATTCAATGCTACTTAATATAATGTGACATTCTACTGCTAATATTTTGGCATTTAGATCCATATGGAATAACTGCAAATAAAGTTATATTTATACAGTTCAGTGGCCCTGAATCAATAATTCTACTGGCTAATGATCTGGCCTGCCATGTTTCAGGTTTTCTTTATTTAGCCTGCAATGTGTGACCAGACCCCATTAGATTGTCCATTTAGCATACATCAACAGTTATACTATAAAAGTATGATCTTATGAATATGTCCTTGAAAAACTGGATATCAGAAAACTATTTAAAATTTATTCTAAATAAAATCCTGGAAAAGATTCCTAGGTAGTTTTAGAACTTCTTTTACTGGGAAAGGTTATTCAGGGTTTAATGGGACTGAAATTTTCCTTTGCAATGTACTCATTATGAGCTACTGTTGTTTGCCTTTTGAAATAAAAATGCTAGCTTGGGAATACTGTCTTTTATTTAAAAATAAAAAAATGAAGTGCAGCTGACAAAGTTCAGATAATTGGACAGTGCAGCAGAGCTTAAACCAACAATGTATTCAGCACACTGACATGTGATATCTTTTGAAATCTCCATAGGGTCTTTTAGCTTACAGTGAGCCATTGCAGAATCCTGGACTGTTGTATAATAAAAGGTTTGCTCTTTCAGGCATGCACCAATTTCCAATAATATCATTAGTTTTTCAGCTTCTCCTTTTTGCCAGATCAATTCATATTCTACTTGGTAACCATAAAAGTTTTTGCTGATCCAGTCCAGAATTCTGCAAGTAATGCCAGAACTCTATAGAAGAAATCCAAAGCCAGAAAAATATGATTAGTGAAGCATCAGTATGGTCTGTCATTACAGTACACTATTCTCATTAACACACAATAAACCTAAAACCAGTAGAAAGCTAATAAAAAAAGGAATGAGGGAAATGTCTGCTAAAAATGAGAGCCACTGGAATAGATAGAAGAAAATATCAGCAGCTGGCTTCCTGCCACACTGAGTATCTCTAGTAGTCCAGCTTCTCAGGGGTCTGTATAGCTTGTGATTAACACCTCCTATTCAGGTTTAAGGCTTAAAGTATTATCTGTTAAGTTGTAAGGACGATTTTTTGGTTAGGATAATTTACAGTCTGGCTGCTGTGAGATTTGCCCCATTCCCAAAGTGAAAAGACCAAATAGGGGCAGACTCTTGTTTCACACTGTTTTTCTGAACAGGATGGAACTGAATGGAGTTTAAAAATGTAATCCTATTACATTTCCATCTCCTAATGTGAACAGCTCTATTTCTGTCTTTGTATTGAGCTCAGTACAATTTGTTGAATTCTCAAGAGAGACTGAATATCAAACTTTACCAAGTGATAATCTAAAATTACTGTCCAGCTGAACGAGCAGTGATGTTTACCAAGCTATGCATTTTGCAGCACCTGATGAGATTCCAAATAACAGACTGAGAGGGCTTGTAGGAAGTTTTCACTCTACCCTCAGCAGGAACATCATGTAAAGCCTTTGCATTTTTGCTTAGTAAGTGAAAAAAGTCATAACTCAATCAAATCTGCACCTCAATTGACTGAACAATCTCAAAAAAACCCATCCTGATTAAGCCAAGACATCAAGAAGAGCAGTCAACCTCCTGATGCAATGGGAGGTTCTCAGAGATGTCAGACATATTGTGGAGGTAAGAGAAGATAAAGATGGAAGCAATAAATTTAAAAAGCCATGAGAGGAAGAACTGGAATTTATATTTGTTGCCTAAAGAGACACAAATATCCTGACAAGCTGGAAAGACTTTGTAGCCCTGGGGTGGTCAGTTAACATACAATGGTGTTGTCTCCAGGAAATAAAAGGATCATGTCATATGTTCTGTGTCCCAACTCTTGTGCCTTATTTGGAAACATCCACTCCTTTTCTCTCTTCTTTAACAACAACAACAAAGGAAAACCTCCTTCTGCTTACCCAGCTCTGTAGCCAGATCTTGACCCCACCATGATAAACGCAGATAGCAAAGCTCTGCCTGTGCTGGAGAAGACTCTTTATCACAGCAGTGAAGGAAAACACAGGTATATTGCTTTTCCTTATGTTGTGTTTTTCCCATGACTGGAGTGCCATGGTTTCTAAATCTGACTGCTTAATAGCTGATATGCATTCATGTTGCATGAAATATAGTGGGAAGGTTAAATATAAAACAGGATGTAAAAAATTATATATATAAACAAATGAATGAAAGTTGGAAAGTCAATCAAATGAGAGCTGAGATAAATGTCAAGAGTTTGGTGCAGAAAAAATTATGTAGCCCTGGATAAAAACAGCAAACCAAATGATTATCATCTTAAAAATCTTCAAGAGCCTCAAAGGCTATGAATTCTGTGCAATGAAACAATAATGAAAGCATAGCAGTAGATGTACTGAAGAAATGCATTGTGAGAAAAATGCTTTCTACAGCAATGGCAACAAGTCTGAGGTATTTGTTTGAGACACTCCCCTGATTGTTTAAATAAAGATAAATTCACAGAAATGCATTGTAGTGATAAGAAGCTCCTGAATGAAGACAGGGCTTGATTCACCCACTGAGTCAGTACACTTGCACCAAGTTGGAGTCCATGCCGATCTGGAAAAGGCAATGGTTAGGGGAGACAGAGAACATAAAGACCTCTTAGTTCAGTGCTGGGACAAAGGGAGCACCAGCAGAAATTCAGAAGACTGTTCAGATACCGGCAGCTACACAGACACATGCCTAGAAGTGTTGTTACATAAGACACCAACACATCCTATAATGTTTTATTGTACTGTTTCCTCCTGAAGTGTCTATCCTATAGAGACACAGAAGTAAGCTTACAGAAACTAACTGTAGGGCAAGTGTAGGGCAAGAGTTGTTCATAGGAAGACATTTCATTATAAATAATTTGACTAAACTTAGGTTTTTTCCCATTTCCAAAAGTTCTTATAACAGAAATCAAACAAAACAAAACAAAAAAAGGTAAGTTGATGTATATTTAACAGCATCTGCAGTTCTCTTTGCTATGCAAGTGCAAGAAAGTATGAGCAAAGCCAATGGCACTGACATTCCTATTGTCAAAGGGAAAGAAACAGATTCTTGACAGTCTCCAGGGCAAAACAAGGAAGACCTTGCAAACATGTCTGTGTAGGGACTCTAAACAATAGTAAAGGTTCTTTCCCAGGGTTGAATTTCTCTATTCCTTTGGCACACTTTCACAAAATTGTTGGGTCCTTTGAGGTTATCTGCAATGTGCTTACACTCAAAGCATTAACATGCCTGTTAGCTCTGTACCCTCAGCATACTCTTACTAGTATTAAAGAGTGATTATAACTCAGGAAAAAAAAAAAAAGAAAAAAAAAAAGAGGATCTTGGACATGAGGTACTGGACTGAAGAAAAGCAGGCCTCGAGGCTCTCACCTCTCCTCATGGCACTTCAGGCAAAAGCAACATGCATTACATTTCTATTACCCATATACACTTATTTCATAAGCTCTTTGAACAGAGATGATTTCTTTCCTTGCATATGTATTTATAGAATACCAGCACTGTGCAGCAATGGCCTCAGCCAGAATGCCTTGGAATGCCTACCAGTTAAACACTAAGCATTTTAGCAGCTATGACAAGACTAATTTTACAGACCCAACTATTAATAAAAGTATTTAATAAAACATTATATTGCAACTTTTTTATTTTTTGAGAATACTGAAGACTTTTAAGGGCATTGATCTTTGCTGCACTGCTTGTCAGTTTCCTGAACAGAAGTGCATATTTATTTGCCAGTATACTATTGATTTCCAGCAACATGGGGCATAACATTTCTTTACACCTTTGACACTGCTGGGAAGAGTTGTGAGCAAGCAGGTTGTGAGAACCTCAGCATGTGTGTTAAGAGTGTGTTGTCAACAGCTACAAAGGCTGCTGGGTTTGGATACAGCTGTGGAGCTCAGGGGTATTTTTAATTACCTAAAAGAATTAGAGTAAGACTGCATTCAAGATCTCAACAACTCTAAGTATGCCAGCTGAAGAAAGCTCAGGAGGAATAAAAGGCACATGTTGATTGTCAAACTATTTTAGTAATAGAGATTAAGTGCTACTCTGAACATTATATTGAAAGAGAATGGGTGTGATATTGTTAGTAGGCGCGTTCCCATACCATCCCAGTAAACATTACATACCTATTTTCCATTGTCAGCCACTTCCAGCCCAAAGGCAGGACGTAGATTTAGTCCCACCAGCTTCAGGTTGATTCAGTGCTGCATCACCACAAAGTACCATAGGCCTGCACTCCTCCTCTCTATCCTGGACTCGTCTCTGCGACAGTGGTGGCCAGGGGCTCTCCCTTTCCGGAACATGTCTCCACTGGGAAACGATGTCAGTCAGCTGTTCTAGAATTGCAGGAAAGCCACAGACTTGGCTGCACAAAGATGCTGTACATTGTGACAGAATATATTTGGATGTGTTAAGCATGAAATTGACTTCTTCACATTAAGGATGCGAAAGCTTGATGTTGGTGCAAGATTCATGTAAGCAAATGACCTGACCTAAACCCAACAGAACTACTCCTACCTGTTCCAGTAAGCTTTCCCCAGGTGCACAACTGAACACCAGCATCTATCCCCAGCATGATATAGCAAGCTTGTATTTCTGAAAAAAAATTTGGGATTAGTATTATGGAAGTCTGTAGGGTGAATCATCCTCACTGCATGGAGAGAAAGTATGTGAAATAATTTATATAATTTTAAAACACCATTTTCCTTATTTACTAAATACAAGCCTGCTCATCCCTTTGGTATGTGTACCAGCTGTGTTTCTGTTTACCACTGACCACTTCTTTCATAACTTCTGCTCTGCCTAAGAGTTTATTAATGGGCAGGCCAAATATGCTGCTTTGACAAGTTTTGTGAATCCTGGGCTCTGCACTGAAATCGTTGTCCATATTCAGCAAGAACACCACTCAGCAGAAACTGAAATTATTCAGCAGTTCTGCTGAATAAAAATGGGGCAAATAGGCAAAAGTAGTGAAAAATGCTCATGCTGGGTTAAACTCTGCTCAGCTACACAAGGTTATCCATATTTGAAATACACAGAACTGGCCTTTTGTGGCAGCTGTGGCTCATCTCCTACACAATAGCAGTGGGGAAAAGAAAAAAGTGTATCAGCACTAGAAATATTTTAATAGGACTAGGATTAAATTTAATTGCCTCATTTTAAAAGATCAGTTTATCAAATCCACTCTCTTAGTCCCAGTTAAAACACAGTCAGCATGCCTCTGGCTCTTCAAAATAGCAAGAGAGCATTTTTTTCACATGTTAAGGCAGGCAAAAACAATTCCTGCTTTGCCTGGGATAAAATAGAGATGAGACGTGCTGTTCATTGGGCACTTTTTTCAACCTTAACTGGGAGCACTTGTTGCTATTGGAGTGTGACTATTTATAGAAAAGTAAACAGCCCTAGATGTAATACTTCTTCTCTAAGTGTAAGAACCTCCTTTGCTAATTGTCCTGGAGTAAAAATGAAGATTTAATCAGTCTTTACACTTATATATTTTTTTAAATTATTTAACTTTTATTACTGTTGCACCATTTATACAATTACATATAATTTCAATGCATCCATTGTACACTTTGTTTTTTCATTTGTTTTCCAATGAGTGTGTGTTGGTGTCTGTGACACAGAATGGAAGAGAAACTGGAACTGCAATGAACGCAGACTTTTTCATTTCCACTGACCAATAAACAGAACTACAGGTGCACCCAACCACGGACATGCATTAACTCGTCATGAGAAATCTAGGTAGGCTAAGTAGGATGAGAATGCTTTTTACTCCCAAAAAATATTTGGAGAGGAAGAATTGGAGGATTGGCATTGAGAAATATGTGGACAGCTAAGTGGGTTTTGTCTGAAAGTTGGCATTCATCCACTGCATAAAAAAAATATCAAAATAAGAAAGGCTGTAAATAAAATAAAATAAAAAATCAAACCACAGAAAATACTGCTTTCATAAAGATCTGATTGCCTTGGCACAAACCTAATGGGCAGAATCAAACGCATCACTCCCAAACCCCATTACAGAACAAAAAGAAGATTTTGATACACTGGTGGAGTGCATTTACAGCAGTTCAGATACAAAAGATGTGCTGTACTTTCAGACATCCATTTATTTTATTTTATTTTTTTTTTTAATCCAGGACTTGTGTCAAGTTGGCAGAAAGTATATTAGATATTTCCCCACAAAAATACTATTTGGATTCTCCCCCCTCCCTCCCTCCCAACTTGATGGGACTTCCTTTTCATTTTATCTCTTTTTTTTTTTTTCTCCTTCTTTTCTGGGCAATACATATTTGTTATTTCAGATCTGAAACGAGTTAGTATAGCTGAAAAAATAAAAAAAAGACACAGGTTGTTTTAAGTGGTTGTTTCAACAGGCTGTCCAATTTAATCTTGCACTGCTATGGTTTGATCCGAATTAGTCGCTGGAACTTCAGAAGGTTTCGCTTCCTCTGGCGGGGCTGCAGCGTCCGAGGCCTTAGCAGTCGAACTAGGTGCTGCTGTTGCCACGGGCTCCTTGGAAGAAGGCGCAGCCTCGTTGCTGCTAGGTTTTGAGTCTGAAGCTGGGGCCACTTCACTTTTAGTTTCTTGGGCTGCAGGCGTTGCGGGAGCCTCAGTCTTTTTGGCTTCCCCTTCCTCTTTGCTCTTGTCATCTGCTTTACTGGGAGCTGTGGCTTCTGAAGGCTGGGAAGCTTTTGCATCGTTGCTAGGCTCAGAAGTTTTGGGTGCTTCGCTACTGGCAGCAGGACCAGAGGCAGCAGTCGGCTCCTCTTGCTTGGGTGCCTGTTCGGTGTTCTTCTGTGGCTCTACTTTCGCATCAACAACAGACTCTGACTTCTCAGGTTCTGGTTTCTGGGCTTCTTCCTGGGTCACTGTTTTCTCTTTCTCCCCTTCTTTTTCTTCTGTCTTATTGGCAGCAACCTGAGTATCCTTTTCACCCTTCTCCTCCTTGTTGTTTTCTTTCACTTCTGTGGTCTCTGTGGTTTTCTGGGCATCCTCAGCCTCCTTTGGAGTTTCCTCTTCTTCAGTTGCTGCTCCTTCAGCCTTCTTGTCTTTGTCTTTAGCTTTTTCATCATTGACACTGTATCCCTTCTTCTTCTTGCTCAGTTTGCCTCCCATGTTGGTGCTCTGTAACAGAAAAGAGAAAGAGGTGATTACTCAAAGCTCAGCATTCATCACTGAGAGAATCAAATTCAGATCAGCTGCTAAGGAAAAATTGACACTGGTTCCTGAAAAGGAGACTACATGAGTTTGGTAAGATGTTATCAACTGAATGCACCGATGCTGTGGAGCTCCGCTGCCACTGAGCTTACGTCCTGCTCAGCCCTGCAGCATTTCAGTCAGCAAACCCCCTTCTGCCACATCCCCTTATGAACAGTCCTCTGAACATCTCTAACCCTGGTTATATATGGAAGAAGAGGATGGAGTAACAAGATGATGCAAGACTAATACACAACACAATTTTTTGTGTCCTGAGAAAGACTGGAAGTAGAAAAAAAAACATATTTATATGCAGATTGGGCATGAACTGAATTTGATTGTCAATCTTGGAATTCACACATGGTTAACACAGAGTCCACTATCACTTTAGCAAAGGCTATGAACCATCTTTTCATTAATGTTTGGAAAAATCAATGGAAACCTAGAATCAATGAGAAGACTAATGCAGAAGACTGTGTCTCCTCCCTACATCTCAGTGCCTCACAGCCACCTTCTATTGCAGATACAGCCTGTGTGGAAGCCTGACTCCAGGAGGCCAGGAGTATGTGCCTCCCTCACCCAGTGGGATGTGGGCATCAACCTCCAGCTGCCCCATAAGCAGGAGCAGCTCCCATGCACAGAGTCCCACCCAGCCCTGCAGCTCCCACAGGGACTGCCCTCCCGAATCCCTGCATTCCCACAAACATCAGGATGGAAAACACAGAGCTTGAAGCACAGCAAGACTGCAAGCACTCCATAAGACAAAAGAAACAAATACAGGTACTTCTAACCACAAGCTTACACATGGCATATAACATGATGTGATAAAAAATGTGAGGAAAAGAGGGGGACATACTTTGTAGACTCTGCTCATGGTTTGCAAGCATGACAAGCAACCAGGTACAATGTTCAGTTATTTAAGAGAAGCTGAGTGCGTGTATAACCACATCAGTATTTATATACCCTTTATGTGGGAGTGTCAGCTAAGAATATACAAAATCTCTCACAGTGCTTCAAAGCAAACTTTGTCTACTGAAACAGGAAACACAGACACATTGGATCATTAATGAACAAAAAACCCTCTATGAATGGCTGAAAAAATACATTTCTAGTATTATAGCAAATATATAATTCATGGTCAATTAAAAGTTAAGGAAAATCTATTTCTATGTTTTGTACTATTTGAAAACAGAAGAAGGTGATTTTTCTCAAAGAGTTGTTCTTAACATTTCAGATGCTTAATGTAAGAACTTCTCCAAGGCAGATGAATCATTCTAGTTTCTGTTTTGCACAGGTAGGTAGAATTATAGGCTGTATATTTTTCACACACTTGCTAAAACTGTGAGTACAAACCAGCAAAAATTCACAGGAGTGCCCAGAGAAGGCTAAATATTAAATAATATTACATACCACTAAGAACTAGCTGCCTCTCAGTAGGTTTTCTGTTATCACAGACACAAGCCCCAGCCAGAGCCCAACAGCAGACCATCCATGTATCTTGGGCAAAAATGAGCAGAGACACTTCTGATTTCAGCTTTCAAAAAGAGTAACAATTTGCAAATACTGTGGAGCATTAGCACACAGCCCTGTGGAATGGTAATGTGATGTTACTGAAACACTACTTTGTTGTCTGAAATTTTGCGGGGAACAGCAATAAAAGGATTAACTTCCACAGAGACACAGCTGAGCAACCTAATCTCTACCTTCATGACAGAGATATCAGGTTTTTAGGTATTTAGGGCAGGCTATGGACATTAGTTTGTTATATGACAAATTTACAATCTTCTTGATTACTCCATAAATATAGCCTAGATTATTGTTTATGTATAGTTACAACCAAATTCTTTGAAAGGGCTTTTGCAAGTCAGCAGGATTGGAGATTTATACTGAAGCCATGTGTTTATCCCAGTTTGTAAGCCCTAATTAAGTCTGTATTTGTTTTCCAGCAAAGCCCAGGTATTGTGAGCCTAACTTAATTTGCTGCGTCTTCTGTATTTTTCAAGATTTTGCTATTTCATGGATAGCAGTAACTTAACACAATTTATATTTCCTTGCACAAAAGTCTTTTAATCTCAGATACATCTGGATACAGAATGTGTATGCCAAAAGACCTTTAATAAGTAGAAAAGGATGCATACGAGAAATGTGCTCCCAAACTGTGAAAAGAAACATGCACTGTCTTTGCTTGGAGTTATACTGTGACATCTCTGTGTCTCAATTTGCATCACAGCCAGCTGGCTAAAGATATTGGAGCCGAAGATGGGGAAGAGATTCAGAGACTACCATTATGATCTATTAGTAAATATTTACACTTACAAATGGACTGCCACCTTCCAGCATAGTTTTAACTCCATTATTACAGAATAGATTCACTTTTTGAGACACTGAATCTCATATCTCCGTATTAAAAAGCTGCCTAGGTCATCATGATAACAGCTTTGCCAGGCTATCATGCAAAAGCACAGCAATCACCAGGGTCATAGCCCAGGTAACAATGCTACAATGTCCCTTTCCCCCTACATCTGAATTACAAACATTCCTTCTCTCCCCATCTTTCTGATTACATATCTGGGCTCCCCATCACCTTCTCCAGAAACAGCTCCCATGTGCTCTACTGCCTCACACAATGCTGATCTCATTCCTGTCCCACCTTAACTGTGCCTGAAGCACAGCTCTGAACCATCCAGCGCAGGGTCTTGGGGTGTAGCAGACAAAAAGGAGACCTTAAAAAGTATTCTAAAACTACAACCAGTTATACCTTTAAGACCAGTATGCGGACCAAGCCACTTCAACATCTCTGTGACTGTGCTGGATATTCTTGCAATGATAATCCTGCCTGGTACTAAATTAAAGTGAATCTCAGTGAAACGTCTCCCAGTGAAGCAGAAAGCAAAGTATCAAACAGTCATTGAGATATGAATTTACACAGGGTTAAATCAACTCTGTGTTTTTACGTACATCTTAACACTTGCATGAGTACAGACCCTTTTTCTCTTCTCACACCGAAGGACTAAATTCTTAAAAAAAGGAGATACTTCTGTCCCAGTAAGACTAGTGGCCCTGGCTTCATTGCTCAGCCTCTTCCACTTCCCCTGCCTCTCCATAACCTCATAGTCATTGCATTCACCTTGTGATTGACAGACACAGGACAAAAATTTGCCTAAACTAATTACCACAGGCTAAACCCCAGTATGTCTTCAATTATTTGCACTGCCATTGACACATACAGGTTTTGAACTAGCTCTAGCAGCTGCTGCAATGCTCTTTGTAGCAAGCATGTCCCAAAGGAAGATGCTCGAAAATTTTGGTGCTGAGCACCTTTCCTATAAAATGACACAGCATTTGATGTCTGTGCCTTCCTACTACTGGAGAGTAAAAGGTCTCTAGACAGACAGTCTGAAAGCAGATTTTTTATAAGAAGTTGCGATGTATCAGTAATTTTCAGGGAATTTGATAAGCCATTTGTGAGATCAGTGCTGCAGAAGAGTGAGGTTAAATACAATACTTGGAAGTTATAATAGACTTTATCTGCTTCTCAGGCTGCTCAGTATTCTTTGTATTGCTCTACAAAGACTCTGACTATTACAAGAATTACCCTCACAATACTGAGAACAGGGCAGGAGGAAAGGACAAACACACAGATATCACCTGTGTGTTATCTCAGTCTGATTGCCAAGGCTAAATTTCCAAAGTTCCTGTTCCTGTTCACCTTCATGTGAAGTGTGGGGAGTTCAGTCCACCTCCAGAAAAACCAGTTCAGGAAGACAATAGTTATCTTCTGAAATTCCACTGCCTTCAGCACAATGTAGGCACCTGCGTGCGGTGGGTCAGGTCAAAGTAGCCCTTGCACAAGCCTGTTCCCAGGAATGACTTATCTCATATTGCCTGCAGACAGGTGCTGTAAAATGCACATCCCTCCCAAGGCAGGGTTTCAACACTCCAAATCTAAGGAAATAACCATCCCAGAAACTGCCCCACGCCCAGCTGCTGAAAATAAATAGAAAGAGATAGAAACCATTACATCTCTGTGTCTCACCGATTCACCCCACGCTTTCATTAAAACAAATTAAAAAAAAAAAAAAGAACAAGTTTTTATAAAGGAATATATATGGGAATTTAAGGAAACAAGGAATCTGCAAACACAGTTTTCAAAAGATTTTATGAAACTTTTATGAAACAAAAAAGTCCCCAAACTTACTATTTCTCAAAATAGGCAGTATAATTTCATGCTTCCCATTACACATACACACACTCAGAGACACTCCAGTCTCACCAGAGCAGGTCTATCAGTTTTCCAGGTTAATGTTAGAAAATGTCTGTAGCATACCCTTAGACAGAATTTGACTCTCTAGCCTTGCCTTTTAGTAACATATCCATGCTTTTCTCTTCTTTCCAACTGAAACATTCTCCTCCTCTCCTCTCCTCTCCTCTCCTCTCCTCTCCTCTACTCTCC
>JAWWTY010000077.1:75317935-75451674 GCA_035222235.1 Margarornis squamiger
TCCTCTCCTCTCCTCTCCTCTCCTCTCCTCTCCTCTCCTCTCCTCTCTCTCTTTCCTTTCTCCTTTCCCTTTCCCCCTTTCTCCATTCCAGTTACTTCTCCTTCCCTACCCTATCCTCTTGTGTTGTGTTCTTTATGCTTCAGAGCAGTGATGGGAACCAGCTCTTCTACAGTCAGGAAAGTCGTGGTGCTGATGGGAGGGAGGCAGCAGGAAACACACACCCGACCACCTCTCCCTTCTGAAGAGCTGGCTGGGCCCGCAGAGAGCTGTGCCATGCCAGGCCAAGCACCTCATGCAAAGCCACACCTGTCAGGCTGTGAGCAGCACATCACCTGCACACGGCAGCTGTAGGGACCCAAGGGTGACAAGATGTTAGTACACAAGATGCACACAAGAAAACACACCCTGGTTGTTACTTAACACTGAACAATTTAGTGTGTTTATTGCTGTGAGACACGCAATAGCAAACAGAGAACATTTCAGCTTGGAACTTGTGTTGTTTTTGTCACAGACGACAGATAATTTTTAATCCCTCCCTCAGCGTGTGTGCAGTCCTGTAAGTACTGTGCCTCCTTTCCTTCCTCCAAAGTCTTGTGAATATCAAGATTTAGCAACGGGCATAGAGTAAAAGCACAGTGAATGCTTAAAAGACAGAAATTCTGCTCAATTGATTTCCTAACCTTGATCTTTAAAAGACACAAATTCCAATTCTAGGACTAAACTGGTTTGTTTTAAAATGCAGCCAAAAAAAGGAATTCTAGGAGGTAATATTACCAAGTCTAAGTGTTTCATTCTCAGCCAGATTTCAGTTCCATTTTTCTCTGGTGAGAAGTAGAATATATTTAATGCAAATTTCTTTTAAAAAGAAAAAGGAACTTTAATTTTTATATTATTTTTAAATTCTCAGGGGAAAATACACCACACAAAAATGGGAAGGATGACTGGCTTTTTTAATATGAGCCATTTGTCATTAATATATCTAAATAATTATCATTGATGTTATACTCCAATTATAAGTTGTAATTTAAGCACATTGCAGGCTGATATAAAATTGTTTCTAGCTATTTAAGAACTTGTGCATGAATAACTGCTTCTTTTGAGAAGCATAAGTACTGGTAATATAGCAAGTTATCAGAAAAGTGAACCATTACATGAAAATTTTTTGAGAATAAATTAAAAACTTGTACCTGACATATTACCTAAATTTACATTAAATACTTGAACTCAGAGGTATTTATTAATTCATCAATTAGGAACCAAATTTTCCAAGAAGAGAAGAGGAGCAACGATCAGCAGTTTAATTACAGGTGAAGGTTTTGCCAAAATTATCAGCTCATATAGCATCAACCTGAAATCACAAGTACTTCATGCGTGTGATTTGTCTTTGCACCCTGTGTGGAAAAAAAGGTAGCCAGCTAGGCAGAATTCCTGAATAAAAGTAAAATTTGTTAATTATTTGATCAAAGACTGAAGAAGATACGAGTTACACTGAAAGCAACTATTGGAGACTCTGGACTTGCACTATGTCTTGGAGGACTCTACAGCTGAAGAACCCGGGCACACCACAGTGACTGAAGATCCACTACTCAGCCTGAGCCTGGTCAGACACCGGCACTACCTTAGCTGTAGAAGGATCTGCAGAAACAAATACATCACTGTCTTGTCTTGTGCAGTCTGTGTGTGCCACTCTATATTAAAGCCACTTGGTGAAGTACTGACCTGTGTGCTGCAGAGTCACTCTGTTCCCAAATATAATACACCTCCGTTCTACAATACACAAGTAACTTCTCCAGGTACAAGGCCATGTTACAGAAAACATAAGTTGAACATAGGTCATTCTTGCCTTCCTCAGTCAACAAGTAGCATGCAAGAAATACTCTGCAGTGTGCAAATTCCCTACTCACCTCAAGCAAGGCTGTGCTTTGTAGGCAGAGATAACATCTCTTATTAGACCACCAAATGGATAGAGATAACAGCACACCTATTCTCCTTAGACGATTGTCTACAGCAGGTATATTTTTGTATTAGCTTTCTTTGATATTTTCCTATTGCTGGCTTCAAGTCAGAATTACAGTTTTGCCACAAGTGGCTTTTTTTCACTGATCCAACATGGCATTACATTGCCCGGCGTGCAGATACAACTGCCAGTGCATTCGGTTTCATCCCTGGCAGCAAATCCAAAGCTGTTTTGTATTGTTTATAACAAAAACACAAGTCATATTAAAAACTGAGCAAAACAGAAGAAGCATAAAAAGGATTATTTTTACTGTGCAGTGCATGTATTGCTCAGCTTTGCATTCAGTTAATCCAATGCTCTGATTGCTTAAATTAAAAATGCTGCCATCCATCTCTATTTATTTGCCTCATCTGCTCAGCTCACTCTATCAGTCTTCCTACAGACTCCAGACTCAGCTCACATTCAAAGCATTTCTCCTATATTCAGACTAACTGCATATGTTCTTTTTATTCAATAATAAAAGCAGCTTGCAGACATGCTCATGCAGGCACACAATGCAGCCAAAAGTCAGCCTGCCCCAGAGTGAGATCTTAATCACACTATTGTTAGGCACACGGTTGGAAGGGGAAACTCTACTGTAAACACCTGCTTTGCAGAGACTGAGATTAATCTTACAAGAACACCTCTTGTAGAAACAGTTTGCAGGCTTCAGTAACTTGGAAGACTAAGCCAAAGCATATACACATACGCCTCCTCCTTCTTTCTAAGTTGCCACAGCACTTTGGGATTTGTGCATGAGTCCCCAACAACCAGTTTAATAAATATTTTACACTAGCCTGTATCCTAGAATTAAGTTCCTAAATAGGAAATGATGCAAAATTCAGAGGTGGTTATTACCCACATCTTCCAAACTGTTTCAGTCCCAGAAACATGCACGGCCAAGGGAAAGTTGAGATTCCACACATATTATTCCAATTATGGCCCGCCACTTTTTGTCTCCCTCAAATATTTAAAACACCACCACCAAGTCTGATTATAAAAACATGCAAAGTGATAAAAGCCTAGAGAATGGGATGATTTCCTTTTAATTTATATTTTGCTTGAATGCTCTCTCTCCAGTGCAATCCCTATCATGCATCTCCACATGAAAAATATGCTTGGCTTGTAGACCCATGAATGGTTCTGGGCACCTCCAAAAGATACATTAAAAATGTAACAGTCAGATGCTGGTAAGCAATAAAAACATTATCCTTCTCCAGGCCACAGTCCTAGTGAAGAGTAGTGGTGAGAAGACCTCATTCCTGGAGTGCCTGCACATTGGGAAAGAGAAACAAGCTTAACACCTATAGCTTATATTTCTCTAGCCTCTTCCTGAACAAAGAAAAAGCAGTATGAGGGACCTGAAGAGATTTGAAACTCATGCTTGCTGTACTAAAAAAAGAAATTATCACACAATCCTCAAATGTTTTCTTCAATAGCAAAACTTCTCAGTTACAGTTTATATAAATAGTAAGCTTACCTGCCATTTCTTTAAAATAGACATGGAAAGCCACATTCACATTTTGAATAAGGTCTTAGGATATTTAACTAAGGAACTATCACTGGGGACAGTTATTATGGGGATCTACATTTACATTTTATCTGTTTAATATTCCACACTCAAAAAAATCTCTATTACTTTAATGGCCATTTAACTGGTCAAATTAGTTTCAATCAAACTTGAAAGAGTCTTCAGAATGCAAATTACAGTATGCTATAAGAAATGGATACATTAATTTTGAAATCTAGGAACTATCAGTTTTACTTTGAAAATGGATTTTCTGAGTGATTGCTAAGTTCTGCATTTTTACTTTCCATCTCATGGTGCTACTCACTGAAAAAAGCATTGTCTGTAAAAAAACATTCTTATACCCCAGCTGCAAGAAAACATCCTATAGCTGGAAACGGGAGTTTTGATAGACAGCTCAGACCTATGACAGATCATGGCAATCCTTAGACTATGTAATTTCCTTCTTCTGTTTGCATGACACCCTCAGTACAAGGAATAAAACCCCACTTAAAATTATGAACCAAATCCAAGTCTCAATTTTGTTTTTCTTTTTTATGTACAAAGGCACATGGACCGCAACACACCATTTCTGACTGCATCACACAACTCGACCATTTCATCACAGGAAGAAGGAAAACAGGGAAGCAAGAGTAGACGGCATCAATTTAATGCAGAACTTGCTGCTGGGGTGTGTATTGTGGTGTTTTTGAGAACACTGCAAGATGTTCCTTCCAAAATACACAGTATTTTGTTTACCCAGCAAAACAAAAGATTAGTAATTTAAATGAATTATTTATTGTTGTCTCCTTTATTCTATTACCTAACTATTTGAGTATTTTAAGATTCAGGATCTAGTTAACGCATTCTCTATCAGCTTTTATCTGTTTCAGTTCTGTATTAAATGGCAGGAATATCTTTTCTCTGTTTTTCCTCAAAAGGAAATGATTACACATCAATTTGATGCTCCAGGATGTACCACCGTTTCAGGTTTAGACATTAGAAGAGGTTGGCTGATTTTAAAATAACACTGACAGCCCTTTTCTCATAAAGAAAATGCAGCTCCTTCAGTTACTGGTGATGTGCCCACTCCCTCAATAGCCTCAGCCCTGAACACAGCAACAGCATTCCTCAGAAATTAAGGTATATTAAGAATCACAGGATAAAACCAATTTCATCCTCCAGTTAATACACAACTGCTAATGATAGCTAAATTAGTAATTGAAACATTATTCCAAAAATACCTGTGAGTCTAACAGGGCATTAGAAAGCTGAGTACACTTACGTCCTTAGTGTAGTATTACACATCAGGCCACTGGTGGAATTTAACCTCCTGCAAACAACCAACACAAAGCCCACTTACCACTTCAGCAGCACTTACAGGGTATTTTACACCAGCTTCCTGAAGAGCTGCTGCATTTTTCCTTGGAATAACAACTTCTGACTTTCAGTTCTGTGTACAAAGTTTCATTTTAAACAAAAAATTCTGTACTGAAGTCAACGTATTCAAGTCAAGTCACGTCTTGCGTAACATCAAAACTACCTATAATTAAACCTGCAAGACTTTGGGCTGAATTACAAGTATTTTTCATGTTGTTAAGAAAAAATTCCTCCTCCTGACCACAGTATCAGTGTCAGCAGCTTATCAGCTCTTAACTTCTCACAGCTCTGTTGTAATAATGTCTTGTAGTAAAGACATGCTCAAAAGAAATCAGGGAAATGGAAGCTTGAATGCTCAACATCTTGAAAAACCTTTTATGTTAAATTCCTGGACTCTCATTTGTGCCATATACGTTTTCTACCAGGCTGCAGCTTGGTCTTTTATATTAAGGTTTTTACTTCAGTAACTCTCACTTCCTGGTTCTCACATTAGCACATGTAGTTCTTTTTTAGCCAGCATACATTAACACAAAAGAAAATATCATATTTTGTATTTCTTTTTTTGATCTTATTTAGAATGCATGTTTTTACTGCATTTTGACTTTTTTCCTTTCCCCCTTTCTATTTTAAACAAAGCATTACACTCAAACTGGCTTATCAGTTTCACTTTAGTCACTGGGTGAGATTTATCAAATTAACACGGAACCGGTACTTAGCAATCACTGACAAGAAAAGAGCATTAAACAGCTAATTTTTGCTTGTGTCTTCTCCCTCTCCATCTTTTCTACCACTACTCATTTAGACTCTAATGGCTGTTCAAAATATCAAGACATGTTAGGCAGTCTTTTATTAAGACTGGCAATACTCTCCAGAACTAGAGAAATGAGAGCTATTTCCTGATCCAGATGAAGAACCATAGGTATGCATCAGTGAACACTGTCATGTGGAGGCTTTTACACTCCTTCAGCGTCACATAATGGTAATAAGCTAACACATATTCTCAGTGTGCCACAGAGGGTTGAGAGGAAAGAGGCAGAGTTTGCTTTATGGTCTCAGTGGTGCAAGATGACAGAGGGAACTGCAGAATAAGACCAACCTCTGTTAGAGACTTTCACCTCATGTCCCAACAGGATAATGGTTGAATTAAAAAAAATCCACTTTGAAAACGTCAAGTGTTCCTAATCATCCCAAAGTAAGAGCTATGCCTGGCAATAAGCTGCACCACGTCACATGTTAAGCTGTTAGATATGTCACCTTGGATTCAAGATTCCCAAGCCTAAATTGATTGCCTTAATTTCTTTCTGACATTTTCACTGACTGTACTTTCTCTTTTCGTTTACTTGTTTTGGTTCGGGTTATACTGGGATGTCTGATCAGCTCTGCTAGAGGGAAGGTTACGTAAGACCAGAGGCTAAGAAGTCCATTTGGCAAGATATGGAGTGAGCAGCTAGTGCAATCCATGAATTGCACTAAGAGATTTATGTTCAGACCAGGAAAGGCAGAAATCCAATTTAATAATTACTCAGCCAGAAGCATTCCAAGATAGCAGCTACCCAAAAAGGAGAACAAACATTGCAGCAGGAATGAAAACTAGAAATCAGGAAAGATGATCAGATGCATATCTTCGTTCAATAAAATAGCTGGGTTTACTTTTCCAGTTAAGTATCAGTAGGAAATCTGACTGTAAGAGTTATCAAATTTAAACTCACTAAATGAAAGGAAAAAAAAAAAACACAACTGTGCATGGATAGCTGTGGGTTTGGATATAGCCCCTTTCCACCCCCTCACCTGAACACTGACTTCCATTTTATGTCAATGAATTTAATTAATTCCTAATATGGCCACAATTCAATTTCTGCAGTCCAGAATCCATATCAATTGTCTTCAATTATATAGCTCTTGATGCAGAGAGCCTTCCATCAAGGCTGTATGTATGCCAATTTGCAATTTTAGTCAACTCATACCATGTAACAGAAAAGTGCTCACTTTCCAATGCCCACATGCTGTACAGAAAGCTATTTATAGAGAACTCTTACAGTCACCCTTCAGTTTAAGAAGCTTTCAGCCCATGGATATTTGAAAAATTATTTATTCTAACCAAAGAAGGCAGGCAGACTTCAATATAATGTGTAACTGAGCTATTTCAGGATTTAAATGAGAGAAGTCTATCAAAGTAATGGAGACTTGAGAAACATGGAAAATTGGTTTTCATTTTTCAAGACAGAGACATAAATAAAAAGTACCACTAGAAAGGTTCTGGCAGCTCTTTCAGCACTAATACATTTCAGTAGTAGTCCATGTTTCAAACCAGCACTGGTGTTCCATTTTGCTGCCCATATTAGCACATATGTGGAACCCATCCATTCTCCGGGAAGTCCTTGTTTTAGGAATAAGAGGACATAAATTCATTTTAATGGCATTAAGAGAATACAGCTGCCAAGACTCCCAACAGTAACTGGCTTTTCCAGAAGGTTTTTTTGTAATCAGTTCTCCTGGCTGGTGAGGCAGCAATGGTCAGACTAGGCAACACTTCAGTTAGTTGGGTGTTTTTTCCCTTCCTGCTCTAGCAGGTGAGCTGGTGGGGCAGGGCCCCTGCGTTCCCCTGCAAGGTCTCAAGAAATGAGAACTGAGCAAATGCCTCTGCCCTGCTGCCTCAGCTCTGGCTCCCAGGATTTGGCAATTCATTTGCTTGGGCACTGAGGAGAGAGAGCTGCACTTCATTAACTATAAGATGTTGGCTGTCACAAGCCAAGAGTTTTTTAGCTCTGAAGAAATCATGTTCACAGTTCTGTTCACTGCAGTTTTCTGGGCAATCCGCCCCATACACACGAGCTGAGCACTAAATTCACACGTCCCGAACAAGGGGGCTGGGTCTAAATATGATTCAAGTGCATAAAAGTCCCATATCTATATTTGGAAATATTACTTTCAAATGTCTAATGCTAACTTAGAAAATGCTAAGTGAGCCAGTGTCAAGAAATATGTCACAAGAAACACGTAACTATTTTAAGAATTTTGCAACACCAAATACTCATTTAAGTTTCTTACCTACCACAATCTCTTACTCTCTGTATTTTTTCTATTTTTAATCACAGGTAACTGGTAAGCAATACTACAGTTAAGCTTATTCTATGATTTACCCATAAACCAGAACAAAATCCTTTTAATTCCATGAATAGCTGATTTCCCAGTCCAGTTTCAGCTCAACAATTCTTCACCATAAATAGGCAGGTCATCTACTTTAGTATTTGTTAGCTTTTAAAAAGTAGTGATTTTTAAAAAAAAATATTTTCAAATTCTATTCTGTGTGAATATATGAGGCTAAAAAGAGGGGCCCTTTTATGCTTTTTGCCAGTGACTGCAAACTTCTCTCATGTCACACACGTCTCCTGACAGAATCTGACATGAGCCACTTCATTCAAACACAGAAATCAAATACAGAAAGAATTACACTCCTTATTCAGGATAACTTAGGTAAATAATGCGAAGCTACCACCACACCATCACATTTTGCCATACCCTGCCGTTCACACTTTGCTTCATGTCTGCAGTCTGTCACAGCTCTGCATTTTTCTGTAAGTCTAAAGAACCAACCACGTATTCCTAAAATCACAATATGCTCATTTGGAGCAGGAATCATCTTCCTGAGGTGAAATATCCATCCTAGAGCAGTGAGACAATATCATTTAGTTTAAGCTTCTGGGAACTGTCATAGTATAAGAGTGTAACATGGTAAAAATGACAGATGAGATCTTCCCTTTCAAAGTCCAAATGTAGACATGTATCACTGCATTAAAACTGTGACACATCACAAAATCATGAGACTCTCTCTCTGCCTCTCTCTCTATTTTCAGGGGTCCACAGCAGCCTGGGGTCAGAGGACGCAAGAGCCCAAAACCTATTAAATCTCCTCCAGTTGCTGTTGCATCAGAGGCCATCTCATTTGCCTCATCTGTCTGATGCCAACAGGTGCTATAAAGGCTTGGAGACATTTCTCCTTGCTTAAAAAGTAAGTTTATTCCATATGACTCCTTCACCCCAAATCTCTATTTAGAGAAAGCTGTTTCTTGCATATTGGCACTGTATTGGCACTAAATTGCTGCCTCTGAAGCTTACCACTGTGTAGCACTTATTGGAAGAGCATAATTAGCAAGTCACTCATGGAGATCTTACAGCACTGTGCTAATACTGTAATAGACAGTTGTAAAGCATCTCTGAGCATTTTCAGGTATTGCTGAAAATTCCTTCTGGAATCAAGCTCCTTCACATTTGTGCCTCTAGGCCGAGAACATCTGTCCATGGACATTTTGATTTATAGTTCCAAATATGCACATTTCACTCAGTTTCAGTTCACTTGCTGAGATGGATTTTTTTCTCAAGCTAAGAAAGCTCAGGTGTATCCAGCTGGATGAAGATAAAGCTACTGCTTGGCAGCCATCTTATTGCTTGATTGAAGACAGATGTAAGAAAACAAAGTAATTTTGCTTAAACAGAACTTTTTAAATGCTTAAAAAAGAATTATATACTCTTTTTAACCTATTTTCTTTAGGTTTTTAGGTGTTAGACTTACATATTATGGTCACTGCTATATTTATTCTATGTTTTTATTCATATTTGAACAGATTCAAGGGGAAGATCTGAACTGGTTCACTAACATTCCAAGACCTTTTTAAAGATTCCACAAGTTTGAAAATTCTGAGGTATATTTGTCACATACTGCAGAAGCTGCCTTTCCTACCTCCAGGTCTGAGAAGCAGCAATTACATCATTACAGAAACAAAAAATCGTGAAAATCGGAAGTGTCTTCCTTTAAAGTGCGATTAAGTATCAAGTAGACATAGCAACACAGCACTGCTGGAGATGAGCTCAACAGAGAAAGCCACAAAAGGATCATCTGCAAGGAATGGTAGAAGTTAGGAACTTGAAGGGTGACAAATCTAGGTAAATTCCCCTCAGCAGCTGCATTTTCACACTGTCTACTCAAACTATTTTCTACACTGGAATTTCAGAAGACTTGGTAAGTCAATTAAGACCGGCAGTACAAATTTGGCCAGGTCAGCATCAGGGGAATGAAGAACAGCCACACAGCTCTCAGTTCTCAGTACCTGCACCACGGGGCAAGTGGCTACAAAGGACTGTGGGCTCAGAGTCACAGACTCAATTTGTGAGCTGAAAACTTTGCATATTTTGATTCTATTTGTTTTTGTCATTATAAGTAGATGAGGCAGCACTGAGAGACATGGCTTAGTGCTGGACTTTGTAGTGATGGTTTTATGGTTGGACTTGATGATCTTAGAGGTCTTTTCCAACCTAAATATTTCTATGATTCTGTATTGTTGCAGAGAATTCTACTTCTGTGCAAGTTACTTTGTAACATTTACATTACACAAACTTTTGAGCTTTTGGAAAAAATCTCATATAAATGTTGAGAATATTTTTGTCATCTACAAGCTAGCTACAGTGCATCACTGCAAGATGGCCTATGCCATTAGCTCTTCAACTACTGAGCATCTGGAGTGTTCTCACATAAATTCCTTTGCTCATTTGCACATAACTGATATTTTTATTTTTGGTGTTCTTGAGCGGTTTTCCAGCTGGAGCACTATAACAATCATTGGATTTTCTTTATGTTATTTATAGCATACAATTAATCCACAAATGAAAACATGGGAATTTTAAATTGGCTGCCTATTATACTGTTTCAACTACTTTGCCTGATATTTTTGACCATCTTGTTTTCGTATTTCATTCCTATTTTTAGCAACTGGCAAATAACTATTTGCGATCAGACAAGATTAAAAGAGCAGTTCATAAACTTGTTCAGAGTGATGTGGTAATTCAGATACAAATCAATGTGCAATTTCAGTATTGCTGAAGAGATGAGGGTTTCCTCACTTCTTTTTAAGTTTTAAATTTTATTTTTGAGAGTTATATTTTCAAAAATCAGTTGAGTGCTCTTGAGAGTTTTTCCTTATGATCTTTCCTTCAGAGATAACTATAGAGAACAGTGTGAAGCAAGAACTCAGTCTTTACCAAATGCCATTGTTATTAAGAATAATTTTGCAGTTTGACTCAAAGAACTACAAAGTTATGCTTAGAGATGCTAAACAAAAGTTCATCTGCAATGACTGTCTGTATTTAGTACTCAAATAAGTGTTAAAATACTAAGTTTTATATTTAGGAGAGTGGAATTTATCTGGGATCTTTGATCACATCTCCAGCATTTGCCAGTACAATTCTCTTTCAGTAAAAAAACAAGGAGACAGAAAGACTCCAGCAACATTTGCGAGTCCTATGAATGAAATTAGAAGCTGGAGCACAGAACACTGAACCAGAGGCCCTGAAGCCAGGCTTTGTTGAACCTCCCAATTCAACTTTTTTTTTCAAAAATCAAGCATTTCATATGCAGCCCAACTATATGACATCTACAGTTACTCAAATATGATTCCCAGTTGCCAGAAATATGTTCATACTAGCAAGCAGCAGCTGGAAAACATTAACATCAGTGGTAAACCTGGATGGATATCAATATCTGCAAGCTAATAGCCAGAGAAAAGAAATGCTACAGTTGTACATGGCCACCTGCCTATACAGAATGAAATCAATTAACTCTTTTCTCAACTGAATGTCAACCTCCTCAGACTGCTTTAATGACTTTGAAACAGTGTTTAGACAGTTATTGAGAGCATATTCTTTATATTTGCAAGGTGCAACACCATTACTTTGCAGTAAATTGCTGAGATTTACAGCCTCCTGTTGACTAGCACTTCAGCAAAATGCTGAGAAGCAGAATGCACCACTGGGCCTATGAAGATGTGATGCATGGGATTAAGCATGTGGAACAAAAGTATTAATGCTCAGCTGTAAAAACATTCAACAATTAATTAAATATTTAACTACAGCAGGATGAAATTAGAAGCCTGAGTTTCCATTAGCCCTCTGTAACTCTACCTTGGACTAATGTCTAAGAAAATATAAAGCCCTGTCTTCCCTCATGTGATATGATCAAACACTTGATGACTCTGTTAATAAATAGACAGGAGAAGAGAGCAAGACAAGAGCAACTTCATGCACATACATATTTTTATGTTAAAAAAGAAAGATATTAGAGCATAATTACAATTAAATTTTCCAGGAAACAAAGTCTGGAGTTTGTAATGAGGTAATAAGATCTGAGAAAATGGTGTTCTTTTCCCTTCGCTTGGTACTGGAAAGGTCCAGGGTGAGGGGGGGCGAGGAGGAAGGAGAGTAAATGTTACCACTCCACATTCCCATTCAGATGTGGGCACTTCATTAAGCTTGTCCATCTGTCCTCATTTTGAATCAACAGTTATCCACAGAAAATATGAATGCATCACAGAGATGTGTAGTTTTCCTTTAACACCCCACCTAGAAAGATCAGAAATCTTGCAGCTCTGAAAGGGTCCATGCTCCACTGCTGATCTTAATCAGTTTTGAGAGACCACCAGAACTCCAGGGTGCTCTGTGGATTTAAAGGCACTGTGGGCTGAACAACCAATTACAGGCTGAACCAATGATATCTACATGAAGACACTTCCATAGAATTATTGTATAAACAATTCCAAGCTGTACTTTTATTCTTGGAGCATGATATTCCTGGGAGGTTTCTATAGCACTAAGAAGACACATTTCTATCAGATACTAGCATAAATTTGGTACAATACGTTCATGAAAGTTATTTTTTCTATCCATCTAAATGTTCCTAAGATGTAAACTTTCAACTCTACTTTAAATGCAAAAAGAAAATAATATGTATGCAATCTTACCATTTTTTTTTTTTCCTTGAGAATCTACAGGACTTTGGATCTCAGCTCGAACTAGGTATTTGGTGTCATGGGGTCACAGTGTATAGTAGACTTAGAAGCCTTAACAACCTATATTTGTTAATGCATTCCATGCAAGTGGGACATAAAAACTGTTATATAGTTCTTTCCAGGCTATGCTTTAATTCTTTCCTACAGCAGTGTTTTTTATTAAGGCATTGGGGTGCTACTCTGGATATTTCATAATTACCAAGAAAATCTCTTATGTAGAATCTGCAAGTTGAAGGTACAGAGGAAAGTTAAGCCACAGATTTAAACTAAGACTAGCCAGAACATAAAGTACTGGAGTGTGAGTTATTACTGTAATTCAGAAAATTAAGTAATATGCTATTTTCCATACTGAGGGTGGTCTAATAGGAAATGTTTAACAAACAATGCCAGGATAAGGTTACTAAATTGGTCCTTATGTTTTTCTGATTATTCAAATATTGTGTAAGTATTTGACAAATGGTTGACATCTTTGC
Organism: Margarornis squamiger; assembly: GCA_035222235.1. NCBI lineage: Eukaryota > Metazoa > Chordata > Aves > Passeriformes > Furnariidae > Margarornis > Margarornis squamiger. The sequence goes on from JAWWTY010000077.1 coordinate 75,331,127, forward strand.
AGCCCCCAGGATTAGCAGTCATTTTAGGATGCCACTGATTATTTCTGAGGTCAATCTTTGTAAACGTTACAGAGTGAAACTGCTTTTATGTCCGACAGAGTTTGCAAGAGAAGGGGAAAGGACAAAAGGGTGACCCTTTCCCTACAAAACATTTCTGAAGAAAGGATGTCTCTTATCTGCTTCCACAGTGGATATCGGAAAATGGCAGGTCACCTCCCACTGTCTTTCCTCTGTTTTTTACCATATTCCTCACTGCAGGAATATCCAGTAAATTCTCCTAGCATGCAAGGTAGTGTGGACTATCATATAGAGAAGGCTAGACATCTGTTCTAACAAAGAACCCAAACCAACTTCTACACAGGGCCAGTAGGCTCATATTGCTCTCTTTTACCATGAGAGAGCACCTCAACTCCAAGTTATCCCATGCACGTTCAGCATAGGATCTGTCCCATTTTCCTTTTCATGGTATCAGTTAACATCATCGTCCTGCTTCCTCTGCACTGGCATGTAGCAAAAGACCCCATGAAAGAAGCTGAAGTCACTAGAAGAAAGCACACCCTCGAAAGGCTTACAAATATACATATAAGAAATCTATCCTTCACATGTACAAGATCAATATGCTACCACAAAACCAGCCTTCAATTCTTTTTCCATGAGGTCTTTGCAAACAAAGTACTCCTCACCCCAAGCTGGAAGTGATTTCTGGGTATATTTTCTGTGGGATAATAAACAGGGATAATAAACAACAGTCTTCTGTTCTGCACCATCACCTTATGCTGTATGTCACATTTTGGTTCGTACACTACCTTTCGTAAATAACCCTCACCCTTTACTTACAATGCCCTTTCACTTTTATGAAACACATCTGTCAAGGACTTCAGTAACAAAGAAATTCCCGAAGTCTCTCAGTCTCAGACATTTTTCTGTCTTGCAACATTAGGGGGGTATTATGTGAAACAAGGTTGCCTTATAGAATATAAGAATATAGCTGCCACTATCTATTGACACAAGACACTCTAAAATAAGAATGTAGCAAGAGACAGAGTTCAAGAATCGTGCACCCAGTCCAGCTGGAGAACATACAAACATCTTACAACTGTCTCATTAAATGAGTTCAGGGAAAGGGCATTGCTAAAAATGAAGAACAAATGTCTTGATTTACAGATCTACACAGCATTTGCTGCAGTACATTAAACAGTAACAGAAGACATTTTTAATTCAGCCTCTTTCACTGAGAAGCACATAATGGCACCACATCAGTGCTGCTAAGGAAGAACCCAGGAAGAACACATACAGCATAAATCACTTGTGCTACCTTATACTGAAAGCCCATACCAGTAGCAGTTAATGACAGCAGAAGGGTGATGTACAAAATATTGCTACAGTTACTTAAATCGGGATCTTCAATTCTTGCCCTTTCTTTCCAACCACTGCCTGTCCAGCAGTCAGGAAATGCGCTCAACAACCACTGAGTTGCCCAATGCACTATATGTCACCAAGTTTAAGGGACTCAGATTAATGCCTGTAAACAATAAGGTGGAAGATCAGAGAGTTGCGTATTCATATTTCCCCACTAGGGACATGCTGATACAAACCAGAACTCCGATTTTGCCAGTTTACCAGTAATAACCAACTGGTCCATAGGAATCGTACTTGTTGTTGAATAAAGGTAGTTTGTTGTGGGTTTTTTCTAAAGTATGTACATAACTCTGTGAAATAGCTCTGTGTCAGGGCAACTTCTGAACTGCTCTTCCACACTTCCCAAAGATGCTTAAGCAATTTGCCGCACATGTTTTGTTCCTCTGTTACTGCAAAAGGCCATGCAACACAGAGCACACAGCTCAGATCCCGCTCAGATGGATGCAAAGCACTGTCAGACGCATCTGCCATGGTGAAACCGGGTCAATATGCCTGCAGTTGGTTCAAAAATGAGCTGCTTTGATTTGGGATTTTGGGAGAGGGGCAGCAGCCCATTTCTCTGAGGCACAGCATTAGTTAACTTTCTGCAGCTAAGCAGACAATCAGAAAAAGACTCACAGGATTATAAGGATCATGTATCCATGGTGATTTTAATAAGAAATCTTACTTGCAGTAGAATAGATAGAAGCAAGAAACAGAATCAGGCTTCACGGGTGATTTATTTTAGTTCATCTCCTAGGAAGTAGAATGTTAGTGGTTTGATTTGAAGCCAAAAATTGTAAGCCTGGATCAAGTTCTTGAGGTTCAAACTCAACTATATTCTGCTTTCAGAAACCAGGGCACTGTGGCTGTCTTTATCTTAAATATACCAGTTCTCTTTGATAAATTGCTTATAATGTCCTAAGACAAGTTTTGACAGAGTCATGCTGTGAACATTAATTTCATCAACATAAGTATCTTACTTCAACTGTCCTGTTTCTTTACTGTAGCTTTCTGAAAGAGGAATGTTTATGGCACTTCTGTTCCTTCCCAAGGCCCCCAACATTTAATAGTGCTCAGGTAAAGCAGCCTAATAGACATATATCTAATGCTGTCAATCTTTCAGCCAAGAGAGAGCAGGAATTTTTCAGAATATGTCAGGATGCCGTGTTGAAAAAGAGCACAAAAAAGTTACAACTTTCATTTGAATGTATATTTAAATCACATTATTATTACTCCTTGCATTTGATTGCTACAAACACAGCATGTTCATTGTTACTGTTTATTTTAACAAGCTATTCTATCAAGCATTTTTAAATTGCTCACCACCACCACCATATTCTCTGAAATCCAGCAAAAACAGAGCATTTGGACTTGCAACACCCACGGGATTCTATGACTTATCTGTCCAACTGCACATGTGCCCTGAGCAGTGAAGCTCTTTGTGATGCTATTCTATGCCCATTTGGATTGACCTATTGTCTAGAGCTATATTTTACTCAACTATATTTTATTCAGTGTCCTTGCTCTTTTCTACAAAGTAGAACTTGATAGAAAGACCTGTAAGAATACAGAGAAAAGAGACATCTTTGCCTTGAGACTGACTCTGTAGGAGGGAGATGCCATGGTTAGAGTTTTAGGCTTGAACGAGCTAAGACCAGAATGGAAATTATGTTAAGACTTCTGAGAAAAGGACTCAGACAAATGGCAAACCAGCAGTGAAATGTTTGCATTCCTTTTGCAAGGTCCAATAGCTCTGTTCCCATAGCTACTGTATGTTGAGATGGATGATGTAGCTACAGCAACAAAGAGCCAACATCCATGTTCACTGTAAAATTCCTAAGTCATTACTTAATCCTCATTTTACCTCCCTCCAAACTTCTAAAAGAGGAAAAAATTAGGGTTACCTTCTTCTTTAAATGGATTAAAATTTTCCTAAAAATATTAGAATTAAAAAATCCACTGCAGACTACTGGAGCTATAATATGCTTCCCTGACACAAATCACCTCATCCCACGATTCCCCTCTCCACGCTGACTGGAGACCAACACTGTTTTGTTAAGAGACCTGCCACTGCCTTGCTCGATGAGTGGTGTTTGGCAGTCTGAGGTCTTCCAGGTCCCACTATACTCAAGTGCAGCACACAGTCGTTTATAAGCCAGTCCTTCCATCGGGCATACTCCGTTGTTTCTTATCTCCCACCACCTACTACGATTTTGAAGAAATACTTCTACTGAGAAAATCTGCACATTTTCATAGCAATTACTTGCCTCTACTTAACAGTGCTGGTTCCCTACATAATTAAAAGGGAAATATTACATCAAGCACTGAAAGTGTTGTTTCAAGCACAGAGTCTTTTAATCTTCAGCATGTTGTTTGCCATGTGATTGCCAACTGGATAATGTTTGGCAAGCCAAGGGCATATTTTGTTATATGTATGTGCAGCTAAACAGAAAAGAGTTTAAAGTTTAACCCAGTATAATGATTCTGCTTTAACACACCAATTCAAGCCTCACCAAAAACAAGGATTGTCACTTAGGGGGATTTATACTGGGTCTTTAAGAGGAACAGACAGCACAAACCTTGATTTCCTAAGGGTCCCACACAGAAGTATGCCCAATCGTTGCAAAATCCAAATGTGAAAATACCAGCAAATGCCAGCACCCTGAGCAATACTTAATTTTGCTTCGATGTCCCATTTAAAACTGTTTTTTTCAAATAATAATCTTCATAATCTTAGTCAAGTAGTCAGTCTTTGCTAGAACTCTAGAAGGATTAAGCAACACTTAAGCTCTGATATAGCATAAATTAATCTGTAACTGTTGATTAAAAAAGGCACTGAAGCAGTTTTATGTTAAAAAGTCAACACTAGAATATTCTCAATTGAAGAAAAAAACCATTCTCAGTGCTCAGAAATAATCTCACAAGAGTTCAGAAGGCAGCAGATCCTCAGTATAAATATTTAAACTTTTAATAACAAGATGTTTAAGCAAGCTCATAAATCCATGTGTGGCATAACTACCCAACATCTACAACACTGACATTGCTAATTTTGGTTTGTGTGGACAGAAGGAAGGCTCAAGTAAATACTGCAGAGAATTTTTTTCCATACCCTGTTTTTTTGTCAGTTCAGAATAGCTAAGGCTCACCGAGATACTCAAAGTTGTGATATTTTTTTTTTGTTTTCTGTCTGAAACGTTGCCACACAGGTAGCACATATGCAAAGTTAGTCCTTCAGCGAGTGCTGAAGTCAACAGTTTTCCAGTAAAAAAAAAAAAAAAGTGCAAAAATAATACAAACACAGCCCAGGTTTCAACTTTGTTAGAGGAGATGACCACTCAGGTTCTGAGAAATGACCATTTTGTAGATGAGGCTGGTGTGTTTTCACTTCTTCCCCAGCATTACCACATGTCTTTCCCACACCCTGGGGCATAGCTTCTGAAAGAGGAAAGTTTCACAATGCGGTGGGGGCAAAGCCAGCGCACATACTGCACAACCAGGGACAACAGAAATAGTGCAGGAAGTGAAACTACTGTAAATTCACAAGTTTTCTAATACACAGCTGAATATAGCTACAATCTAGCTGAAAGTGGAAGCAAAGTAGAGTTGACAGGGTTCATGCAATGCAACGAGAGACAAAAAACTCACAGCAAAGAATTTATAAATCACTTCACGGGTTACCCACAGGTTGATATTTCATGTGTATTAAGTTTTATAAAGTGAATTTACAAATACTCTCTCTGTCTTTTTTCTTTTTTTTTTTTTTTCCCTAAAAAACTGTATGAGTTTTGGGCAATCTAACAAAATGAGAGACTAGTAGGTCACCAGGTCATCACTAACTCTGGTGTTGTAATACCTTTGAAGTACTGCAGCAAAACTCATTTAAACATCTAAGGCTAGCTATCAGGTTGCACTACTAGAATCCTCAATATCTACAAATTTGGGATGATTGTAGGCTCTGAACTAATTAACAGCAGAAAAGGAGATAGGCTGCTCCATACAAGCCCTCCATACAAGCAGGCACTCAGGCATGATTGGAATTTCAATCAGAACGAGGAAAGGCTTCCTAAAGGCTGCAGAGAAATGTTTGCCACCACCCTGAAAGCAACAGGTCTGAGGCCAAAAGCAAAAAGAGTAGGAGATCATCAAAATTTTCTTTCAACATTTGAGATTCCAACTGCATACCAGGGTGGTGTGAAACATGTCTGGTACAAGCCTAAGCAAGGGTAAAAGAGGATTCAAAAGGTATGTATGTATTCTGTTGCTTCCAGACCTAAACACAAACTGGTTCTCACCTCAATTTTAACATCAGATTCTGTAAGAATGAATGCCTCTTCTTCAAGCTGTGTCCATGCTACGAAATCAAGAACTACAAGTTATAAGAAACTGGCTCTGACTCATCAGGATTTGGTTTGTTTTATTACTTTAAAAAGACTTTGAAACGAAGAATGCCCATATGACAGAAAACAAACCACAGTTCTAGAGAAAGCTAAGCTTCCTTCCTGCACACTGGCCACTGCAAAGGGATAGACAGGAAGTCCGAATCAATATGACCTATTTAATATTAGTCACAATCCCTGTAAAAGTGAAGTGCAAAGCTGGAAAATAATTTGCTGTGGGATTGCCCTGTGCATGCTAAGAGAAAGGAGTACCAGTGTTACTTCTTTCTGAAAGAGAGATGGAAACAACCTCATTAAAATAGATTTCAATGCCAGAAAATCATTTTTGAGACTAACAATAAGGAATAAATCATAAATTGTGAGTATCCTCAAAACTACACACTTCCAAAGTGTTAATTTTGTGAAATATAAAATATATTTAGAGAAAGAAATCCTACAAATTCAAGAGAACTTAAAACATAGTGCCACTCTCTCATAGAGGCACCAGTCTTATTACTAAAAGGAATTGTGGTGTTTACTCCACCGTACACAATAAAAATGCCAGATCCAGGATTACACTTCCTCTGTTTTTCAATACATTTGTTCCTTAAATTTTACACACCAGTTGCCAGCATAATTTGAAGAAGTCATCCTGCTTATCTGACTTACACATTCTGGTGTAACCAGCATAAACAATGCTTTCTCACAGGAATGCAATGGACTCAGTGCAGTGACAGAGACTCAGTAAAACACCCAGAATGAAAAAGAAAGTAACACCTCATAGGCACAGTCAACCTTATGACTTTCATCCTGCATTTACTTTAACAAATGCAGCAGCTTATTCTAGACCACTTGCTCTGATCAGTGTGTCAAAAATGAAGCTTACATAGGTGGTAATTAAGATTCAAGTATAAACAGCAGGTAGTCTGCACCAATCCAGTAAAACTAGCACTCGGCAAAAGAATAAGTCTTAGTCAGTATTCTGGTAAGGAATCTGCATGAGAGGCAGTGTGGAAGATCATCCCAGAGACCACCTCAGTAGTTGTGACATAGTTTTAAAAAAGTTTGCTGTTTTAAATGATTCAGCTTTGCTGTGCCTTCAATAAAGAAAAATAAATTTTAAAAATACAACAGTGATTTGGACAATACTTCAATACTTAATCTGTATTATTTTGAATGAATCAGCCATGCCATAATGACAAAAAAAAAAAAAAAAAAAAAAAAAAAAAAAAAAAAAAAAAAAAAAGAACTTTATTCAAACAGTCCATTTGGTGCACTAACAGATTAGAATACAAAGTCCTTAAAGAGTCAAATGGATACAAATAGAAGCTGTTTACAGTCAGTGGTCTGGAGTGACTGCAGAAAACCTCATTATTACTCATCATTGACAGTGGTATCTGTGAGGAGATCCGGTAATGAAAAGGAAAAGAATTAGGAATTCCTGATACGGGTGAAGTCATCCATTTATAAGAATTTATTCCAAAAGGTAAGATGCAAAAGTGATAGCTGAAATTGTTCACTGAAGAGTGAAAAACATCCTAAGAAATGACAGTGTGAAAAGTTCATAACAGATCTAGAAGCTGCCAAGAGATAGCTGGTCTGATATACTTTCTATGTTTTCATCTGTATTTGCAAGGTGAAAACTGAAGAGCTTCATGCAGCAGAGCAGGACTGAGCAAATTCAGTTCTCTCCATGGGTCTGTGAAACTCTGTTATATAAGTTGTTTCCATTTTACATACCTCAATTATTGCCTACTTTGAACATACCAAGCACATGGGAAATTTTCTATGTATCTAAATGAAAATATTTGCCAGATGAAATTAATTATTTTCTCCAGCAACGGAGGTAATCCAGAGAGAGACTTGTGCTTTGAGGTACTCATTTGCAACACACCCACCTGTCAGGGGAGGTTGTGGGGGTGTAACCTATTTCAGAGAATTTCTTCACCCACAACAGAATTTCAACTCAGTGCAACTGAAGTGGCTGATGGTCAGGTAACAAAAGGAGCTCCTTGCTCAAGGACATGTTGCACTTGTGCATGCACTTAGTGCATGCCTACTGGTCTCCATCCATTCCTACAGCCCACAATGGAAAAGCTGACGTGTTAAAATTTAAGATATGTAAGTGAGAATTTAAAATAAACCAAAAATATGGAAGGGCCAGTATTTTTTGAAATACTGCAAGTACACAAAAGAATCACTGCCAGCTGGCAGGCTGGCAAGCATATAGTCTGCCAGAACAAACTATCTTTTGCCCTGGCGCAAGGTTTTGGCAAGCTTTGCAGTGTCTATTGGAAGTATATTTCCCGTGAGCCTTGGCAGCACCAAGCAGTCTCTCACCTAATCTGTGTCCAGGCAGGAGTGAATACGGGAGGAAGAAATGAAGCAGAAGAGACGAGGGCAAAGGTGAGCCTATGGTCTAGCAGTGGTCAGGAGCTACCTTGCAGCATGTGAGAGCACAAGAAGCAGGACTGGGATGGGAAGTGACTGCAAGAAAAGCCCTGAGATCAAAAGACATAAAAGATTTTGAAGAAGGACAAAGAAATGGCATCCTAATGGCAGAGATGCCTGTGTGAATCAGTAACTAGAGATGGTTCAGCACAATAAATCAACATATTTGAAAGAGGCTGTTACTGTGATAAGGAATAGGACAACCATGCCAAGCTGCAATGATAATGTTCCCAGAGCAGAAACACAGAAGTCTCAGACAGGGGAAAATCACCCTGCTAGGGACTAGAACAGATGATGTGCTGGGCTGAGAGCCCCAGCTGAGAACCATCTTTGTTACCTTGTTTTGGTTTAGAGTTGGGAGGTGGAGGGGCTCAGAGAGAAAGAAGATAAAAAGGGAAGGAGACTGCTCAAGGCAGCAAAGCAATCCCTGATTCATACAAACAAATTTTGGTCTTGGTTCCAAACTCCACAGAAAGCAAGAATAAGTGCTTGTGCCTTGCATGCTGCCTCACAAAGGGCTGACAAAGATTCAGCAGGTCTTTGAAACAGCTAGATTGGGTCTGACACTGAACAGGAGTTAAAACCATGAAGTTTTGTACAATCAAACTTCTTTCTACCAAGCCATTCTCATCTGTATTTTTTTTCCTTTCCCATTATCTGAGCTAATGAAGTATTGTTCATTATCTTGGTGCAGCCCCGAATCAGTTGCCCAAGAGGAATAGAGGTGAAACAACCTTTAGTACTGAAAAAACCACACATATTGGCAGACAGCAATGGATTACATACACAGGTTCATCTGTTTTTCCACTCACTCTACTATTTAACTCTATTAAGGTTATTTTAAATGCAGAGGTCTCCCTCACTAATGTAGTGGAACATTTCTTGAAGTAATTCCAGAATATTTTCACTGTGCTGTCTTTTTTTTTTTTTTTCCCCACTATAATGGGAAAGCTCTCTCTCTCTCTCTCTCACACACACACACACAAAAAATCTTCAATTTTAAGAAAACATGTCAATTCTTTCATGTCCTCAAGGACTTGGCAAACAGGCAGATTTGGGAAGCAGAGGAATAACCAAGTAGCAGCCTCTAAGTTGTGGACACGAAGGCCAGTGACATAAAGCACATACACTCTGTATCATAACTCCCTGCTACTGAATTTCCGCAGTGGGTCAGTGACTTGATTACATAAATAGTGAAAATAATAGATCAAACCAACATAGCCAACATAGCCAATCTATTAATAAAATGAAGTCTTGTTTATAAAAAATCAGGAATTGGCAAAAGACAATCTAGGAAGGTTCCTGGCTTTAAATACAGCAGGAACCTGAATTTGAAGTTACTGGCTCCAGTAAACTTGGCTTAAATCAGTTTTCATTATCTGCAAATTTTGAAATATCATGCTCAGCTTCACTGAACAGCCAGTATTTAGGATTCTGGACATACAAAGAGGGAAGGCAGTACCTCACAAAACCTGTTTCTAACTCACATTTCTCCGTTTTACTTTGCTTCAAAGAAATCCTCAGATCATTTTCATTGCTGTCATATCTGAGTTATGACAAACATATCCAAGGACAGTCAGCTAATTATCTTCAGTGGATAATTAGGAGCACTGAGGAGCTTGGTTTTCTCCACTAATGGTAAATGTTATGGCTTTTCATTTAGGTGTTTAAGTTTGATTCTTAAGCTACTAGGTAAAAACTTCAACACTAGGTTTTCAATTTTCTAAAAACCTACAGAACAGAGCAAATTCTTCTTTTATGTAATAATGATATGTTTCAGAGCATTTCTAGGCCTTTGGTGTACGGACTTTCACAGATGATGAACTAAGGCTTCAAAACACCATCTAACCCAGGCATATAACTGTAACTAAATTCAAATATCTGCTAATCACAGCTAAGTTACTAAAACCCAGGTCACCCTGAAGGGATAAAAACAGGCAACACAAAGGGAGGAGTTAAAGCATCCTCTAAAACACTTTGTTGAGCATCTTCATGAAATGTTTTGTAATGGTTGATTTTTTAGTCTAGGTAATTAGACAAAAAAGTCAGGGTTTCATTTGCTGTCTAGGAAATGAAATTACAGGTGCCAATATCTTACTATCTTAAGATATGATAATATAATAGTTTTCCTGGAAGCATGGTCAGAGAATTGTAAATTGTCACCATACTTTGTCAGAGGGAATCCTTAAATAGTACCTGCAAGATACCCTGTGCAGTCTTGAAGTGTTCTACAATTGTTGAGGTAGCAGCTGATTGAAAAACAAAACATACTCTGATCTCTGCTTTATTCTTGATGCTCATGATGTCCTTCTTTAGTCTACTTTATGCGTTGTTCTGTGCAAACAATGGAGCTATTTGTCTGGGAATAGAAAATATTCCATAGAGTGAAAAAATGGTCTAAATTTTAATTTTCTTTTAAGATGATGTGAGGAAATTATTTCTGAAGCAGTACAAGTTACATGTACAGTTGAAATGGAAAATAGAAACATTGTTCCAAGAGAAAGAGGAAACAGCCTCAAAACACTTAAATGAATTTTCCATGCATTGCTTCATCTGACCAGTTGCATTACTCATACCACACAACACGTATTGCACCTTCTCACCTCCCAAAACTGCACATACTTCAGTCATGAGAAAGTTAAGCCCACGCAAAGTTAAGAAAATGCAAGACCTGAAAACAGGTGTTTAACAAGGCTTATCAACCACACTTGTAGCAGTGCTAAATTCAGAGATCTTGCTCTTAGCTTAAACAGGTGCTAGTGACTGACTTGTCTTTGACATACAGCATTAATTTTTTATTTCGCTGCTTGAGTACTTCATAGGAGAAATATTTGTACAAAAATTGTACTTGTTAGCTAGGACAACACACACAAGGCAGTTGTTGAGGCCAACAATACCCCTGAAGCAATGCTTCAGTGCTAGACTGCGGAAATAGCTGAGCAACCCAAATGAACCCAGAATTTCAAGGGAGCGCTCTTTATATCCCTCTAATTGGGTGGACACATCAATCCTTGTTAGAGCACCTCAGTGATTCATTTGTTGTTTACTGAGGCATGTGCTGGAAGAGTCCACTGGCATGCCTTTAAGGGTCACAGAGAAGCCTCTTCCATTGAAATTAAAAATCTAGTTGTCTTTAGCAGCTTTTTAATAAACAGGATTTTCATTTGACCCACATTAGAAGCTTGTTTTGTTGAGATTTAGAAAGAAATGTTTGTCCTTGCAAAAGAGCAGAGGGGGCTGTTAATATTCAGATTAGATTTCTGCAGAGATTATTAGCACTTGAGTTTCAGCTCAAAATTAATACAGTTTCTTCCTTGTCTCAAGAAGTTCTTCTCAAGGAGTCACAATTTTTCCTCTCAGAGGCAGCAGCTTTTACAGCCACTGGAATATTTTTAACAAACAGATTTTCCATCAGACATGCTAATGCAGGTGAGAAGCCAGAGTGCTCCAACACCTCATCAGGCACAGGTTCGTACAAGACCACCTGCAGTACAGATGCAAGCTGCCTGGCTTTAACACCAGCTACACCAGGTGCTGGTAGTCATGTGGCTACCCCAAAGCACAGCGTGGGCTAACTTTTTATGCTTTCATGGTGTTGCTTGCGTGTTTTCTGCAGATTGCTGAGCTCTGTGCTGCCATGCAATTCTAGCACGTACCTTGAGCTAACTCAAAAGTAGTGGTGCAACATAGAGCCATCCCAGCAGCACCAGAAGTGTAGATGTGCCATAAAATTCACAGGCAGAAGGAGAAGGAAACAGTTTTTGATCCAGCAGCACAGTCGTGCAGCTTGTCCAGAAGGACCAGTGGGTAAGCTCTCAGGCACAGCTCCTCACAACCCTCACACTAGGAAGCTTCACCACCAAGAGGGCACATGGCATCACCCAGCAGTGGTCAAGCCAGAGACCTTCATGACATCACAGCTTCACCCTAAATCACGAAGTTCTTTTTTCAGCCTTTTCTCCTTGATGGTTTTTAGCATTTCTATTAGGGACGATATGCTAGCCATATACTTGCTATCTAAGTTACATCATATTTTTGACAAGCTTCATTCCTTCATTCCATGTGAGTTTGCTTTACAGAAGCGAAACCCCTAGAAAACAGGGGTCAGTGTCCTGTTCCCTTTGACAGAAGGAACACTCGTTTGCTATAAACTGCATTTACACTGACTATCTGTGCTGAAGGAAGGATACTGGACCCATTAGCATTTGTAGGATGGATTCATTCTCTATAGCGCCATTCATTTGTAGAACTGTGCAAACATAAGGCAGTGGAATCTCCATCATTATTGTCATCTTTCATGTTGCCATTCAGTAATTATAGAGCTTTTTAAGGATGAAGTTAAGAGGGACTGTTAGAGGGACTTGTTAGCTTCTGAAAAGCTGCGTACACACACACACAAAAAAAAAAAAAAGATTTATAATGAAAGATAAAACTGGTATATTTACATCTGATTTTTTAAATATTATTTTTATTCAATTTAATTCAACTGAAATCAATGGAACAAGGATATTTACTCTAGGCAAAGCAATACTGAAACTAGTACTGGAACATTCAGTTGGAAGCCAGAAATAGGGAGCACAGAGCAGTACAACATACTGGTGCTAGTGAAAGAAGTAGGGTAAATACATGTGAAATTCTACAAGAGGTGGTTAAAATTCTCAGAAGAATAAAATTAGCTCCCGGAGTGCTTCCTCGTGAATGTGGCTATGGTGCTGCTGTGAAAAGAGACAACTCCCTGCACCTCTAAAGCTACCAAATTCATGATGGACAGATTCCCACTTTTATGACTGCAATATAAACAAGCAGAAAGCTGTAGATCTGATGGATTAGGACAGGTCCAACTACTCTCCACTTCCAGATAAAATCAGAAAATGCATTTACTTGCAGTTGGTTTCTCAAAAATCCCATCAATAGGCCTTTCTTTTTACTGCATTGCCTCAGGACATGGTAGAAAAGACTTCTCCGGGAGTTTCGGTAGGCAGGAAGTATCCAGTGAGTTACTGTATGAAAAGACAATATGATTGCTGGGCTCACCTCATAAAACACAGCTTTACACAAGAGCAGTGCACTTACCTTACTGTCCTGACAAACTGCCTCATTTTTGGCTAACAGTGCTAACTTCCCCTCCCTTGAGCTAGTGGTACTATTTTCCTTCAGCCAAATGGCTGACACAGTAGACATAAATACAAAGCCCCTGTACAAAATGAAGCTCAGTTTTATAGCCATTTCATAAGTATGCTAAGTGAGAAATCATAAATTATGCTAAGCAGCTATCAACAGAATAAGACATTTCAGAGAAAGTGCTAAGTTCCTGTTTATGATATAAAGGATTTCTTAAACCAGCACTGCTGTAGCAATTTGGTTTGTGCAACGTGTTTTGATTGCTGCTTTACTGATCTAATTCTGTCAAGCAGTACAACCTGGAGTCTCAGCAATCTGTTTTGTAGAACCACACATGAAACAAGTCAAGTTAAAATACCCTTTATCCTTTGAAGCAAACTACGAGGGACTCTTATATTAATGAAAAAAATAACCCTTTGAAGAGATCATAAATATGTATTAGGAATTAAATTGTCGGTCCCTTGATTAAAACTGACGGAAATCCCCCCAACTCTATTAAACGAACATTAAGAAACACTTGAAAGTATGAATCCAAGTTTCCAGTGCAACGTAATACTTTTATAATGACAACCTACTCACTATTGTTATCATTTGCATCAAAAGGCAACATAAAATAAGAACTTGGTGAGCCTTATGCAAGTCTTTTGCAGTGCTAGGATCATAATAATATTTCTTGAAAGGTTTGGCTCCTGGGCAAGGCACAGAAGTGTCAGATGGTCAGAGGCACCCCTTTATTCACCATACCAGTTTACTCCCACCTGAGTTTTACACGTCAATCTTCACTCAGATGTAAACAAAGGGATTGCATGAAAAACCATAAGGGTTATTGCTTGCTTTAACGGGAAACAGGAAATTCATATTCATACACAGCACCTGTGACCTGATCCATTACAGAAATTTCATAGGATATTCTGACTTAAAAGGGACCCACAAAGATCATTGAGTCCAAGTTTCAAATGAATGGCCCATAAAGGGATCAAACTTTGTAAGACCAAAGAAAAGAATAAAAGGAAGCTTAAGATTTGAGTCAGTCTTCAATTACACAAAATAGATGTGGATGTGAGAGATGTAGATGTTCACCAAAGATCATAGCCTGAGTTAACCCTGTTCTGATTTCCCACACTGGAACTCCTTTGCTAGACATACAGTGGTCTTTGGGCATATTTAGCCCTTTGGGTCTGAAGTAATTCACTTACTATGTTTTAAAACAAAAGCATTTCATCAGAAGATTTCACATTTGGGTTTAATCTGCAAAATTTTGTGCAATTATTTTTTAAATTTCATAATGTGATGTTTCCATGTTCTAGTAATAAGGTGGATCATCTTAAATATGTGGGTTTAGATGAAAAACATGCTTAGAGGAATAGCATTAAAAATCTTTAAAATCTTGAAATGAAAGTGTATTTAGATGATACAGCTCAGCCAAATAAAATAGCTTGCTGTTTCAAGTGGGATGAGCCTTCTGGCAGATCCTCTTCCCTTGCAGCTGGTCTGGCTGTTAGCTGAGCCCTGGGTGAGGCAATTCAGCTCACTGAGTTGGGAGGAAAGGAGCCCAGCCAGAAAAAAAGCAAAGCAAAGCAAAGAGGGGCGAGCACGCAGCCAGCCCACTCTATGAAGCTGCCAATTCAGTTCAGCTGTCACACCTGAACCCTTGAGGTGGCAGTATCTAACACCATAGATGGGATTAGCTCTCAAATAAAGAAGAAATTCCCGACATTGTACCTTAAATTTTAAATTTTCACACTATGTAATTTGCCTCTAACACAAAGTAGTGGGACCTGCTTTGTGGTTAAGATTCACGCCAGGCACTTAATTGGCAGGTGAGGACTCAAACATCTTCCCAGAAACTCCTATGAATAAAATACTGCAAAACAGCAAAAGAAGTACACATCTAATTTATGAATCCAAACAAAGACATTGGCTTCATACTAGAGGTACATGATAAAAACCTGTAGTCTCCCAAAAGATTATTTATGACATTTTTATATAAACTTTCACAGTCAGACAGACAAAAAAATAGCCACCATTTGCTTAGAGAGTCACTTTTTCTATAAAAAAGCGTGTTTCAATTCTCCCCTGCCCAGTTCAGACCTGAACCTCAGCTTTCAACGCCTCCGTGAGGGCTTGGACTGAAGACATTCTCTTGGCAGTTGGTAGTTTCCATAGCACAGAGTAAGCAGCTCCATCAGTAGAGGCTGAGTCTGACCCAACCAAAAGAAAATAATAGTCTGCTGAATACAGTGCTTGCTTGTTTTGTAGGAGACAAGACTAATACCCCAGCTCAAATCAGCAGGAGCAATGATTTGAATCCTTACTGTCCAGATTATATATGTCTGTCTTTAATTAACACTCATTAGTCCACAGGCTTTGTAAAATACTGCATACTTTACGTCTTAAACCTCAAAACTCTTAAAAATTGTAGTCTATTAAGTGGCTAGTTACCTTATAGCAGAAAATAGAAATGTTTTTACTATCATAGAATGGTTTGAGTTGGAAGAGAGTTTAAAGGTCATCTAGTTCCAACTTCTCTGCCATTGGCAGGGACACCTTCCACTCAGTCAGGTTGCTTGAAGTGTCATCCAACCTGGCCTTGAACACTTTCAGGGATGGGGCATCCACAGCTTCTACCGGAAACCTCTTCCAGTGTCTCACAGTAAAGAATTCTTTTCCTAATATCTACTCTAAATCTGTCCTTTTCCAGTTTAAAGCCATTTCCCTTGTCTTATCCCTACATGCCCTTGTAAAAAGCCCTTCTCCTGCTTTCCTGTAGGCCTGTTCTGGTACTAGAAGGCTGCTATAAGATCTCCCTCGAGCCTTCTCTTCTCCAGCTCAAACAACCCCAACTCTCTCAGCATGTCCTCACAGAAGAGGATGTTGTAGATAGCAGTCTCAAAAGCATACTCTATTCCTGAAATGTGAATTTGAGTGTTGATTTTAAAGTTCATGTTTATTTTCCTTGGCCTGTCTGTTAAGTAGAAAAGGTTTCTGTAGAAGCAGACTAATTATGCCAGCCATATCTAGTTTATATCTGTTAGGTATTTCTCTACGACAAATCAGACCAGCTCTGAGTTTAAATGTCAGCACGCACATAATATTGAGAATCAAAAACTATTTTCTAGGATATTTCAATCTGTGAATGAAGTTCCAACGTGGTCACTTTTAATACTTCATCTTGCTTACCTGTCGTTTGCACTGCAGAGCTTCATAACACAGCTGATGACACAGGCTTGGTTGGATCACTTGTAAACAGTTTTTACCAAAACCAGATTAACCACCAAAACACAGCTGAAGGCACCTCTGATGCAGGATGTTGACTCAAACCCGGGATGAGCAGTGAAATCCCCACAACCACCCTAACCCGCCACCCTCTTTCTATAGCTCCCACGCAGAGCTCTACGGCAGAGAAGAGGGCACTGCCTGTGTATACACTATTGCACACTCCCTTCCTATCAGACTATGTGCTACTGCATAGTAGTACGTGCTTGCATAACCTGGTATATCTAGGGCACACTCACTTTCCTCACTGCCGTAATTACGAGGTCTGCTTTTCACATGTACAGCCCCATGTACTGAAAAAAACCCCATTTCATTCTGCAGTTTCTTGTGCCAGTTTATATGAGCTTATAAATATTAATAAGACCTAATGCCAGGGATTTTGTCTCTGACCAAAATAATACTAACCTAAGGCATATTTTTTTATGATCTATCTTCTCAATGTGAAAACTGCACTGCTGCACATACTTACCTTCTAAAGATTAAAAAGATAACACTTCTTTCTCTTCAGGCAGTAGAAAACTTGCCTTCAACATTGATATTATCCAAATTAACCTACCATTGATTTCTCAAAGGAACCCAAGAGAAAGAAAAAGAAAAGCAGATAGATGAAGAACACTGGGATTTAATGTTTTGGTAAATGCTTTCATATTAGGATGTAAACACGATAAACACAAGTAGTGTTTTAAATATATATATTATATATATATATATATGAACATCAATCCCAATCAGTGCTACCCAGTCAACCATCCAAATTACAGTGAAATTCTAGTGGCTGACAGCTCTGACTTTATTAGTGCAACTCAATTAGATTCAAAGCAGATAGTCTCTGACCAACAACATGAATAAAACTGGAATCAAGCCCGCCACTCCAGTTCTGCTCCTAAACATGCTTCCCTCATTGAATGGTTTACTTTGAAAAATGCCAACACACTGCTGTGCATGGCTTGATATCCATACGTTGCTGAATAACCTAACAATCAGCAGTTAAACGAAGGTGAGCGTTCCCTCATCTCTAATAACACTAAGATATGGGCAACTAGCCAAGAATCTCATACATTAAACAGAAACTCACCTACAAAATCTGCAAGTGCTTCTTGAAAGCACAAAACTATTTCCAGTAGACACAAATGGAAATTAAATACATCTCAGGTTAGCCTCAGGTAGAAAAAGATTGATTTCAATCACGCAGTCCAAAGTAGCCACAGCATGGATAGCCCCTGGTATTGAATCAGGAATTTCAACGGCAGCAACCCACTTGCACAAAATAGACAGATTGCACAAGGATATTTGTACAGCTAAACACTAAGTCTACTCAAAACCATTTATGAATCAACAAGGATTTTTTTAGAAATTAGCCTAATTTATATCACCTTCAAAGCTATTGCTATTATGCCATTAAGTTTCAGCAACCACGTGTTGAAAACACGTGTATAGCCTTTGTTATACAGCGAGATTCTTCACTCATCTGTGGAACAACCCTGCAAATGTTTCTCAACCTAAAGATTAAGTAACAAAAGATGTCCTAGTGTCTATCAATCAGAAGTACACAACTGTTCTCAGATGCAGACATAAAATTTCATCCTGGGCTTACAGAGTAAAACTTCCAAACACACACATATGACTCCCTATCACTGTCTTGAAATAAACTTGGGACCCAGAAAACCTCAATCATTTTTGTAAGCTTTACTCCCCTTCTTCCACATCAGCCACAATTTGAAGTATAACCTCAAACTTAACAGCCCATTTCAGGACTGATGTCAAAAGTGCTGTGAGAAATCTCCATTTAACAACCTAATCTATTCAGCATCAATAAATTGAATGTCCTCTTGCCAGCTCTAGAAAAGCATTATTTGTGTATTTCTTTCTAGCATATGCCATGTCCTTAAAGATCTTAGCAGAGGGTTTATCTTTAGACTTCTATTTTAACAGAGCTCAGACACACTGCCAGTAAATTAATACACGTGGGAAGGATAAACCACAGCGCTGGAAGATACCTCAAAAGAAGTCTAGATATTTCCTCTTCCTGCCCCAAGGTAGAATGGGTTACATTTAAGTGATCTCTCAATGGTTATTTCTTTTCTATTCTAAAAATAATCATTCTCTTTTTTACACTGCACAAAACCAATGTGTTCATTTTTTCCCTTTCATGGGTCTTGTTTGATCACTCTTATTGTTTATGTGTGCATCCACTTGAATGGTATCTCCCTTTTAGGTGGCCTTTGACCCATGCAAGCAATATCTTTAAATGTTCAATGCAAGGTGTATGAAAGGAAGTTTTTAGATGTCTGTTTTGGGACATTTAAAAGGCAGTTTATTCTACCCTGGTTCTAAACACTTAACACAACCAGGGAATGGACTTACTTTATTTTTGCTTTCCCTTTCTTGTCAACAAAATCTTCTTTATGGTAATTCTGATCACAAATTCCCTATGACTACCACATATTTTCTCTATTAGAAATGATTCCACAGACAAGGACTTTTTACTATGATTCGTTCATTATAAATTATTCAAAACATTTAACTCAGATTTTTGACCATCTTTCATCAATTAGAGAGCAAAGGGCATATATTTTTTTCATACAGACTAAAGTTATGTTTATTTACCTGAACAGTGGAAATCCCATTTCTTGTGCACAACAGTTACTTGTTAGCCCTTGGTGATAGAACACAGAAAGATGACTCCTTGAGTCCATGAAAGGCTTTCATGTGACTGTAAATTGTGTGGTATATTACTAACATAAAAAAATATTCCACCATGTTAATTAAGATTAATTCCCTGTATTTTTTATTTCAGATGAAGGGCAGCTGGAAGGTATTCCTGACTGTGACTCTGTAACTTTGTAGTATAGTCTCTTAGGAACCATGAGTGGATTTAACCATAAATAGCTAAATGCGCCTAGATACATGAAGTTATATTTAACTATCTCCTTAGATAATTAGATCAGGGAACCAGGATCATATGGCTAGATTAATTAAAATAAAACAGGGCATTTGTAATAATTAAGTTAGCTGTTTGGTCTCTTTTCCAGAGCAGGGAGTCAACGAACATCATTAGCGCAGTAGCCGATGACTGGCACTTCAGACGATGGATGCAGTCCCACCAAAGCTGCTGTCTTTGCAAGACAGTCCAGAGGGATCCCGTGAACAGTCTCATTTTATTTGATCATTTTAAGAAGAAGACCAGAGAAGCTTCTTCCCTGGAGAAATACCTAAGGCTGCTCAGAGGTGAGATTTTCAGAGACAGCAGGGTGAGACAGGCAAAAGATTCAAGCTGGGAAACTGCAGCTCAGAAAAAACCCCTGTAAAATGCTGAGAAGCAGGTAGCAGACCCACAGTCAAACTCCAAAAGAGTTGGAAAGGAAGTTCAGGACCAGGGAGGACTGTGATTTTTTGTTCAGATGCAAAAAACCTTGGCATACTTGAAACAAACATTAGTATTCACAACTGGAAGGGCTCATGGGCAGAGATCAGCCCATGAATAAACCTTATATTTATATTATTTTGATATCAAACTATCAACACTCTAAGTTTTATCTATGTAAGGAGTTAATTAACTGAGATGACTAGATGTAATTCTAATGAAAACAATATCCTATGAATTTTTTGATCTTCTTTGGGAGTACAGTGTACAGTACACGATCTAAATCAATCCCCTTCGGTTCTCTGGCCCCCTGCTTGGGGACCCTTCATAGGGACTAAAAGCTATTTTGTGTCTTCACTCTGTAGCTACAAACTTGTACTTCAGAAAAAAGGGACACATATCTGCCATCATGAACTCACTTGGTCTCAACAAGGCCCTCATCTTGATGGCATTCATACTGAATGTGCACAGCAGTCATGTTGTCTCCATCATTTATAGATGTTACGTTTTATTTAGACACAATTAAAATCTCAAGCAATTAGAAGTGGATCCAAAGAAGGGTTTCTTTATGAAAGAAACTCAGGCCAGTATGACTGTGACAGCTATTGGCCCTTATGCAACATGCAGTCCAGAACAGCCACAGCTTGACAGACAAGCTTTGTCTATTATAATAGCAAATATTTCCCCTAAAACTGTGTTTTGGAAGGCTTTTCAACTCACTAATGTAGTTTAATTATGATCTTGCAGCAGTTTAATTAAATTTTCTACAGGTATCAAAATCTAGTTCTTCTTGAAAATAAGACTGACAGTGCAAGCTGTCATAGTCAGATTTGGGTTTGTTGTTTTGGTTTTTTCGGTTTGTGTTTTATTTATTTATTTATTTGTTTAGTCAAGAGCCACTTTTGTTTAAAACTAAAACAGCATGTAAAAAGGAAAGAATTCTCTTTTCTTTCAGTCAACAGAAGAAATCACCTTATTATTTCTTCAAGTGATAAGAAGTTTAAAAGTGTTGAATGCTTTCAGCTGGCTGAGCTCCAAGTTTTCCATATTGTTACAGGATTTGCATGAAACTTTGTTTAAGACCAAGTTCTCATGTTGATATGATCTCATTTTAGTGAACATCTATATTTGAAAGCCATATGCATGCAAACAGTTGGGGTCTAGTAGCATTAGCTAGAGAGTCTAAAATTAAAGTTTTACAATAAGTGGTTCTGCTCTCATACCTCTTCTCATTAAATGTGAATAGCCGCACACATTTAAGCTTAGAACACAGATCTTACTGTGTTCTGCACACCTGCTAATGCCCATATTGCATGCTACTCCTACTGATTATCAAGGTGTTCTCTGAAGTAGGTTGAGTTAGTTCACAGCTAAAAATATGGACTACTAGAAAGGGCAGGAAGGGAAATGGCAACATAACCACTATGATAATTTAATTGTAATACAGATACATTATCTAGAGGAGTATGGCAAGGAAAGGTACAGAGCCAAAGCTAGATGAAAAATTAATAAATACTGGCTTGAAGACACCAAAATCTTTTTTACTGTGTGACACATTTACAAATATGGACAGAGAAAATATGGTATATCCCAACTGGTTAGAATACAGTTTCTAACAAGAAGCATATAAAATGGCTTCTTTAACCAGGAGAAAATGTGCCAAAGAACTTGGTTTTTAAGTAGCAAGGAAATAAAAGCTGCTGAGATAAATAGTTCTATTCTCAGCTTGTAAATTTACTGTCATTGTTTCACAGCAAACTCCTGGACAGACCTTTTACTGAACCACCAATCTGTCAGTGCAGAATTTCCTTCGCTCCCTGTCATTTCTGTGTTTTAGATGGTGAGGCACTCGGATGTTCTGTTTCTTTCCTCACAGGGAAAATGGCTGGAGGAGAGCATGCAAAGCCAGCTCATTTTCCTCAACACCATCCTCCATATATCAACTCCAAGTTAGAACAGAGGTGGCAAGTATTTAAAGACACAATATTTGCCCTGCTTCAATCAAGGTGGATCCATTATGTTTGTCATTTGTTGACTGATATGTTTGCTCTTCTCCAGAATACCTTGGTGACAGTGTTGTTTCAAGAGATGTTTGCAAAAACACCTATAGGTGATTTGCAGTATAGTTTGAACCCCTGGTAACAGAAGGTGCCTCAGCACTGAAGACCACTTTCAATACATCATGCCACACTGGATTGTCAATACAGTGTTTGTTCAGTCAGGAATGAGACACCATAAGGAGTGTCACATTTCTCTTGCTAGCAGCACCAATAATTTCTTCATGAATCTGTCAGTCACTGACTCATCCACAGAAGAGGATGACAGCTGAACTTCCAGTGACCTAATAATTATTCTAGTGCTTATAAAAAAATACCATATTATTAGTTTTCTTGAGCTCTGTTGAAGCTTTTACACATTATTATATGCACAGGAAAACAGTGCACTCCAGTGATATCATATTTCATATCATATGATATCAGACTATCATATTTCAGTGCACATGGCAGCTCTTACTTAGCTTGGCTCTAAAAGTATTATTTATTAAGGTAACGTCATCACTTCAAGGCAACTGGATGTAAAGAATAGGTCACTATGTAGAAATCTGAATGTTCCTCTAAATATCACCTAGGGAAACTAGCACTAAATAAATTATTAAAATGCACAATACTAGTGGAACATCAGATGGCTACAAGCGACTTAAAAGGTTTCTACTGATACCTCTTCACTGTAGGACGGTTTTCTCCAAGGTGAAGATCTCCGAAGATAAGAAATGAGAAAAAAGAACAGCACACAGGAACAGAGAATGGATAAATCTTTCTTACCAAAATTCTTTCTTGCAAGTAATAGCAGATCCTTGAGAAAAAAATGTCTTTGAGGACAACTTGTCACTCTCCTTGAACTCTCACATCCTACATGCAGCTTTCTAGAGCTATCAGGAAGCTCTTAGCTATGATTGCTGGGGCTACATAGAGCATGTGTGGACTGCAAAGAAGGAAAGAGTTTCTCTATTTCCACATTTGCTTTGGTCCACTAATTTAAGCATTTGAATGACAGGCTCAGGGGCTATCCGGAGCACTCCTAGAGAGGCCTCACATGCTCTTAGTGAAAGCTCGAAGTGAAACAAAGTTACAAAGCAACAGTAGACTCCCCTAGATCTCAAACAAAGCACGGAATGGAAGAACCCAGAAAATCTGGCCAGATTTTGAATTTTATGCTCTGGAGAGCTGCTGTGTCCCTTGTTTCACAGGGTCTGTAGGTCTGAAAAGGAAAACAATAGCCAACAGACATCTTTCACCCTCTCTTCACTGACACCAGCTATTCCCAGCACAGACTGTATGTTCACTGGTGCACTGTTTACATACAGGGCTGAGTGATGCTGCTGAAGAAAAACAAGCCCCACAACCTCAATATATCTAGTTAGCAAACCTGCTGGTTAGACCAGCTAGCATATCTTCCACATTTGCCTCAGTTTTTTCTGGTGACAGCAAGAAACCCAGAAGAGCTGTGTTCACACCTCAGATCTCACTGGATTTGCCTCCTCCCACCAGCTCAGCAGAATTAGCAGCAAAATTCAATCATGCATTTACCAGCACTGGCCAAAATACATCAATTTTGCATACAGGAAACTTTGTGTATGAATGGGAGCTGTCAAAATAATCCGAACACCTCATCTAGTGGTGATAGGTTTCTCCCTATCCTTTTCCAGACTCCTAGTTTTATACCACCTCTGGCCTGCTTTTGTTTTTGTTTTCTTTCTCCCCTAATGACATGTTTCACTGCCTTGAGGGAAGACGATTTCAGGAAACTGATGCAACAATTCTCAGGCTCCACTGTATCTCTAACGGAAGTGCCAAAGGGTTTCTCATGGTGTTACTCTCCCATGTTGATTATGTGCTTGCAATTGGGTTGTCACTGTTTTCTCATCCTGATTTGCACTTCTTTTGTGTGTATTTTTCTAAGGTAGTTAGATGAGACACTTGCATCAGTTCTATTATTGTTGATCTATTCTTTGTTTTATCTGACTTTGCTTCTATTCTTCTCCATAGTTCAGCAATCATCTTGAATTTGTCTAGCAGATGCACATCTACAGCATCCTGCCATGTGACCATCTTCTACTTCACCCTAAAATAGTTAATAATAATGTCAAGATGTAATTTTGAATATGAGTCCCTCCTTCACCAACTATTCTCATAAGGAAAACAGTATTAGCAGAAAATAAGTTCATTATCACCAGGCTCTATCCTTCTGCAGAAGTTATATTCTACATGCCACTGAGTATTTAATGACTTTTGAAACAGTAAATAGTCAGCAGTCTCGTGATTTGCCTGCTCATACAGGATTGGCTTCCATTTGTCGTGTAGAGTCATGATGGCATGGATTTCTGCCATTAAACTTAATCCTTGTGAAACTCTATCATTATAGTTACTAGGCTTTTGACTGCAGTAAAATGTTGTGCTTCAACGCTGTATTTTGATCCTCTTCATGCCAATGTATCAGTAGTACTACAATCGCCATCACAACATCATCCATCAACATACTTTTATAAGCAGCAAAAGGTAGGTGGCTAAGGCCCAGTCTTATTACACACTGAGCATTGTATCCTTTGTAAGGACAGTAAGTGTCTAATCAAAATGAAGCTCCTGCAATCAGTCCTATGGTTTACAGTAAGTACTACCTCATGCTGCTCTGAACAACTGCTAGGGCAGTGTACATAAAACAAAATCTTTTGAAAAGACATTCAAATTCCTAAAGGTTAAAAAATAAAATCCCTGGATCAGCAGATCATAATCATATGGGGCACCACTTGCCAGGCTGAAATCTAAACTATGCAACATGTGACTAAAAAGCATGTGGCTTTCCCAACACTACAGCACTGGTGGGGTACTTGGCAGTCTATACCCAACAAGTCAGGCAACTATGCAGCCTACTTAATTCCTATTCTGCAGAAGACAATACCAAACACATCAAAAGAGATCGGTCTCTGACTTGTATCCCAAGACAGAAGGTTTTTATTAATAAAACTGTTTCCTCAGAGTTAAATTCCATTAACTGTACTTAAGAGGGAATTACTACACATCTTGCTCCCAGGCAAAGCCTGACCATTTGACATGTGTTACAAATCAGTATCTCTTTACATTTATTGGTGTGCTGAAGAAAGTCAAAGGATTTTATTTTCAGATTCTGGCAAGCCAAGAATCTTTCATGTTTGAGGAATCATGTTGCTATCAATCGGTTTCTATTTTAAACTTATGAATTTTCATCTCAAATAACACATTTTTATACTAACCACGTTTCTCCATTTTGAAGAAGCTTAGGTGGCATCATGCTTTTAAGGAAGAGAGCTGTGAGATACAAGATGTTGTAAAGAAGATTTTAAAGTCCTTTCCATTCTGCTCTGTTTCCCCCCTTCTCCCTGCCTTTTTTTTTTTTTTAATCTTGAAAGCATTTCCTACTAATGCATGAAACTCTATTATGCTGCATATGGTTTCTATTTTCAAGTCTCTAATGCTTTCAGGAATTTCTTTGATTTCTCTAGTTGTTCCCTCATTCTTGTCATTCCTGATTGACACAGAAGCAGCTACCCAAGTCACTCCTAAGTATCTTTCTTTACTAATAAATCCATCTCCATATATCTGTAGAGTACTTCAATATGGCCTGCCTTTACTGCCCTTGTATGAATGAAAGTAAGGCCTTCAATACTAGTTGATTGTTGTAGTCTTCATTATATTTGAAGGGCATCCAGTTTTCTTACTTAAAGAACTCAGATTTTAATTATTACACTTACAGTGCACTCGTGGACACTACATTTACACCTACCTACCTAAATGAAGACCTGGGACTTTTGCATAAATGTGTACATACAACTGCAGAATCCTCTTCATGAAGATGGAGGAGGGGAAAAAAAAAAAAAAAAAAGAAAGAAATACTCTGAAATTATTTTTTCAAAATTAGTGCAAAAACAGCTTTCCATGGCAGGTTTCCAAATAACTAGTAGCTCAACGGTAGCTGAATATCTGAAAATGTCGCCTCACAGAACTCTCCCAAGATTTCACGGGAAGAATTGTTTCTGCCCTGCAACCAGCTTCTGTCCTTCAGTGCATCCCATCAGGCCATGGGTGGATGCCTGCCCAAGGGAAGAATTTAGCATTGTTCAGACAGAAGCTGTCATGGACACAGGAGACTCTGCTGAAGGACTTCATGGTTCACTGCATGGGGCAAAGCTACCAGTGGAACACAGCACAAAGAGAAGAAACTTCATTTGGAAAATAAAATTTATTCCAGAGACTTAATGTTGAACGATCAAAACACACAAATACTTAAGGACTAGAGACAGCTCTAGAGACAGTTCTGAAATTATGGAGGTTGCATACTCTATTTTTCTCAGGGAAAGGGTATGCTCCAAAGGTATGCACTTCCTGAAATAAACCAATCATTTATCACAGGTTGCTTCAGTGGCCAATGCATTTCAAATGTAAGGAAGCATGGAAGGAGAGGTGAAACAAAAATTTCACCTGATCATTGCTTCAAACAATAACTTGAACAGTAATTTTACCAGCTTCACCTTTTAATGTTCATTTTATTTTAACTGGATATGATATAGTCAGAGGTTCATATCAAAAGAAAAACTGCTGCATGATTGGTTTTTGGCAGCCACATACAATTCCCCTGTATTACACAATCAGATATTTCATACATGAAGCACACAAGAATAGACAGAGCCACCATGAATTTCCCAACATTTTGGGTTTATTCTGTACACAGACCAGAGTTGGTGCTCTCTGGTGAAATTAAAACAGCAAGACAAAAAGAAAATACTCACTGCATACAATCCAGTAGCTAGGAAGATCACAAAACAAAGCTTCTCCCTCATATGAAGTTGTGCGAGACAATGAGTAGACAGCAAATGCAAAAACCTTTGGTCATGTCCTTGCTTATTCCTTTTCCAATCCCTAAAGATTGGAGGGTCTGCCCAAAATTCTCAAAAATACCCTAAATACAAAAGAATTATGTAGGATAAGGTCTCTCCCCTGGAGACAGCAGTAGCAGCAGATGCCGCATCTTCCCCCAGTATGGCACTCCCACCCCAGGCTCTCCCTGCTCCCGTGCTTAATGGGGAACAGCTACACAGGCAAAAAAAATCCTCGGTCTTAGAAGCCTGGCCACCAGTCTAGGTCGTGCCTGGCAAGCATCTGGCAAGCAAAGAGAGGACATTTCGACAGATTTTAGGGCTCTGACGGCTTCTTCAGAAGAAACTTTAATTGGAAACACTGGAAATACCAAGTAATCACCATGCCGAGGGGCCTTGGGGTGTATGTTTTCAAGTGAATGTTCATCACCCTTGAGGGGAAGCAATAAAATCCACTGCCATCCCTTGTTTAGGAGCCCACTGGCAATATTCTTTTGTTAGCTTTAACTCCAGCTTGACAAACACACCAGTTGTCTCTATTCAGAAACTAACTGTCATTAGCTTACAAAATTATCCATTTCCAACAGGTTCCCCCTAAGAGGAAATATATATCCTAATTTTGGACAAGAGTTGGGAAGGAAAAGGGGCGGAGGAGGAACCAGCACCGATGCCAGCACCGAGATGCAATAATTCGAACAAAAGAGATTTCAAGATGTCGCACTATCACACACACACACAAATCTTCCTCTTGAAAGCTCGCTTCCCCTCGGCAGAGGGAGATGCTTCAGGAGGCCGCCCGGGCACGCAGAGCACGCGTGTTTCCCCTGGACGGAACCCGGCAGAGAGCACGTCCCTGCGGCGTGGCTGCTCCACGGGGCATCCCACTGCGGCACGTACACGGCATCCACTTGGCCCTCTGGGGCCAAAGGGACCCACGAACGAACCTGGGGTACCCGGGCCGCTGCAGAGGGAGCCCCTGCTCCCCACGTCCTGCGCCGCCCCCCGGCCCCGCTCCGAGGAGCCCGGGCCGGGGGAGCTCTGGGGGCACCGGCAGGCGCTCTCCAGCCGCCGACCGAGACCCGCTGCGGGCGGCCAGGGGTCGGGCAGCACCGCCGGCCGTTTCCCCGTACAAAACGCCAGATTTTGTCTCGGCGAGGCGAGAAGGGGGGGTGGGACACCGGCGGGGGGAGCACGGGTCCGCGCTGCCATCGCGCACAGAACGCGCTGCCAAAGCTAAGCCGGGGACAGCGCGGGGAGCGAAGGGTGCCGGCGTGCCGCTGGATCGCCCCGATTCCCGGCCGGCCCGGGGCTGGCGAGGGGCTGGGGGTGCGGGGACAGCGCGGGGGTCGCGGCGCAGCGCGGCGCCTTTGTTCCGCCGCCCGCCCCATCGCCGCCGCCGCCGCGCATGCGCCGGCCACAGACAAAGGCGCGGGCAGGGCGGTGGGGGCTCCCCGCATCCCCCCGCACCGCATCCCTTCCAGCACCGCATCCCCCACCCCGGCACTGCATCCCCTCCAGCACAGCATCCCCCACCCCTGCACCGCATCTCCCCCAGCACTGCATCCCCTACCCCGGCACTGCATCCTCACCCGCACCGCATCCCCCACCCCGGCTCCGCATCCCCCCCAGCACCGCATCCCCCCCAGCACCGCATCCCCCCTCGCGGCGCCCACCCGGCGCGGCGGGAGGGTGGGCGCGTCCCCGGGGGGGTGTGTGTGTGCCCGCCCCCCCTTTCCCCGCGTGAGCCGCCACGCCCAGCTGAGGCGCGGGGAAAGGTCCCTGCGGGAGCCGCGTTTGTAAGACACGCGTGTGCGTGGGGGAAAGGCGGCACGGCGGCGCGGGTCGGGAGAGGGAAGAAAAAGGGTCGACGGGAGGTGCAACTTGCTTTGGTGGCGGGGAAAAGGGGAAGCTGGCTGGGAGAGGGGGACCTGTGGGAACCGGGGGGCGGCATTCGATGAATATTCATGGCACAGGCACATCGGGGCGCAGCGGGCGTGGGGGGCGGCAGCGGCGGTCCCTGCCGCGTTTGACGGCCGGTCCGTAGCCACTGCGCGGGCAGGGCTCGGGAAGCCGAGCCCCCCTAAGCCTCGGCTTGTGCCGCCCCGTCGAGAGCAGCGCTCGAAAACCCGCGGCCGCGCCCACGCGCACGCGTGTCCGCGGAGGCAGCGCCGCTCCCGCGCCGCCTCGCCGGGAACAATCCCCTTGTCGCCGGCCACAATGAGCACGCGTCGCCTCCCCGCGCCCCCTCCCGCCCCGCCGAGCCCCCCGCAGCCAGCCTGGCCCCCCGCGCTCCCCTTGCGGCACCGCCGCCCCCCGCCCTGCCGCCCTGCCATCTTCCTGGCGCCGGGCGTGCTCTTCTCCGAGCGCTTCCTTTCCTGGAGAGCTTTGGGCATCTTCTTTTTATTTTTTGCCTTTTTTTTTTATTTCATTTAAATTATTATTATTATTTAAGCAGCCTCTCTTTGGAAAAAGGCTAAAGACACCGAAAAGAAATTGGGCATAAACCACTATTATTGCCACCACACCCACCCCTACCCCCACCCTTCCCCAAGAAAGCCTTCCCGGGCATTTAAGTCTCACGGAATAGCCTTCGGTCCGTTGTGTGCCTCGAACCTGCTCCCAGGTGGTCCCCTCTCGAGGAATCGAGCTCCTCGTAGCGATATTCCTAAAGTGTGCCCGAGTAGGCGGCTCCCGGGCTGCTCCGCTCTCCCTGCTCTTCCCAAGTCACACGCACATCTCCTCTCCCCACATCCGAGACACAACGGAGGGGGGAAAAAATTATAAAAATGGCAAAACTCACGGGGTCTGCTGTGTAAATGACATAAATGAGACACACCGCTTCTTACCTTTTTGTGTTTTTCCTCTGTTCCTCTCGGTGTGTTTGTGTGCTGGGGTGTCACAAAGAGAGTCCCAGGTAGCCCAGAGCCCCCTCGCCTCGCTCGGAGCGCTGTGGCTCTCGCCCGCTTGCTCGCCGGGACTGGAGTGCCTAGTGCCTGCTGGAGCACTGCCGCCGCTACCGCGGCTGCTGCCTCTGCATTTCTCACTCTCTCCCCCTCCCTCTTTCCCTCCCTCCCCCCTTCCCTGTGACAGTCTGTGGGCAGTTCAAAAGCCACACGCACTTATTTATTTATTTTCCGGGCTCGCGGGCGGGGGATGCGCTGCGCGGCACTCGCGCTTAGGGGGCGCACGGACCCCAGGTTTAAATATCAGCCGTGCAGGCTGTGGGGGGGGCGGGCTGGATCGCGGGTCTGCGAACGCACCTTGCGATATTACCCCCCTACATCCCCCCAAAAAAGGAAAGGAGCAGCCAAACTCTCTGCCCCAAGGAGAGCGGGCGCGGCGCGGGGCCGCACGCCGAGGTGCGGGGCGCTCCGAGACCCTCCGCATCCGCGCCGCGGAGGGGGCGGCTGTGCACCGTGGGGCAGCGGGTCGGGCCCCGGCGGAGCGGGGATGCTGCGCGGCTGAGGGAGCGGGCAAGCCGGGTCGCCTGCCTACACCTGCAGCCCTCTCGGGGAGCGGGAAGCCCGCTTGCCCGGCGGAGAGGGGCGGCACGGGAGGAAGAGACTGAAAAACCCCGGGCGTGGATGCTCTGGCACGCTTAAGGAGAGAGTCTGCCCGTTAAACACAAAAGGCAACAAAATAGAGGAAAACAACCCATTTCTCAGGAGAATGGATCTCTCCCGGGCACTCCTGCAGCTGAAGAGCTGGCCTGAACGTCGCTGGGACTTCAGGACTGCTATCCCTCCAGCTCTCCCCTTGTTCCAAAGCGTCCCTGGGGCCGCCACAGTGCAACTGAGGGCACTGTCCACACCTTCCCACAGCCGCTTTTTTAAATCCTGGCTCCGGCGCGGTCCGGGTGCGCCCTGGTCGTCGCTCCGCGCCCGCTGCTCCCTGCGGGGATCCGGCGGCGGCAGCAGGCGATGTGCGGGGCTGGGGCGCCCTCTGCTCCCCGAGCCAGCGGCGGGCAGGCAGGAGCTGCCGGGATGATTCGGACCGGGCGCTGGCCCCGGATGGGTGACCGGCCCCCGAAGCCCCGCTATCCGGGAATGCCGGTGGAAGGGACCCGCTGGGAACTAGCCGCGCTGGCGGCACCTCCTCGGGGACGTTCCGGCTCAAGAGGCGCGATCCGGCTACGCCGGAGCTTCAAAGCCAGCAGCACCATCTTTCAGCGGGAACAATGAAAGCGGTTTCTCTTTTACTTGGGGACAAGGAGCGAGTGAGAGACGCGCAGTAGGCTCGTGATAAGGATAAGTCCGGTTTGCATTTTCGATGGAGACGGAGCGAGAAGGGCGCAGGGCATGTGAAGAGGGCGGGCGCGGCGACCAGGATGTTTTGCTGAGGTCCTTGGTGTGCGGTGTGATGTGCGGTGCTTCCCGGACATTCACTTGTAGGAAAACTATCGGGAAATAAAATGCATTTGAGGTTTATGTGTTTCACACCCCGCACCCGGCAACCTGTAACCGCGCCGAGCATCCATCCAGCCGCTGCCGGCTCGAGGAGCCGGTCCGAGATGCAGGGGGAGACGTGGGGCTCAGGGACGGGCAGCGCAGTAGGAGCCCCCGTTGTCCCTCCGTGGTCACACAAAAGCCCTGGGCGTGGAGGGAAGGAAGGAAAGGAGAGAGCACGGGCACGGCGGGTTCCCTGCGCGACTTGCAGGGACAACTCCCCGTATTTTCGTGAAAGCCTTCACAAGCCAGCCTTTTCCTCGTTTTTATCTTATGGGCTTTTTTTTTTCTCCTAGTTGTCCTCCGTATGTCTGTTTTTTCCCGGTGGTTTAACCCCGGCTCTGCAGATGCTGAGGCTCAGCAGCCCGCCATGCCACACCTGCCCCGATGCAGCATCCCACACCTCCTCAGGCGCGGTGCGGGGCTGGCTGCGCCCTGCCGCAGCCAGGGGAGGGAGAGCGGGCGGGACCCCTTCCCCCAGGCCCCCACCCGCGATATCTCTCCTCTCACGATAATGGACTCGTGGGGCGTCTGCACCGCACGGGTGAGGCATGCAGCATTCTCTGCTAAATTGGGTAATCGAGGAAAAAGATAAAAGGGACGGGACACGCCCTGACACGTCCTTGGCTGTCGGAGAAGGGGGCAGCTGCTCCCTCCGGAGGCGAGGCGCGTCTGGCTCCCGCGCTGCCTCCGCGTAGCCCGTGGGGAGCAGTGGTCCGCCCGCTCTCTTTCCCGGGAGCATCCCTGCAGAGGGAACCGTATGGCCGGCGCTTGCCCCGCGATGGTCTCCTGCAAGGTCAAGGCAGAAAATCCCTCTCCCCAGTTTTATTTCCGAGCCACGAGTATTTGTGAGGCAGGACTGGAAAGAAGTGAGAGACAAACCTAGAGTCCAAAATCTTACCATGGAGTAAGGTAGAGGCGAGCAGAGCACAGGAAGATGTCCACAGAATAGCTCAGTCAGGGTTTGAGGGTCTGGGCTGGGCTGAGATCAAGTCCTGGACCACGGGTAGGGCTCAGGAGAACCTCCAGGTTATGCCAGTCAGGGAGGACCAAGGCTAACAGTGCCCATGAGGCCATGACACACTCAGACTGTCGAGATTGTCCTTGAAAATTGCCCAACCAGTTCACAACTACTGTGAAATAATATTAGAGAGAAAGAAAGAGGCTGGTATTTAAACCTGTGTTTGAAGGTGGGTTTAGGTAGTGAATGCATGAAATTGAGCACTATCTGAGTAGGTAGATGAAATACAAGTTGCGCAGAGTTCCTAGTACATCACAGAAATAAGATTTCTGAATGTGCACTGAGTCATTTGCTTGGGAAAGCCTGTACAACCAAAAGTGGCACAGAAATAGTCATTGCTGTTATCAGTTTGAGAGGGGGTTTGATCCTTTTATTGTTTTCACCAGCTAGAGGGCTGAGAGAGTAACCATAGTTTATACCAGCTAGTATTCTTTTAAATGCATCTATCTACATGCTAAATTATGTATCTCAGAACAGCCAAAATCAAAATTCACCAAGTGCTCACTTCAGTTACTTTGCTGCATCAAGGTATCATATTTTTCTGGATGTCTTGTTTGATAAATGTAACATATTTAGCCAAATGGCAATTCTAAGCAGCCTTTGAATATCTTTATCATAACTAAGGGTGTGTAAGTTATCCTCACCTTTTCCTTTTGAAAGAAAAAAAATGGTATCAGGAAGAAGAAAAAGCATGGAAAAGAAACACCTGCAAAAATATGATTAACCAGGTCTGTTGTACAAACATAGGTAAGTCTAGGCCCTTTGGTGTAATTAACAGTTAGCTGCTTTTCTGAAATGCATACTGTTACTCTGCTGTGACAAACACCCAAGCTACCTCCCACTTCTTACTCAGCTTCCCTTGTTAGTTACTGTATCCCAGTACCCATCCCACCATCTTCCACATTTCAGGCCCAGCCTTGGTCAGCCCTGTCTCTCGTCTGGGTCTCACCTGCTGTCATATTTCCATCTTCTCCAGTAGGGAACAAATCCATTCCTAAGTGGTCATGTCTCATTTTTAATTTGTGTTTTTTGTTTTTCTGATTAATAATCAAGTAATCCAGTTCTATGATTATGTTAGGTCTCACAAGAGCCACAAGCCACGGCTCTTAGTCCGACATTACCACAACAAAAGTCCAAAGTACTCACAAGGCCACCTCCCCTCTACTTCTACGTCTGCTACCAACATCCTTCGATTCCTGTCATCCAGCACCTCCATTTTTGGGTCCGAAAGCTCTTTGGAGTTTTTTTTCAGGAGAAGATATTATTAGTAAGGAGTACCTGTGCTGGGGTAGTGGGAGCCTTTTCATTTTACTCCACAGGAGGAGGGAAATGGCCAGCAAACAAGCCAAAAAAAAAAAAAAAAAAATCAAGTTAAAAATCTGACCAGGGCCACTCTTTCAGAATCAGACCTGCAAGCGAAACACCGCCTTCCTCGCACTTACCATCGCAACCAAAGAGGCAAACCCTGAGCCCTAACAGCTCCGGGCTTTGCAAACCTGTCAGCTCCAGCTGCCTCTGCCAAAATGGCCCGGCCCTCCCGGCCTCCAGCTGTTCCCCTATTCCAACTGCTCCCCTATTTCCGAGCTTACACCACAAGAGGGAGCATTTTGCTCAGTTTATTGGCAAAATCTTGTTTCCCTTTTATCCAGGCGAAGGCAATAACAGCAGTATCCCGTATGTAGAGATTTTCCCAAGCCCGTTTACCCCATAAGCATTTTCGTAATCAGAGGTTTTTTTCTTTCACCGTGCAATGCAATTTTAAACATTTTGCAACATTATTATTCATTTAAGGTAAATGTTACAATGAATAACTAAGTTGTAATTACAGTGTAATTCCCTGTTGATTCACTCTGTTATAGTCATTTATTCTGGGGAAAATCCAAGATGTCAGTGTATAGCATATGTAAAATCTTCTCTTTTCAGTGGATATCATTCTCCTCACCAATTTAAACACCAGCTGCGTGAATTTCAAAAACTGACTGCAACAGCATAGGAAGACAAAAGGTGTTATTTCATAGATTTGCAGGCAAAGCACATAAAATACAGAGCTTTGATCAAATCCTGAAATAGCAACTTTGATAATTCACTACTGGAACACCTTGATCCAAATTTAAGTCTTGACATAAAGACAGAGGCAAGCCTCTGATAATGATTTTAATCCTAACAACCCAAAGTCACATGGCAGTAGACATACCTGAGTCTAGTTTTAATAGACTGTTTCTGTTTATACCATAAAAAGAGACGCTTCATGCCTATAGCCACATAGGGATATGTGGGTTGTGAATCCTGCTTTACCCCATTGTTCCTAGCTTCAGCTCAATCTATAACACAAAGCATATGTGCCTCCCAGGAGGTCCTGCACTAGCCATTGATACTAAAGGCTTCCCTGCTCTACTGAAGTCTGTATGCAGGTTTTCCTAAAGATGGATATAGTTGCTGTTCTGACAATACAATTATCTGGGTTATTTCTCTCTCTTACCCCAGTTACCCTAAAGAGTTAGAGTTATTTATGTACAAAAGAAGCAAATGTGCTCAACTACTGTAAGCTTCCCTGATGATTTATGCATGCCAGACTTCTCCATGACCATCTGTAGGTTAGATCTCGGACTCTTTGCTCCATTTTCGCTTGCAAGTTTTACCGAAGTACCAGCTGAATAAGATATTCACTGTTTGGCTTCTATGGCCACCAAAATGTCTTTCAGTTAACAGCTGGAGTGACTATATCAATATCTTGATAGTGATCAGAATTGGCTTCTCTTGTAGTATTTTATCCTGTTCTCATTCAACCACAAGAATGTCAGTAATGCAGGATCAAGTGCACAACTGACTGGATGATCTAACTAATGTGACAGCCATTACGAAGTATTGCTTAAAAGGTAGAAAAGTGAGGGGCACAGAAAAGAATGCCAAATACCCTCAGAGAAGAAAAGCATAATTCTCTGCTCCAGTGATCTGATTGTTGCAATGAAGGATGCTTATATACTTTCCTTATTGTACTAAAACATTGCTCTGTTTGAAACACGAGTTATTGGATTTCTACCTTGAGAGAGAACTTCTGGTTGTGAACCCCAGGACCATGTCCCTGAGGGCATTGTTAGCCCTGACTGCCTCTGCCAAACCTCCTCTGGGACCTCACCCCACCCCTGCTCATGGCCCAGGACCCTGTTCCAGCTCAGCCCAAGCCATCAGTCCCTGTCACAGCTACACCACCGTTGTTCGTGATCCCATCCCTGTCTCTGACCCAGTCTTCTGCTGCTGCTGACTAAACTTGATGGATGGACCCTGGACCTAGTTTATCTCCTTCTCTTGCCCCTCACTCAGTTCCTGACTCCTCCTCCCTTGTGGGGCAGCCCTGTGCTTGCTGCTCTGCAATATCCAGTTTGTCACAGGAGCCTGCTGGCAACCCAGTTAGCTGTATAAAGACAGCACAACATGCAGTTCCATGAGGTAACTCCAGCTTAAGCCATCTGGTTTACCTGGCACATTGCTCCTTATTGAAGGCCCTTATGATGTTGACACCATAGCACTGCTTTCAGGTTCAAGCTGAGTCATATGGGGCCACTTGAGGAGCCCCTGCAACTGCACTTTTGCAAACAGTCTTATAATTAAAACTCTCCTAAAAGTGCAAATGTTACCTCACTTGAGGTCAAAGTAGAGAAAGGGCAAGATGGATACCCACTTCAAATTTGTCTAACAGGAGCAAATATTCCTTAGACCTCTCTGTTGTTGCCACTGTTGACAACTGTTGACACCACTCCCATCTGGGAAGCTGACTGTGGGAAATCATGGGGCTCATTTCAGGGGATAAAATTAAAGGATCATTTGTTTTTCTTTCTACGGTCTTCCTACTGCTTATTTACTCATTTGCATACCTTGCCTGTCCTTTCCCACCCTCTCAAAATGAAGGCTATCTCTAGATCAGCAAGTGACTGAAACGAAGTGTTCTGAGGATCTATAGTGATTGAAGTGGGCATGGAAAAAGTTTGAACCTCCACAAATGACAGCAGCTCTAGTCTTATACAGCCCCTTTATTCCTTCAACTTGGAGTCACTGGATTTAAAGCTGTCTCCTTACTGCACTATTTGTGTCAAGAACAAGCTGCTTGTGAAGAGTCAAATTAAACAACTACATTTGAGGTGGCTAAAGCTAAAAATATTTGTAAATGTTGAGACTGAAGTGGCTCTCCCAGAAAAAAGAGAGCAGATAATACTTCTGCCTGAAAACCATTATTCCTCAACTAACCACCAGACGTGTCTATAGAGTTGTTGACACCCCTCCTGTGTATGAAAACACACTTCCGCTTCCAATTAGGAGCCAATTCCAGAGACTTATCTGAAATTGAAATGCTAGCAGTAGATCACCACAGAAAGGGCCCACTGTTTCAGACTAGCAAAAAAAGTGTGAGCAGTTATATGGTAAGTTATGTGACCAAACCTAGAGGACTTGTCTTTTCATACCAGAGATGGGTACATTCTCAGAGCATGGACTGTGCATTCAGCGACAGTGTTCTTCATGTTGGAACAAGACATGCTGTCTACTTCCTGAATTCTTCTTTGAAATGCTACACTACACTGATATTTTTATTTTCATGGTTTTACTTGCCAAGTTTAGTTATCGGAGAGGATGGTTGAGAGCACTTGAGCTTTAAATAAGCCTTGTAATGTGCACTACCAGCTGTTTGCAGCTGAATGACAGAGGGTCTGTAGCCACCTTTTGCCTTTATTGGGTGAGTTTTGTGGATGCTACAAATGAAAGAACATATGGAAAGTCCTGACATATGGTAGGATCAAGGTTGTTGCAGTGCATAAATCAAACACACAAACAAAATGGTTCAAGCGTTACTGGAAAACTTCAGGCAGAAAAAGATAAAAGCCAGTGGGATCTGTGAAGATGCAGAAGCTGATAATTGATTGTACTCCAGCACAAAATTATCAGACATTCCCTGTTTTATCAGCCACAGTTCATTGACCGGTGTAACTGAATGATTTCATGTCATGGAAGCAGATGCTGCTTTTGCTTGGCCAGCAACTCATATTTGTTTAGCGACCGGTAACAGCCTTGGTGACAGGCACAGGCTGCTCATGTCACCACACTGCCAGCCTGTCCTTCAGTGCAGATCAGTTAATTTCA
Organism: Margarornis squamiger; assembly: GCA_035222235.1. Taxonomy (NCBI): domain Eukaryota; kingdom Metazoa; phylum Chordata; class Aves; order Passeriformes; family Furnariidae; genus Margarornis; species Margarornis squamiger. The sequence goes on from JAWWTY010000077.1 coordinate 75,368,619, forward strand.
GCAACAGCCACTCAGACTATGCAAACAGCAATTCCAGTTTCTATTTAGTAAGTTCAAAAGCTGATAACTTTCCAATTGAACAAGAGTGGCATCGTCTTTTCTCATCAACATCACTAAAAAAGGTCGTACTCTTGGTAGTTCTGACACAAAGCTCACAGGACAAGCCACTTGTTTGACTGGAAAGTTTTAACTTTCTATGGGGAATACTTTCCAAGTGTTTCTGGAACATCATAATTTCCAAAATAGTCAAAATCTCAAGCACCTTCCAGAAGAGCTGTGACCAGCAGACTACAGTATGACCTTACAGTCTAGACTTCCCCAACACAAACTTCTGTGAAGAGGCATATGGTTTTACTTCTGGCCAGCCAAGTTCATAGATGCCACCTTGTATTGACCCCATCTGCTCTGTGGTCTCAAGCAAACTTGTCTGTTTCAATTTATCAGTCAGGAAAACAAGTCTAATAACACACCTGGAGGTAAGTCACAGTTTAGTAAATGTATCCTGAATTCGATGAGATCCATAAGCCTGAGGTTGAGCTATTAATAAACAAAGATTACTAGTCAAATCTTTAGTTTTTTCTCCATATTGGGTAGCCACTGCATTAGCAGAAGGGTTTTCAAGCAGCTACATGTCTGAACTGAGAAAGTGAGCTGGGAAATGGCATAGTACAAAATAGTGGCCAGTTAGCTGAACAGTTAGTTATTTATAGTTTAAGAGAGGTTTTAGCTCTTCTTGGTAATCTCCCCCTCACCCTATCCCCTTTCCTTCCCTTACAAACCAGAACTTTGGCTTCTTGGCAGAGGTAGGAATTTATACCATCTTTCACCAATGCAAGGGGAATGTAAGGGATCTGCAAGAATTCACAATGTAAGTAAAATTAAGTCAAAATTTATTTAAAATCAAGTCAGAATCATCTTGGTTTTCAGTCTTCCATCTGGACAGTCTGTCCCATTGCAGTGTTAGGTCTTTGTGACAAGGCAGAAACTTTTCCTGATTATACACACCCATGTGCTGTAGGTCCTAGCCATGTCAAACAGAACAGTAAGATCATGATGCTGGCTAGGGTCCTCTGCAGAGTAAGGACCATAAAAAGCATAAACATGAGTGATACCCCTACAGTGGGAATAAAAGAGTTCAGGATGCAACAAGGCTGGATTTATTGGGGGCTGTATTCCTCTGTTGTATTAGTAGATAGTGACAGTGAGGCTGGCTCAGTCACTTCCTGCAGCATGACTGAAATTATGCATGAGAGGACATATTGATGCCAGAACTGCACCTAGAGCAGATGATTTCCTCCCTGCAAAAAGAGAAGAAGGAAGTTGGAGGCATTATCAGATCAGTTTAGGAAGAAGTTAACCTACACCCAATTTTTGGCATGGAAGCCATCAGTGCTAAAAATAAAAATTCTGATTGTCACATATAGAAAGAAAAACTGACCCAGTCATATTCTGAGAGTATATTACTTTTCAATGACCAATGCAACAGACTTACTTTGAGGGATTTCATGGTGAATTTGCAGTGGTGTGTAATGAATACATAGCCACGTGCATGGTCTGAAGCCCCAGTCATGTACAGTCTACAATCTACACCTGGTTTTCTTGTTCTGACACTTCTATTCAGTCTCTGTTTCTTTTGCTTGAAGAAGTTAGTAACACAACTTTTAGTAAATGCTCTCATCTTCTTTCTTTACATGTTATATTTTTAAAAGACCTTTTGAGAAAAAGTTACTGTATATTCTGGCCTGAATAATTAAGCCTCTGAGCACGGATGAAATTCAATATTAGAGCACAAAAGCATAAGCTTTCCCATGTTGCTTTCTCAAATGTTTTCTTCCATGTATAGAAGGAAATACTTGCTAGCCTTTCCTATAGCACAGTTCTGAAAATATTTGTAAAAATTACCAGTTACAGTGTAATCCTTTCTCGTGAAGGAACTAACCTGTAGCCAGCAATTTATTTTACAGACATGAAGCAATTTAGTCACAAGAGCCACTAGATGCCCCAACCAGATAAAGAAACAGGAAGACTGTAGGAAGGCTGTCTTCTCCTGTTCCCTGTAACCAGTGACATTTGAAAAGCTGCTTTCAACACAAAATGCAAAACACTTGAAGCTGGTACAGCTCATTCCCAATACCATGCAATGAATGAAAGATGCTGAAGATTTGCCTCCACTTCTTTCAGCCTTCTGCTGAAGTTAGAATGAGATTTACTTTTGTTACTCACTAAATAGCAGAAATGTTGAGTTCACCACAAGGTAGTTGGGCTGTATGGAGTCATGGGAAGAATATACTTCAAGCTCCTGCACCATTATGATACAAAGGCTGGACAAGAAATTTTTTACCAGGGTATACTAGAATTTATATTATAAACAACAAATACATGTCAGCAGTTTGACTTCAAGTCACTTTCTATTTGATTGCTTATTATAATAAGCAATCACATTTGATTGCTAATTATAATTTTCTGGATTTATGTGCAATCCAATTTTATTGGTTACTGAGACCTTTCCAGACAAAGAGCCTGAATATATTTCTTCTCTCTTCAAACAAACAACTCTAAAAAATATCTACTTTGAGACAGAGAGGGGGAAAAGGCCATAAACAGAAATTATTTCCTTCCCAAGAAGTTTTCTTGGACAATCTGAATCATATATGCTTTACTGATATACAGCACGTGAGAAAAATTGACTTCTTGAAATGCAAGATTTCAACATAAACTGGAAATACATCATAGCATATTACAAGACCTGTTTTGAGGGAACTTTGGTAGTTTTATAGTTCAGTTTTTTGCTTAAGACAGGGCAATAATTAATGCTACATTAGGCCTGTCATGGCTTCATCTGGATGAGTCTTGGAAACCTCCAAAGCTGGAGACTCCACAGCATCTCTCATAGCTTCTTCCAGTGCTGCAATACGATCTTGGTGAATAGTATTTTCCTAATGCCCTATTTGAATCTTCCAGATCATGGCATGTGTCCCTTACTCTTTTCTGCTTTGTGCTTGCTACTGTAAAGAGAAGTCTGGCTTTCTCATCTTCATAACTTCACTTTGTGTAATCACAGACTGTTCAATCTCTTTGTTGTCTCTTCTTTACAATATTAAACAAGCCCAGCTCCCTCAGTTTTACTTCATAGCTTATGTGTTCTGTATCCCTTGATAACATTCTGCAGGACCATCTCCTGGTTTTAACCTCTCTCTTGAAGTGTGTCCCAGAGCCAGACACAGTCCAACTACAGCCTTCTCAACAGCAGATTAAATCAAGAAATAACCTACCTTGATCTGCTAGCCATGTTCCCCCTAAGGTAATCCTTGGCCATTTGCTTTATTTATGATGACAGCACACAGCTGGCACTTTGAGATGGCAGTAACTCCCCCTTAACTTAGCATCATCCACAAATTTGTGGAGGATGTGAGCTGCCTCATCATTAAGACTGTGAATGAAGCACTGGATAATATGGACTGCAGTGTTACCCCCTGAGGAACTTCACTAGTTACCAGTCAGATATTAAGCCATTGATTTCTACCCTTTGAGCCCAAATTTCTACCCTGCTCAAGCCCAGACTTCCTCAGCTGCTGGCTGAGATTAGGGATACAGTAGAAGGCAATTTCAAAGGCTTTACTAAAGTCAGATATATTATACCCACCACTCTCCCCTTGCCTATGGAGCCGGTCATTTTGTCAAAGAAGGTAACCTGGTTATCAAAGAATGATTTACTCTTTGGAAATCTGTGTTGAGTAGTCCTAATTACCTTCCTGTCCTTTCGGGGTTTGGTAATGTCCAGAGGACATGCTCCTCAGCTGCTTTTCCTGATTATCATTATTTTCCATGCACAGAGGCATCACAATCACATCAACCACCTCTGTCAGAACCTACCTTCTCCCACAGACTGAGTACTTCCTCCGTGTTGTGCTTCTCTACTCATCACCTCCTTCTAAATATGTGTTGGTACACAAAGGGCTCTGGAAACAGGTTTTGTTTGTGGAGAAAGAAGCAAAAAGGGAGTTTAGTACTTCAGTTCTTTCTGTGTTTGTTACTAGATCATCTCCTCATTCATCTCCTGACCTACCTATTCTCTGAGCTTCCTTTTCCAGCTGATACTCCTGTACCATCTTTTATTGCCCTGTTTTGTACCTGACCAGTTTCAGCTCCAGACTCATCTTCTGTTTTGACCATTCTGATTTTGTCTCTACAACATTTGTCTTAAAGCATTGCTCAGCAATATTGTTATGCTCTTATTTCATTGCCTTTCTTTGTTCCCACTTGTACACTCCTTCCTTGTGTGTTTTAGTTCATTGAGAAACTCCTGACTTAGCCAAACAGGACTTTTGCCAGAATTCCCAGTCTTCCTGTACAACAGGATAGTTTGTTCCTAAGCTCTCAAAAAGTTTTCTTTAAAAATTAGCCAGTTTTCCTGGGCACTTTTCCCCTTCATGGCTGCTTCCCAGGGCTGTCTGCCTAGCAATTCTCTAAAAATAAGCCAAAATCTGCTCTCCTGAAATGCAAAAATCCTAATCCTGCTGCTTTCCTTCCCAGCCTTCCTTCAGATCCTGAACTCAATCATCATGTGGCTACTGCAACCCAAGCTGCCAACCATGGCAGCCTTTTCCACTAGCTCTTCACAGTTTGTGAGCAATAGGTCTGGGAGAGCATTACCTCTGGTTGAGCCTCTAACATTTCTGTGTTGTGAAATTATCACCAACACAATCTAGGGTTTTTCTGGAATGTTGCCATGTTGTTGATCTCTAGAGGGTTAAAAAACACATAAGGATGAGGGTATAAATGAAGAGACCTTTACTAGTCATTTTAGAAAACCTCATCTGCTATGTCCTCTTGGTCAGGCAGTTCTTATGGACTCGGTATACCCCCCTCCTCTGTTCTTGACCCAGGGACATGCTCAATTTCATTGTGTTTCTTCATTACTGCTTTTTCTACACTCCTTCCTTGTCTGTTTTCACTCACTGAGAAACTCAACAAGCATGTTCTTCAGCTTTATACTGGAGTACTGGACACTCTGACTTTTAATAAGCCTCCCTTCTCTTCTTCCCTGCTCATTCTTCCTACAAGACTTGTCTTTACTCATGCCTGATCATGGGCTTCTGATACTGTTCAGCAGGGATTTCAGTTGTACAGGGGGAGAATACAGGATCCACATTCAAGTTGTGCAAACTTGATGCCTGTTTGTAGCTACCTTACTTTTCACCTTCACAAGTTATGCAAAACCTGATGTGTTAAATGTTGTTTCATATTTTGGAGTGAAAAGAAATCTAGGACCTGTCCTTCTTATGCTTCTTCAATCAGGGATAGATGAAGTTGTGAACTGAAAGAGGACAACAGAGCTGTTCCCTGTGACATGGCTCACAAACACAGACAAGGTGTGAAATGAGTCACCAAACAAGCCCCAGCATTCAGATTCAGTTTTCAACCCACACCTACATTTGCACCCTGGAAAACACAGTAATGCTTAAAACAACGACTTTGCCTACACTGTGACACTATAGCTACGCTGCACATATGAACATTCAGGCTGAGGAAGAGAAGAAAGAGAACTTCGTCTCAACTTCAAAGTAGTCAGCACATTCCTTTAACTCAGGAAACTCTCATAAAAATGTAAATACATCCTATTTCCTATTGTATTCAGTACTGCCTATATACATACAGCAGTACAGTTCACAGCAATCTTTTATAGAGCTCCAGCCAAGTTAAATGCTTTTGAAATGCTAATGAACACAATGAAACAATTCTTCATAACCCAAAACACTGCCATGCACTCAATGAAAGGAAAGCATCCTTAGGAGAAGCTGGCTATTCCCCTTCACATGGGAAACACTGTACATGTTTGGTCTTTTAGAATTGTAAGTGGGAATCCAGAGCCACCTTCAAGTTAGTACTCATGTGGATTTTGTTATATGCCTGATTATTTATAAAGCAGATAATTTAAAATGTGTTTCAGCTACAAATAAGGAAAATTATGCTTGCAGTCCATGTAGTAAGCTGTAAGTAAGACTGCATGTGGCTTGCATATCCCTCTTGAATTTGTGATGCCAAACAAATTTCCTTTCCAATGTGTATAGGAATGCAGCATTGTTATGGAAAAGGTACAAATACGTGTATGAATAAGCAAATATCCCCTGAAACATTAAGAATCACTAATGTCAATGAAAAGGCATTTAAAATTACTTTGGATTTCTTGTCTCACTTTTAGGGAGAATGACAGTTGTGGAGAGTTCATGTTTTCTGTGTTTGCTATTTGCTGAAAAGCCAAAAAGCTTTCTGGACTCCAGGTTACAGGACGATGTTGACAGTGCCACTGTTGATTTTCTATATGAATCAAGATTTGTATGGAAAATAAAATGTTTGCAAGCAGAAATGCAAAATATAAACTCCTTTCCCCCCTCCACTCCACAATGTTGAACCTATTGGCCAGTTTTATCCAACAGTGACAGCAGAGATCTCACATGAAAAGTTTGCGTGTGTTCATTCCTAGAGGGACTCCAGTTTTGTTCCACTTTAGAGAAAGGCTGTAATTTGAACTTGCACCTCAAGGACATAAGAAAGTGCTCATATGACCATTCTGAACACCTGGGGTTTAGGAAAAATTCGGACACATCCATAGATAGAGAGTTGAGTCAGGAGGCAAAAAGTTATTAAGGGCACGTTAAGAATGTTTCTCTTATGGCATGTGTACATAGCAAGTCAGCGTCTCACGTAAACGAGACCAGATGTGCTGCACAGATGTTGGATGGTCAGATTTTACTGCACACGTGCTTTGCAGTTGCTGTGTGCACATACAGCACAACATGTGTGTGGTACGCACTGAACATCAGCTACAGCGATATGGAAAACAAACTTCCACTTGTTACAGTAACTTCAAATGCTCACTGAGTTCCTTGTTTCCTTGCACAAAGCTGTTTCTCTTGATACTTTAAATCTAGCAGGGCCAGCAGGAGGATCACTTCCTTCAAACACTGTGAAGCTCTGTATTGCATAATTCTCATAGCTTCCCAGTTGGCTCCTGACTTTTAGATGGAATCACAGAGTACCACAAACTTGAGTGCTACAAATATCACCCACTGCTGTCAAAGGAGTTCAAGGCAATGTAGTTCTAAGTCCAGGATGGTGGGTGGTCTCTTAGCTTTCTGAACTGTGTGAACACTCTCCAGTAGTGTCTTAAGCAAAATAAAGGATTTGTCATGTGTTTGGTCCCCGCTTTGAATAATCATGCATAGCTTTCAGATTGCCTCCCCAGAAATAAGCAGAGCAGCACTATGTACTGCACTAATGCATCCCACTCCAAAGGAAACTGGAGAGCCCCCCAGCTGGTTTAATCTTGGTGAGAAGTACCCTGGGAAAGAGTAGATCAGCACTGTTCTATGCATCAGGCATTGCTAGAAATGGCATTACCAGAAAGCTGCATGCTTCTGCACATTTACGAATCTAAAAATCATCACACTAGGACCAGTTTTGATCAGAGGGAAAGTACTTATTTCAACTATTTAAAATTTTAATGAGCTTTTGAAGGAGTAGAATGTTTAATTTATCCTTAGGTTCTACAAAAATAGCCATTACAGATTTCAAATTTCCCTCTGTTTGAATCTTACAGCTTTTGCTTTCTATTTTAAGCTCATGCAAGTAGGGCCAAAACCAACTCTCAACTAATTCAAACATTCCAGGCTGCCTGCCAGGCTAAGCAGTGGTTCTATGCTTCTAGAGCACTATCTGATAGCTAATCCTAACTTCCAGTTTTGGGAGTACTGCAAAAGATGCACAGATGAATATTGTCTGTCTGTCCTGGGTTCTTGCTATGCTCAGGCTTACCCAGCCTTATCGTGGGGTGGGAATCCTGGAAAAATCATTGTACTGTGCATTCAATCTTCCACACACAGGAAGTAAGCAAATGTTCCCATTTTCTATTTCTTGGTCAAATGAAAGCTATATGGCATAGTTTGTAAGACCAAGAGTACTGGCCACAGAAAATTCATTGCCTTTTCTCCCAAAAATCACAGAATCATGGAATATCTTGAGTTGGAAAGACCCCAAAGGATCATGGAGTCCAATTCCCTGCTCCTTGCAGAACTACATAATGCTGAACTGTATAACTAACAGCATTGTCCAGCAAGTCCTTAAGCTCTGGTAGGCTTGGTGCCATGATCCCTTCCCTGGGCTGCCTGTTCCAGTGATGAATTACCATTTCAGTGAAGAACCTTTTCCTGCTGTGCAGTCTGCACTTCCCCAATGCAGCTTCATTGCCTTTCCTTGCATCCTATTACTGGCCACCAGAGAGAGGGGATCACCACCTCTCCCTCCACTGCCCCCTGAGGAACTTGTAGCCTGTGGTGAGAGCACCCTCAGCCTTTTCTTCTCCAAGCTGAACAAACGAGGTCACCTCAGCTGCTCCTCAAAAATCTTGCCCTCAAGGTCTCTCACCACCTTAGTTGCCCTCCAGTGTACACACCCTAAAAGTCTGATGTCCTGAATGGGTTAGTTCTCAAATCCTTCACTGATACTATAACTGGAATTAGTTGAGGCAGTGCAGCTTTCCCTGAGAGAGAGAGACTGTGAGGCATCTCATTTTGTCAGTCCAAATCATTGCTTATTAGCCAAGCTGAAAGGAGTCAGAACAACAGATAACTCAGAATCTGGCAATCAGAGAAAGAAAAGAGCCATTTTTAAAAAATTCAGATTATTCAGTCCTTCCTAAAATGACTGCATGCACTGCTATTGGAAGTGCATTTTGTTTTACAGGAATGTAGTGGTTATAGTCAATCCCTTAACATCTTTATAGTTTCAGTCCAACTAACACTCACCAGAACTAAATGAGACCTGAGCAAGGTCATAGCAGTACATTCATTAATAGAACAGGAGTCTATTTGGGAAGTGTGAAACATTCTGAGATTCCTCAATTGTATTTAAAAATTGGAACATAGTGTGTTGTTTTTGTTGACATTTGTTGCACTTCTCGTGAACAAATAGTCTGGAAGGATACTAACAGGAAATTCTGTTCACAAGATAAGCAGCTGCTAGCCACCAAAGCTTCAAAAGTTCATACAGGCAGAAAAAAAATTTCTTTCTGTGTCTGATTTAATGAATACTCAGCATTCCACATCAGCCAAAGGAAATGCTTTGGGGACAGTTTTTACAGAGGCAATCAAATCTTGTGTCTGTGTGAAGAAGGACAGAGCTTGCCATTTGTTTGTGAAATAACAGTTTCAAAGGTTATATTTTCACCACAAAAATCTTGAACTGTTGTCATTCAAAAATACTGGAGAACCAGCCTATTTTGTAACTTTCTGTTTAATTTCTGGAAAGAGACGTGATCCAGACCATGTCATTGTTTTCATATTGGAAACCTTCACGATTTTAATGCATATTTCTTGAAAAGTGTTCTGGTCTGGCTTATAATCATCTACAAAGCATGTAACAGAACTGCTTCAGTCTTTTAGTCCTCTGTTTGTGGTCCACAGATGTTAAAGCTTTCAAGTAAATCCACAAAGAAAAGAATAACAAAGGCAAGTGAGTAGTAGACTGCATGATCCATTAGTAAGGTCATAAAATGGTTATGGCTTCAGCAAATTTCTCAGTGCTGTGCAGTGAGATACATCTTCAGCTGACATAGATGGCATAACCACATTTCTTACTGCTATGCTAATTTACATCAGTCAAAGGTTTGGAGCTCATGAGTCACTGTTAATTCTGGGAAAATTTTGTTTTACTTTGCAAATATTTGTTCTTGGAAAAGTGGTGTTGGATTTTTGAATATAAAACATGTTCAAGGACTGTTCTTGATAGCAAATAAGTGATACAGTTAACTTTAGCTACTACGATTTCATATTAAATAATAAAAATAAAATTAAAATTGAACAAGTTAACACAGGACTGTATTATCTATTTCTAGAAGGGTGGTGAAATTTTAGAGCCCTGAATTCCTTCCAATGGAAAAAACCAAGCTGTAAGGAGCTTGGCATTCATGAAATCTTAATCCAAAAGGTAGAAAGTCATGCTCTTTACAGGGAAATTGACATAATAACTTCAAACCTTTCACAAACCCAGTGACAGAAGATATGGTAGGCCTTCAACCAAGCTCCTCTTCAGTTCTTTTCAACATAGAAGAGAAGTTATAACATTTGTGTTCTGTCAAAGTTTATGTAATATGACAATGGAGTCTGGCAGCCTAGGCAAGATAGAATAAGTACAAAATGTATCACGAATTGCTTACACAAATACTGTCATTGATAAACTGAGAATTTTCTCAAGTGTTACAGAATGATGGAGCAGAGGATCACACAGGTGCTGTAACCATGTTGCATTCAAGTTGCTTCTGGGCCATTCCAAATCAACAGACACTTGAGTATTCAGCTGCCTTGAACCAGAACAGGTCCAGTAGGTCTAGCCATTGTCTCTGATTTCCCCATCACTAATGCAGCCTCAGAGGGTGCAGCTGTAACTGATGTTGGAAATGACACTCTAAAAAGGGAATAAACAATTTTTCAGGACCATCATGGTTTCAACATGACAAATTATACAAATACATATATATTTATTGTAGTTTCAAAATTTTTCATGGATTTTTTTTCTCTCCCTTACCAACACAGAGGTTTGGGAGCTTAAGCCCAGCCCTGCACCACTACCTGCTCCTAGAACCAGCTAACAAAGGGATGGCTGATAGCTTTGCATTACAACTTGATGGCTAGGAGAGTTGGGGGAAGGGGGATAGAGGTTTATCAGAGGTTTTTTTGCACCCTTTTCTCCTCCAGCTGCTGTATGTGTGCCACCCACCATTTGCTGGGCTGGTGGAAGCACTTGGAGGGAGCTCCCCTGGCTCGGCCCCAAAACTCCACACACTGTGCTGTTCTTCACAGCGAGAGCAGTCACCACTACCTGGATTTGCTACAGACTCCTTGAGGGCCAACACCATCTGCAGAGAGGTTGCTAACCCCCAGCCCCCAACACTTTTGGACAAAGGATGAGGAGAGGGTCTCTACAATGCCCACAGGAAAGGTTACAATTTGTTCCCTGTGCCTCCATTCCCACATGAGTTTTTGGAACCAGCGCATCTCCCTGCTCGCCCCATCTATGCCTCACTGGAGCCCGTGAGTGACTTTCACGGCCGCTGCCCCCCCAAGATGGGGCAACACCTCCCGCTGTCTGTAAATATAACTACACACTGAAGGGGCAGAGATAGGACTTCATTTGTTTCAAAGTTTTGGTTACAGTGTTGCTGTTAGTTCTGGTTGCTGGTTTTGGTTTTGGTTAAAAATACATACATATATATATATAATATATATATATATATATATGTAGTAAAGGACTGTTAACCTTTTCTATACATTTTCTGATTAAAGTCTTTCACTTTCAAAGGTTGTGCTTTTTGGGAAGAGGCCCCCTTCCTAGTCCAGATAGACATCTTAGTTTTCTTTTAAACTGAGACAATCTCTGTATTTAGCATGTTGTTTTTTTAACAATGCCTAAAGTGCACAGAAGTAGAAATGAGTTGTGGCATTTATATATATTGATTCCTGTCTTCACTTTTGAAAATACACTTTCTCTGGAAAAAGTTGAAACATTTCTTCTTTGTTGGTGTATATATTTATATAAACTTTTCAAAATAGAAATAGATGTTTCAAATTTTTTTGAGTTTGAAAGCAGTATTTTGTTGGAAGTGAGGATATTTTTTGCATTTTGTTATGTTTATGTGCATATGTGTTGCATTAATGTGTATTTATATAGAAAGGTTTATATAAATTTTCACTAATTAAAATTCACTGGAATGTTTCAAAAATATATTTAATGTCTAGTCTACAGGAAACTTGAATTTCCAGTGGATCCCATTTTAAATTAATCATCTATGTTTTTGAATAAGGACACTTGAAGACTGAACCACTGCATCAAACTTGGATAGGCATGCCGTTTTTTATTTCATCTCCTTTTTCCTGACCTGGGCATTTGTACTGCTTTCCTCAGAGGCAGCACTTGGGTAAACTGAAGTTCCTGCCTTCCTGTTGCTAAAAGCAGCTCTCTGGGTTTAGCTGAATTTTAATACATGGTACATTTTTACAGCAGTCTCACTGGATTAAGTCAGTAGATTCTTGTGCTTTCATTTATAACGTTATTTTCATTTGTGTCTCTTCATAAAAATTGCTGAGGCATTTTGTTTGTATTAGCAGAAAAGGTGAACTTTCCAAATGCTCCTGTGGAAGTGGTAAGACTCCTGCTTTGTTCAATGGGAAAATCCAGTCTAGCCTGTCTCTGGGACCCAAACACAAAACTAATCATATCACACTCAGCTGAGGTGCTGTCTGAGGCTGCCTGCCAGTGCTCTTCTAGAAAATGCTCAAATTCAACTTTCCAAGCTGTCCTTCAGATTCATCCAGACAGCTGACAAGAAGCTTTTTAAGGCAGTGGCAAGTCTGAGATTTGCTAAGACAGAAGGGGAAGGCAGCTGTTTGTAGTTATCAGAGACAATTTGAATACGATCAAGTATTGCCCGCTAGGTATAGAGAGACTGACCACCACAGGAACAGGGAGCAGTAGCTTTTACGGAGACACATTAGTGCTTGCTTTGCTGACACTAGGCACATTTGTGTGTACCCATGATATCTTCTTTCTTCACACAGGGAATCCAGAATATTTGTGAAGTAGCATGTTTCAACTTAAAATACTCAGAGACAAGTTGGCTTTCCCTCCCACTTCCATCTCAGAAATCAGTCTGGTATTTTGTAGGGTAAATTTTCACTTCAGTATGGCATCATGCTTGTCACTGCTCCATAGACTGTTACTGAGCTAACCCATGCCATGTCACATCCTGAACTCCTGCTTCTCAGCAGACCTTGGTAAATACAGTTATCTAGAGGATACCATTTGCTACAGCTCATAGATCATATAAACTTTCTGTGTCCCCTTTTCAAGTCAACCGCATCAAAAGATTTAATTTTCCTGTTCCCTTCCCTTATGAGATTGGTTATATACAAGCAAAACACTGTCTGATGTTTTGATGTTTGCAGACTTCTTTCCCTTGCAACTTTGAAAACTCCTTCCTATGTTACCTATGTGGTGTTTGTTCATCTGGAATTAGAATAGGAAAGCAGTTGTAGCTGTGAGGCTCTTTGTGATGTAGATAGAAATCCAGCTGCTCTCCTGCATCCCTAACCCTTTTCCCATTGCTCATAATTCAAATTCCTTTTGGCTTCAATTTTCCACACTCAACTTCAACACAAAAGTGATGATGTTGGAAGTCTGAGTAAAATCTGTTGAGCCATTTTTGAATTATTCAAGTGTAAAAATATACTGCCAAATGCTCTGACCAAATATAAATAAACAGAGGAAAAAATTAGAACCTTTCTTTTTTCTTTGTTTTGTTGGGAGGGGTTTTTTTTGGTTTGGTTTGGTTTGGTTTTTTTGTTGGGTTGGGGGTTTTTTTAGTTGGTTTGGTTTTGTTTTGTTTGTGGGGGGAGGTTGTTTTATTATGTATTTTTCTGTGGAAGTCACTGAAGAAAGTTTCTCATGTCTTTTCAGACGGGGAAGTTTAGAACGGGAAATTTTATTACCCTGTGTACAGCAGTAGCTCCCCAGCCCAGCCTCATATCTTTTACTTTTCCCTAGTTCTACAGCCTCACACCAAAAATTTATCCCTAAGTGCATGTAGGCAAACAAGGGCATCATTCCATCTGTGCTGTCTGTGCTGACAGCAGCATAATTTGGGTTTCCTCTCTGCTTGATGGAAATTTACCACTGTGCTAAAAGAGGGAAACCCAAAGCAACATGCTGTTCTCTGTTCCAACTGAACTTTGTTCATCCAAACAAAGTGTCTGAAGGAAAGACAGGGCAAGGACACTACCTGACAAGGCCTTCCTCTCAAGCACTACCTAGAGCTGTACCTCCGGAGATCCAGAGGAGATGGTTGATGACTAAAGACAGGCAAAAGTCATATGGATCTTAAAAAAAGAGGGACAAAAGCCAAAAGGTCAACCCAACGAACTACAGATTAATCTGTCCCACTTTGGTGATCCCTGGGGAGATAATTAAGCATGGATTTACCAAGGATGAATTAGGCCTGATCTACCTGATTGCCTCCTATGATCAGGATCTCAGTTTCAGGACAAAGGCAGAGCACTTCACGTCACTTGACTTGATCAAGGCTTTTGGCACAGTGTTGCATAATATTCTTATATCAAAGTTAGAATGTTATGGTTCGGATGAATGGGCAACCATTCATCTAAAAATTCATTCATGAGGCCCATAAGTATGATCTAGTAGGTCACACTTTATCTGTAAGCCAGTAACAAGTGGAGTACTCTGGGTCTTCTCCTGCAACCTGTCCTTCTTAACACCTTTGTCAATGGCCTGACTGCACTTTCACCCCATTGGTAAATGTACCAGATTGGAGGGCGATTGTTGATACACTCATGATGTAGAATTTAGGGCTGTCATCTCTAGGGACCTAGAGGGGGTGGAGGAATGGGATAGGTGAAACCAGTTGAAATTCGCCAAGTCCTGCCCTTGGAGAGAAAGGACAGCCTGGTGCAAGAACGCGGGTTGATGCCTACCTGACTGGGAGCAGCTCTTCAGGAAGGGCCCCGGTGCCTTGACAAGCTGGGCACAAACCAGCAGTGTACCCTGGCCACATGGATGGCCACCTGCACCCCAGGCTGTGTCAACATGGGCACAGCCAGGACATTGAGGGGACCATTTTTCCTTCCCTTCTTGGCTTGTCTTAGACCAGTCTCAAATATTGCACCCACTTGTGGCTTCCCAATACAAGAACAACATCAACAAACTGGAGTAAGTTCAGTGGAGGACGCCAAGCTGCTCAGAGGTTGGAGCACCTGCCTCACTGGGGAAACTAAGGGTCCAAGGATTGTTCTGCCTGGACAAGAGAAGGCCTCAGAGGGACCTAGCAGTAGTCTGCCTGTACCTGCAAAGAGGCCATCAAGCAAATGGATTCTGTCTCTTCACAGCAGAGTGTGAGAGCACACACAATGGGCATAACCTGAAACAAGAGTTGTTCTGGGTGGAAAACTGAAAAAGGACTGGAACAAGGAAAATAAAATTATTTTTTTCACTGTCAGGACCACCAAGCACTGGGACAGGTTTCCAAGAGAGGCTGCACTGTCTCTCTCCTCCGTGAAGAGTTTCACATCCACACTGGATAAAGCACTACACAATTTGGTCTGATCTCACAGCTGACCCCGCTGTAACAAAGTTTGGAATACAGATCTCCTGAGGTCCCTCCAGCCTGAACTATCCTATGACCCTGTGTTGTATTTAAGAGTAAACATAGCCTGTCCTTCTAGCTCTGCTGGTGCTAATCTGTACTGTAGGCTGAGGGTACCTGTACTGCAGCCAATGTTGTGTGAGGAGGCAGATGAAGAAACTGTGAGATAATGCTCTCTGCAGAGTGGCATGTGCTCCCCACTTGTCTGCTTGCCTTTCCCTTTAGTCCCTCCTGCAATTCCACATGTGGGATTTGGACTACTTTATATTCTATGTAACAAAAGCATTAAAGAAAATTATTTAATTATTTTGTAATCCACTAACAAGCCCTGCTAATTCCATAAGTGTAAGAGTAAGATCCAGCTACTTGAAACCTGGGGGTATACTTGTTGACATTTTTTTCAAGAAGAGGAATTTAAGCCAGAGCTACTATTATTTCTAAGACACTTTCCCCTCTGCAACCAGAAGATGACAGTCTGCTTTGTCCCAAAGCAAATTCAATCAAATTCAGTGACATGAATTTCCTTTTTTTCCCTAAAGTCAGCAGTAGCCATATTAGTCTAAGAAAGAAATTGGGACTTCTGGGGTATGAAATATTAAATATCAGAACATGAGGGCCACTATTATTCTTACTTGAATATGACAAATTTCAATATGTGAGCACATCATCATTTTCCATACTCATTCAGAAGCTCAGTGAAGTAACTGGGTTTTCCCATCCACTGCCAGCTGGCACTGATTCAGACTTAATGTCCAGTAGTGGAAGTAATTCAGTCATGACAATAGATCAGTTTGTATTATAGAAGTAGTGGATATGGTTGTAAAGAAGATTAATTCCCAGGCAAATGAAGTTGAAATGGATAATGAAATACTGTAACAATGAAGGGTTGTGTGAGAGCAAAAGAAAACTAAAATTGCTGGATGAGTGAGTGAATGTCCTATCAGAACATGTCTGGAAACAGCAATGGAAGATGGAAAAGCTAAGATCACAAAGTAGCAGAACAAGATCTTTTCTAACAACTTGAGTACCAAACTGGAGATTAAGCAAGGGTTTAGATAGCTAACCAGGAAGATTAAGCACTTAGGTACTTAGGAATAGTGTTGGATCAATGTTTTCATCTTCAAAATGAGGTTTATAAAAAATTATTTCATTAAGAGTTATATTTGCAAATAGAAGTAACAAATATTTTGAGGTAACACACCTAGGAGAAAGCCAACTACAGCGTGCAGTAAGTTTTACTACTCTCATGCAGTTCAAAACATTATTGAGTTGTAACAGTAGTATGTGCGAATGATTAGGTGGTATTAATGTTATCCATTTTCCTTAACCCAAGAACATCACAGGACAATTAATAGAGTGATAAAATACCTGTAGTTGGAATAAGAATATGTTTTCTCTTAGTTCCTTCTAAGTTCTCATGTATTTAAACACAAGACTTTTTTATTATAAAAACAAGAAAAGTGAAAAAAAAAAAAAGGAATTATCTGAATGTATTAGGAAGTGAAAAATATGCTCAATTTTTCAATCTGACTATTAAGAAGCTTATTCTTAAATGAACTTACTTTGGCATGTAGGTCCTCCTCAATATCAGTAGAGTCATGGTGTATTAACAATGAACACAAAGATACTACAAGATACTACAACCAAGAGAATAAAACCCCAACAAGTAAGGTTATATTGCCTTGGAGTGTGTTCTTGCCAGACCTGTTTGAATACTTTTGAAAAAGGGATTTTTACTTGGAAAGTGGGATCTACATGCATGATTTGAAGTCTGAAAACCATGGCTAGGAATGTGAAGAGTAAATTCAGTCTGTTTAGTGAATGTAAGTCTGCAGAACTTTATCACTATCCTGTGATATATAAATGAACTTTAGTGTAACAGGACTTGCAAACAAAATTGCAAGAGTAACTGGATATATTTTGTTTAGTGTCAGGATACATACTGATCATTTTCTGATGTTGTTCCCAACCATGGTTTTGTTATGTTTTCTTCAGGTTTATAGCACTGGAATGAGGCTGAACTAGGAAGAGCTCACCAGAAAATCAGTTTCACCTGAAACCATCAAAAAACAGTCACTGAACTTATCAACACATATGGCTTCAGGTACCCCAAGAGGGAACAAAGAGGCAAGGAATGTTGCAGAGCTCCTCTCCTTTATTACTTAGTTTGATTTAAAGAATTTACTTATCACCCATGTAAATGTGATATTAAAACTATAATGTTACCTCCCAGCATAAAGCCTTAAGGCATTTTACTGATAAGGAAAACTAGAACTAAGCTTAGATTTTAGAAATAAAAATTACAAGTATTTTTAGAAAAAAAAATAAATCTTTTGGACATTACTGAAAAGCATGGCACTCTATTTAGTTTTTGTTAAGGCTAATGTAGAGGTATTGATGGACCCAGTCCATAAGAAGGTATGGTTGATGAACAGGTCTCTTTGTACAAATACAGTGAAGGGAAGGATGACAGTTCACCTCATCTGGATGGATACAGCATTCCCCAAAAGCTTAAGAACTCCTCTTTAAATTGCTTATGTCCCTTTGCTCTCCTTGGTTTTTGTGGGGTTTTTTTTTTGTTTGTTTGTTTGTTTGCTTTTTTTTACATGGCAAAGTTAGTTTTCACCCTAATACAGAAGGCTGAAACAGTCACCGTCTTGTTCACCAGGAAGGAAAAGTAGCACACAGTTCTGACTGAGATGGGTACAGGGTGGTCTACAGTACAGTCTGTGCAGCAAATGGATTTAGGCCAGGATCTGAGCTTTCAGTTTCCTGTAGGTTCTTCAGTGAAGTGATCCCTCATTGTTTGAGACCCACACTGAGTGAGAGTGCTTTAGCAAGGTCATTAGGATTGTACTCATCTTACCCCTGTGCTCCTCCAATCCTCCCACACCAATCTGTTTCCAGACGCAGAGATAGAAACACAGGAATGTTAAGCCAGGTAATTGTGGAGTGGTCTCAGGGCTAAAGTCATTTTAGATGTGACAAAGTGCGTATCTACATCCTTATCCACATGTTGCATTACTTTGAACAGTCCCATTAAGTAAAGACAAAAACAGTGTAAAGTTGACAGCAAGCGGATGCAAAATTTTGAAGGCCATCAAACTAAAGGATAATTGAATATAGAATAAGCATTTTCCAAGAAAATATGTTTACTTGTCTAGCAGTGTCCTGGGTGCCAAAACCCCATTTTTAAAGACAAATGACTCCGCAGGAAAGCGGAAGAACTGTGCAGGCCAGGCACTTCCCTTAAGCTATTACAATGATTGACTCAAATGCTTTGTTAGTTTAAGAGACTTCTAGCAGGAACTGGGGCACACCGTATACTGTTTATGTTTTAAGAAAACATGGACTGTGTTGATTTACAGCTCTCTGTATTTCTTCTTTAAGAAAAATACAGATTCCAGATGAGTTCACTGGGGAGGGGGAGAGAAAGGGGAAAAAAAAAAAAAAGACAAAACGAAAACAAAAGAAACACAATATAAATGAACCTCCACAAAATTTGTAACTCTAGAGTTAAACAACACTACAGTCAGGCAAGTAGCAGCATTCAATTTCCTAGTTTCACCATCTGCTTTTTAACTTCACTCCCTATGTACAAAGCTAAAAGTTTTAGAAGGGCAGAGGGTTACCATTACTTCAGATAACTGGTATTTTAAATATGTCAGAAATACCATGAGCACTGGCAGCAAGCCATTAGCTTCAGACAAGGAAGCAAAATTTGTCTTCTCAGATTTATAGTGAAAAACCCATGTATTACACTGACCCCTGCAAAGGAAGAGTCTTTAGAGAGTAATTCAGTTCCTCAAAGTTTCATATTTTCATCAGAATATTCCGCTACCTTGTGTATCTTAAATAGCTTCTTGTGCAAGAGAATTCATAATAAAGGGAAACAGAGCTCCTACTGCATGAACTCAGACTTCATGCTTCTGAGAACAAATTTGTACGTAAATCCCTGCTTTTGAATGACATTTGCATTGGGTTTGCTTTTTGTTTGGGGTTTTGTTGTTGGTTTGTTGTGGTTTTTTAAATTGTGTTAATCTTGTCATTCTCCCATTTGGTAAGACAAAATTTTGATTTAGGTTCATGAGCACAAAGGCTTTTCTTCAATTTTGTCCAGTTGTTAAGGGATAATCTTAAAACCTTTAGTGACTGTCACAGAGTGCAGTAACTAAGCCTCTGAAGTCGAACATGCCACACAAGATACTTTTACACAAACGACTTAGAATTAAAAAGGAAATAAAGTTAAGCCTTTCAACATGCAGTGTAGCCCAAGTGAGTCCAGGGGAGGAGAAGGGGTGTGCATAAAGGTCCACACATAGGATACATGAGCAGGTCTTCGTTAACAAATATATTTCTTCATGTAGGCATTTCTGAGTGACATCTAGGATAGCCTGACTGAAGGAGATAGGAATTTCTGCACCCATTTAGTCTGAAGTGAGAGTTCTGCACACATGAATGAGACTCGTACCCTCTCTACCAAGTCACATGTATTTTGTTTTGCTCTAGGGAGACCCCATCAAACTCAGTTGAAGGGAGGGTGAGAATTTAGCAGTATGAACTTTTTAAAATTCAACATAGCTTCTACTGTTCATTTTTAATTTGCTGCTTCTTTCATGAAAATGGTACTTATAAAGTAAAATTTAATTTATCCCATATAATTAATCTGAACTAATATTGCTTGGATAGTTCTTAGAAATGTGATATTAGTGTTGGCAGAGTTTCTCCTATTGTCTGCCATGTTCTCTAAAATTATGCCAAGCCACAAGTTAGGTCATCACTGCTTTTATAGACTCAAGTAAAGCTATCTAGCAATAGTATGCTTTTGGCAATTTTAGAATTGCTATTTTAAAGCCCCTTTGCCTGGAGCTATCTAGTCTCAGGGGTTACAAAAGGAATCCTAGACTTTCCAATATAGCATCCCAGACAAGGATGTATCCTGACTTTACAGTAATTGAGAATAGCCATAGGATTAGACCATCATTTGATACTGTGTTTGGATAAGACCCTCAATTTAGATGTTATTCATATCAGATGGGTTTTTTTTTGTGAAGTATATTTAGGGTTTCAATAGCTCAAGCCAGATGCCACGTCAAACTTTCTCCATGCTATACATAGCCACCATCAGGCACAACTGCACCAGCACAACCCCCTCAAGGTCCCTGTGGCAGCAGTAGAGCTTAGCACAGTTCCAAGCAGGTGCAAATTGAACTGGAGCTGCAGCTCAGTCACTGCAGGACTAATACTAGAGCAGATCACAGGTTGCCAGTACCTAATGTGTGACACCAGATGAAGCTCAGATATTTTTTCTCTGTTCATCTGCATTTATCTAAATCATGGACTGAAAGTCTTTAAATGGGCTATTATCTTAGTTAAATGAGACTGCTGGGCCTGTTTTCTAACATTCAGAATGCTGAGTCAGCTTACTCTTGAGTGAGGTCTTACCCATCAGGTCTCTATAGACAGCCTAGTGTGTACAAGAACTGCATTGCAAGAATCCAAATATGGAGAATCAGCTTCATGTAGAAGAAAATATTTCATCGTGAGCAACTTAATCAATATTGATTGTGTTCACTGTTGCCCTCTCAGATTGATCCAGAGTATATTGGCTGAACCTTTTAGATGTGTTGATACTTATAATACTCAGACCTTCACCTTTTAGTGTAGTCTTTAGACCACTATTGAACACATCCAGCTACAGCTCTGACATTAATTGGTGATACCAAATATTTTATGCAACAATTAAAGATTAAGTGTATCTGCAAAATACACAGTGGTCTGCACATTAACACTTGAACTGTAATTATATTTCTTTGCAGAAGCCATGATGGAGTGCCCTTAAAAAAAGTATACGTAGACTATTTCTATTTCACACATGGCAGCAACTTCCAACCAGATCCCACATAACAATTACTTAATTTTGCTGTTAGGTAGACAGCCCACATAACCATATTTACCACATTTTCTTACTCTGTTCACAAGGATAACTAATCAGAAGCAGCTCATCCAAACATATTAGGAAAGAGCTGAACATGACACCTGCTGTGTGTAGTTTGTGTGCTGCATACACAAACAGTGCAGAATTGCACAGTGCAGAAAGCCAACACGTGGCTAATGAATGACTGCATTTGCAGAACAGCAAGCTTTTGGCATTTCACATATACTGAGGAAAGCAGAGGTTAAGTTTTGAAATTATCTGTTTTATACTAAAACCCAAACCAGCAGCTTTGTTTTTGATATGTGTTCTGCTCTGCATTGTGAAGCAAAACTGAAACAAAGGAATAAGAGGGATATCCTTTGTGATATCCTTAGAGAAATGTTTGTAAGGGGCCATCCTCATGGCTGCCAGGACAAAAAATACTGTAACAGTTCTGCAGGGTTATAACAAAGGTATGACCAGCCTAACAGCTAATACCTAGAAAAGGGTGCATCAGAGTACTGATGTTGTGATACGCTCCCAGAATACTTTTCCATCCTTTAGCAATTTCCAGTTTGTTGACTTTCAGAGGCAGATGTCGCAGGCTTTGTATATGATGACGTTTGATGGATACTCTTTCATGAATGTTTGGTTGCTTTTTGAATTTATGCACACTAGTGATATCCACACCACCCCTTGGCAAGGGATTTCTTGCAACCATTGAACTTTGAAGAGATACTTCCTTTTTCTTTTATTTGAAACCTCCCTTCTTCTAATCTTGCATTATGAACAATTCTTCTTTTCCTGGGAGAACAGTGAAATAGTCAATACCCCCTCACTATGTCCAGGCCACTTATGATTTTGTAAGACTCAGTCTCTCTTCAGTTATCCTTTTTCCAAACTGAAGAGTCCTGGTCTCAGTGAGGAAGATCTTCCACACCTTTCTGGCATTCACTAGATCTCTTCTAGTTTTGTTTCATCCTTTTTGAGTTGAAGGAATAGTACTGCACAGCATGTTTATAATGGGGGTGTGCCATGGAAGTATTCAGTGACATACTGATATAGTCTGTCTTCTACATCTTTGTTAGTAACTCTCAGCACTATCCTTGCATGCTGATTCCTAGTGAGCTGATACATCCATGCATTAGTAAGTAAATTCCCATTTGTGAATTATAATAGTTTGTTCAAAATCCATCAGTTACTATTTAAATTGGGAGTGCATATCTTCATGAACACCACTTAAAATTGAATTTCAGCCTTCATTTGAAATTCCAGTCACCCAGTCCAGTAAGAGCTACAAGCAATTCATTCTTCCTATTCTCTATAAACTGACATAATTGGAGGACTTTCTCACCTTGCTCCTTTGTGCCCTTCCATTTTTTTAATGACTGTGCTGAACAGCTGATCTCATTACATCAGCCTTACCACATTTCACTATAATGTACCACTGATGTTCCTCTCCACAGCTAAAAATAACCTTTTTCTCCTATTCTTGCATATTAACTATTTAATTATCTATGGAATTATCTTCTCTTGAATGCATAGGCTGCCTCATTTTCTTGAGAGCTTTCTGGAAATCCAGGAAGACTAAATCAGACTGCACCTTCAAAAGTTCCAAGAGATTTATGAGATGTGACTTCCTTTACGAAGAAATGTTTATCCTCTGAAGTGTGTCATTTCTCTACATGTGCACGAATTCTTCTACTGGTTCTATAATGTAGCTCTGCAGCAACAGCCGACTCACTGATCGAGTTTCCTGAATCTTCCCTGGAATTCCTTTCAGCAAAAGCATCAAGGAAGTTTACCCAGATAATTTTAACATGTTAGGAAAAATCCACATGCTAATCCAAACAAATCAAGATATTTATAGGTTTCTTGCTGAAATCCTATACAGATTATATTAGGAAAGTCATACACTAGCATGCAAAATCTTCTGCATTGTCCTTCATTAACTCACAGTAGTAGTATAAGCAGAAGGGAACAATTAAGAAAACCCTGATAGAAAAGGGATAAAAAACTCTCAGAGTTCAATCTCAGGTTCAAGAGAGGCTGTCTTTATCTATAACAATGATTAGAGATATATTAGATTCATATATTCTTCCAGAATGAGTATTTTCTAAAAGGATATATCAGCTGGAAATGATAACTCCTGTCTTATCTCACTTTGTCACTGTGAGAAAAATATTTCATTAATGCTCCAGGCACGTTGGTATCCTGTGATGCTCCAAGAGGGGGTGGAGGGCACCATAAAGCAGATTTACTGATAAAGGAGATATGTTTCATCTCATATTGCAAATATTATACTAAAAAACAAAGTATTGAGGACAAAACATCAGAGGTCACAAGATCCCACCACCCCTGATCAGGTGGTATTTCAGATGCTTCAGTACTTGTGAACTGGGCTTTGTGAACATTTGCAGAAATGCTGACCAAAATGCTGCAAGAGTTTTTCTGGGCACCCTGTTTTGAAAATAGAATTATTGTGTGTCTAAACTTTTCTTACAGCACAGTGACTTGAATATTCTCCTCATTACTTAAATATTTCAATTAGGATATTAGTTGCTGTCACTGACAACAACTGGAAATGCTGCAACATAAAATGACACCTTATGTTATCTCATTCTCATCAGTGCAAACCTGTAAAGTGTGATTACAATTTGAAAAGAGAGCCATATGTTTTGAAATTAACATTCATTGGAATACTGCTGGGAAAAAATTAATGTCAAGTGACTTTAGTGCTTCAGGGGCGATTGATCAGTGGGGCATTACTGCATAAACTGTGGTGTGTAACTAATACAAAACTAACTAACCATTCAGTAAGGATTGCAGTGGGCAGTGGAAGCTTTAATATTGGCAAGGTCTTTGCTGTACTCCTCTGATAAGCTGGAAAAATGAATATCTGCCATTGTTGTTCTGGGAATGAATATGGTCAGGGACAAACTGCCAAAAGAAAAAATAATTCCAGGCAATCTAAATATATTACTTCACCATTACCGTTACCCACTGGCAACTTAAGCTCCTCACTAAAACAAGACTGTGCATATTCATCTTGCAAACTACAGTGAAAAAATGTCATAAATTAGAAGAAAAATATTTCTTTAATAGTGCTGATTTTCTAAATCATGGTTTAAAATCTTCCTGGAAGATCTGAGAGCATCTTCAAAGTTATTGTCAAACAGAGCTAGATGCTGCACACTCAGGGTTTAAGCTGCATGTATGCAAAAACTTCTCTTCGTGTGTGGCCACAGATCAACTAATGTTGATAATCATCTCTTTGGACAAGCAAATGGAAAATGGACCCATCAAATTCTGGTAAGTAAAAAGACACATCTACCTGCTCAGTGAGTCTCTGAGACACAAAATGCTGGAGGCCGAGAGAGCCCTGAGAAAACATGTCATACATAACAGCCCCAGTCTTGCATTCCTCCTGTGTCTGTTGCGGGTTATTGCTTTTCCCTTAAGGACAAGAACTAGTCCCTACAGAACACAAAATAGAGGTAGAGACACACCAAAAGGGAGAGGCAGCAAGCTCAGGAAAAAGCACAAGTGATCCCACAGAAGATAAACGTAAAAAGGATGGGGTAAAGGACTAAAGACTCGAAAATGCAAAATAGCCAGAGAAGGTGCTTAGATGAGGTCTCCAACAGTGCCCATTGCTCCACCAGATGTATGAGGAAGCAGTGGATGCTGCCAGGATACTCTGTTTGGTCATATGACAGAACAAGGGAACAGAAATAGCACCCACAGTTGCTGGGGTCTCCCCTTGTTATGCTACTTTTTTCCACTGAAGTGGGTGGTCAGTTTGGTCTGGAAAAGGAAAGCATGAATGAGGATGTCAGGTATGAAAAAACAAGGGAGACAAGTGCAGCCAGAACCTCAGCAACAGGGTTGGATTAAAAGGAAAGACTACAGCCTGAGGCACTCCATATACTCCCCTTTGCCATGAATCAGACAGCACAGCTCAGTTTTCGAGTCCTCTGATCTGCAGAACAACATACATCAAGCTTAGGTCATAGTCTAATGCCCCAAATCACAAATCCAATAATGAGAAATTTTTCTTTTAAGACCTTGAAAAAATTGTCCAAGATAATGTTCTGTATTATAGTGGGTTTTCCAGTCACAGGAGCCAGAAGGAAGCTGTTTGGAAAGCCTGGTTACAGTGAATTAAGAAATGCAAAGACTATATTCCTGGTGTGTAAAATGTGACATTTGGGATATTTGTGTTAGCTGTGAAGCTATCTTAACAGTTGTGTGGTCAAGCACCCAGTTGAAATTATTTAAACTAAAATTCTTCCTGTAATTGTACTTGTGGGTCTCTTAGGAATTGCAACAGTTGTTTCACTAGTATTTGTAGAGCATCTGGATATCATGACCAAAAGAAATTGAAATGGTAGGTACTATTTTGTCCCAATTCTTTGCTATTGACTGTGACTATAACACCACAAGTTCTAAATATTCTTTACTATACTATAGAGCTTTCTCTTCCTTATTTGAAAGTGGCAATACTACCATAATTTATTTTTAGAAATAAGACTACATTTCTTTTACTTTTGTCTGTTCAGCTGCCTTCCTTCTGACAGCATTGTCTCCCAAATACATCCCCTTTTTGGC
This sequence comes from Margarornis squamiger, assembly GCA_035222235.1. Taxonomy (NCBI): domain Eukaryota; kingdom Metazoa; phylum Chordata; class Aves; order Passeriformes; family Furnariidae; genus Margarornis; species Margarornis squamiger. Next base: position 75,394,355 of record JAWWTY010000077.1, read on the forward strand.
AAGTATGTGCCTTCATTTACATGGCAACACTATTGGAAACAATAAAAAGTTACAGCTTGGGAACTCTGCCGTATATGGATAGCATTTTAGCTGTGTCTTTAGATGTAAATGATAGAATTAATTGCTTCTTCAGCATATTGGTGAGAAATGCTTTGAGCTGGTTGGCTGAAGGTCAATCTTAATTCAGGTCACTACATTTTAATTTAATGTCACCTTTCTGATAGGCTGGAAAGAACAGCTGCAATAATATTGTCTCCCCAACATTATAAAAGCAGTTGTTTTCAGGAAATGACATAAAATGGAGATGAATTTAAATTAAAATTGAGTCTGAGTAGCTGCAAACATTGCAAATGTTGGTAGTTCAGAATCCAAATTTGGCGTCATCTGTTATGTTTGAGCCTGAATGTATGAGTTGGGCTAAATGCGTGCATCTGAGAACCACATCAGTTTGGAGATCAGCTCTCATATTTCTCCTCTCACTCAATCAAGTCCTAGTGCCCATTCCTTCTCCCTTCAAATTTGAATCCTAATGTACATGTTACCACAGCTGTGGTGTGTCTCTCACTTGGAAGCCTGGCCCCTGCAGTCCTTATATCCAAGGTGCAGAGGAGCAGATGTGTGAGATGGGAGCTGCTACAGGCATTGGACCATATCATCATAGCCAATGGCTCATATGAGCTCACTTTCCTTCTCCGCATGAATAAGGAGTGCTTTGTTTGCACTGCAGAATCAAAGACTACATGCAGGCAGTTCCCATGGTATAGTGAGACTGCAGAAACTTGGCAGGAGGATAAGTCACACCAAATATGCCGTGTGGCTCCGAGCAGCCTGCACCCTGGTCTGCATCCCAGAATCATCTACTACTGCAGACCAGGAAGACTAGTGAGATTTTTCTTTCAAAGCAGAAGAACATAGAAAGGAGCCCAGATCTACCTGTCTGCTTTGTGGGGACCTACTAAGGGGGGCAAAACAAACAAACAAACCACTGGAAAGGGGCCCAATGTCCCAAAACAACCAGCTTTGCCCCTCCAGGGTCTGCCACCCTGCTGTTCCCCTCTTCCTGCTGCATTGTCCTGCCTTCACATCTAGCTTTTCTCTCCTGGGCTCACCTCCATTTCTCTTTGCTAAGACCAGGGAACTAAAATCCCTTTTTCTGGCCAGTGTCTGACACGTGCTGCTGTTGCCAAGGGAGAGCAACCCTTTTCAAACACTGCTCCTTTGCCCTGTGCAAACACAGCACTTAATTGATTTTACAAACAGCACAGTCTGTTTTTCCAAGGGTTATAGCAAACTGTAAAGTTTGCACTTTGCACTAAAACTTAGTGGGGCAAAAAAAAAATAAAAAAAATAAAAAATAAATTCATTATTCTCAGGCCTTGAAGAGCTTCCACGCTGAATGGCAAGAGCTGCCTGTGCTGACAGGAGTGAGCATTGCCAACTGTGTGTGCTGAAAGATGAGGAGTTGTCACATGCCAAGGAGCAGGGAGCGCTTCTCTTCCCAAGGATGTACTTGTGTGTTAGTAAGTAGCAGCTTCTGTTAAAAGAAAACATATTACAGAAGTACGTGACTGTAATGGGGAGTAGGGACTGTTACCAATCATCTCGAAATGCAAAAACATTGCCAAGTATTTGATATGAGCTGCCACATGTGGTAGGACAAAACTGTACAGTCTGAAATCATGGACCCATATTTTAAGGCAGAAGCACAAGGGGTTTTTCAAGCTGACCAAATTGTTATAGCAATCCTTTGACAGAGGATTTAGAGACTGACTTTCTGAAGATGGAGAGTCTGTCAGTTATTTTTCACTTCAGAAATGAAAGGCAGGGTACACATTAGTTTTGAGAACAGGTTAGATATCCTAACCCAAACCCCTAATTTATTTCCCACTTCACAACTCCAAGTGCAGTTGCTTTTCACTGCTGACTTCCACATGACAGCACAATGATTGCACCCTGATTGGGATGCTCTGAGAAGAAGTACCTGTTACTGGTCTTTAAGTGAGAAATTGATAGAAAACTTTTGCTGCACAGAGCTTGCATGTACTACCTTAAGCAGGAAAATTCAAAATCTATAAACCTTGAGAAGGATGAAAGAATCTTTTACACATATGTTTGTTCCTTTTTAGCAAACATCTTCATACTTTGTATTGCAAATAGGTATTTCAGTTTTTCCTCTGGATTATTTCATTTAAAGTGAATGAACAGAGAGGGACAGCTGATAGCAAGTTTTCAGTACTAAAAGGCACTGAAGAAATTACATAAACTGTTTTCCTTTTGATGAAGGCTTTAACATGCAACTGAAGTTAAAGGACATATGAGGCATTAGTGCTTACATTATTTTCTTTTCTTTCCTTTCTATCTTTGTCCTTAGTCGGGAATATTAACTATTGATGGATGTACAGAGATGAAAACAGACTTAGTTTTCAGAAGACCTGCCCTTGTCTCTCATAACATGTATTCTTCTTTATACACTTCTGGTATATTTACAAAGTACATAGTTTTAACAAAATGGCAAACCTTTGTCCAGAAAGTTTATAGTGATGCCACGTTCCCCATCCTTTCCTCTCTGATTTGAGTCTATTTCTCTTTGTATATTGGTTTGGAGTCAACAGGATACTGCATCATTACCCTTCCTAAGGACATCTTCCTTTATTTTTCTGAAGGATCTGAGATTGCAACATCTCAGCAAAATGCTGCAACCAGTTCCTAATATTTACCTTTCTTTAATAATAAACTTAATACTACATATGGTGTCTTTTTAACTTTTTAAGTTGATATAGACAGTGAACTTAACATCACAATATTTGTGTGAGGTTACAAAAATATGGCTAAGGATATTTGGATTTGTAAATCTCAGACTTATTGTCTAAACTAGCAATGCACCATGCCTGTTTTACATGTGGCAAAAATGTCTTTTTTGTATTGTGGCACCCAAAACTGCAAACAATATTCAAGGTGAGGCCACCCCAGTGCAGAGCAGAGCAGGACAATCACCACCCTCGACCGGCTGGCCATGTTGTGCCTGATACCCCCAGGACACCATTGGCTGTCCTGGCTGCCAGGGCACTGCTGACTCATATTCAACTTGCTGTCAACCAGGACTCCCAGGTCCCTTTCCACAGCACTGCTCTCCAGCCTCTTGTTTCCTCATCTATACACACAACCGGGGTTGCCCCAGCCCAGGTGCAAAATCCAGCACTTGCCCTTGTTGAACTTCATATGGTTGGTGATTGCTCAGTCTTCTGATTTGTCGAGGTCTCTCTGCAGGACCTCCCTGCCCTCGAGGGAATAGACAGCTCCTCCCAATTTAGTGTCATTGACAAACTTACTTAGTATTACTTTGAGTCCTGCATTCAAGCCATTAACAAAGATGTTGAAGAGAACTGGGCTGAGGATGGAGCCCTGTGTAACCCCACTAGTGACAGGTCACCAGCCTGCTGCTACCCCGCTCACTATAACTTTTTATGCCCGACCTGGGAACAAGTTGCTCACCCATCACATAACACAGTAATCCAGCTGTGTGCTGGACATTTTGTCTAGAAGGGTACTGTGTGAGACAGTAAGGAAAGCTTTCGTGAAGTCCAAAAAGATTACATCAACTGGCTTTCCTAGGTCAACAAGGTGGTTTCCCCTGTCATAGAAGGAAGTTAAGCTGGACAAGCAGGACTTTCCTCTCATGAAGCCGTGCTGGCTGTGACCAGTTACCTCATTTTCCTCCAAGTGTTTTTCAATACCTCCCAGAATAATCTTTTCAATTATTTCACCAGGCACTGGAGTGAGACTGACAGGCCTGTAGTTTCTGGGATCCTCCTTCTTGCCCTTCTTGAAAATCAGGACAACATTCACCAGCTTCCAGTCAGCTGGGACCTCTGTGGATTCCCAAGAACACTCAGTAATCATCAAGAGAGGTTTTGCAATGACATCAGCCAGTTCTTTGAGGATTCTTGGATGAATCTCATCAGGCCCCATAGATTCCTAGGGATCCAGCTGGAACCGCAGATCCCTCACAATTTCAGGGTCGACTAGAAGTTGATCACTCTCAAAGTTGTGGTCCTCCAGCCCAGGGCACTGAGACTTCCTTGGTCCATCATCCATGTTGAAGACAGAGGAAAGTGTTAAACAACTCTGCCTTGTCTCTATCCCTGTTTGTGAGGTGATCAGCCTCATCCTGTAATAGGCCAATATTCTTACTACACTGCCTTTTGCCATTAATGTATTTGAAAAAGCTTTTTTTACTTTTCCTCACATTTCTGGCCAGCTTCAACTCCAGTTGAGCAGTGGCCTCCATATTATTAATTATCAGTAATCCACTTTTCTGCTGCTATAACACATTGATAGTTAAGAGAAAATAGTCCAAAGAGATGCAAATATCTGACAAAGAAGACCAGGGAATTCTTAAAATTAAAAATATGAAATATTCCGTCTTTAGGTTAAATAAAATATTTTCTTCAATCCGAAATCACTCTTTTGGAGGAATTCTTGCAACTTCATGTCAAAATATTGTCACTGAGCACTGAAATGAAAAATCCACTGCTCAGAACAAGATTAGATAGCTGAAATGCAAGATACACTGCACCACTGTGATGATAAACCAAAGTGTCTTGTCTTGTCTTCCCTCTACCCTGGGAAATGTTGAAAGTACAAACTAGGAATTCCTCTGAAATATTGAGGAAAGTGATTAAACTGTCAGTGAATTTGCCAGTCTACCTGAATCATCAGTATGCAAAAGACAACAGATGCTAAAACAGCCTTAGTGGGTTGACCCTGGCTGGATGCCAGGTACTCACTAAAGCCACTCTCTCACTCCTCTCTGCAACTAGATAGAGGAGAGAAAACACAAGAAAGGATTCATGCATTGAGTAAGAACTGGGACAGATCACTGGTCACCACCATGGGCAAAACAGACTCAAAATGGGGATACTAATTAAATTTGTTACTAACAGGACTATCAGAGCAGGAGAGTGAGAAATAAAATAATCTTAAAAATACCTCCCTTCACCTTTCCTTCCTTCCAAGTTTAATCTCCTCCCCTGCAGTGCAGGGAGATGGAGAATGGAGAGTGGTGATTACAGTCAGTTGTTGTTTCTACCACTGCTCAGGGAGAGGAGTCCTTCCCCTGTTGCCTGTGGGGTCCCTCCCACGGGAGACAGTCCTGCATGAAGCTCTCCAGCGTGAATCCATCCCATGGCCAACAGTTCTTCACAAACTGCTGCAATGTGGGTCACTTTTCCATGGGGTGCAGCCCTTCAGGAACAGGCTGCCCCAGCACGGGTACCCCACAGGGCCACAAGTCCCACCAGAAAAACATGCTTCAGTGTGGGCTCCTCTCTCCACAGATCCGCAGGTCCCTGCTCTGGAATGGGCATCCCATGGGGTCACAGACTCCTTTGGTCCTCCACCTGCTCTGGCATGGTCTCCTCCATGGGCTATAGGTGGATCTCTGTACCCTGATAGTCCTCCATGGGCTGCAGGAGCATAGCTGCCTCACCATGGTCTGCACTATGGGCTGCATGGGAACCTCAGCTCTGGCACCTGGAGCACCTCCTGCACCTCCTTCTGCCCTGAACCTGTTCTCTTCAGAGTTGTTCACATGTTCTCACTCCTCTCTTCTCTGGCTGCAACTTTCATCTGCCCAATAACTTTTTTTCCCTTCTTAAATATGCTATCCTGGTGGCATTACCATCATTCCTGCTGGACTCAGCCTTGGCCAGCAGTGGGTCCATCCTGGCATTGGCTCTGCTGGACAAGGGGGAAGCTTCTGGCAGCTCCTAACAGAAGCCTCTCCTGTAGGCCCCCCCACTACTCAGACTTAGACACAGAAGCCCGATATAACAGTTATAGATAGTTCTGGTTTATTTTTTTCTTACTTTGTTTCTATATACTTATATTTTGGTCTAACTGCACCAGCATGCACATGAAATGAGTTACTATCCACTCTAATGGTAGCTAAGTGGAATACTAAACATCTGTTTTCATCACTGTTCATCCACCCAGAGAGGAGACAAATATTTTCCTAGAGAATGAAATAAAGTAATAAAGCAGAGCAAATCCCCAGAGCATAGCTTCACTTGTCACATAATAAATAACAGCATGGTTACAGATGATCCTGTGCTTCCAGGTGTTGAGACTCTGCATGACATTATGGCTATAAGAAAACAGATTTTGGATGCACCAAAATGAACAAAATAAGCTTGAGAAGTGTATCTCTTCTCTTTTTGTTAGCTAGGTCCCCATGTGGTTTGCTGAGGTTTGAAGAGATTCCCTACTCTTTCTCTGCTAATTCAGCTGCTGCAGGGAAGCCCCCAGGGTTGTCCTGCAGCCTGTCTCTCCTATATGCTGCTCCAGATCATGCAAGAGCATGGAACAGGAGGCCCACAACAGCTCCTTTGGCATAGATTCTCTAAGCAATCCTTACCTCACCAAGCTCAGCAATTTTAGTTCCTTTATACTACCCCTCATCCACAGCACAGGGAATGTATCATATTTTTCATGATGAGCAAGACTGGCTTTAAGGGAGGTAAGCAGGCTTCACTGATAACCCTGAGATTATCTCAGTTGGTTATAGCACAGTGCTAATAAGACCAAGGTTGTGGGTTCAATCCTCATTCACTTAAGAGTTGGAGTTGATGATCTTTGTGGGTCCCTTCCAACTCAGAATATTCTGTGATTCTGTGGCATCCAAAGTAGGTGGGACTTAGTTTATCTTAATACACACTGCAAAAATTGCTACTAACAATAAATGCAATAATGGAGATAAAAGAATGGATAAACTGTTTAGTCTGAGAAAATGTGTGAGCTGGGGATTTCCAAGGTCTCTGAGGATGCAACTGTTTGGAAAAAAATGGCCAAACAACTTGACTTCAAAGGTACAGTAACTTCTGGTTAGCAGGATGGCTCCTTACTGAGCCTCAGGGGAGACAGGGCTGCATCCCTTGGAACATCCCTGGGAGACGTGCTGAACACAGCACCTGCACTGCTGATGGACCTGCTTACATAGAGTGAAAAGGTGATCTTGAAATCAAGTTAAAAACAACAAAAAAACCCCAACCAAACAAATAAAAACCAAACAAAAAAACCCCAAACAAACAAAAAAGTAGTGAAATATTGTGCTGGTTCTCACACTCTGGGTAACTCAGGTGTTGGACCTGAAGCTCAGGGAGTAGCATAATAATTCTATTTTTCAGCCCACACTTGATGGTTAGAAACCAGAGTAGAAAAGTGAGTTTTATCTTCACTGGGCATTTCTACTTTGTGTTTGCTCTTTTACCTGTTCTTGTTCCATGGAATGGGAGACATCTGATTTTCATGTGCTTATCTGGGTGGAAGTGAAATCATCCCACAATACCTTGATTAACATGTTGGGAATGTGTGATCCAGTCATACCATTCCTCCAAGAGAATAATACAAGTTTCATATGAATGGCACCAAATAAGAGAAGTAATATTTCTTAGTCATGCTTGCATGGAAAGAAAGTCATAGGAGGAGTTTTAGACAAGCAGAGCTCCTCTAGTTACTTTATCATAAAAGTAAACTGGGTTTGAGACAGAGTTTGACCTCATCATACATGGAAACTGGGGAGTTCAAGCAAACCATAAATTGAATGCATATCTCTGGCAAGGAAGAAAACAGTGATGTGCTTCTCACTACTATTTTGTATTGAATAAATCCTAGTGGATTCTGTTTTGCCTCTCAGTGTTTTTGGGTAATTGGGCTGGGCAAGGAATAGCCAATGGCCCTGAATTGACTGTTAACATAAAATTTGCACTGGGAAATGTTGGGAAATGTTTGGAGACATACAGCCCGGAACTGAACAGCTTTAAAGTTACACTGGGAAAGCCAAGCTACTAATGTAGATTGGTTAATGAAGATTATTGTATAGAAATATGAATAGGTTCCAAAACCTTTAAAGAAAGGGATGAAAATTATTTACTCTTTGGTTAGTGGGTATCAAACCCTCAGACTTGGGAAAGATATCCTTAGGCAGAATCACTTTCAGTGCTATAGCCCCAAAGGCACTACCAATCCCAAATGTCCCTGCCCAGCCTCTCCTATGGCTACCACCACATTGCTGACAGCTCAGGACCCTGTTTCAACCCTACCCGAGGCACCGAGACCTGGTTTGAGCTGTGCTGGAGGAGTCCTGGTCTCCAGCCCTGTTTCATGAATGGACCTCAGATCAACGCTGCAGTCTCATCTCCACCCTTGTCTCTGTCTTTGCACTTTTTTACTCCAGACTGCACACCCTGTGTGGACCCTGAGCTTAGTTCATCAGTTGCTTTGCTTGGGACTGCCAATGGACCCTGACACCAGCCTGGTGAGTTCAGACGCTGTGAGACAGCACCAATCACTAAAAGCACCAAGGAGGACCCCAGCTTCTCCTCCCTCATGGAGCAGCAGCCCCACTCCCACTGTTTCCTGACATTCTTGGATCATGTCTTGATGTTAAGCAGCTCCAGGCTGGCATAGAACAGTCCCTCAGCAATGTAAAATAACAATAAGACTGACAAGTGAGCCTCACAGCACTAAGACCTTTCTTGCTTAACAGAAAAATACCTACTTTTTAAAAGTACTTTCATAAACAAATTCCTCATTTGAAGATTTTTTTCTTCTGTCTTTTATTCTTAATTATTTATTCCTGACTATAGGGTTTTCCTAGTAAGTTTATGAACACGTAATAATAGTTACATATTACAGTTTGTATATGTCATCATGTCACAAACAAAATCATGCTGGATTAAGCTGTCTCTGTTCAACCCATACTTGACACATCTTATTGCCATTGGACCAAGAAAGTAGCTGAGGTGTTGATGTGTGTGGTTCAGATATTTTCTTCCATTTTTTCTTGTCTCTTGAAACTCAGCATTAAAATTCTAAGGCATGGCTTCCTAACAGAATAAATTGTTTCTATCAAGTTTTCAGGCAAGGGTGAGGGAGAGGCATTAAAAATTCAAAGGTTTTGCTGTTTTCAGAGTTTCAGAAACCAGGTGTGTTTTTTTCTAAAAGGTCAAAGGCATGTAGCTACTGTCAGTGAAAGATTTCATATTCGAGTGTTATGACTGCACTTTACAGCAAGTGAGCAATAAAAACCTGACAGTCAATGCATATTCAGAAAGTTCGATTCAACTTGCCTGCTTGTCCTGGAGATTATTAGCTCAGCTCTATCTACTAACCATGTGGCCAAGGGAAATTTTTCTCTGAACTGTGGAAAAGCTCAGGGAGAAGAGCGGCCTCAGGTTGACCTTTAGTATTGTTTTCCAAGGACTTCTGCTACAAGAAAAAGTATTCCAGTACATTTTCAGAGTAGTCCTAAGGATATTTGGATAGGTTTTTCTTGTAGGATGGGAGTGGAGAGAAGAAGAACTAATGTATTGTTGTTTGGTCTGCTGCTTTGTGTCTACAAACTTATGTACCTCTACCAACCTTCCAAAAGACAGCCAATTAGCTAAAAATTGATTCTTCTATGGAGTTGCAGATTAGTCTAAAAAAAAATCAAGTTATTTCTTTCTATCTGGAGCTAACATTTTTTCATAGTGCTGACTGACTGCAAATTAAGCATGCTCAATTTAAAAAAGATAAACTAATCTTTAAGTAGTTTAGAGATAAAGTAATCTTTAACATGATATGACCATGATAGTCCATGCACCTAAGCATGTAGACTCTGCTCAAAGCATGAATTTTGGATAAAGATGTGGCAGAGAACATAAAATTTCTGCAGCTGGGCATTAAAAAACCTCAACAAATCCTCTGCATAGCAGAGACAGTGAAGAATGTGAATCCAAACTGTAGGGCTGGTGTAGCAGCGGATACACCTTAACTGACAAACTGTGGCAGTCAAGGTCATTGGAATTTGGTCTGTTGTCTTTATACAAGTCTAATTAGGCTTGAAATCTTGCAAGATGTGGGTTTCTTGCAAGATTTTCAGCAATATGTGATTTTTGTCTTGGGAGGAAATACCATGAGAACAGTCTTTCCATGGACATTTAAGTAGCAAACTTCAGTTGGAGCCAACCACACAGAACATGATGAGGTGTTTGCCAAAAAGGGAATTGGAAAAGATTAAAAACTTCAAACGGTTTTAGTCTGAAAAATAATGATGAGATTTAAGTCTCAGGGAAAATTCAGTCTGGTTCCTGTATTATCTAAGTTTCCTTTCTTCTTAAGGTGATGGCAATGTTCCTATTCTCTTTATTGTGTTTTGAATTGTATCTTTAAGCCTTAGCATAATTCCAGTACAGTTGTTTGTTATGAATACTTTCAGTAAAAAATTTGAGCACAAATATATTCAGCCCCTGCTTATCTTCCTTGACACAAATACATCTTCACCTCCTCCTCACTCTTGCTTTCTCTAGAGCTGTCTTGAGCATCTGATCACTTACTCATGAGCACAGCCATATCTTTGCCAGGCTTTCTTTGGGCTTAGCTGCACCACTCTGCCAGAACATATCATGGCTCTGCATCTTTGCTTGTAGCTGCAGTTTTTGAAGGGAACCAGTATTTCTGTGCAGGATAGGGACCTATTCATGTCATGTCACAGTGAAGTTACCTTGAGGTTGTAACAATGTCTCAGATGGACTACCTTTATAATATTATTCTTGGGTATTAAAAGTTTGCTGCATTATACAGTGTGTGATGGGGGAAAAAGTATTCTTTCACAGAGCTTATTGCAGATCAGCAGTATGAAGTGACTAAACTAGGTCAATAGAAATAATGGCGCATGGATTTGCAGTCTTTTAGACAGCAGTCTATTTGGTTGAGAAATCTGAGAATGCAAAACCATACTACTTTAGATTTGATCACAAATTACTTTACAAATAAAGTTATTTGCAGGCAAGCACTTCTTGTCTCTGTCATACGTGTATGCAACAGCATGATAATTTGTGAATAATACCATTAATTGTTTCAGCCAAATGAGGATAACTGCAATTCAGAGTAGTTTGAAATTTATCTTGGAATAAATATCTAGGTTGAAAATACTGTAAATATAAGCTATATAAATTCACTGTATTTTGAATCAAGCTGTTAAACTAAGGATTGTAATTTCCTTCTGTTATACTATATACATACACACATTTAGCTCTGCTCTTCTGGATTTGCTTATCCACTAAAGAAAAGACAGTACTTCTAGCCGCAAGATGAGATATATTTATAATCAACCTATTCAGTATAGAAGAAACAGCATAAAATGTCAATTACATCAGAACTGAGTCAGTGGAAAAAATTTTCCAGGTTTAAAATGGTGTTACAAAATATCAATTATGATTAGTTGCTTATAGCACCGGGTAGATGAGACTCTTTTATAAGGCCAAACAGTTTTTCTCTCCTTCTGTTATCTACTGATACCAGATAATTTTGGATTTTGATTTATTTTATGAAAATATTTTGTCTTTCAAAGGGTTTGGGGGAGGGAGGGCTTTTATTTTATTTGACTAGTCTTCATGAGTCTTTCTGTCATTACCAACATTAGATAAAAATAGGTAGATGAAACCAAAAATTGCCAATGTGACAAGTCACAAGGTAGCATCCCGTGCCTTCTGTCATTCTATCAGCTCATGACTATTCAACTGGACAGTGATAATTTGTACTTTAATTTCCCACCTTCTGCAAGTGTTTCTTGTTTAATTCCCTGAGAGGCTAAGCCACAGGTGATTATACTATCCCCAGCCAATTGTGCCCCTATTCTCCCTCTGATTCTTTGAAAGATTCCAATCAAATTTACCACCAATGAAAAAGTCTACAATAATTTCTTTAAGCTTCATAAAAGAGATGGACTCAAAAGTTTCTACTTGGAAAACTGCTACAGTTTCTTTTTTCATTTCCTTACAAGATATCATGAACCCCATCCAGAAGTAATGCTCAGAGCTGAGAGGACTAGAGCTCACCTGCAGGAAATTGGACTCCATTAGGACTCGTGCTCACAGCACCACTGCTCCCTAAGGCTCTATGCAACAGCTAGCAGTAGATGCTGCAGATCGTGTCCTCTTCCTTTTCCCAGACATGTACATCTCATTGTTCCTGTAATGCAAGGAAAAAAAGAAAAGAGCAATGAAGCTGGGGGAAATACTCTTCACTTCTTGAGTAAGATCAGAGCTAACAATGATCAAGCAATACAGCTGAGAGGAGCTTCTTGTCTTGTCAAGGAGAACTATACTCATCATCCTGTGCCCTGTTAAATCTATACATAATGTGTAAAAAGGTCTGGATTTTCAGAAATTTACCATTTACTTCAAAAATAAAGTGAGCAATGAAATGAATTGTGTAACATTCAAGACTGTAAAGATGGTTTTCCTCTCACCAAAACTACTTTCCTTCATTTTTCTTAGGGGTTATTTGGTATGTTAATTCACATAGCAGCAGAATTCTCAGGGCAGAGGACTCTGTCTTAATCTTATTCTTATTTTTCTTTTTTTTTTTCCAAACTGTGCAAGATTTCTAATTCTATGTTTAGTGGGATAGCTTACCTTTGTGGCTTTGACACAATCCTGACACAAAAATAGCTTTCATCATTGTGCAGTTCAATATAAACGGCCTTTAGAAAACACCTTCCAGATTTTCAGCAGTCACTTGATACCATCTTTGGATAATTGTTTGGCTGCAGTAAGAGAACCTATGAATTTATCACTTGTTCGAATTTTACAATTGTATCTTCATCTACACAAGCTCTATTACTCCCGCTGCAAAATGAGGTTAGTGGTCTAAACATTACTTAAGCAAGCATGCTTTCCACTCCCCTCTGTTCTTTCAGTGCTATGCAATTTTTATCAAGAGTATATTAGATTTTTCTTTTCCTTTTAGCTTTCTTAAATTAACATACCCTTCACTGATATTGTAGTCACAGACTAAGCATAGGCTGCCCAGGGAGGTGTTGGAGTCATCCTCCCTGGAGGTGTTTAAGGAAAGACTGGACGTGGCACTTAGTGCCATGGTCTAGTTCACATGGTGATGTTTGGTCATAGGTTGGATTCCATGATCTCAGAATTCTTTTCCAACCTAACTGATTGTCTGATTCTATGATCTGTTTGTGTAGTCATAGGCTGCTACTCAATCACCCTTTAGCCCGTCCTTTTCCAGACAAAGAAGTACAACTCACCTAGGTTTTCTCCATAGCTTATGTGCTCTGTGTCCTTGGCCATCCCAATAGACACTTTATAGACCCATTCCAAGTTTTAAAATCTCTCTTGAAGTGTATGTAGGTTCCCACAAGTGAACACAGTAAACCAGATATGCACCACTTCTCCATTAGCACATTAAGCATGGAATAACCTTCCTTGATCTGCTATGCTTGCCCTACTATTCCCCTAAACCCTTAGTGGTTTACTTTGATCGTGATGGGAGCACATGGTTGGCACATGGCCTGGCACCCTCTGTAAAGCCTGGGTCCTTTTCTCTGGGTCTGCTGCCCTGTCATTTCGTACCCAGCCCATACTGATGCCTGGCGTCAATCTGCCCAGAGGTACTGCTTCTTACTGATTCCCATAAGTCTTGTGTTGTCCCAGTCTCTGAATCTCTCAGGTCGCTGTGAGTTGAAGGTCTGCCATTTGTCATGCCCTCCCTCTAATTTAGCATGGAAACCGTGTCCACACAACTGTACTGATTGATTAAAGAGATATGTTATATCTGAATGGTGAGAGTTGATCCTAAGCTCTTCTCCTGGTTTGCCTTGTAAAACATCTCTCCTGTATCGACTGGACCCCAGGTGAATATTGCTGAGAGAAGAAGGTGACATGTAATACTCACCAGATGGCTTCAGCCCACACTGTATTTTTAAGAGGAGGACTGTCCTGTGCTGCTTTCTTACAAGCTGATCTACTTTAGCTACTCAGAAAACAGCTGTGGTAGCTCTTAAGAATTGTTTACTGATTGAAACCATGTAATATTATTAGAAACATTTATAAGTATTGAAAACATAACAATGCTGAATGATCTAGCATCTTCATGGAACAGCTGATATGCCGGTACTATTCTCTGAGATATGTTTTACAGCTGTAAGTAGTGATTAAAAGAGGGGGGGAAAATGAGCACAACAGTGGGAACTGTTCCAAGGGCAGCGATAAAGATCTCGTTCCTTGTCTGGAATTGCCCTTTAAGCTCTAGACTCTTAATCAGCAGCTAAAGGAAGCAAAGCTTCCTTCCCTGACTAGACCTGATTTCAACAGAGATGTGAGAGTGTCTTTCACAAAATACTCCCTTCACAATCTGTGTAAGAGCTGCTTTAAAAATAAAAATTAAAATAGCTTGGTCTTTTGCTTCCTTCAGTTGTTAGACTAAATAATAAGAGACCAGCACCCTTTCTGATGGTCACTTTCATGAATACAAAGCTGCCCCTGTTTCACTGAGATAAAGCATTTTCAGCAATGTGTGTTCTGTGTTGCCAGATACAGTTTATCTTGTTTAGACTATGACATTTCTGCAAGTAATCTACATCCAAAAAGTGAAATTTAACCATCTTTATAGAAAAAAAAGTCTATCTGAAGTCTGCTGGTAGATGGTTATATTCTTCAAATCTTCCATCCCCAGAAAAGCTTTACAGATATAGATTTGGCAGGGAGTTAGGACCATAGTCCTAGAGTGTATTTCATACCATGTCATGTAAAAGCATAAATTTTCTTACTAGCTCAGGCCAGGGAAGGAACATAGGTCAGACGGAAAAGCAGAGGCACATCTATACCTCATTACTATAAAAGAACCCCTGGCCTTTTCAATGCTAACATAGTCCAAAGACAGGGAAGCCTAATGGAGATAATGGTGACTAGGTCTGAAGAATTATGAACCCCTATGGAAATGGGCTTCATGAAAGGAGTAGATGAAGACTGACAGGAACTGGGGTCAGAGATAGCAGTAAAAGGTAGTCAGCTGCTGAGGCAGAGGAATACACTTTATGTTTTGAGTGTGTGGCTTGGCAGGTTGCTTGAATACCCTTCTCTCAATGCACAAGGCAATGGGGAAAAGTACTAAATATTTGTATTTCAGTGTTTAAAGAGCATCTACATGTTTATGTTGAAGGGAGCTTTTATTCCATTCATAGATATGAATTTGGGTACTTTCAAAAAGCCTCATTAACCACATCTGTGAATCCTTAAGTGACAAGTGTGCTAGGTTTAGGCACTTAAGAAAGTTTTCCAGTGTATCCCCCAAGGAGAAAGTTGTTGTATTTTATCCAGGATAATCATTACTCCAAATATAATGAGTCAGGCTGTAGATTTGTCATGAAGAGCTTTGAACTCATAGCAAAAAGCCATAACTCATAGCAGTTACAGTTTGGAGTATTTACTTAGGATTGCATGTGGCCATGCCACTGTGGAAAATAGGAAATGTCGCTAAATCTGCTAAGTCAAACTGACTGTATTGTAGTAAGTCTTGCTCCCACATTTCTTTTCCTTTTTCCATCCAGTTTCTCAGCTCTAGAGCCCTGAATCTGCCTTTCCCTAAAGGAAAAATACGTTTTCCCTTTGTTTGCCTATCCTTTCTACTTTTATGACCTTTGGCAGCTTCTGAAAACTGCCACGTAGAAGACAAAAGAGCTATAGTCTCTGATGTATGACTGATGAAGTAGGCATGTAGGCATGTCTGTAAGAGCTGGGGAATGGAGCTCTACCATATGTCAAGTGCTTCTATCTGGGGTGCAGTTGAATATTATGCTAAATTAGGTTTGCTCACAAGTACCTCAGACCAGTCTGTGAAACCGCTTTTCCTGTTCAGGTTTGCTAGCTTTGATGTTCTTATCTATAGTACTTTCAAAATGCAAAGTCTACCCAGGGAAGTTCAATCTCTGAAGTCAAGTGTGAATTTAAACAAGTATAAATACCTCTGTTTCTTTGAGCAGTTCCAGTGGTCTTCTGTATAATTATTTTGATCATGTAAATATTGGTGAAATTTGTGGATTTGCTTGTGCAGACTGCATTTTTGTTCCTGAAAAGTTGTCTTAATTTGCAGTTGATATTCATCTTAAGTGCTGGTGAATACACTACTTAAATATTAACTGGAAAGAGTCCAAAGAATACATTTCAACTTAAAAAAAGCTGACATTTTGAAATCCTGACCCAATTAAAACTTTTAAATTAAACATGTTGGTCAGTGTAATATGAAAAAGATTTTCACTTTGCAGCAAAAACTTAGATCTGAAAGGAAATACATTCATGTGTTGGCCAGCATGATGAGAACAATCTGAGACGCTGATATTTATTTTCCCTTCCGTGTGGTATAAGAGGCTTTAAAGAGACTATGCTGTGCAGACTAGGTAGAGTGTCGATGGAGTGTGCATAACTTCAAGGAAACCTTTCCCATCTGTTTGTGTTGTTGCTTGCCCTGCAGTTTTAAGCCAACTCGCAAATGACAGAAATGGGGCATTTGACAGGCATTAGGAGTTTGTATAGAAAGAGCAGAGAAATAATGAGTGAGCATCCTGTTTTCAGCTGGAACCTCGAAGGTGCAGGGTTTACAGGTGGCTGTGCATATTCTTTGTTATCTGGTCATGCAAAGTGGATCAATAGGAAAGAGCTGATAGCGGCGCTCCAAAGGGCAATGGGTTTCGGTGAGTCCAGGAACAGGGCTGACAGTGACACACAAGGGCAGTGTTGTTGCTGTGGGTTTTAATCTGAGTTAGATGCATGAATACAGATGTCACTAGGAAAGAATTTGAAATGTTCAGGTTGCCAGAGATTGTGAAAGAAATTAACAAGGGGTGATAATGTGATTGGTCACATGTTTGTTCTCAAAGTACTTTTTCCCAAGACAGCATTAGCCTGGGTCATTCATGCTGCACAGAGTGGAGGTTGTCTATGATTATTTTGACTTCCCAATGTCCAATATCCTGGACTGCTCAATTCAGAGCAAGAATCACGAATTATGGTTTTTCTTATCCATGTATCCAATTACCATTCATTAGCTTTGGGGTTGAGAGGAGGCTTTATATGAAAATATAAGCATATACAAGAGAATGTGTGCCTGCAGTGTGCCACGTTTGCCCTTGCCTTTTGAAATTTACAGAAAAAAGTATGAAAATACTACTTTCTCCACAGAAGCTGATGCTTTGCACAGACATCACGGGATGAAGGCAGAGCCAGGCTGCAGATATAGCAATGAAGGGTAGGGTTAGCTCCTAAGTTTCATTTTTAATGACTGGATTCAAAGCTAAATTTAGAGGGCCTTTTTCATTACAGGCTCTTCTGACACTGTCAAAGGGTCAGTTAACTGCTACAGACAGCTTGATAGCTTTAAATAAGCTCCTGTTTGCCAAATTCTTATATTTGTCAAATGCAATTGAAATTGAACTTCCTTTGGGTATTTGTCTAAGAAAAAGTGATTTCTGATCATCAGCTTAAATATTGAAGTTGTTTCTATGATCAATACCAGAGAAAAAGACAGAATTTTGTTGACAGAAATTAAATAAATTGGAGAAGATTAAGGAGACAAGAATAAAGAGGATAGTACAGGGTATCAACAGGGATCAGGGTGGGGTGGGATGGTAGTAAAGAAAGGGGCAAGGAGAGGTGTCAGTGTGAACAGACAGAAACAGAAAAGGTCTACACCAGTAGTATAAAAGAAAGTAGGCAGTAGGGACTGTAAGGAACTAGCAATTGGACTCTACTGTCTGAAAAGGTTCAGTAAAAGTCACATGTGTGACTTCAGTGATCTACCTGAACAGAGAGGAGCAATCTGTTGTGAATATTACTGTTGCCTGAAATTATAGAGGTCTGTGCCATGACAGTAAAAATCCAGCTATGTTAAGAGGAGTTGCTAGAATTGCCTTTCATATGATCTGGAAAAGGGCATGCTAATTACTGCATGGGAAAAATATAAAGCCTGTAAAATCAACTTTCCATCAACCATGACAGAAGCATAGTTACCTGTACTGTTTTAAGCTGATCATCTGTAGCACACATCATCATACTTTCTAAATAGAGCATAGTATGACTTCTTCCCCCTTCAACAACTTCATGAGTTTGCCTAATGTGAATTATCTCATCTTTCATGACTCTCCAAGTTTTTACAATATATTGAGAAGTATTAGTAATATATTTTGGAGGCACTGCAAATATTTTTAGAGGACTATTGATTTCTTATACTATAATGCAAGTCTGAGTCAAATTTCTTTACTGAATAATATCTTGAATTGAACCACAAGAAGTTATTATCTGTTTGAAACAAATTGGAATTGCTGCGTTTTCGTGACAAGATTCAGCTTTTAAAAAAGGAAAGTAATTCATAAAAAAGTAAATGTATCTCATAAAATTACTCTTTCAAAAGTTAATTTGATATTTTTGCACTACCAAGTTCTGCAGGCGTATCAAAAGGTCTAGAGACCTTGCAGGGATTTAGTAAAGTACCAGCTTGAAAATGAGCTGAAGAATGCTTAATGTCTCAGCTTTCTCACTGATTAATGTGTATTTTTAGTGGCTCCCTGTCTTTTAACTAATTAAAACTATGTATTAAACAGTGTATGGTTGACATACTCAAAATAACATATGTAACATATTAAAGTTAATGAATAGGGAATTGTTGATTAATGGTTTATAAATGGCACCAATGAATAAATGTCAAAAAGACACTGCTCTTAGTTATATAAATTATTCTTTAGCTTGAAGACTGCTAATGTTGCTAATGTAGCCCATTGTTGAATGCCTGCTATGACATTCATTAGTCCAAAATCCTTGAGTGGTTCTTAATCATGCTGCAAATTTTTAAGCAGCTTTGAGACACCAATAGAAATTACTCCTTTTAAACCCAGTAAGTCCTGACCTGTAGTTCTTAACCTGTTCCTCCTTAGACAAAACCACTGTTGATTTTAATGTATGTGCAAGCAAATTCTAAGTTTAAATTCAGCATCCCTGTAGAGGTAAAATGTCAGTTTCACGCCCCACCATCGGCCTCACCCCCCACCATCACTACCCTGGTGGTACAAAACTTTAAAAAGGGGAAATATGTGAAAATTGGGAATTCTGTATGTTGAAACTAAAGTGAGCAAATCTTTGCAGGGTATAAAGAGGTTACTGCAGGACTGCATACTAGAAGTTCAGCACTGTGTACCACCTGTTAAGAAGGCTTGAATAAGGGTAAAAAGGAATCAAGCATGTCTAATCAGCACAATAAGTAAGTTATTAGAATAAGAAGACATCTTTCAAAAAGATGGAATTGTATCCAAATGAGGAAAAGACAAAGGATTTTAAACTCTGGCAGATTAATTGTGTAAATGCAATAGTGCATGTCAAAATAGAGTTCAAGGAACAATGAGCTAAAAGGATCAAATGAATACTAAATATTCTCTCAGACATATGAAGAGCAGAAAGCATACCAGAGAGGCTGTAGAGCCAAATGGTGCTCATGGTATTGAAGGAGCACTGAGAGGGCAAGAACACTGCTGAGAAGCCAAATGAATTCTTTACTTAATCTTTCACTGTGGACTAAATTGGAGATGGATGTTAGATCCCTTAGGAGAGAGATGATGTTCCTCAGAAAGTAGATCTGACAGTGAAGTGGCTAAAGAGGTTGTGGAAACCTTAAAAATGGAAACACTAACAGGATTGAAGGACAGTGTTCATCCATATGCTTTAAGAGAAATCAAGGATGAAATTGCTGAATTGACAATGGCAATGTGTAACTTCTTCACTTAAAACTACATGTTATGCCAGGCTTTAAAACAGGTTCCACAGAGAATGAGGGAAACTATGCATGGGTAGCACAACATTTAAACCCACCAAGGCAGTAAAATTTTGAGAAATAATTGACTTAGTGGACATGTGAATGTATGTGATCTGTGTGGGAAAACGGTTGATTCATAATTGGTCAAGTTAGTTTCCTTTAAAGCTCTTGAGAATCCAGAAAGCCATAGGGTAAGACATGGATTTGCTATGAGATGAGGCAAGGGGTGAAGAAAAATGTCAATTACAGCATTTCAGGAAAGTCACCAAAGTCTGTAGGTGTTCATGCCCAAACCTGTGTGATGAGTAGGGAAGGAGAGGACAAGGAAGACAGTGAGTGATAAGTGAAATTATTTACAGAGGATTTGCAGTTGTTCAGATAGTAAGGGTGAAGACAGTGGTGAAGAAGTATAGGAGAAGTTTTTGGGACTAGTGACCAGGTAATAAAATATTAGATTAAATGCAATGCAGGTAAAGGTAAGGTGGAAAAATTCTGGTTTGTATAAGATAGTAGAGTCTGTGCTGACCAGTGACATTCAGGAGTGAAACCTTTTGAGTATGAACAGCTATTCAGTGGAAAACATCAAATCAATGTCTAGTCAATAGACTTCAAAAAAAGGCAAAATAGAAGGTAAGCATGATTTAGAAAACAATGAAGGCCAAAACAGTAGTATTATTTTGCATGCATAAATGCATTTTTGACCCTCAGCAGTAATACTGCGTGCAATAGAATCATAGAGTATGCTGACTTGGAAGGAATCCATCAGGATTAACAAGTCCAACTCCTGGCCCTGTGCAGGACTCTCCAAGAATCACATCATGTGCCTGAGAACATTGTCCAAATACTTCTTGAATTCTGTCAGGCTTAGTGCTGTGACCACTTTCCTGGTCACACAGGCTCCCTGGAGAGCCTATTTCAGTGCTCAACCACCCTCTGGGTGAAAAAAACTTTTAATGATATCTAACCTAAACCTCCCCTGACTCAGATTGCTGCCATTTTCTTGAGTCTTGTCACTGGTCACAAGAGTGACCTGCCCCTTCACTTTCCCTCATGAGGAAGTTGTAAACTGCAATGAGATCTCCCCTCAACCTCCTCTCCTCCAGGCTGAACAAATCAAGTGACCTCAGCCATTACTCCTATGGCTTTCCCTCCAGACCCTTCACCATCTTCATTGGCCTCCTTTGGATGCTCTCTAGTAGCTTAATGTCTTTGCTACATTGTAGTGACCAAAACTGCACAAGTACTCCAGGTGAGGCTGCAAAAAAAAAAAAAAAAAAAAGGTTGACTAAACCTGGAGAAGGCCTAAAGAAGATAAACAAGGATGATCAACTACATGCCAGAACCATGACCAGTGTAGGATTTTCCAGCTTGGAAAAGAAAGGGCTTGCAAGACAATGATAGAGGTCTTCAGAATCACACATTGTGTAGAGGTAAAGACTGATAGCTCATTGTCTCTTGCAGTGTAAGACAGGCTTCTAGTAGGAACTGAATACAAAGCCTAAGGAAAAAAGGTGGGGTTTGGTATAGTGAGTGGCAGACCTGTAAAACTCCTTTCCAAATAATTCAATTTTGCATGAGTTGAAGAGGACAACTACTTGGAAGAAAGATCCATTCAGGGATGCTAAGCAGATAAATCATGGTCCACCTAGACTATGCTGATCTGAAAACATGAGTGGCTAGGAGAACATCTGAGATAAGTATTGCGCCCTATACTTACTCTTCACTGGCATCTATTTATTACCATTGCAGAAGAGAGGTTATGAAAAAAGGGCATTTGGTCTGTATTGGATTCTCAATTAGCATGCTTCACTGTAGGCTTTCCACTGTGACTATTCTAGGAGGGTAAAATATATCACTGTGATCAACCTCACTTGTTGGGAGGCTTGAATGAGTTATCTGCACTGAAACAAATTTAATCTGTGGTTTATGAAGGACAGTCTTAAAATTAGAGAATCATTCAGACAACATGCTTGTCTAGGCTGCCTAGGGCTTGAAAGAGTTGGATGTGCCTAGTACTCCAAAATAGAAATTATACTCATTATTTAACCCTTGCACAATGCTTATTGTTGCCAAAACAATCATCATTCTTCAATCACAGGTGAAATTGGATCAACTACATGGTGACAGACAGCTTTATTTGATTAAGAGCATAAGGGCAAATATGCTGTTTCATACTAAAAGTCTGTCTAATATGTTTACTATGACAGAGGCCAACAGTGAATGCTTAGGAAAGAAGATAACAAGGCATAAGGGATACCTTCCTGAAACATCCAGGTCTGCCCTCAGGCAACTTCCCACATGGAAAGTGTTCCATATGTTTTCCCTTGTCTACACCTTTTCCAGTTCTGAATATGTTTTGACTGGCAGTGGAAGTATATGAAGTATTTAAAATGTAGGGGTACATTTATCAAGAGTATTAAATGTAGAGTTTTATATAGTGACATAGTATCATCTGCCTTGTTCTCCATTCCTCACTTACAATTTCCTAGTAAGTGGTTGGTTTTGTGTTTGCTACTGGACACAGTCAAAGTTTTCAGGGAAGTATAACCCCTACATCTTGTTACTGGGTGGAAACACTGATTTCAGGTCCTACAGTAATGGGGATATAAAGTTAGGATTGCTCTAAATTTATCTGAATTTTATCTCCTATTTTATCACCCACTAAACCTCCCAACATCTTTCAGCTAGACATTTCTCTTTATTGTCCTCAACAGATTACCTTCTAATACAATTTTCTTGTCTTATCATTTGCATGTCCCTTCATAGTGACCTGCAATGAAAGATGTCTCCAAAGAGAGAATATATATTTAGAGTCCTCCTTGATTTAATTTAGTCCTGACTCTGCTGCTAATCTCATGCTTTCATAGTTCACTCTGTCAGAGATATTTCCTCATTGGACATTATGCTATGAAACAATAAGCACACATGTAATGTAAAACAATACCATTTATCATTAGTTTAATGCTATGCTTTTCTACAGCAGATTGGCAAATGCTCTGAAATACTTTCTTTGTGGGAACTCCAGGGATATGTTACTTAGAGTTATTAAGATTGTGACTGCTGTATTAAGGAAGGAAAAGCTTCAATGGAAGTCTGTGGCATTTTCTACAGAAGTTAAATACTTTTTTAATAGCATTGTTGGGCAGCTCCCTTCTGTTCACAATACAATTGAAATGAACTGTGTGCTGCTCGATACTGTGTTTCTCACTGCATGATAAGATGCCATTGTAATGAACTATGAGAAAAAACACCAGTATTTAACATATTTGTTACTATCCTCCAAGAACTTTTATGATAAATAGTATTTGATATGATTAGAGGAAAGTAAATGCTGGTGCAAAACAAAACCAAATATAGAATCAAACGGAGATCAGAAGATAAGATTGCACACAGTTGAAATACTGTTCCATATGGCTGGCATTAGCTGAAGCTTCAAGGCAGCCCAAATTTAACTAAACAAGCACTGCTACAATCCCATCATTTGCAACAACCATATCAATTAGGTGACTTCTTGGTAAAACAGTTCTAGGGTGTGAAACCCATCAAAGACCAACGTGGTAAAAAAATTAAAAGTTTTATTCTCTTTTTGCAATGGACTGCTTTACTGCCAGACCAAATTGGCATAAGTATGTGCAAGAAGGGGACAGGGAACATGTGGCAGCACCCACAGCAGTTGGCAACATCTCAACATATTCTTGACACATACTGCATGATTACAGAAGTGGTTTTACTTTGGTACTTTTCTTCCTTCTGCAATTAATTTGAAACAAGCATGTTTTCTGTGCATAGATAACAGCCCTAAGTCTACTAAAATCAGTTTTCTGACAAAGCAGTTTCTCAAATTTGCACATAAACAAAGGGCAAATACTGCACTTTTCTACCTGTAAAAGTTAAAGCACTTAGTCTTGATATATTTTCCTTTTTGCTGCTCACTTTTTGAATATAATAGTTATCAGTGGCCTAGCACTCCCATTTTGATGGTTCTGCATTGCAGAGGTATAACTTGCACGTAAAGGGAGAGCAATTTCACTTGTAAATACTGCACACTCTCAGAACAGTGATGACTTGTAAGAAAGAAAAAAACAGGTCTATCTTGGTTAAAAGCCCAGTTTGACTGTAGCCAGAGATAAAACACACTGCCATCTGTTTGTCTCATTCTTCCTATTGTTGAACTTGTTGAATTTGTGATAAATAACTGCAAAAAACATGGGCAGAAATTAAATTAGATGATTCATTACATGATCACACACTGTTTAGCCTATTTTTTACAGAGCTGTAGAATTTTGCTCCTCTGTACCTACTGTCTGGCCTTAAATCCTGAGATCATAGGCACTGTGAGGCTGCCATACTGAAGTTTTTTATTAAAACTGAGTGTTTAACTGTTGTGTCATCAGCATTTAAGTAACCCAGGAATAAGATTTGTGCATTAGCACTGTACTGTGAGAAGATCTGATAGCAAGCATAGGAAAGAGAGGCTTTTTTCATCAGTCTGTTAATGATAAATATAATCACTGTAAAAAGAATTATAGACTTGACATCAAAAAGAAAAACTAAAGAAAGTATAGTCTCACAATCAGTGAGGGAATTGGGATTTCTACTTTTCTTCTGCTTCTGCCAATGTTCTTTTGTCCTACATTGGATGACTGGCTCACTTTATGGAGAAGTTATACATGATAGTGGGACAGTCACAGAACCACAGTCATGGAACAGTTTGGGTTGAAAGGGACCTTAAAGATCATCTAGTTCCAACCTTCTGCCATGGGCAGGGACGCCCTCCACTACACCATGTTGCTCAAAGCCCCATTCAGTCTGGCTAATTGCAGTCTCATCTGTTTCTTTACCCTCATTCTTTTCACTTGTGCTTCTGTTTTCCCTCTTTAGGGAAACTTAGTCTTCTTCACTTCTTGATTTGAAAAGTAGTGCCTGTTCCTTGTCTCTCGTCCTCATGCTCTTCATTCCCTGAACAACACTGCCTCAACCTCCCAGCTTGGCTTCAGCACAACTCCCTTAGGACTGCCCACCACACTTTGACACACAGGAGGAAGTTCCCACCACACTTTGACACACAGGAGGAAGTTTCCATGTTGAACTCATTTGTTAAGTACTGGAATGTACTTGCTGATGAACAAAACACATCTGAGGCAAGCTGTGCTTCACTGACCTATCTAAAATAAGTTCTGCATAAAGAACAGAGTTCATGAAGATGCATTTCTAAAGGAGTCTCATGTTCCCTATATCTCACCTATAACAGCCTTCCTGGTTTTTCTGGTCAGAGATCCCTACAGTGTACCAGGCAGGATGTGCTGTGGCCAGCCTGGAGCTACAAGGCTGCTCTCCTGCTTGCAGCCAGCTGGCTGGCAGGAGACTCAGCCTCAGCTCCTCTCCTTGAGAACTCTCTTTACAATCGGTTGCAAACCTTGGGGAAAGAAAACATAAATGGAAGTCTGGTCACAGACTTTTTAAACTCCATTAGTAATAAGTTTTCCCATTTAAAACTCACTTACACAAAAGTAAAATGGCTTACTGAAAAAATTGCATTTTGGTTTTGTTTTGCCATGAGAGAGTGAATCATGCTTCCATCTTGGGATTTATTATCTATATAATTCCAGAAGAAATTAAATATTTTAGTTTTCTTTCTAAAAAGGATGGTTGACTTTCCACATCATAGGGATGGCGTTAATGACACAGTTTACAGTGAGGTTGCCACTGTATCAGACATTTTTGCACAGAACCCCTTTTCAGAACTGCTGCCTGTCTGATAGGAGCAAAATGAAACTGGGGATGTTATCTCTCCTTCAAAGAGTCTGGGTAACCTCCTGAGTTGCTAGCTGAAAATTTTTCATTTGCCATATGTAATTTTAAAGAGGGGAATGTACAGAGTGGGAAGGGATTCAAATAGGCCTGTATGGATTAAACAACTGTTCATCATTGGTGGAGACTGCAAGAGCAGGACTTCCAGCCTTGAGCTCCTACTAGTTGCAGAAAACAGTCTTGAAAATAAACATTAAAAAAACCCAAACCCTAAATCTGGAATCAAGACTGGACTTTTCACAGTCAGGATTTATGGTTTTCAGTGTTATCTGCTTAACAGAGATCATGCAAATTCTTCACCAAGCAATTTCCAACCAGCATCATAATTTATGTAAACTGCAACATACTCTAAGAGCATTCTGAAAAGAAAACATGGTGCCTCTCTGTAAACAGTATGAACAGCTAAACTTACTTTAATGCTTTTATGTAATTTGTAGTGTGAACCTCACCTCTCTGAACTTCATCTCTGGCCACTGAATTTTGGAAGTCCTTTCTTTCATAATGAGCTGTCTATCAAATCTTCTCTCCATCACAGCATTTGTGACTCCTAACCTTCTTGCAAACACATAGGCACAGAACACATATTCTTTTTATTTCCCTGGCCTCTACTTTTTTGTTAGACACCTCTTTTTTCACCCTTAAGAGCTTCTGTCAGTGCTTATGTCTTGTAAATTATTGGTCTTAATTTAGCTCAAAAAGTCAAATCAGGAACTATTTTTACCTGATGTTGTGTATTAACACTGCTATCTAGAGTAAAAGTTTCACTATTAGAGTACATTTTGTAGCATAACCCAGTAATAATTCTAATCCCAGTGTTCTGTTAGTAGCCTAAATAAATATTCTAAGTGGCTTTTCCAAGTCTGCCACAACAGTTTAGGCTCTTTTTTTAGCAGCAGTCTTATCTGACTTCTAGTCCCAAAGTACAGGTCTCTTCTATGAACTTTCATAATGATACACTAAAATATGTGTAAGAACTTTACCTCCAGATCTGAAGTCAGTGAGATTAGGGAAGGCATTTCTTTACATCATACCCAGGAATTAAAAGAAGAATGAATACTTTTCTGTAGTTACATCTCTGTATGAATTGGTCCTTTTCAACACTGAAAAATCATATTTGCTCAAGTTTTGTATTGGAAATACTAATTATGGCAAACTGTTGAGTCTTTCCAGTGAAGCCTTTTAGAGGATAATGTGCATCATAAGCTGAGGGTGGGGGAAATGTGTTCTTAACCACGTATTTTGTAAAATGGTAAATTCCTGCAGAGTTCCTATAAATGGTAATTTCTGCTTGCATTAAGAGTTAAGGTTAAAATTACTCACTAGAACAGTTGTTTAACTAAAACTGACAAGATCTATTTTAGATATGGCATTGCTTGTGACAGCCTTAACAGCAGAATGTACTCCAGCATTTTTTCGCACCTAGTTATTGGATATAGCTCTATACATCATTTACCAACTGCTGATAGCATAGATGAGTTGTCTTTTTGATAGAA
This sequence comes from Margarornis squamiger, assembly GCA_035222235.1. Taxonomy (NCBI): domain Eukaryota; kingdom Metazoa; phylum Chordata; class Aves; order Passeriformes; family Furnariidae; genus Margarornis; species Margarornis squamiger. The sequence goes on from JAWWTY010000077.1 coordinate 75,421,294, forward strand.
GAGTTCACTCAAATGTCATTAATATCAGAGAATAATTGTGAAGACCATAAGCCACTAACTCCAGATGCTGAGCATGTGCCTACATCTGGGTCTGTTGTAGTTTATGAGTGTTTTTTCCTTCCTGTCCTACTCATGTAGTGTTCTCATTCAAAATTTGAATGATAGAAGGAAAAGCACAAATCATTAATGCCTTCTCAGGACTCCTTTGTGACAGGCAGTGAATGTTGAAGCCACTTTTGTGGAGACAGTATAATGTAAACCTGACCAAACTATCAAAAAATTAGTTGGTATGGCCTGTGAGTACCACAGCAGCTTAGGATTGCACTAGACATAAAACTCATTAATTGTTTCACTACTTAGATAGCTTTCAAAGCAAGTGTTCCAACCCGGATCAAATATTGCAGTTCCTGTTGACCAGGCTGGCATAGAAGGTTGAGGTAGTAGTCACAGTGCAGATCTCTTTGATTTTTAAGTTGAGCAATCTCAATTCCAAAACTGTTGTGTGTGAGATAGAAGTCCACTAGTACTGAACACAGGACCAGTGCCTTTATCATGCATGGTCAGAAGAAGGTGGGCAGACTGATGTATCACACAAGGCAGTGAAGCAGCTCTGGGAGCAATGTAACTCCTCTGGAGTCACACTGGAAGTAAAGCAAACCTGTTTCTTGGACATGAAGTCTCTTGGACCTTAAGCACAGAAATGGTCCAACCCATAAGCACTAGTTTCTTTTCTGGAGATTGCCTCTAGGATTCATAGGACCTACTCTATCATCCACTTGCATGCCCTAGGAGAGCTTTTGTACAAGATTTCAGTCCCCTCAGTCCTTGCCTTCCATTAGCTTAAACACATAAAAATTACAAATATAAATTTCCTGCAGACCCTTGTCAACTATAATAGAATAACATCCTGACAGACATTTCCCATTTCGCACAGTAAAGAGAATCAAATATGAACTCCTTATCTACCTTCTGCAAAACCTCATTATAAATACTTTATGTCATGTTGCCCCAATAGTCTTAAATAGTCTTAAAATTCACTTCTTGAAATGTTTTTCAGCCTTCCAGTTGGGCAGCATTCTTTTTGAGAGAGGATGATGAGGTGAGGTTGCACTCTCAGTTTATGGAGAGCTGTGTCTCTCTGGCACTGTTTCCCCTGTCCCTTGTCCATCTGACTACTTTGCCCATTGCTTTGCATCACTGATGCCAAGACTGTCACCATGCTGTCCTGTAAGTGGCAGCTGGCTCCCTTTCCTGCAGTGATTTACAAAGATGCAGTCAGCAGTGTGGCTGTGGAAACTGCATGAGATAGGGGCCAGGTTGCTCTCCTACCCTGCAGCACAGAGATAGCTGGGTTTCAGCTTGAATATTAGAGGGGGAAAGTTCTTTTTTTGACTCCAGACAGGAAGGGGGGCTGTGCTGGCTTCAGGGAGCAAGGTATGCCCTATGAAGTGCTTGGAAGATTATGCCAGTATATCTTGCTCTTACAGAAATCGTGAGGCAGGTTTCATAGCACTTGAAAAGTGCTGCTATCCTTTATCTGGTTTCTCCTCTCCACTTACACAGCAATACTATTAGGAGACTAAGTGTGGTATCTGATACCCCTCTATTTACCTTCTCTTTGTCATGATGGAAATTTACCATTAATTATCATTTCACTTCTCTCCTAGGTAGTTTTGTTCTCCAGGTGTGAGAACGGTCCAGGTTAGTACCCAGAAAAACAAGCAGATGAACCAGCAGTACATCTCAGCTAAGCCAAGTACCCTGTTTAATATCTTTATCAATGATTTGCATAAGGGGATTGAGTACACTTTCAGCAAGTTTACAGACAACATCAGGTGTTGATCTGCTGGAGGAACGAAGGCTCTACAGAGGGATCTGAACAGTCTGGATCAATGGGCCAAGGCCAGTGGTATGAGGTTCCACAAGGCAAAGTGCCAGGTCCTGCACTTTGGTCACAACAATGTCATGCAGCACTACAGACTGTGAGAAGGTGTCCAGAAAGTGTCCCAGCAAAAAAGAACCTTGGGGTGCTAGTCAGCAGCCAGATGAGCATGAGCCAGCCACGTGCCAAGGTGGCCAAGAAGGCCAGTGGCATCCTGGCTTGTATCAGCAATAGTGTGACCAGCAGGACTAGGGCAGTGATCATTCCACTGTACTTGGCATTGGTGTGGCCACACCTCAAGTACTGTGTTCAGTTCTGGGCCCCTCAGTTTAGGAAGAATGTTGAGGTGCTCAGGCATGTTCAGAGAAGGTCAATGAAGGGTCTGGAGCACAAGTCTCATAAGGAGCAGCTGAGGGAGCTGGGATTGTTTAGCTTTGAAAAAAGGACGCTAGAGGAAGACCTTATCACTCTCTACAACTACCTGAAAGGAGGTAGTAGCCAAGTGGGGGGTCCTTCTCTTCTCCCAGGTAACGAGCAGTATGACAAGAGGAAATGGCCTCAAATTGCACCAGGGGAAGTTTAGATTGGATATTAGGAAAAATTTCTTTAAAAAAAGGATTGTCAGGCATTGGAACAGACTGCCTGGAAAAGTGGTAAAACCACCATTCTTGGAAGTATTTAAAAAACATGTAGATGTAGCGCTGAGGGACATGGTTTAGTCATGGGCTTGGCAGTGCTGGGTTAACAGTTGGACTTGATGATTTTAGAGGTCCTTTCCAACCAAAATGATTCTATGATTCATGACAGAGCTCCACTGCAAAATGGCCACATACAGGAGGCAGAAACAGGGCCAGGGTACAAAGAAGGGCTTTAGAAATATTGCCCAGCTGAAGCAGTGTTCCCTCATGAAGAGATGGGGTTAAGAAAGCCAAAGCTCAGCTTGAACTGGCAAAGACATAAAAAGCAAGACAAAGAGCTTCAGCCTCTGCATGAGTAATAAATGGCCAAACGAGGCAGTGGGCTCACTGCTAAGCTGAATTCTTGACTTCATGGCAACAAGCATGGAAAGTTACAAATTACTCCTATATCCTGAATTATAAAAACAAATCTTAACCCATTAAATCTCAATAATACATGTTCTTGATATATAGATGAAGTAATCATTTGGGACTGTATACCTGTATGTTTATTTGCTGGGATATGCACACATGTTTTTGTCACATGACTCTTTCCTCTCTGGAACTTTAATTCTTAAGGTCAAGCAGGTTTTAGGACTAAGAGTTGGTTAATCTTGTGATATTATTAAGGATAGGTGAAGTGGTAGGTGTTTTGTTTTTTTTAAGACAACACTAGAAATTAAAGAATATAATATATTTTCAAATTAGGTACTGCATGTCTTTGTAGCTAAGAAAAATCTTGAAAACATTAGAAAAAATGTGAAGACTAGAAAGCTAAGAGAAAAAAGACTGTAAATTATTATTCAAGCCTTGAAAGATAAGCTCATCACCTGGATTTTGAGGATCACATGAAAATATTTTATTAATAATTTGAATTGCCTAATACAAAGCTGGATTAAATCAATGGACAAGCTCTCATTAGTTGTTGTGACATCTGCTGCAAAAAGAAAATTATGAAGTAGATTTGCTAAAGCACCATTAGGAACTGATCTATTGAAACGCTTTCTGATTACCTTTTGATGTTGGGCAAATTGTCATGTTTGTGGTTATGACTTTAACATAATGAAATATAAAATATGTGCATGTATTGCAACAAAAAGCATAATTTTTTTACTTATAATGAAATAGAACTGACAAGTCTTGTGGGATGCATGGAAGCTTTAGTTCCTTTTAAATACAAGATAACTGACTGATGGCACTGTGTCCCAAGGCAAGGTCAGACATGAATTCAACAGTACTACAGGGAGTAGAAGACAGAGCACTGGACCCCCAGTTTGACATCGTAAACACAGTAATCCCTTCTGAGTTGCTTAGAAAAAAAAAATGTAAGAGAGTGCTTTGACATGTAGGAAGTTAATGATGTTGGAAGAGTTGATGATCTGAAAAAAAGCTATCAGTGACTTGTTGCCATAGTTCTGTGAAGCAATGAATTTATGAAGTGTCAGTGAATGAGAATGATAGACTTAACCATCCTCCCATCTTTAGCCAGTCTCACAGGGGATACACATCCCCCATCCTTTGGTGATTTATGGCTGTAGTTTTTGCAGGATTGGGTGACTAACAGTAAGGAGCACATTTGGATTCAATGGGCATGATGCATATTTCCTCCAGGTCCTTCAGCTCTTTGCCAGGACAATTCTGTCATGATTTGCATCATCATTTACAAGTCCTGTCTTTCATGTTACATGAATAAAAACAGTGTCATTGTTTGACACGTGTACAGAGGGCTGAAAACGAGGCCCCTAATTTTATTTTTGCTAGTGTTGTTGAGAACATGAGTAGCCTTGTTTTTCCAGCAAGAGATTTAATTTGCAAAACAAGACTGAAACCTTTCCTCTGACTCACCCTGTTCTGTGTATCTCCCATCTTAAGTATTTCCTTTGCATTCCCTTTTTAAATACCATCTGTTCTAAAGAAAAAAATAAGTCGGGATGTTGTGTTTATATTCAAGTTCTTTAATAGTGCATGTAGATACTACCATATGGTTCTATTTCATTTCTAAAAGGAAATTCCTTCAAGGTCCACCTGCATAACAGCTGAATAGGAAACCTGCAGAGCTATTACAGTTTCCAAATAAGTTACTTCCTGCCCATATTTCCACACAGAAGTCCTCCAAACCTGCAGAGATAGTGTGCTTTTGACCCATTGCTGGTTTTCCACTGTCTCCCAGCTTACTCACTTTTTTTTAAAAAATAAACAAACAAACAAAAAACAAAACCCAACCCTTAAATGATGTAATAAGTATTGGAAGATGTACGTGAGGGAGGAAGTTCTTTAGACTAGAACTGTCTTTTCATGGTATCATTGGCTAGGACAGTAGGACTGTACCTGACATGTACCAGCATTCCTGGGCATTACTGCTATACAGATGTACCTCTTGCACCCACGGGCAGAGTGAGAGCCATACGTGAAAGTCTATACTTGAGGATCACACAGAGGTGGGCAAAGAAATCAGTATCAAGTTGAATGTAGAGTTTAAATATTCCCTGAACTGTTTTTTCTGCAGATGCAGAAGGTAATTTATAAAGGGTCAGAACCAACTTATGGTAATTTCAGTTCAGGAAACAATTTTAAGCTAACTTTGTGCTTGCCTAGGTTCAGAGGTCTGGGAGCCAGATGAGCTTTTGGTGAAATTCCATATAGCTACAGGGCTAGAGCTGGATGGGAAGGTGATTTTCCTATACCACACTAATTTGTGTGTTAAAAACTATTTCAAATCCACCAAGACAATGAAGGAAATTGTTCCAGAATAGGTAATGTGTCTGAGTAATCCTCTAGGCCTCTTGGGTTAAGTCCTTGTTCTTGTGTCTTCATTTAGACAGGAATATAGTACCCCCCTCAGGGTGACTGTTCTTGGAAAGACTAGAAATGGACAGGATATTTCAATTTCTCCCTTTGAAGCTTTTCTGTGTTAATCCTTAAATACTTTGGCAAGCCCAGCCTTGAGGGCTGCAAACTGGGACAGTGGAATCTAAGGTTCTTGCTCCACAGAACATGATAAAAACCATGAGAAGTGGACTATTACAACAGCAGAGACTGGGAAATTTGCTCAGCATTCACCTGCAGCCTGGTGTCTGTGTTATGGAGCTGAGTCAGGCCAAAGAGTAATTTAAATATGAGCCTGGCTTACGGGCTATTCTGTTGTATATAATTTGGATCAGAAGTCCCCCCAAATGAAATTTCCATCGATATTAACACATTCCCACAACCTGTTTTTATTCATTGATATTTTCTGTCAGTTTGGTTGGAGAATAACCCATCATCTCTACTGGATGTTAATTATGGTGTGGCATAAAAATAGCCAAAGACTTGTGGCACCAGATGAGATTAATAAGAGCTTCAGAAAAAGAGATATTCTAGTCATGGCCTTGCTGACAAGGAGAACTAGAGGATCATACCAGTGGCTTTCCACCTTGTGCAGAATCACTTTCTTGTAAGGTATTCCCTAGCAGACCTGTGCCTTCCTGCCTCATGCCACTGCCTGTTTACTCTGTTTTGTTTAAGTAAAAGGAACCCTTAGAATTAACAGCCACCTAAATTTCCTCAAAATACAAACCTGAGATTAACTGAAAGTAACTCATAATTTTAACAGAAGTTTGGACAGGGTGCAGAAAAGAATATACCATTCTTTGACTGGTAGTGACCTAGGGAAATCAGTCTTAGTCCAGCAGACTCATTCCAGTCAAATCTTGACAAAGGAAAACCGCTGTGAGGTTCCAGATGAACCATTTAAGGCTTGTAGCAGAAAATATTCAGGTTTGGTTGTCCAGTCACTTATGTTGGAAGCGTGCTGTTTGGCAAACAGAACTTTTCGAGACGTGCAAACATATCATCATGCTTTAATTTCATTGAATTCAGGATAACTTGAATCCTTTTATTGCTTTAGACCTTGATAAAATCTTAGAATGATAGAATGTTTGGGGTTGGAAGAGACATTAAACATCACCTAGTTCCAATCCTACCTGTCATGGACTAAGGCACCTTCCACCAGACCACCTATCCAACCTGGCCTTGAACACTTCCAGAGACTGGGCATCCACAACTTCTCTGGTAACCTTGTTCAATTGTCTCACCACCCTCACAGTAAAGAATTTCCACCATGTGTCTGAACTAGACCTACCCTCTTTCAGTTTAAAGCCACGGCCACTTGTGTTATCACTTAAATGTCCTTGTAAAAAGTTCCTCTCCAGTTTTCTTGTAGGTTCCCTTTAGGTACTGGGAGCTGCTATAAGTTTGCTAAGAGCCTTCTCTTCCCCATGCTGAACAATCCCTATTCTGTCAGCCTGTCCTCACAGGAGAGGTCCTCTAGCACCCCAATCATCTTTGTGGCACTCCTTCCAGTGCTGAGGATCCCAGAGCTGGATGCAGCACTCCAGGTAGAGCCTCACTAGAGCAGAGCAGAGGGGCAGAATCACTTCCCTCACCCTGCTGGCCACCCTGCTTTTGATGCAGCCCAGGATACAATTAGCTTTGTGGGCTGGAAGAGCACATTGCCAGCTCACGTCCAGTCTCTCATTCACCATCACCCCCAAGTCTTTCTCGGCAGGGCTGTTGTCAACCTGTTCTCTGCCAGCCTGTGTTTGTGTTTGGGATTGCTGTGGCCCTGGTGCAGGACCTTGCACTTGGCCTTGTGACCTGTTTGCTCTTCTGTCCCTTATGCTTAGCTGTACCCAGCACAAGGAAATACAGGAAATAGCATAGTATAAACTTAAGAGAAGACTATGATAGTATGGAGACCAGAAAGTGATAATACGATAATGTAGTATATATGAAAAGTAATTGTAAGAAGGCTCTGTTCAGTATAATTTCACTTACGCCTAAAGATAATAAAATGTCTGGAAAGTCACTGCCAAGAGGAAGTGAGAAATAGAGAGAGGCTTTCCAGAGGTAGAAGTCAGAGCCAGTTTGATTGCTAATCCATTAATAAATTACTTTATGAGAGACAGAATAATCAACATTATCAGTAATGTTTATTTACCTTATCAGAATAACAACATTTTGTATAAGCCAGGACAATTTTAAATTTTTAATAACACTGTAAAAGAAGAGATACCTTCCTAGACATTGCTAAGCTCTATTTTGACCTGCTACTGCCTTGAAATCTTCTTTGAAAAATAGACTCTGAATTTACATAAGAAAATCTGTCCTAATGTATAGAATGGGTTAGCTACCTGTTGCTTTTTAAAAGAACATTCTAGCTTTAAATATTTTTAAATTTGTTTATTTTTAAATAACATTCTAACTTTTAGATGTGAACACTTACTGTTCACTCAGCTAATAAACTTACAGCACTTCTGTCTCTATCATTACAAATATCTCATGATACATCATTTTGCATGATTATTTACCTGACATATGTACATTTGAAAATTTAATTTATCTTTTAAAAAACGTATGTTGCTATGAAAGCTTAAATTTTGGGAGATGGGTTCACTGAACTCTTCCGTTTCCCTAGTGATTAATATTAATCTTTTTTTTTTTTTTTAATTTATTGTTCATGTGTCCACTATTTAAACAAATAAATTACTTTGGTTTTCTGGGTTTTTGGTTTTGCTTATTTATTTTTATTTTTTTTTTTTGTAAATGGCAAAGCATTGATGACTGGTGAATGTATGTTCCTTCATATGGTATCACAATCCAGACACTTTTTCAAGTAATAGGAACTATAGCCATTTTACAGGTTTTAAGGGAATATTAAGTCTATCATTTTATAATCCTATTAATTAGATAATTTTAGCAGGGCAAATACCTGTCCCAACAGAATTGTTCTCTGACTAAGGCATGAGTCCAGAATGTCTGGGTTATGTGTCCCTTTCTGCCAAATTATTCAACCACTTTGTGTGTCACTATTTCCTTAAAGTGGAAATAACATATGAAGCCTTTAAGCGCATTTAATATAAGACAAAGGCTCTGAGATCCTTGCACAAAAGGTGTAATAGAAAATTATAAACATTGGACTCCAAAGGTTCTTATCCATGAAGGGTTTATTTCTAAAAATGTTACAAAGTTCCAGTTACCTGGGTATATGAATCCATTTCAGTATGTTTTGCAAACTGAAAATAAATAACAACACTAAATCTTCTTGAATACATCAGTTCTACCCAAGCTTATGCTAAATGTGGTTTTGAATTAAAAGGGTTTTGAATTAAAAGGGTTTTTTTACAGAGATCTGGCTAGTGATGTAGAGATAAGTGAACTGATGCTACCACTGAGAAGCCCATGTAAATTAGCCCAGACAGAGAGCCCCAGGGATGTGTTTGTACAGTTTCTCACAGCTCAGAGTGAATTCTCGCAGTGTGCCTGGGCAGGTATTCAGTAAGCTGTGCACAGAGGTGTCCTCACTGGGTCCCCACTGCTGTTTAAGTCCTGTTACTGCCTGTGGGGCCTGCAGAAATGGGGATGTGTGATGGCTCTTTCAGCCCCTGCCTTCAAGTAATTTGGTTACATTTAATTAAAAATCCTAGCTGATTTTAGGGAGGTTTTATATCAAAGCTGTTCTGTAAAATGCTGAGACGCACTGTTTAGTCTGTTAGTTGGAAATGTCAGCCTGGTTTGTATGCCATATCACTGAAAATCAAGCAGTACTTGAGCACTTGGAATATGTTATACCACTGAAAATCAAGCAGTACTTGAGCACTTGGAATATGTTAGTTGCTAGTATGTTAGTATGCTATTGTTAGTACTCCAGTATGTTAGTTGTAAACCAATGTAAGTGCCTTATAGTACCATTAAGCTTTAATTTAAGTTTGGACGAGTCTTTAGGAAATATAAGAGGTATAAAGATACCAAGAAGTGACTGTAACACCAAGGCTAATGAAGGTTGCAAAGGGTCGATGACCTGAAGTGCTGACCTGGAGAACAAGCTCAGATCAAGAATCTGAAAGACCAGTGGAGATGGAAGCTCTATCAAAAGTTCTATCAAAACAATTTATCAAAATACATTAATGTTACAGTGCATAAAACATCTAAAATATTGCTACAGTTTTATTTCCCTGTGGGCAAAATCCTGTTGCTATTCTCACAATAAAGAAAGGAAAGAATGTATTTACCTGAATGGGAATAGTAGGATTACTGCATTCTCATGGGGAAATGAGAAGAATGCAGCAAACAAATGCTGCTTATGCATATAGATGTAAATTTGCTGGTGAGTGTAATTCACTTTCCCATGTTCTTCTTTGCCATTTGGTATATTCTGAATAATATTCAAGCCGTTATAGCCCTAGAAAAATGTGGGCAGAATTATTAATTGTCAGGAAATAATTTCTTATGGTTTTGAATTGATCTGTTTCCAAGCAGGTCAAATCCAAAGTTGTTTAGCTAATACAAATGCAGATTATCTCCCCAAAAAAGATTTTTTTACTATTATTTTTTACTAACATTTTGCACAATAAATAATTCAGCCCATTTGCAAGAACATGAAGAGAATTTTGACCTCCCCAGAGTGAATTTAAATTTGCTCCTGGCATGAATAAGAAAACAATTAAATTAATAGCAAGAAAATCACATTCCCTAATTTAAAGCAGGATCTGGATTTTATTATTTCACACAGCAGATGAGCTGCTTTAACCACTAAACTGTTGGTTTTTCTGGCATGTCTTTCTCATTTCTAATGATACTTTATTCTGGACTGAAAATATAATTAAATATATTACACCTTTTTCTTTAGTGAATATTTTAGAATAATAATTTTGTCATTTTTTTTTTCTTAAAGCTTCTTGCTAGTTTCTAATGCACTGAATAAAACTATTGAGGTGAATTTCTATTTTAAACCTTTTTTTTGGTTTTGCCATTGTGCAAAATGGTATTTTTCCCATTGGCATATGAAGTCTCCTGCCTCTCACCAGGAAGAATAGTTCAAGGGATAGAAGATGCACAGCTTTCCCCCATCTCATTCTACACCTAAATATGGATTGAGTCAGCTGGATCCAACACTCTGCATCTTCCTGAACAGACCTCAGAAGTAGAGTAGCTGTGCTTTTAGGTGACTTTGGGCAAAATTTGATTGTTTGTGTTTAATGATGATCCCCTGGCACTTCCTTGCACCTAGCAGGAAACACCAGAAGTACTGGCAGAGGGGCCAGGCCTCAGGAAAGTGTGATCAGTGGACATTTGCAACAGCCTGACACCACGAGGAAGGGGAGATACTGCCTCTGAGCAGTGCCTGATGCACCCCGGGGAAACTTGACAAGACAACACGATTTTTCCACTCCCTTTCCAGTTGTGAGCAGCCCATAGCATAACACCAAAGGAGAAAAAGCAGAAGCAGAGTTGAGAGAAACCTTTGTCTTCCCTGTCTTACTGGAAAACTTAAAAATCAACACTGCAAACATGTAAACACCAAATTTTCAGTATTGGGTGACGTGTAGTCCCTGTCCTATTGTTTAAATTAAATGGATGGAATGACTTTGGACTGGACTGATGTTTTCAGCTGATTTTAAACTCCACACTAAAATTCGTATTTCAGAGCAGCAAGATTGTATGTGCCCTTGGGCACAAAAGCCTTTGAATCCTGTTGAAATGGGACATAAAATAGGAAAGAGATTGTCATAAATACTTCTCAAACTGATTAATAACCTGACTTTAGTTTTGAGGACAACATGCTAAATTTTAATGAGCTGTGTTTCAAGGGATAACTGACCCCAGAAGAGACATGAGGGATTATTAATGGATGGCTGTGATCTGCTTGCCTTGTTCTTCAGAGCCTTCAAGTCCACAGAAATTCAGAGGAATTTTCCAGATGTTGCAGTAGCTGCACATCAGCTTGCAAGGTTCTTAAATGAATTTCATGGTTGATTTATTATTACTTCATCTTTTCTCTTTTGCTCGTTACTGTTGCTTATGTAGTTTTATATTTTCTTCCTACAGGAGACAACCCATACTCATTTTTCAAATGCAATCCTTTTGCTTGCTTCAAGAGTATTAGATCACAGCAACAAATCACCTGCCTCTACCTGCCTTTTGAGTGAAACATTGATTTCTGCTTTAAAACTTTGGTCCACCTATGACTGAAAAATAGTGAATCTGATACATGTAGAACCCCTGTATTCACAAATAAACAGCAGGGCAGTTGATTACTCAGTCAGCATGCAGTAAATGCTACAATTTAGACAGCACAGGTAATCTTTTTTTTCTCCCTGTACCATCTTTACTTTTGCAATTTCATGTGGAAGTATTTATTGTGTAGTAGCCAATTGGCTCTTTCCTACTTAATATTTAATGCAGCTATCCCTCAATTGCACTAGAAGGTCTTCTTAGTCTGATTACTAGCTTCACCAGCTAGAGAGAATAGGAGTGGATTATTATTTATGGGTTTAGTATTGGGGGAAACTCCAGTTGCCAGTCTCCTCAGCACAAAATCCTGGCATAACTAATCCAGTGGGGGTGGGGAGAACAATCCTACTGCATTTCCAGCTGTTTCTCTCTATAAAATTACAAAATCAGCAACTGTGTTTGCTATAAAAGGTGACTATATAAACAGTATAACAGTTACTGTTCCTCTTTTCCTTCACATTTGTGAGAGTTCCAGGGAAAGTTTCTACCAAAAGGGACTTCATAAGAAATTTGATTAATCTTTGAAAATGGAAAAACATTTTTAGTGTATTGAAAGTAAATTTTTAATATAATGAGTCCCCCCTCCTTCCCCTCCTTCCCCCCCCCCCGCCATTTATTTCAGCAAGCCATTGTTTGAAAAATAAATTTCACAGTTAGGAAACCTTGAGAAACAGAGCTTGGTAGTGATCAGGATTAAACTTCTAGCAAAATATCTGGGTTTAGATGTATTGAGGAGTTGGATAAACTTGCATCAATGTCCTAAAAGTAACATTTCTACATAAAATGAGCTTTTCATGGAGTCTTTTGTGCTTCCTTTACCTCAGTTTTCCCCCGTCTTACGAGTGAAAACTGCATGCATAGGAACTCTGGGGTTTTTTGTCAGAGCTGAAAGGTCCACAAATTCCCATGTGGGCTTTACCACTGTTCTTTCGTTACTTTTCCAGCACAGACTGCCTACATACCTTAAACTTGGTGGTTCTGGTGCTGTTCTAAACATCTGGCAGAGAAGTCTGCTGGAGGAGAGCCGTTACTGTGTGATGACAAAATTAGACTGCACAAATGGAGAAAATTAAGGTTGCCAGGGTTACCTTAAGGCATTTCCTGTCTGCTCTGTGCCTTGCTCTGCAGGATTGTTGTTTGTTCATTTTGATATGTCATCTGTATGTACGTAAGCTCCAGGACTTTAAAATTGCAAACAGAGCTATGTCCTAAAGTGAAAGGTCCCAAAGATAATTCCCCCATTCTGTTTTCATGCAACAGTTCCCCAGATGTTCTCACCATGGATGAGACACCAGTGCTTGAGAGAGCAGCTGCCTGGGAAAGCTTGGTCTATTGAGAAGATTCAATAAAGCATTAGGGCCTGTTGGTGAATGAAGTTGTTTTTCTCTGTCTTTCATTGCTTATGATGATTTGAAGGAACAAGTAACTGCTAAAATTTTAGGTCTTATATGTTTGTCAGAAACACCTTTGCAAATAAGGAAATCTTTCCTTTCAGGATCCAGCTATGTAAATGAATTCAGGCACATGGCATTGAAGGCTTAATCCTTCCACACAGTTTACTAAGTCCCGTGGGAGTCAAGTGTCTCTGGCAGTGTGCCAGTAAAGCTTTTTAGTGAGTTCCCAAGGTCAAGAGGAAAATCATTGACAAACTCCTGTGCAGAATTCAGGTCTACACATCCCACGTTGCATAGGCATACTTCATTTTAGTGATGTGGATACATTGTTAGGGTTAGGTAGTTCAAAAAGCACAGTAGGCCTCTGATCTTGATAAAAATGCATGCATTATGCTCAATTAGATGTTGTAAATTTTATTAGAACAATATATAGCGTTCAGCATGGGGATAAATTCTTGCAGTGCCATAGAAAACTTAAGATTATAACTGCATGCAATTAGCAACTAAATTATCTTTCAATACAAATTTTTATGACCTGAAGATCATGGTCATTATTTATATATATTTGACACATTTTTGCAATGTTTGAAGTCCATAAGTGAGAAGACAGCAGATAGATTTTTTTTCCTGACATGTACATTTTAAAATATTACCACAATTTGCATTTAACACAGTGTTCTGGCACACTGGTCACTCAGAGGGGTTTAACTTTGTCTATACCAGTATACAATCCTTTTTGATATGTGCACTTTCCATGGTTTTTTCCCCAATTTCTTTCTCTTGAGAAAATAGGATCAATACTACTTTTAAGAAAAAATAAGGTCAATATAACCCACAGTCATTTTGGTAGGAGCTTTATTATTGCATTTTCTGATTTGACTTTAGGTGGTTACTTAAACAGTAAGTTAGTCTAGGTTTATGTATATGAGACATCAAGGACATCCTTTCAAAAACCTTGAATCTTTAAAACTCTTGAATCTTAAAAAAATTGTCAGTGTTGCAAAGGCTTGACAAAAATTGGACCATTATTCTTTTATTTTTAATTTTCTACTGACATAAATGGGATTTTTTTTGTCTTTAACACTGAATGTGTGTTTACTCTGAAAAATCAAATATCAAAAATTAATATGGCATTCTTATATAGATTTCTTTTCCCCTAACCAATTACACTCCAGAGGAACTAATTCACTGAAATTAGGTTATATCCTTCTGTCAGTTTGTGTTCTTTCTCCTAAAAAATCATCTGCAGATAAACTGGTGGTGAAAAAGGTGCAGTATTGGTATGAGGAAATAATCTGTGCTTTGTTAATCCACTTTGACCAAGGTGATATATCCAACAAGATGTTAGTTTTGCAGATGTTTACAGTCTCAAAAAGTGCTTACTATGAAGGATTAAAATCAGGTAGATGTGGCTTCCATTTTAAAATGGGAGCCTCCAGTTTTTTTTAAATACTTCTCCCCATCAGACTTCAAAATGGGGTCCCAGATCTTCTGGTCTGCAGAGTTTCCCCACTGCTTAATTACTGCTAATCACACTGAAACATAGCTAGTGTCATGAGCATTATTTCACTTTGTGAAATCCTGGACTTGCGAGCACAGACTTTGATGATGTGCAGCGTCCCTTCACTGATTGCAAGAGAATTTCAAGAACAATTTTAGTTCACTCCTTGGCTGTGATCATACACAGCTGTCATATTTCTGCACCTGTACAACCTGCTTTCTAGAGCCAAATTCTGCAAGTCCTGGCTTTTTGCAGCTCTGAATTCCAGGTTTTCTTTGCTAGCTATTAAGTTTATTTAACCCTTGCTATCTATTAGATTTACTTAACCTTTTCAATATTACTTGATCTGCAACATTTTCAGAAAGCTATTAAAACCTTAAACTGTGAGCACGGAGGAAGGCAAGGTGAGGTGTAGCTTATCTAGGTGTAAATTATGTAATCCTAATCTTTTTGTTATCATTTCATTAAAGTATGGGCAGGCACTAGGTAACAAGACTGAATCCCCCTGACAAGGGTTTGATTTGGCACTGTTCTTTGAAACCATTTGGCTGGTGAGCAGTGGGAGTCCTGGGGCCCTGGTGACTCACTGGCACTGGGCTGCACCTACCAGCACACTGCCTGCTGACATGGAAGTGGTCCTTCCTCTTGGGTTCCAGGTCCCCTGACTTCATGGCGGGAGAGAGGGGGGAAGTGCAGTATATTAAGTACATTTTCTTTCAGTGTTTGAAATTAAAGGAACCACATGTCTGTAGTTGTCAAACACAAGTTATTGAGCTGTGGGCAGGCTGGAGGTGAGTGTCACAGCCATAATGCAGGTGACCTGCCAGACTTCCTCTGATGTATCCTCACAGAGAACAAAAACTGCCTTCTGTACTGTGCCATGCAGTACAAACTGGGCAGGAAAATGCAAAGTGGACCATCAATAGGGCCAGATCTATGAACAACTTCGCTTGCCTCCTCCATTAAAGAAGGTGGAAGTTGTTTCTCCCAGGGTCGTGGTGACCAAGGGGAGACAGATTGACATCCCAGTGCATCCTGGGAATCTGCATCAATATAAATAAGTATCAGGACAAGGGTTATACCACCCCAGATACACCATTTATTCACCCATGAGGTTAGCACAGAAACCTTCATTGATGGATTAAGCCCATTTCACTGGTCTCTAGACTTGTGGGTATCATGAATTTTCTCACATTTGCTTTTTCTGACTTTTCTGCAGAGGGCAGTTCAGTGTTAATGTAAAATAGAATATACTGACATTAGAAGTCATGAACCCTAAAATTGCAGTTGAGACAGTGACTATAGCTGCCACTCAAAGCAAAATGCCCAGTATATAGGGATGTGAGAAGTCAGAAAAATGAGGGAACAATGAAGCAGGAGGAGTTTAGAAGGAAATCTAGGCAAGGTATTTCCTCACCCAGAGCATGTGTATAAAATTGCAAATAAGGTGGAAGATAGAGATCTGTAATTCCATTGGGAGTTTAGTGAATCAGGCTTTTCTTCTGTGGTTTATGAGGTTACCTGAAGATTTTGCTAGAACTGCAACCCAGTAATTCACAGCTGGTTTTAATTCATGCATAATATACATCTGTCAAGGACTTTTAATGATACCATAAACTATAAGAGCACAACTCAAAATTTGAAAAATAAATCTTGGCATTGCTTATAAATGTACAAGGTACTGGCATCTATTAATTTTAATAATATATGAGGAAGATGAAAACTTGTATTTAGATGCTAGATGCACATGTAAACATCCATGCCCAGTGTATTCCTTTGATGGCAAGAATCTGTTATTAGAATCATTTGTCCTAGAAAAGACACTCTTTAACATTTATTTTTTTTTCAGATCTGTATCTGTTCATCTCATTGCACAGATTGTTGCACCTCTTCTGTGCATCATGAGTTTCTGAACCATCGCATATGTATTCCAACAAACTAGAATATTTATATACAACAAACATAAAGGACATCTGTCATGCTAGCTGTCATGTAGAAGTAAGGAAAAGCAGTAAATAACTGATCTGGGAGTGGGTCAGTGGGTATTTCATTGTCCCTGAGACAAATCAATAACAGCTTGTTTGCTGTATTTCTTGTCATCTTCCCTGGAGTCAATGGTATGTTTTATTGACCTTAATAACTACTATAATAAATCCAGTAGAAATGAAAAAAACCCCTGCTCTGTAATGAAAATCTGATCACTTATCTGTCATGCTGTCCTATGTAAAGAGCTATGTTCATTCTGCCCCATCCCCCAAGACATTGTCATTAGATATGTCATAAGATTATGAACTACCATGGAATTTTATATGGGGCTTATCTTGTAACTTCTTTATACAGTGGTATTTCTCCCAATCCCAGTTTTATCTTCAATAAATTGAATTCTGTTTCCTTCTGTCTTTTATTTTTATGATTTCTTTAACTGAAGGGATTTATCATCAGGGAAAACAAGGTAAGTGAAAGAAAACTAGGTCCATACTAGCTATCACTTTTCTGTTAAAATAAAATTAAATTATTATAAAAATTTGTATACAGAGACCAAATTCTCCATTCTCACTGCATAACTTTCAGTCCAGGAAGCAGATTTGAAGTGCATGTTCACCATCACTGCATAACTAAAGTTCTTAAAGCTATTGATCTTGAGAGATCTTTTAAAATATAGTTTACCTTCAGAATTATTTGGACTCCAAGTCATTAGGTGTAAGTATGGTGGTACCAATTTTGGAATGTGAATGTTTCAGGGCGGTCTCAGAATTTCCATATTGGAAGTGTTTTCTTCATTTCACTTTAGTTTAGTACAACTAGAGACTGTTTGCTGGTTTTATATAAATTCTTTACTTTCAGATTTTAAAAATCTGATGTTGTTTGACTGTCACTAATTGGATGACCTATTCATGTGTGCAGACCTCACTCTAATTGCCATCCCTGCAGACTGTGATGTTCCTGACCAAGCACAGCCTTAGCACAGCTAAAGAAACACCAGCTGCTTCATGAGCTAGATGTGTGTTTATGTGCTGCTCTCAGGAATATTCAGTACTGGCCCTTTGTGGCAGGCTTCCAGGCAAAAACAGGATTATATTTAGAAGCTGGATTGCACCTGGTTAAGTGAAAAAGCTTCATAAATACTTTTATTTTGAAAGATTTCAAAAACCAAATACTGCCAACAGTTGAGTCAAGAAAACATTTGCTGATTTTCATTTGTCCATTGCATAGTGTCCAAGTCTGAGTGAGAGCAATTACACATAATGTGCCCTTTTTTGGCTGCTATTTTATCATGGTGAGCATAAAAACCAACCACAAAGATGTCATGAGATTACTGTACTGTGAGCACTGATACCGTTCTGTCAGCATTTCAAATTTTGCTACAGAGAAACATATAGATAAGTCTAAAGCTGTGGTCAAAGCAATTTGACAAGAAACTTTTACAAAATGAAGACAATATTCTCTTTGTTGGCCTGCTTTTCAAGATGAGAATGCTTCAATCTCCATTTTGTTTCCTGCTGGCATTATTTTTTGGAATCTCAATTCTTCCTTTGTGAATTTTTTAGGAATAGTGTAAGACTGGAAGAAGAAAACCTCATGAATGGATCTGATGTATTTTGGACAAAGAGATGCTGGGGGAGGACTACAGAGGAAGAAGTGACCACTGTGAATGTCCTGATCATGCCACCCATTATATAGTCTGGGTAATTTAAGGTCATTCAGAAAAAAAATCTCCCACCAAACCAAAAAGAAACCCATTTTGACTGACATTTTTAAAGCAGTAGAACCCTCTTAATTAGAAAACACTCTTAATCTGTATGAACTGGGAGGCCTTACATCAAATTAGTGTTCTTACAAACCACTCCCTTGCTGTGTCAGCATTGCATCACACTTTGCAGTGGCACTGCACTGTCACATTGCACGGGTTAGGGGCAGCTTCAAGAGCTCAGACAAGTGCAGAAGAACACCTGAATACCCATGGGACTCCAGAGCATAGCACAAAGCCTTCCTCTTCAGGAGTTACATTCTGCAGCACAGAGGACAGGCATGGCTTATCCAGAAGTGGAAGATTTATGGATTTGCCCTGTCCATGAAGCAGCGTGTACTAACGAACAGTTGCACACTGAGCTTGAGCAGCATTTATTTGGCTGAAACTGGAGCTACCTTCCTGCTGCATCCCTGTTCAGGGTCAAGCAGTCTAACTGCTTGAAAGTAATTTGCCTGTCAGTTACACAGCTGTAAATCCCAGCACGTTTCCAATAAGACCATGGGAGTAACTTCCAATTAGACAAAAATAACATTGTGTGTATTTCATAAACATTGTTATCTACTGTAAATGTTTAAAACAGGAAAGATTTGAAAATTAACATTTAAAATGGCTCACACATCACTTCAGGTTCCTAGGTTTTATTGTTAAACAGTAGTTAGGTATTTTAAGGGCCACCTTATGAAGATAACTGTCCCTGGACCCAGTTGAGTGAAGACTTAAGCATAAGCTCATCTTCATGCAGCTGAGAAATCATGTCAAGCTCAACGTGTAGTGTAAAGTGAGTCTCTGAACCACTGACTGCTGCCACTCATGCACAGGACCCCCTGCCTTGGCAAGGGCTCCAGTCAGTTCCTAAAGCCCACTCACATGGCAATAATTGGAAACAAAAGGTACCTAGTAGCAACAGAAACCAAGAGGCAGAGATGACTATGTGAGGAATGAGAAGAAAACCCTAGGAATCTTAGAGCAGGTTCCTAGCTTGCAAGCATCTTGAGGGCATCATTTCACTCCATGCATAAATAACCTGCTCAACAGAACTATGCTCAGACTTTTCAAACTGTAGTAGCATTTTACATATAAATATGGAAATGTTTTTGGTTTTAAAGTTTCTTCATCTTGGGGCCTTTTATAAAACACTTAGACTATTAACAATGATTTACTGTAAAATTAAAAATAGGTACTCTTTTTGTTAGAACAGTTATGCTTTCAAAGCTGGATTGCTATCTTGTTGGGGTCAGGCCAAGTGTTGGGAAAACATAAAATGACAATTTTGCAGTTCTGTTTCAAGTACACTGGCAATGAGAATTCTTTATCATCTTACCATTTGGAAGGTAAATTTCCTACAAGTGATGTGTTTAGTGCATCATGAAGGCAAAAGAGGCCTTATAATTGCTAATTCCCTTCCACAGTGCCACTGTCATACAGTAGAGACATTGCAATGATTATGACTGCTAGAAGGTCCTGGTAAACATCAAGCACTGTGGTAGAAGAAGGTGACTTTCAGTATAATGTTTGAATTATTTATCTCCTTTCCCTACAGGCAGATGCTTTCCACAGCAGTAATCCTGACACCTGAGTAATAGGAAGAGTTGAATTTCTAATCAAGCTAAAATGCCCAAGTGTAAACACAGTGCTGAGTCAGAGATGTGCAGCCCTTTAATCTATCGCTTCCTGGGAACAACTGGGAAAAAACCCTGCAAGTCTGTTAGAGTTGTGCAAAGAGAAGGGACAGATATTTTCATCAGAGAGAGAATCTGAAGGCAGGCTGGATGGATGAGAACAAATCACCCTGGCTGGCTCCTCATCTCTCTTCCTCAAGCCACAGCTGAGATATGTCTGTGCCCATGGCTGGCAAAGCCCTCCTTGCAGGGACTTTCAAGTGCTTACTTGAAAAACCAATCCTTGGTCTGGCTGAGTGGGAAGGGAACAGTACTCATGGGCTGAAAAAATCCTGATTGTTCCCTTTTAGAAAACCTCACCAGTAGGTGGATAACCTCACAAGATATTGACTTGTTCCCTTTTACAGAGCCTTAATTTGAGTGCTTTGCTGCCCATATTTCTTAGTATTGAAGCAAATGGCAACTGGATCTGGAAGCTTCCTTATGTAAAGAAAAGGGAAGAGTTTCCCTTGTTCTAAGGTTATTGGCTCAGGATGGGTCCCGAGCCACAAGCACTTCAGTCATCAAGTGAGTCAGTATCCTCTGAGGATGCCATTAATAAAAGGCAAAACACAACTCTAATTTAGCACATATTTTGTTCTTAGCAACACTCAGCTTCATCTTTTGATGTTTATTTTTTTATATTGACTTTTTCTCTGAGAAGAGATTCACCTATTTTTCTGAAGATAAGAGGAAACCTCCCAATTCTTCTAGACAAAAGATAATTCACTAAAAGTACATACAAAGCTGGACTACTTGTCTCTTTCAACTAGTAAAATTTATTTAGGTAAGTCAGTAGCAAAGGCTGCCCTGAATTCAACCAGGCATTTTTATTTTCAGTCAGGACAAAATATCCTTCAGATTTACTGCCACCAAGAAATTTAGTCTAGATCAGACTTTAAAGATCCCAGCCAATGCAGAATCCTGCTGCTAAATTAGTCTTCAGTAGATGAACAGTGGCTGCAGAGCTTTACCTTTGCACAGAGCAAGTGGTTGATTTCCTGCAGTTTTTACACTGATAACTGTGACTAGGAGGAATGGCACTATTCTGCTCACACTCCAGATGCCATCTGAATATCTTTCTGATTTCACTTCTGATTATTTCCCTCCATGTGACTTGATTTTGCTGGGATTGTCCCACAAATACGTTGGTCTTGGCTTTCTTTATGAAGAGGTTTACACTAGCTTTTGAAGCCTTTAAACTTGAAGGAGAATTAATGTTAGATGCAGAGGGGATTAGCTGTGTTTCAGGGTTTCTAGAAGAGTTTGGAATGCTTTTGAGCAAAAAATCTCTAGGAAAGATTCAGTAGTTTTCTAATGGAAAAAATTAGTGGCTTAATAACTGAAGGGCAAATCCCATGTACACCGCACTGTTCTACATAAACAAAGAAAAAGAAATCTTTCCAGTTGTGGAATTCTGAACTAGTTATGGGGAAAAAAAAAAAAGAGAGAAAAAAAACCACACCAAAATAAGTTCACTAATATTCCACTGTATCTGGAAGTCTACCTATCTGCAGCAACTGTGCAGAAGAGGCAAAAAGATGTGAGGTTCTTGTAGAGCATAGTCACAGGCATTTGCTGTTTCAAGAAAGAATTTGAAAAGATTCAAATGCAAGCTATTTCCCAGTTTCCGGCTGAAGGCCCATAGGAATTAGGGGCTTGCTACTGTCACGTTGTTGAAAAATACCTGTTTTGCCATCACGTTTGTTACTCAAATGTTAACAACCACATTTATGGAATTGTTTTCTACTTTATTTTCTGTTTACAGCTTGCTGCTGCATCCTGTAATTCACTAACTAAGAAAAGAATGAACATTGCTACAGTTTTATGGGTGTTAGGGGAATCATATACAGTAAAACAGGTGGGATAAGAATCAAGGGAAAGAGAAGATGAACTCTCATATATCCTTTAACAAGCCTGGTACTAAACATCACTACCATGTCTTTCCACTCTACTAATTGTCATATGTGGCAAGTAAACACAAACACTAAATATTGCTAGAGGCAGACTGCATGCCAAGAATGTAGCTAGCACTAGGCTTGCTAACTTCCCTAGCTTCCTCTGACATCTCACGCTGGAGTGCTTAGTATCAGTGTACACAAAACAAAGGTTTTCCTATTTCTAAATAGGGACCTAAACTACCTCAGCAGCCTTTGATTCTATTCTGGGACAAGAAACTGATGTAAGCCAGGAACTTCCCTTTTGTTTGTAACAAAGAAATGGCATGTTTATTCACTTGAATGCATTCAGTAAATAATCAAATCTACAAAATTAGAGTTTGACTGAGACCTAAACACATACTAAAATCATGAGTGAATAACATATCAAAGCAAAACAAGTGTATTTGGGCAAATATTTAAGCTACCTAAACTGAACTTACCACAACAATGCAATACCAGAGATTTTGACAGGATTTCAGGCAAGATTTGTTGAGATGCAAATGTGATTATGAACACATACAATCATCAAATTTTCATTTTGTATTACTAAATGCAGTTTTTAACAAACTTCTAAAGAACATCCTTTTCTGTAATATGTAGGTTCGCAGTATTCTGGATGTCCCACTAAGACTGCATGGTTGTCATTTAAGCCCTTCCAGAGTTTGTGAAAAACTCTGTCTTGCTTTGAAATCAACATTTAGCTCTCCTGTGGTATGATGGGATTTCTTGATTTCAAACACAGGAAGGAGTCTAGAGGGAAAGGGGAAGAAAATTTCTTACCATGGCAGATGCACGGAAAGAAACTTCTAACAGAAGAGCACTGATGGAAAGTATTAATTATCCCTCAGGCTGATAAACTCTTAAATATGTGAAAGGCATAAAATTTCTCCAAAGCACAAGTGACTTTGAAGGTTTTTCCTCATGCCTGTGATCTGGTACAAGGAACAAATGCTAGCAGCAATGTTGAGCACCCTTGCCCTTGTACCTCTCTGTGTTGCAAAAGTATTTGTTTGCATGGTATTTATCTGAACCTGCTTGGGTAATTGGTCAGAATCAAAACTTTTTTCTGATAAGCTTTTGTTTTAAGAAAACAAACACAAAAACAGAACTCAAACGAAAAAAAGTTTGGATCAGTTCCCCCATTGCCCATTTGCTGCACCACCACGCAGAAACATAATGGCTATGATACACGAGCAAAGAGTGAAGAAAAATAAAAGTGTATTCATAGATACTTCAGGCTGGAGGCCCATTGTCCATTCTAAGTGCACTTCAGAGGCTGTATCTCAGACAAGCGCTAATCTGGTCCTATGTCCCAATAACTCTTTAGTTACCAAGACTGTTTCTGGAGCATATCTTTTAGTTTAATTTCCCATGAAGGGCACAAAGTTTGCATGCTCTGGGACTGCTCCCCAACATGAACCAAAGCATGAGAAGTGGGAGAGACCTACAAACTCACTTTTAAGGTGCCAAGCTATGGTAGGCTTGCCCTTCACACGTGTCACAGCTGAGGGAGCAATAAATGGTTGGGAGAAAGCGTGGCCATGGTTTGAACTGGTCTGACACAAGTGAGAAGGCAGCCTTTGATTTATGTTTGCTGAACAGTGGCAGTGGCTTAAGGTCTGACTGGCCCTCGCTGGGTTTTGATGACCTTTTACTGAAGATTTTTCCTTCCACATCACAGCCAGGGGGAAAGAAAGTGTGGGTGTTTCTTGTTTGCCTCAGAAGAACAAGGATGACCTGGTTTAAACTGCTAGGGGAAGTGTTTTGAACTAACCCGGCTTACGTGGCACTGAGGCAGCAAAAGGTGCCCTCATGGGTTTCCCTCTGGGCTCTGCTCTGTGGGCCGTGACCTTCAGAGATGTGCTGAAATGTTGTGCACAGGTCTGACTACCTGATAAATGAACACATGCATAAACTGTGACTGCAGGGTTTGCCACTCTGCAAGTTGCCTTCACACACTTGTCTTTAAACAGAATACTTGGGTGAAGGCAAAGAAAATGTATTCACAGTCTGATGCAGATGAAGGTGAGAAAAGCTTTCATTTTTTTATGTTTTTTCTTATGTTTTCCCACTGTCTTTGTCTCTTAACTGATTGTAAGGTTTTTGATAAGTCTTGCCTGTCACTTCCCTGTTTTTCTTCCAGCAGGTATCTTCACAAACCAATGCCCTTGTACAATACAGCTCTCTCTTTGTTATATTCCAAGCTGATAAACGGAATTTAAATGAATAGGTTGCAAGTACTATTGTAAGAGAAGACCAGCTGGATCAAAAGATGCTGGTGATGACTAAGGGCAGCAGCAATCCTAAATGAGATGAAGGGTCAATGAAGCTCAGACAGCCAGAACTGACAAAAGCTGGACATTGAGAATAGACTGCCACCACAAGCACTGGTGCTTCCTGAAGGGTCCAGAATGAAGCAGGTCACCTCATATGAGGGATGAAGGGAAGAGGCAAATGAAGGATCATAAGCAATGGAGAGAAAGACTCTGCAAAGGCAATGCCTGGGGGCTAAGTAGAATTCAAGAAAGGAGTAAAAACAAGGACAGTTAGACAGATGTCCATTTTCATATGTGTGCTGCCAGCTGTTGAATGAGGAGCTGGCTCTGCATCATTGGGGAAAAAAAGTCTGAAGTCAATTGTACATCGAAATCTTGTAATGGAGACTGTTTTCGAATGTGGAAAATAAAACTTAGACTCTCCCAGGTAGAGGTTCTGGTCAGAAACTGAGTATAGCAACACATATTTAATGACCTTTACAAGAGTCCAAGCTGATATTGCTAAATGCCCTGCCATATGGCAATTCAGCTCCATAGTAACAGTTTTGGACATGTACATTCCCAACAGCGAATGGGCCTGGTATTTTGGATATGCAGTCAGCCCAGCAGCACAGAAAAGTATTACATCTGTGATTGTTGGGTGGGACTTTTGCAGGGTTTTTTTTCTCATCCAGGACCCCACAAAAGTACTTGCACTGAAAGTACAGTCAGTGAATGAGGGTGTAAAAACGTCAAAGCAATGAAAGAAGCTGTTGGGATCCAAAGGATAGAGAGAAGCTGAAGAAGCCAAGAAAATGTCTCCCAGCTTTTTTTCCTCATTCCTATTGGGAGGTTGTTTACACAAAAAGAAAATGTTGAAATTGGTTTATGTCACAGTAGCTATAAATAAAGCTGTTAGAAAAATCTGCCAGCTCTTCACTTTTTATTTATTTAGTACTCCTAAAGGTTAATAAATAAAGTTAATCTGTGAGTATGAATAATTGATCCATTGCTTGTCATGCTTAAGAGCTAGGCTCATCCTGGTGAGTAGTTCAGCATAACAAGACCTAGATGCACCTTGCATCTCACAGCTGCTAGTCAGACACTCAGCTCATAGTACAGCACACAGGGACAGCTGGCTTCCTTCAAGCAGGATTCAGAAAAAGTGGAAGGCTCTCCAGCCCTGTTGTTAGGTGTTCACCTGATGGGAATCCATTCATTATTTTGAAAGCTATGACCGTGACCTGGAACTGACTTTGAAATCTGAGCACATGCTTGTGAAGCAGTTACAATGGACAAGAACGTGAGGAATTTGGGTCTTTTACTCTACAAAAATCATGTCAATTTTGGCTGGAGCAGTCTTTTGTTTCATTGCATCCCTGAAAACTGGCGTGGTGTGAAATTGTGCTCTGTGCTAGCAATCTTCCTGTATACTGTCACCTACTGCAGAAACATTTGACATTGCCCAGCATCTTGTCTACCAAAAGTTAGATAGCTAAAACCTGATGCAAGCTCACATGCAGTAGCAGCCCCAGAGTGGGAGTAAAACTCCTCTTTTGGAGTAAGTTTAAAGAAACAGGAATTCTTACTAGAAATGCAGACCATAAGCAAAGACACTCCAAAAATTATGTATGCCATGGACAAAGACACTAAGGGGGAAAATCAGAGAGCAGATTTGAGAGATACTAGTGGATGAAATGAAAACTTGATCTGTGAACAAAGAAACACACTGCCTTATTTTGTTGAGAGGAGTACTTAATTTTAGGCTCCTTTTCATCAGTAACATAGAATTAATTGACTATATAATTTAATTCTTTGACTGAAATGAATCCACACGCCTGACAGAAGGGATAGGAATGCTGTGGATGAATGAATGTGCAGATAACCTACTTCATAGTGCCTTCAGTGGGGAAAGGAAAACTCCTCCAGAGGGTGGGAAAAACTTCTGTGCAATAAACCTATCAGGCATGCAAAAACTAAAATCACTGAGTTCAATGATAACACTGTGGAAAAACGGCAACTAAAAAATAAGGTATGCCAAGAAAGAGCAAAGCATCACATGTATGTAATAAAAATTCACCAGCCTTTTTAAAAAAAATGGAATATAAAGCTCTTTAGCATAAAGTTGCCCCCATAGGTCTTTTATTAAGGCTGGAGCTGCAGAATGAGTCTTTGCTTATTGAACAGATGGCATAATTTGTGAAATGTGCAGAAACCATCATCATGGACAGTCAGACGCAGGGAAGACAGGGACTTGCAACTGCACAAGCTGTTTGGTTTCAAACACAGGTACTGTCCCTGAGGGCACTGACAGTCCTGGCCATCCCTGCCCGCCTCCAAGGGCTTCCCTCACCTCCCCATGGTCCAGTGCCCTTGGCTGGGGTGGTGGGAAGGTCCAAGCTGCAAGGCGCTGCCATCACCCACCTGGAGTAACCCCAACACCTCCAGCTCCAGTAGCCACCAGACACCATGGTGCCCTGACAGTTTTGGTAGAAGAAAATGGGGAAAAAAGTTACTTTGAAAAACAGGCATCTAGAATTTGACCAAGCATGCTCAAAGTACTGAACAAGCGAATAGTTTGTTGGGATACAATCATGTCCACAAACTTTGCAATAAATGCAGCTGCAATAAATCATTTAAAAAAAGGCCCTACAAATTTGGTCTGTGAAAATTCCCTGTGAAGAAACACAGCTCAGGTGAAGCATATGATTTATAAATAACTGGGCTTCAGTCAGCAAGTTGGTTTTGCTACCGGAGAAGAAATGGAAAGCTGCACGCAATGGGATAGAGTTGTTGATAGAGACAGGAATAGTTTAAGTATGTTTTAAAAGTCCAGGGTCTTACAAAAGTTCCAGCTGCTAAGATTATTTTGGAACATAAGGAAGGAAGAGATCTCTGTTTTTGTCAGATACTACTGGATGAAATATGGACTTTAGCAATTACTGGTAGAGGGAAGAAAGGTCAGAAAAACTGGGTGAAGGTGAGACTTTGCCGATGTAATGCAGTAAATGTAACTGAGGAATGAATACTAAAACAGCCTAACAGACCAGCTGAGAGCAAAGCCAATGCCAAAGTTGTATTGCAGGGAGCAAGAGAGAGGCTGGGGGGAAGGGGCCCAAGGACCAGCCACCTCACCACCGACCACCCAAGGGGGTAAGATCTTTACAGCCAGTGAGGCATCTCATCAGGGAGGTGGAACTAAGCTTTTGGTCCATTCCTGCTCCTCACCCTGGTTGAAAGCTGAACCGGCATGCATGTGAGCAGCTTCAAAAGGAAGTAATTTACCTTAGGCACACAATCAGTGAAGGAATTTCTACTGATTAAAAGAAAACTGGAGCTGTGCAGAACTGGCCAAGTCTCCAGATGTTCATGGAGCTTTGGACAATGTATCTGTGGTGTTTTCCAAATTCCAAAACAATTGCATAAAATGAGTAAGACACAAGTTTGGGGTCATTTTCAGAGTGGGAAAAGGAAACGCCATGTTTTAAACCCCCTTTCCTATGAAACACAGATGCTAGTGCTTACAAACGGTGAGTGGAACTGACACAAGAAGACAAAGAAGGAGAGAAGGAAGAAGCTTGTTGGAGTGACCATACAAATTGCTCTTTCCTTCCCCTCTGCTCCATAAATCCCTCTTTCCTAGATCCTCTCTGCAACTTTGTGGTTGTTCTAAATCTTAAGAAAAGTCTCAAGAGTTTTACAGTCTTTTGCAATGCATCCATGCCACAAGAGAATACTCATTCTTTCTGCAATGTATTTATAGTCTGCATAAATCTGGTCCTATTCTATTGGTAATGGTTTCTTGTAATTTATTGAAATTCTCATTTAAAAAAACACAGCCTGCTTTTATTGGACAATGGATTCAAAGTTTTCATGAATTCCTGCTTCGGTTATGCTTCACAGACCTGAGTACGTACAATGCAGTAGCCAGACATGCGTGCTACATTCCAATAACATGGTGTCAAATAGAGTGTTCAATCAGAAGTCAAAATAACTTAATAAATACCTCTGATCTGACTAAGCCTTCCCCAAATGAGGGCTTGTCTGGAAGGGGAAGCTTTCTGGCACAGTGAGTGTGGAAAAGAAACTGTTCCCCTGGAGTAACTTTGGAAGCGCGGCAGTTTGGAACAGAGTTACAGAGCTTCCACATCAGAATTTATACCATATAATCTACAACAGAATAACAGTTTAGGCTAACTCCCATGTGAGTTGGTACTGTGTAGACAGGCAAATTCAAGTGAAATCCCCTGCAAACCTTGAGTTTCAGAGCAACTACAAGAAGGTACAATCTGTTTACCTGGGAGTAGATATTAGCAGGGCTGACCAGAAAAGTGATCCCCTGGCAGTCCTCAGGATGTTGCAGCATTTCCAATGGGATGTCTCCCAGCTGGGTTTGGCAAGCTGCAACAGAGGTGCTGCCCAAGGGACTCTGTACTGGGCTTCAAGCAAGCTGGGCAGTGTTGCTGCTTTTCCTGCCAGGTGGGCCTTGGAGAGGTGAGCTGGGGAGAGCTGCTGGTCTATAGCAGATGGCCATGTCTCAGGCGGTTGCTCTCTGCCTGAAAGCGTTCCCCCACCTTGTTTCTGTGTAACAGGGCAGGCAGCCACAGCTCTCATGTAGGCTCTAACAGGTACCCCTTTGGCAAAAGTCCCTCTTGTGCTGGTTTATCCCAGTGCTAACCTTCATGGCACAGCAGTTTGCCTGGATGTCACTCTGTGAACCTCCATGATCAGCACAACCCCATTTTGGACATGTTGTAACTCAAAGCCAAACCTTTTTTACCTGCTCTGCTCCTTATTCAGATAAAATTTTTTGGACACAAATGTGAAAGAAGAAAGCTTTTCCTTGTGTAGTGCATGCATTCTTAAGCTTGCTTTTTTTTTAGTGGTGCTTGTGCTCTGTATGTTAGCCATGAGAAGTTAAAAAATGAGAGTTGCACACTTATGATTACTTCTGCTATCAAGGGCTGGTCTCCCATATCATTGCTCACATGCCCAGGCTCTCAAAGCAGTGTTAGGATTCTGCCTGCAATCGAAGCACAGAATACTGCATTTGCTTTCTTCATGGCTGTGACTTACTTTTGGTATATTTCTTTCTGCAATGTGAAAGAAATAGACAGGTGTCTTCAGGATTTGATCCGCTTTTGCTGCATTCCTTGTGCTCTTACTTACTGTAGGGTCCGTGCAAAATTACGAACAAGAAATGTCTTCAAAAACTGAACACTTTATACCTGTTTTGCAGCAATGTGAAGGACTGGAAAACCACGCAGAGCAGGGCAATTTTCACCGGCACTGACGTCTCAGTGAGTGCCTGTTGCGGGATGTGTTTAGGAAAGGAACACCGGTGCGGCTGAGGAGGGGCGGTGCCCAAGTTTGCCCCACGCTTTCCCAAGGGCCGCCCGCCCGCGGCGCAGCCCTGCAGGTACGCGTTCTCTCTCGCAGGACACCTGCCCCGGGCGGTACGCCCCGCCGGACGGGGACGGGGACGGGGACGGGGACGGGGACGGGGACGGGGCCGCAGCCGCACCGGGGCGACCCTCCGCTCCCCTTCCAGCGCCCAAGCTCCTTTCGCTCCGATCCGGGCCGGGCCGGGCCAGCAGGGCAGGGGGCCGGGCCGGGACCAGAGGGGAGGTGGCGGGGCCGGGGCCGGGGCCGGGCCGGGCCGGGGCGTGTCGGGGGCGCGGCTGAGCGCGCTGCGGGGAGCGGCCCCGGCCCCGGCCCCGCCTCTGCTGCTGCCCCGCCTGGACGGGACGGGGCGGCCCCGGGCAGCGGCGTGCGGCGGCGGGAGCCTGCCTTGTCCTGCTCCTCCGGCTGCTGCTCCTCGTCCTCGCCGCCTCCCCCGGCTCCCCGCGCCGGCTATGCGCTGCCGGGACTGCCCGGCCGAGCGGCGCTGAGGGGGCGGACGGGCGGACGGACGGACGGGCGGACGGACGGACAAAGGCTGCGGGCCGGTGCCGGCGCTGGGGCGCGATGGAGCGGCGCGGCGTCTGAGGCGGATCGGTGGGGCCGGGCCGGGCCGGGCCGGGCCGGGCGGCAGCGGCACATGGTGCGCGGCTGGGCCCGGCGCTGCGCACCCGCGGGCGGGCCCAGGGGACACCATGGACAACTTCTTGGCGGAGGTGAGCGCGGGCCGTGGGGATCTTCCCCCTCCTCCTCCTCCTCCTCCTCCTCCAGCGTGGGGTGGCTTCTGTGGGGCAGGATGCCGCCGGCAGCAGAGCGGCTGCGGGCTCACGGAAAGTGTCGCGCCTTCGTTCCCTCGAGTGCCTGTGTTTGCA
>JAWWTY010000077.1:75451825-75704646 GCA_035222235.1 Margarornis squamiger
CCCAGCCCCTCTCCCTGCCCCTCTCCCAGCCCCTCTCCCAGCCCCTCTCCCGGCCCCTCTCCCAGCCCCTCTCCCCGCCCCTCTCCCTGCCCCTCTCCCAGCCCCTCTCCCAGCCCCTCTCCCTGCCCCGCTCCCTGCCCCGCTCCCTGCCCCGCTCCCAGACCCGCTCCTGCTGCCGGGGGCTCGGCAGCCTCGGGAGCCGCGTCTCGGGGCTCTGCGCGGGGTGCCCTGCGTGAAACCCGCGCAGAGTGCTTTGTCCGCCCCGGGCGGGTTTGGGGAGCTTCAAACGACGGAGGTTTCAGAAGCAGGGCTGCCACTGGGCACTCTGTTTTTAAGGTCTCTTTGTTAAGTGTGTGGGTAGCAAGTATAGACAAAATCTTCCGATGCAATACAAAGTAAGGAGGCTGAAGTCTTGAAAACTTTTTGAGGTTTACCGTGATCTTGCGGATCTTGGCAACTTAAGCGTGTCGGTTGTGGAAACCAAAGCAAAGGCGCTTTGCCATTGACTGGCAGTCAGTGCTGCTGAGTCTGAACTTGGGTCCTCTTCTGGTCCAGCTTAGCTGAATTCTATACAGCAGTGTTTTACCGGGTCAGTTCAGCCCGCCTGGTGTCGACACAACCTTATGAACATAAGGTGTCCGGGATCAATGGCTTCTGTGTGCATGTGTTGTGCCAGTAGATTGCTGGCAAAGCTTGCGTCTGGGTTGTGACTTCTGGTGGCTGCCTGCACACTTGCTTTAATTGCACCTCTCACCGAGGCAGTTGCACTGTCAGGGCTGTAAATACAGGCTGAGCATCTGTTTTACAGCGCTGAGATTAAGCTGCAGAACTGTCCTTTGCCCTCATGAAATAACATCCATCATGTTGTCGGTGCTGCTGTGGATGCTTCCACAAGAAAAATAGGTGATCTGTTTACCGAAATAAGAATTAGTCAAATAAAAGAAGGTCACACACTTTACTGCTTGTTGGCTTTTCATTTGTCAGACAACAAAAGTTCTGTCAAGTGCAATAAGAAGGAAGAAATGCAGGATTACCTTTGAAAAAGTCTGACTTAAGTAGTAATATTACTTGGTTGGTTTTTTTTCTTCCCTGTAGAGGATGTAGCCCTCACCTTTCAAAAGCTTGCAAGCCATGAGCAATACAGTAGTATTAGCCTAGCCTTGCAAAATTAGTCTGAAGAGTCATTTGCTCCAACACAAAGTAGTGTAGCGTGCCCTACATAAAGGTGAAGAAGAGTTTTCATGGTTTTGACTCCTCTCTTAGCCAAAATTACTTGCTCCAGGGAAAATGGAAGTAAATTTTGCTACTCTGTGTTAGCATTTCAGCATGTATTTATGTTAATTTGTGGTTGCTGCATGCAGACTTTGATCTTTCTTAAGAACTTTGACTCCCTTTCAACATGTTGATATTACTTTTA
This sequence comes from Margarornis squamiger, assembly GCA_035222235.1. Classification (NCBI taxonomy): domain Eukaryota; kingdom Metazoa; phylum Chordata; class Aves; order Passeriformes; family Furnariidae; genus Margarornis; species Margarornis squamiger. Next base: position 75,453,243 of record JAWWTY010000077.1, read on the forward strand.
AAGATCAGTAAATATAGCACCTTGACTTTAATCTGCATCCAAAGTCCCACCCATAAGTATAAACATTTTCCTTTCCTCACACCGGAGCGGAGCATATGTAGATGGCATGTAGGGAGCATGAGGCACAATAGCAGAAATGCACTGGGCTTGACCCAGCTACCACAGAAGAAAGTCTGTTGAAGGCACTGGACTGAGCCACTAGGTAATTTAATTTGTGCGAGGCAGACATCCTGCAGCTGCTCTTTACAAAAATATTTGCTGACTTATCTGAGGGAATTACTGTTCTTGTTAAAATAAGTTATAGTGTGTAGAATAAAGAGGAAGCTGGATGAAAGGCACAGGTAAAAAGCCCAGTCTGTTCTGCTCTTGTTTTCAGTGATGTAAGGCTGCTGGTATAAGTATGTTTTGGAAGAAAAGCTGGTATTGAGAAGGGTATATACTGGCACTTCACAGGGGTCGTTTCTCAGTGTTACCAAGAAGCCCCTGTTTACCACACTGGAGGCGGGAGTGTCTTCAGTCTGGCTGTTGCAGAAAAATATTGAACAACTTAAAAGTGTTATGGGGAAAAAAAACCCCGTGCATTATTATTTTTCCGTAACCAGATGCTAATTGTAGCCTGCTCTCAGTATAGGATGATGCTCACTGGAACAAAATGAGGCAACTGAGTAAGACACCTCTGGGGTGCAGAAACATGTGTGATGCAGGGGAGGTACTCCTCTTGGGACTTGCTGCCATAAGCAAAGTGTTGGATAAAGCCAAGCTCCTCTCAGTCACCTGGCATTGCCATCATCTGTGACTTAACACCTTTTTGACTTTTCTATCTTGCTGCCCAGTTTCCTTTCTTTACAATTTCTTAATACTCTTAGCTTTTATTCTTATAGGGCAATAAGTTTTTGGACTTTCCTCCAGGGAGCTTCAATTTCCATCCCTGTCCCAATTTTCTAACTCAGCCAATTATAAAAAACCCACGTCTCTAACTAAAGAATTAGGCTAGAAGAGTTTGCCCTGAAACTTACTCCCCAAAATGCTGAAGGATATTAAAGTAATAACTAAGTTGCATTCTGAATACAGGGGAAAAGTGTTTTCTGAGGCTTTTAAAAAAGGCTGTTGATTGGTCTGTGCTACATTACAGTCTTTGAAGGAAGGTTGATGGTAGAATTTTAACCTTTTCAGTATATTTACATAGTCATATTTGCATATCTAAAATATTAAAAAACTGTAGAAATCCTGGAGATCCATACTTTTGGCTGTGCTGCTCAAAACAGCCTGTAAAAACTGTTCCCATAAGTTTTACCAACAAGCTAGGGTGCTTGCAGGGAAGCAGTCTCCCTTGGTAGCTGAGGTCAGACTTTTTCCCAGTGAGAATGCATCCCTGCTAAAGGGATGTATCCATGAGGGAAGGAGGAGAGTAATTTCCAGATGAAAAGGAAGACAAGGAAATTTTGCACAAAAATGTCAGGAAAGGGAAGCTCAAACTGCCTTTTCAGCATCTGAAGTTCCCAAGCAGTGCTTATCAGGGCAGCAGGGTAAGTGGACGCAGAAGTCAAGTTAATCTTCCTTCTCTTATGTGGTGAGTCATTTTACCCAGTACATATGGTGTGTTGCACTGAACCATGGTTGCTGTCCTTGTCACAGGAGGACTGTGGCATTTGCTGGCCCAGCTGAGGTCAGAAATGCTTGAGGCTGGGAGGAACTTCAATAGATCATCTTGTCCAAACCTGCCCTTGGAGCTGGTGCTCAGCTCCTGGGAAGCTTGCAGCACAATGTGGCTGCAGGGATTGTTTGGGTTTTGCTGCAGCCAAACTTAAAGGATTTCCCCTGACCCTTAATTTCCAGAACTGGAGGAGAACAACTCTGCCTCCTGCCTTCTGTTCAGCATGTCTGAGTAGATGATGTTGAAGGGGATCATGATAAAAGCATCACCATCATAGAAGTCCTGCTAATGTTTCTCCAGTGTTGCACAGGAGTTTATTTGGAACTGCAGAGTAGCCTCCTTTGAGGCACAGCAGATACTTTGTCTAGCATGCTCTTATTTTTAGTAGTACCACTGGTACTCGAGTTCAGAATGGTTTCCTTCATTTCCGCTTTCCACAGTTGCACGTTTGCTTGTGTACCCTGTTTTAAGGAGGGGGCTCCCAGCACGCGTCCTGAAGGAGCAGGTGTTGAACCTCACTCTGGGGGAAGGATATGGTCCAGAAGTTTGAAGTTACTTCCTCTGACAGCTTCCTGAAGCTATCTGCTTGAACCTGGAAGCTCTTATTTTAGTTACATGGCTGGCAGCAAACTTTTCCTTGGTTCTCTATTACAACGTTTGGAAGATCACAGCCTCACAGGACTTAGTCCTTTGAGGAGTTCAGCTTCTCCTGCAATGGAGTGGCTTTGTGTAGTGGGTTGACCCTGGGTGGATGCCAGGCACACACCAAAGCCACTCTGCCACTCCTCTCTGCAACTGGACAGGGGAGAGAAAATAAAACAAAGGGTTCATGGGTTGAGATAAGGGCCTGGAGAGAGATCACTCACCAAATACTGTCACAGGCAAAACATACACTAGAATTTGGGTTATTACTTGAATTTATTACTAACAAAATCAAAGCAGGATGATGAGAAGTAAAATTAATCTTATAAACATGCCTCCCCTTCCTTCCTTCCCAGCTCTACCTCCTCCCCTCTCAGCAACACAGGGAGATAGAGAGTGGGGGTTACAGTCAGTTCATCATGGGTTGTTCTGCCACTGCTTAGGGAGAGGAGTCCTTCTCCTGCTCCAGCATGGGCTTCCCACAGGTTCACAGCCTCCTCTCTGTCATCCACCTGCTCCAGTGTAGGTCTCCTCCATATTCTCACTCTGCTTTTCTTTGGCTGTTGTTACATCTGTCCAATAACTTTTTTTTTGTCTCTTAAATGTGTTATTCCAGATGCATTACCACCATTTCTGATGGACCCAGCCTTGGCCAGCAGCACATCTATCTTGGAGCTGCCTGGCATTGGCTCTGCCGGATGTGGGGGAAGCTTCTAGTAGCTTCTCACAGAAGCCACCCCACTACCCAAACCTGTCCATGCAAACCCAATACACCTTGGCACTACCAAGTTTATTCTCTTAAAAAGAAAATCTGGTGAAGCTGATAAATACCTGCATAGATATACATGGGTTCTGGCTGTGCTGTGCATCATAGTGTACATGCTCAGGACAATCATGGAAGTCTCCCCATTTTAATGATGGCCAAGCACAGGTCTGATATTCCAGCTTTTGGTATTGATGTAAGCTGTCTAGCTTACACCAGCAAAGTTGCCTTTCAGACTGGTGGGGCAAAACCATCATCCCAGGAGTGATAGTATAAAAGGTAATGTTTCTGGATAGCTTCTGAGTGCCAAAGCCATGCCAAGCAGAAACAGTGACTCTCTTGGCTGTTGACATTGGCTGCATTCTGCAAAGTTTCTGAGCTGTGACTTCTCAGATTTAGGTTTTTTAAAAGCTGATGGTTGTTTCGTCAACAGTTATTTTTAGTTTAATTAGAGAGCATTACGTTTTGAATAGAAAATGTTTCAAGGGGGCTCAGGACTACCTTACAAAGTCAGAAAGAAAATAAAGTTTTTTGAGGTTTATTTCTCCAAGTTGAAAATTACAGTCAGCTCATCAGTATCACATCATTGTAACTGCCCACTACACCTACTTCACATGTGCCTTTCATAAGACAAATTTGTGCAACTGAAGCATAGTTGTCGTTGCTGGGTTGGAGCCTAGCAACCATGTTGGCATGGCACATATTGTAAAATGACACAAGAATTCTCTTAAAGCTGCAAAATACATAAGTATTGAAGTTGGCAGTAGAGGCTCTACATTGTGCAGCGTCTGCTCGTGGTTTGTTTTGTATGTTCAGTCAGACTCCAACCAAAGGAGAATTGTGAAACCCACCATTACAGAAGACTTGGCTGCTTCTTAGTCTTGGCTTTTTTTACCTTCTGGTGACACCTCACAGAAATGTTACTTTTTTTTGGTCGTTTCCCTAATTGTATGTTTGTGTTAGCACTTTGTGTGTAAGCTATTTTGCTCTAACAAGATTTTCTTTTTTATATGTGTTTTCATTTGGTGAGCACTGTGTATGGGTGATACTGAAGGTTGTGAACCTCTTTGCCTCTTTTTTGGTTTCAAAGCTGTTGCATAGCCTGCTGCCTGGCAAAAGGGAATTGTGTTTGAAAGCATTGCCAGTCCCAACTTACTTTTGAAGCTGTCACGCGGGCTTTTATCAGAAACGCTCCACACTTTTTTCCATGGTTCTCTGAAGGCAATAGAGAACCATTTTGTGGGAGAGAGGGGAGCGAAAAGGATACAGAGCCTTCTGTATCATGTGGAGAGTTTAGTGCACTGGTCCAATGGGTAACCTGAGAAACCGTGCAACCTTTCAGTGCTCTTGTGCCCCAGTGCACCTCAAAAGATAGAAGGAGAAGTTTTGGGCCCCTTGTCAGTAATTATGGTTCTATCATGTTTGGCTTCTGCTGTGGTGATTTTAGCTGAATCTTGGGTTTTGGCCTGGTAAGACCAATATAGTTCCATGAATCTGTTTTTTTGCTTTAGAACATAGCTGAAGGAAAACTGGTAGGTCCATGGCTCTGTGTGCAGGTGCATATGCATGAGTATTTGTATACAGTGTGACTGTATTTGCACAGAAAAAGTGAATAATGGGCCTCCTCTTTTGTTTTTTAATTTCAATATGGATAGTGAATATTGATGTAACTTCAAAAAAAATTTCTAGCAAGACAAATGTCTTTTTGTGTCTCTCGGGTAGGTACAGACCAGTGGAAGGTGCAGCAGCCTCCAGCAAGGAGCAGGAGCAGCAAATCCACTTGAATATCCAGTGTGTTGACTGTGTGCCCTTTGCAGTTCTGGAGGGAATTGTGTCCTCTGGGTAGTTTGATCTCACCAACCTTTCTGACTGTGGGGTCAGTATATTTCCTTAGTGAATCACTGTCTGCAGCAGTGGTCAGAGCCAGGAACATAGTTTTGGGAGGAGCACCGGTGGAAGGGCAGGAGGTAAAAAGTCACTGTGAATTCAGACTTCTGCTGAGGGGGGCAAAAAAAAAATAAAAAAAATTACCAGCCTTAAGTCACTAATTGTGACAACTTTACAAGTTTTGGCATGTAACCTCAAAATTTAATAGATTGATTATGAGTTCAGAGTTGTATCAGAAGATCATAGCTTAGGTGTCCTCATTTCTCTTGATTTTACCGATATATATCATTATGTGACATTTTAAGCCATTACTGAGACGTAAAGGAAAATGGTGTCATGTTGGGATGACTGTGTTCTAGGTATTATTGGTTCAAATTTTGCATGGTCGCTTTTTTTTTTTAATTATTTAGGTTTTTCCAAGATGTCCTCTGTCTGAAATCTGAGCATTATCCATTTGCCATATTTACTGTAATGCAGCTTCATTTTGAACAACACCCTGATTCAGAGTGGTTAAGTGGATTATTCTTTTCTTAAGAAGCCTTCTAAGTAGCTCAAACGCTCCATCCTTTTAAAGACAGAACTTTTCAAAGTTTGGATTTAGAATGGGAACTGATATTAACTATGCTCTAGATCTGCATTGTGAAGTAAACTATGTCCATGCTGAAGAAGAAACTACAGCTTTATTACATGGAAAATAGGAGCGTTAAATTGGAAAAATATACTGGGAGAGGTTAATTAGAAGAACAAGTAAAGATTACTTGTTTTTCTGCATGTTTCTGTAAAAAGTAGGGAGATGTTGCAGGAGAATATACTGTCCACTCCTAGACTCATTTCTGCCAAGTCAGTGATCAATACTGTCTTCTCAGGTCCAAATATCACTCATGCTTGTTCCCGATATCCTCACCCAGGACAGCCAGCAAAGGAGTGTCTGGCAGCTTTTCTGCAGGATGTTGTTCCATGGACACTGACTGTCCAGACGCTTTCCCACTGCAAACCAGTGACTGACTGGGGAAAGCTGCTGAGTTGTTTCAGCTATAATCTTGTCATAACCATGCTTGTTTTACTCACAAATATAAATACTTGCTCTCTATTTAGGTGTTGCTTTCCTTTGTGTCCAAGTGACTTGGTCTAGCTTGTGAAAACCTTCTTATGTGGTAGAAAGTTTAGAGGTTTGGGGTTTTTTTCCATCAAAATCCCAAACATGAGTGATGTTGGAGTAACTTGATAATATATGTTTTTCCTTGTTGAATAGATTACTAGGAGCAGATGTGATTTTGGTTCACATTGGAAGCATGGCAGAAATGGGGTTGTGTTCAGTCTGACTGGACAAAGTTATTGCCATTTTCTGTAAAATCTTTTGTGGAAGGGTTTAACATGCAATTTCTGTGTGAGATGTTGTCGTTTTTCCTAGTGTGCAATTGTGCTTGGGTCTTTTTCACCAAGGAATAGCCACAGTCAGCAAAAACCAAGGAACACTTCAGCCCTTTTAAGGCTTTGAGGAAAAGTTTGCAGTTTACCCTTGTGTACGGAAGGAAGTCTGCAAAAATGAAGGGACTGGTCACTGGTACAGTTTTCTAAACTTGCACTGAAAATTCAGATATAATACACTTTAAGCTGGATTTCTTATATGTCCCTGTCCCCAGTGGGTGAATATGAGGATGTTGGAGCAGAGCCTAAATGTGGGAGTTGGTGGTAATACTTTTTACTCCTTCTAGGATTACTGGCATGCTGAAGGAAAACATTCTGGAGGATAGATGGTACTTCTGTACCATCCAGTGGCCTGCCAGACTTCAGAGTTGAATAGGGTTCCTGTATTTGTATGTTAATACATTATAGCAAATACATAAATTGCTTCAGTGGGGCATTTTGCCTGGTTTATAGTATCAGACTTTTTTTTTCTTTGAAAGTATGTTGTCTTTATCTTGTGGCAAGCCTTGCCTAGAGACTTTTGACTGAGTATTAAGCTAAGGTGAATGTTCAAGAAATCAATATTCTTTTAAATCCATCTCTTATATGGATTAAATGTTTCTTTGATTTTTTTTGTGTTTTGGTTCTGGTTTGTTCTAAATGAGGGAAACAGGAAGGAAGAGGGAATCTCAGCAACAGACTATAGGGGCCAAGCAGTGTCTCCTCATCTGATCCTGGCTGACAGCATGCAAAGGGTGAAGGACTGTGTTGGAGGACTCAGGAAATAAAAGACTAAGTGCCCTTTGATATGTTAGTGTTGCTTTTTCCTATATATTCTTGGGAAACTATTCATGATCCTTTATTATAGGTCAGTGTTAATATGAATCTGTTTTGTTTGGAGAATGCCCTTAAGCAAGTTGCTGAAAGGACACCTCAGCAGAGGAAAATGTTTGGTTATTGCTTTTTCCCCTGTGGGCAAAACTATATTCCCACCCCGAACAGGTTGACCTAAGGGCATTTTATCGTGGCATATCTGCCTGTATATTGGGGTTGTTGTTAAAAGTACTGGGGCTTTTCTGGGTTGTGTTCTCTGTCCTTAACTTCTTGACATGGTAATGCTGGTGGAGTGGCACCCTGCTGCCTAAGCCTCATATCATGGTCTCAAAGTCAGGATTGATTGTGGTGCCCATAGCATAACCTGAGGCTCAAATGGTTGCTGAGTGCCAGCTCCCAGTAACTACAGCTAGAATTACAAAGCAGGGTATTTCTGAAAGTTGTCATCAAAGTTAACACCCCAAATCCCTTGGCCTTCTTTCTCTTACAAACCCTCAAAAGGCTTTAGAGAACTTTTGATGAACTTTGCAGCATCTGGAGAAAACACTTCTGTAGTTCTCAAGAGGATTTTGAACTGTGAAAGTGGTGCTACTGGCAAAGGCTTCTGTGGTTTTGGTGTTGTGTCCTGCACGTGCCTGTTGTCCCTCTTCCTGATCTTGCTGACAGAAGTGCAGGATTTATCTGGAAAGATTATCATGCCTTCTCTTTTGCGTTCAGCCAAACTGGCCCTGGTTTTGGGAACAAGAGATAAGAGAAGTTTATTCCTTGTTTTGAAAAAGTATTGATGTTTATAGTATTGTCGGAAATTGATTATTTAGTCCTATTTTAGTTGCTGTTGTTTAGCTTGATGTTAAAATGTTTTCTCAGATGAAGTTAAATACATTTGTTAAGATAATGGGATTGTTTTTCTTATGAAGTTGTTTATATTGAGGAAAAGTCAAATCCTTTTGTTTAATGTACCCTTCTGGTTTACAGAACCAGTGGAGAACATTTCTATTTGACTATTTTAGTGGGTCAAAACCCAACTATGTATCTTGTTTAGGGATTATTTTTATTTGCTTCAGGAAGGAGCCAAGTTGGCAGGACACTGGAGTTCACGTCAGGACAAGGGGTAGATGCTTATTCTGTAGGTCAGACTCCTTGCTTTGTTGGTCATCTTCTTGGATCTCTTCCCCTTATTAAATATAGACTGTGGTTTTGTGATTAGGATTTATCTCCTCATTACAGCTTGCTGGTGATGGGTACAATGAATAGGTTTGTTTGGTGCGTCCAATCAGTTAGTATATTCCCTAGAAGAAAATAAGAGCAGCATTTACAACAGGGCTTTGAAGGGTGGCATTTCCTGCTGCTTTTCAGACAATGTACCAGGAGGAGTGTCCGATGAAGTGAGCTCTTTGTTCTTGAAACTCCAGTTAGATTCTGCCGTGTGATACTTGATAAGCTATTTCAAGGAATAAACATACGCAGCAACTCTGTGCTAGAAAATTTGGGTAGCAGCCCCTTTTTTCCCCCCTTGAAATAACACTTCTAATATTTTGCATGCCAAATCTGAGAAGTTTTAACATCTGATAGCTGGGATTTTGTCATGAAGTTGCACAGCACTTAAAGCAAATGGCTGTTTCTCCATTTGTGTTAGTTTTGAGAGTTTCTACTCCTAACTTCTGCATCTATCACACCATTTCTGCTATCATTTTGCTTTGGTGATCCAGTACCTTAAATGACTAGGACTCTGGTAAACTCCTTGGAGTTGTTTTTTTTGTTGTTGTTTTTTTTTTTTTCACAGAAACCCATAAAAAAACTGAATTGCAATGTGATGAAATAGTTGTATTAAACTTTTACTGTATAGTTACACCTTTGTCAGTAGGATGTCTTCGTACCATGCAGTTAAAGTGGAGATGCCATCAGTACTGCTGGAGGACAGAAGGTGATACCCAGTTCTGTGCATTTTCTTGTAAGCATCCAGTGGTCCTTTATTGGTGGCTTTTTCTTAACAGTCCTTACTGAGTGCAAAGGGAAAACATGGAGTTGTGTGATCCTTTTCCTTGAGCTGGTGATTCAGCAGTTACTGTGTTCCAGGTGCTTCTGGAGTCAGGCAAATACAGACTGTAAGTCTGAATTTTGCTTTCTTGAACTTCTGTGTTGCTTACAGAAACACTCCTTTATGTTGCTTGGAAACATTTGATTTGAAAAGTGCACAGTTACTTTATGCAGTCAGAGTGGCCACCAAAGCTTTGCTGTTTTCCTGGGATTTTTTCTTCCACTTTTTTTTTTTTTTTCCCTACTGTAAGGTATTGGGGATTTTGGTAGACAGCATGAGCTGTAGCTGTCCAGAAGCACAGGGATGTGCCTCTTGCTCTGCATATCTCTTGTTAGGCAAGAAGAGTGGGTGCCCATAAATCACTGGCTAAATTGAAGGGACAAGATGGGCTTAAGACAGCAGAGACTCAGACACCTGCAGCAACAGATCATGGGTCATGCTGCTGCAGGTATGGCCTCAGGCACTCCTGGGGAGGTGGAGGAGAGGAGGCTCTGAGCAGGAGCAGATGCTTTAGCAGGACAGCTTCTCAAAGAGGTCTCCTTGTTGGGTGGGACAACAATCTCTTAAAGCTACTGCTTTAAAATGCGTGAATTAAGGTTTTTTTTTTTTGCTTTGTGATTCTTGTCAAAGTTGGAGAACAATCTTCAGTTGCTATCATATGGCCAGCTGGAGTTTTTCTAGCTGTAGGTTTTGAGTGTGTATTTGCTGGTTGGGTTTCTGGTACTATAGATTCATAGAATATCCTAAGTTGGAAGGGACCCTCCAGAATCATCAAAGTCCAGCTCCTGGCCTTGTACAGGACCACCCCAAGAATCACACCATGTGTCTGAGAGCATTTTCCAAATGCTTCTTGAACTCTGTCAGTCTTGGTGCTGCGACCACTGCCTGGGGGAGCCTGTTCCAGTACCCAACCACCCTCTGGGTGAAGAACCTCTTCCTAATATCCAACATAAACCTCCCCTGACACAGCTTCATGCTGTTCTGTGTCCTGTCACTGGTCACCAGATAGGTCAGTGTTTTCCCCTTTGCTTCCCCTGGTGAGCACTTTGTAGACTGCAATGAGATCTCCTCTCTGTCTCCTCTTCTCTGGACTGAACAAGCCAAGTGACCTCAGCAACTGAAGGTGTGGACCCTTCACCATCTTTGTTGCCCTCTTTTGGATGTTCTCTAATAGCTTTATATTGTGCTGCCCAAAACTGCCCACAATATCCAAGCTGAGGCCTCCCCAGTGCAGAGCAGAGCAGGACAATCCCCTCCCTCGACTGGCTGGCGATGCTTTGCCTGATGCCCCCCAGGACAGGGTTGGCCCTCCTGGCTGCCAGGGCACTGCTGACTCATGTTCAACTTGCCATTGACCAGAAACCCCATGTTACTTTTCACCTTGCTGCTCTTCAGCCTCTCGTTCCCCAGTCTGTACATACATCCAGGGCTGCCCCATCCCAGGTGCAGAATCCAGCACCTGCCTTTGTTAAACTTACACAATTGCTGGTAGTCCAGCCCTCTAATTTGTCAAGGTCTCTCTGCAGGCCTCTCTTCCTTTGAGCAGTATTCAACAGCAACTCCTGTTATAAATGCCAACATTTGGAAAGTCTTGCATTTTATAGTCGTCTTTTTAAAGATCTTTTTTGGCAGTATTGAGCAATGCTGTGCTTCTGGATAGTTTCCTGTAGGTGCCTTGTAGAAATTTGGGGTTATTCTCAAGAAAGCTGTAGTAATGTATGTCATAATAAATAGGACTTTGGCATTTGTTAGTACTGCTTCATGAATGGCAAAAATTATTGCAGTAAAATTTGCACTTTTTAGTTTTATTGACACTGTAGTTGCTACTTTGTGTTACCATGTGATCATCTTTTCTGCTAATTTTGTTTGAGACACTGTACCAGAGTAACTAATAGTCTGCAAGTGCCTCATTCTTTCGGGAAGTCCAGTCATGGTACTACCACTTGTTCTTCAGGAAACAGCTGAATTTTTATCAGAGCTTTGTAATTGTTAGAAGAGGGAAAGATTTTGAGAGGTCTCTGTCACATGGCAGGTGCTTTGCTGCTGAGGCTGCTGCAGGTAGTCTGTGCTTGGGACCACTGAGAAGTTTACTCTAAATAAGTTCACTTCCCGGAAGGGTCTGAGACCACCTGGAAGTTCGGATGCTCCTTGTATGTGCTTGAAAAGGCTGTGCCAGTAAGCTCAAAGGTATGGCTGTATAAGCTGCTGCTTCCTTTGTGGGTGTGTATATTTATTTAGCTTGCTGATACTTTATTGTACTCTGGCCGCCGTGCTCTGCGCTCTTGCTTCCTTTCCTTATGTACCAATAAAGAGGAAAGGGGTGGGGGAAAATAATACCTTGTATTGTTTGCTGGTATAGATCTAAATGTGATATTTGTGCATTCTATTAACCTGTTGTTCCTTGCTAATGCTGATGTTACCTAGCATTCTTCTATATTGCATCTGGTGTTTGTTTCCGTTTCTTAAATTTAAGTAAATGATCTGGTGCAGCTCTTATATCTGCATAGGATGAAATATATGACAATGAGTTGCTTCAAGATTATTTAAAAGCAAAAAAATCCCAGTGGTTCATATATCTTCTTTTTCTTTCTGACCTTTGGGGTTGGAATTAACTGAGGCAGTAAAAAAAAAGTTGTTTGTGTGTTTATTTTTCAGTGACCTGGGAAGTTTAGTGACAGCTCAAAAGCCATACTGAGGAAGAATGACAGAAATGTCTGAGTAACTGAAAGCTTAAATTTCCTGCTGGAAAGGTGGTTTGTTGAGGGGAAAAAATAAGTTCAGAAGTGGTAACTGTTGGTGGCTATAAATAAAGTTACTCATTTAGGCTCTCAGATGGATAAAAGAGAGCGGTTGTTCCAGTTATTCATCTTTACCATGTGGTAAATATTAAGGTATGTCATGCCCTACGATATTTTAGGTGGCTTTAAAAACAGCTGCAGTTGTGCTGTTTTCTGCTCAAAGGAAGGTTTTCAAGCGTACTTGCGTAAATGGCAAAAGCTGTTTGTCCCAGTCTGAAATAAATACATGAATTTATGAATCATTTCTTTTTTAGTAATTTGTGTTCCCTGCAGGGCAGCATCTCTGTTCTGTCAGTACCTTTACAGTTCTGATAAAACACTCAATTTTGTTTTAACTCGTATCTGTGATCATGTGAGCAATAGGGAAATGGTGTAGGGAGTAGCTAATATGTACCTGGTGGTCTTGTCTTTTGAAAAATAAAACCTGGTTTGCAACCTCCTAAAGGAGCAAACTGATTTTCTTCCTTGAAGACAACAGCCGTGGCAGCAAGGAGTATGCAATAAACCATCCTGAAGTAGCAATGCACTGAGACTCCCCTTTGGACCCTGGAAGAGTCCTGGAGATCTCAGGGGCTCCCTGTTGGGTGTGGGATCAACTCTGGACACAAGGCTTGTCTTCCTAGTCTTCAGATGTTGGGATTAACCTTATTCAGAAGAGCACCATGTGCAGACTGGGTCATTGGGCGTCTTTATTGCACTGCATACAGTGCTGACCCACAAATTACATTTTTCGTTTAAAAGTCTGTGCTTAAGAAGCCGCTGTCTTCTATGCTTAGCTGTTTTTTGGCCTAAGTGAAGAACTTGGGGGCTTGCATGAATAGCTGAATAATAACTAACCTCTCTTTGACTTCACTGGTGCAGAACTAAAATGTTCATCTTTAGACCTAGATTTCTTCTGCCTTGGTGTTGGCTGTCTGAGCATTGACACATGTTGTGTCCTCTTTCCCCTTTAATGTCAAGTGCATTTGTGGGCATGTTACACTTGTCAGTCCCGTTTGGAAAGTACTAATAATATTGCGATGCTCTTGGGGTTATCCTGAGTCTGAAGCTTAGCACTGAGTGTCCTACTTACCATGGTTTCCAAGTGTCTGTGTGCTTTTTGCCCAGCAGCTCTTCCAAGGCTGAGGGGGCTGTTAGAATGGTCTCTCCTGAGCCATAAAGGATGCAGGTGAGCAGACTGTTCCCAGTCTTGGAGTTTTGCTTCTCTTATCAGCAGATGTTGGCAGTTTCCAAACAAGTGGCTGCAATAATGGTTTCTGACTGGGCAGGAGTGGGAAGTTGCTGGGGAAGCAAAGGCTTGTGGGTGGGAGGTTTGAAGGCACGGGAAAGTTTTAGGGTTTTGGTGATCTATAGCTAAGCTATATCATCATGGCTAAAGATAAAGAAATCCAAAACAAGCAGTGGGAGTTAGTGTTGATGCTTGGATATCTAAAATTTGGTGCCTTGACCTGCATAGTAGTGGGTTGTATAATTTTTTTCCATGGATATTTAGCTCCTGATGTTGGTCTGCTTAAAATAAGTAAAAACATCTTGATTCAGCAAGGTTGGTAATCCTAGGATGAATATGGGTTACAGTTTCGCCTGAATTAGAGAAGAGTCATAATGTGTTTAAAATTAAGCATTTTCTAAAATACCTTCTGGTTTTGGCACCTAGCTGGGTGCAAGTCACTTGGCTTCTTACACATCACAGTCCAAGCTTGCTGTGTGAGAGTTAATAAACATCTAGGGAAAGATGTCCCTAACCGTGACAGGGACGGTTGAACTAGATCTTTAAAGGTTCCTTCCAGCTTCAGCAGTCTTTGGCTCTGTGAATACTGCCCCTGTTGGGAGGCAGAAAACCCCCAAAAATCCACTCAACAGTAACCATGAAAAAAAAAAAATTAAAATACAGGATCTTGATACAAATTATATTTAAGTAGTAGTGACCCTGGTCCAAGCATAGCTTCTGAAAATCTGCCCTCACGCTTACTGAAATGCACACTGTGGTGCTGCTCTGCATTGCTGCCGTGGCTGCCAGATGGGTAACAGTGGGTGGCACAGCCCAGCACGAGACCTGCTGCCATATTATCCTTTACCAGGCAGTGCTGGTGTGGCCTCTGCATCCATGTCCATCCTGTCGAGGACAAGGGCAAGAAGCCTCTGCCACAATTGAGTCTCTGTGCTCTTTGCACAGACATGGCTTTGTTTAACAGATGATTTGTCTAACTTACCACTGCTTTTTAACCCATCTCAGGATCATTATTACATTGATTTGTACATTGACTGTAGAGCTGCTTTTATTGCGGGCATTTTCCTGGAAAGACAGAATCAGTTTCTTATTTCTACTTAGTTTCTTTAAATGAAGCCACCAAGCCATCTCCTTAACAATGCAGGGCATGGCATGTGTTGAGGGAAGAACATTTACCCCTGGTGGCTTTTGTAGTGAAGATGCTCAAAACTGTCCCTCAAGTTCCCTAGGAGATTCTTTGGCTTTTTAGGAAACTATCCATAAGAGACTATTAAGACTGCAAATACTGGCACACAGAAGGCTGAGCTCAGTGATGCTTTCTTTAATTTATGAGAAAGGAAATAGAGTAGTGTATGAAGGTGGCAGTAAAGGAGAGGGTGCCATGTAGTTCCTACCTCTGCTGATAAAATTGAATTGACTTAGGACTGGATAGAGGTAATTACATGCCAGTGTTTGTTCTTCAGGCTCCAGGTGGTATCATGAGAGCTGCTGTTAGGAGAAAAAAAGTAGTCCCAAGTTGGAGACGTGGTGCAGAAAATAGACTAAAGAACTGGACATTTCTCTTTCCTCAAAAAAAGCAGGAAGAAGCTGCATATGACATTATACATTTTTGTGTAATGTAGTTACTGTGTTTTACAAGGCAAGCAGTGTTCCACACCTGTGGTGCAGCATGGTCCATGTTACTCATACAGCTGCCTAAGGAATGGCATGTGTGGATGTGTGTGCACTCAGGGTGATCCATCACCAGCCCGTGCTCAGTCTTGAGTATTCGAGAATCAACTTGCTGCAAAAAATTTCTGCTGGAAGCTTTCTTTCGCAAGAGAAGAACCGTGAATGAATCACATCTTTTATTTCTGCAAACGTGTCCATAAATCATTTTTAGACAAAAAAATAAATGGATACGATTTTATCTGAGGGAAACTCTTGTACAGCATATTAGGGTAAAAAAACCCCAAACAAGCTTCTTGTGAGTTGACTCCTCTGGAAGTTGGATATGTTTGAGATAGGTCTTAATATGATGTGGAGGAATGCAAATGGAGCGTGTGGCTCTTCATACTTCTTGTTATGGGCCTAGATTCTATGGGTCTCCTGTACAAATGGGATCTTGCTTATGTGAATGTGAGGTGTGGATTTAACACCTAGGAGAAGAAATCATCATGAAAGCATGTGTATATCTGAAAATATACACTGAAGTTCTTGCGGTCACATTTGTGCATAAACAAACATGCTCGTGTCTGTCTGAAGATGAAAGGGAGCTGAAAATGTGATCAAAACAGTGTTGTGTCCACACATTCTTCAAAAGATCTATTTTCTGTGTTAAATATACTGCCAGGATTGAGCTGTGCTCGTCTCATGACTGAGCAGCTAGAATTATGATGAAAGTATAGTCACTTCTTCAAAATAAAGACAAGCTGATACTTGAAACAACAGGGTACTTGTAGGAAGACTAGCTCTTGAGCAAGGGGGAAGGTGATGTCACGTGAATGCTGTTGTGGGATTTGAATGATTTAAACTGTATTGCTGCATCTGCCAAAGACTTGCAGCCCTCAACAAATAATTCACTCTGCTTTTGTTGTGGTTGTCCAGTTGCAAAATACTACAGGGTTTTCCATTTCCAGTATCTTTTTCCCTTTTCCTGGGTAGAGAGATTTAGTGCATAAAGCTCTTGCCCTTTTCTAAGAGCTTGCACTAATGCAAATGAAACCAGATCTACTGCCTGTGTGCTAAGCAAGGGGCCAAGTTCTGTGTGGCTTGCTTGGAGGAGAGGAGTAGGCACATAGTCCCTGCGGCTTGCAATATTTTCCAGTGCACACATGAAAATGGTGCGACACTCAGAGGACTCAAAATTAATTTCCTTACAGGTGAGGAAATCTCTGTTCCTCCTTGCAGAATGAAGTATTTTATATGCTGTGTTGGGGATTAAAGATAGTATGTGCGGTAAGCAGAAAGTTATTGCTCTATTTTGAGATGATGATTTATGACTTCTTTGAAAAGAAAATTGGTTCTGTTTTAAGGCCAAGTCTTTTTGACCAGCCAAGTAAAAGCTTTGGAGAATGCTAATACGGAGCTGGCAGTGGAGAAATGCAATGCTACTGCAGCATTTATTTGGAGTAAACAGTAAGTGGCTTTTCATGTTTCCTACTGTCCTAGAGTTCAGAAGCACTGCAGAGGCACCAGCTACAGCAGAACTGTCTTGTGAGGTTGAGTTTTCTAGTAATAATGAGCAAGATGCTTCTGAGATGTTTTACCAGTCTGAGACTAACAGACTGGGTTTTTTATTTTCTTGAAGAGTGAAAGTACAATTTCAGCTAAAGCAGTCTGAATAATTAGTAACATGCTTAAAAACATTTACTTTTTTTTGAAATGGCACTTCTGAGAGTAATTCAGTAGCAATAAGTACCCCTCCAGGTGACCAAGTTGGAGAATTTTTCCCAGAGGAGGTCTGGGCTGAAGAAACAGTCTTTCATTCTTGGGTGTGGGTCACGTTCACATCAGCTGAAATGAAACATGTGCTCTTTCTGACTACAGAGGCTTTCCTGAATCCTCTTCTGTTCTACAGTAATTTGCTAAAAATGCTTCCCTTTGCACAATTCCATGCTTGAGCATTTGCGAAAAGTTGTTTTTTTCAGCAGTGTTTAGGTAATTTTAATTTACCTAAGCATTACTGAAAAAAAAAGAAATAAAAAAACACCACCCAAACTGAACAAATAGCTGTTTTGTTGACTCACAGCATGGTAATATGAGAAGTGACTTTATCATTAGTATGAAAAGTAGTAAAAGATCCTGGCTGTGTTTAGGCAGAGGAAGACATTTATATTTGTTTTAGGCTTGCATTCTTTCGTGCCAGAAAAATCTGATTATGAGTAAGTACAATTAAATATGTTTTAAAGGACTGTGTGAAGCAATCATGGAAAATTCCCAGTTTGAGCTTGTGCAGGCATACTGTGAAGTCCGTGTACTGTGAGTTTTGTTTGGGTTTTTCCTTCAGCTCTTAGGGCTTGGAGTTTTTTTTATTACTATTATTTAAGTAAAAAGCACCTCTGTCTCTGGGCATGGAAGAATCAGTAATACTGCATTTTGAGTGCTACACTTGCTTTTTAATTTAGGCACCCTTATAATTTGACTTGAAATTATTGTGCAGTCACCTTATTTATAGATAATTTAAAGCATCATCCTTGTGATGGAAAGCCTGCAAAATCCTTCCAGGTCTCACAGACTGGGGAACTGCACCACACTGTGGGAAGCAGATGTTTATGGAATTGTCTGGGCTGACGTTTACAGAAGAGTTGGTTAGTTTAATTCAAAAGTTTACAGAAGAGTTGGTTAATGTAATTCATTGCTAAGTAAAATGAATTGCCATGCAAAGGTTTTTGCTGCCGAGTAGACATACTTTCAGAGGTAACTAAGAGGGAAGTCATGGTTCCCTGGGCTTTAGGGTCAATGAGGATTGCTTGTGAAAGCCTGCTGTCCACTGTGTTGATTCATATCTTCCCGCATACCTTTTGGGTGGCAAGGCGAGGGAGGGAAGCTGGGAAATGCAGAGCAGGGGTATATAAACCTACTGAAGCAGTTTCCTTACGGGGAAAAAAGCATGCTTTTGTCAGACTTCAAGTTGCAGTGTGATCTGTGTACATTGTCCATCTGTTGCCTGATAGAGGTATCTCTCTACAACTGCCTGTAAGGAGCTTGTAGGCAGGTGGAGTTGGTCTCTTCTCACAAGTAACAAGTGATATGACAAGTGTAAACAGCCTCAAGTTGCACCAGAGGAGGTTTAGATTGGTTATTAGGAAAAATTCCTTCACCAAGAGGGTTGTCAAGTTTTGGATCAGGATGCCCAGGCAGGGACTGAGTCACCATCCCTGGAGGTGTTTAAAATACACATAGACATGCCACTTATGGACATCATTTAGTGCTCAATGATCTTAGAAGTATTTTCTAACCTAAATCATTCTATGATTCTATGTTAGTCTGTGGGTAGTCTGAGGTATTGAATAATGTGTATTGAAATATGTCCATCTCTTGAAGACAAAATGCCTGGAGTGGAAAGAGAAGCTTGCTTTTGGCTATGCTTTTGGTAGCAGCATGATCCCCTGCCTGTTGATACATGCTGAGCTCTCCATAAAGGTACTTCTGATTCACACGCAAATACGTGTCGCACCCCCTAGGTTTCTGCTGTCATTTCATTACCTTCACCAGCCTTAAAGTCTGTTGAGTTTCACTTTTGAATGTCATAGAGTGCTAGAACAGTCTGGGTTGGAACAGGCCTTAAAGATCATTTAGTTCCAATCCCCCCCACCATGTGCATCCCCCTTCACCCCCAGCCTCCCCTGAGCAGGGACACCTTCCACTAGACCAGGTTGCTCAAAGCCCATCCAACCTGGCCTTGAACACTTCCAGGGATGGAGCATCCACAGTTTCTCTGGACAACCTATTCCAGTGTCTCACCATCCTCACAGTGAGGAATTTCTTTCTTATATGTAATCTAAACCTACCCTCTCTCAGTTTAAAGGCATTTCTGCTTGTCCTTTCATTACATGCCCTTGTAAAACATCCCTCTCCACCTTTCTTCTAAGGCCCCTTTAGGTACAGGAAGACCACGAAAAGGTCTCCCCAGAGCCTTCTCTTCTCCATCCTAAACCCCAGCTCTCTGTCTGCCTTCATAGGAAAGTTGTTCCATCCCTCTGATCATCTTCATGGCTCTCCTCTGTCTCATATATATGTCTCAAAGCAGCTGTGTTCCTGGCAGGTCTTCCTCTTGTCTCGCAGCTGTTTTTCTAATCTGGGGAAGCACAACTTTCCACAGCTGGCACTTGCAGGCTCTTCCATGCTGGGAGAGATGTCTGTCGGTCACAGCTGGCAGGTCTTTGTGTGAAGGAAGCAGGATCTCCTCCCTGGTTCAGTTTGGCATCTTGACCCAAGTAGGCCACATAGATTAATAAAGAGTCTGATTTCAGACCTCATCCTGGAGAAGTGGGGAGAAAAAAAATTCTCCCTCTCTGCTGCAGTGGTGCTTCACTGCTTGCTTGAGCTAACGCCCTTGGCTAATGGGAAGAGGTTAGGTGCAAGGGGTTCCCACCTTGATAAACGAATGGTACATCTCTGGGAGATTACAGTGTATAGTCAAAATCACTTGGCTGAGGAGGTCGTTTGCCTTCTGAGAGGCATTCAGCTATTCAACCCTGGTTTTATTATGCTTTTGCACACTGGACGTAGTAAACCAGAAGAGAGTCTCAAACCAGATGTATTTGCTTGTACTCCTTGGACATTCGTCTGGGATAAATGCCTGTTTGTCAGGTGATAATGCTTTAAATCACTTATATTTGGTTAAGCTCGTTCAATGGCCTTGTGCTTTAGTTTCAGATTAAATCTTCTACAAGCTGCTGCATAGTAAAACACATGTGTGCAAAGAAAAAAATAAATTACAGAAACAACTTCTTTATGTTTCTGCTGCTTCTGCTCCTGCTACAAGTACTAGGTTGAGGTAGTTATTTTTTCTTTTGACAATTACTAGCTCTTGTAAACATGCATTAAAGAAAAAAAAAAATAATGCCAGAGTCATGCAGTAAATGTCCATCCCTGTCATTAAAACAAGGACACAGAATGGGAATGTGTCAAATCTCTGGGTGTGCCTGAAAATGAGGAAACATGCCACACCTTTTTGTTGAAAAGAGGAGTGCAGATTTTAAGCTTCTTTGGAAAGGTGCTGCAAGCCATGAGCAAAGGTGTGTCACTGCACATCCAAGGAACCTGTGAGCAGCTTTGTTTGACCTGCCTCAGTCTATAGATTTGCCACTTGTCTATAGTTGTGAGATGGAACCATATGAAATTACAGTGTTCGGTCCAATGTATGGTGTGCAAATCTGTGGCAGGAGGGACGGTTTGCTGATATGTAATACATGTTCTGTTTCTGTGTAGCCTACTAGAGGTGTTCACTTCTGACAGTTTAGTGGTCAATGAACTTCAAAGTACATTTTTTATATGTAGTATATAGGAAAAAGGCCAATAAAAGAAATAATGACTTGCCATGAAGACTTGGATGACTTGCCCTGTAGATGCTTCATTTTATAGTTTCACAAGTGCAGAAAAATCAAAACAGATATGTTAATAAGAGTAGCATTACTGGAAGGAAATGTATCTGGTCAGGGAGAAGGGGAGTAAGCAAAAAAGCAGGAGATTGCTTTTCAGAGGGTTGTGACCTTGAGCGGCTGAATATAATGAATGCAGTGTTTCAGGCTGCCTATTTACCTTGCAACTGCTGCATACCATTGGTATTCATCAGCAGGGACAGGCTCTGTAGTGGGAAGCCTTGCAGAGCATCACCTTGTGTCTGAGAGAACTTTAAAGTTGATAAAATGCAAAAGTGTTCAAAGTGCATTCAGAAACTCTGCCTTTTATCTGAACTTCATGGATTTCTAACTATACCCAATATGTAAACTTTATTGCTAAATATTCCTTCAATATGGGTCCCAAAGTCTCTTTTCTACGATGCTTCACCTTCTGTCTGTATTACAGTGGTGTAAAATGGCACCAGTGCAGGCTGCTTTAGTATCACGTTGCCTCTGGGAAAGCAGAGATTAGCCCTGATTGACAGTCTTCTGCTCACACCATACAACAGCTGAAAAAGAGGCTGGGCTGGGATTAAATTTCTCTTCCAGTACTGCCACCCAATCTTTCTTGTCCCATGTGCGCTGGTGAAGTGAATTAGGTGTTTTCAACTGCATGTTGCAATTTATTTTTGCTTAAAAAAATTTAATCACAGATTTGAGGAGTAACTCATGAGCAGATATTTCATATTTACTGACACTTTGGTGTTTCAGTGTTGGTAGATTAAATCCTATTTATGAGCCATTTACAAACAATGAATTTGGAATTGAATAATAAATTATTTAAGGTTACATGTTTTTATCCTTTGCAGTTTGACACATTCTCTTCATATTTCAAGAGAAAATACATTGAAAGACAAAAATTATCAAATCTTCTGTGTTTTACATCTCTTTTCATGGCTGAGTGCTAAAATTTTTGTGAGTCTTTTTTGAGTTTCTGACCGGAGAAGGAAAAGGTGGTAATCATTGGAGAAGGAGCAGATGGGAAGAGCTAACAGCCAGTCCTCCTGCCTGCTCCAGTGAAGTGTCCACCAAAGTCTCAGGCATCCCAAAATATTGATCAGGGTAGGCAAGACAAACAAAAAGAGGATTTAGGAAAGTGGAAGAAAGGACACTCTTCAGGATTGTAGACAAGTGCAATAATTTCACAGAGTCCTGTTAGTATCCTCTTTTTCAACTGCTGTGAATGCAAATTAATCCTAAAATAAATGGAAAGTGGAATAAACTCTTTTTTTCCCCCCTAAGTGTGTAGACTTGTGTGTCTCTTTATAGGTCTGCTGGGGAATCTAACTGAGGGTCATCCTTCAGCTCTTTTCCAGCCATTCCATCCCCTTTGAAAATTGAGAATATCTATTTAAACAGTGTATAGCCAGATTACTCTTTTCCGTAGGTGCTTACTTCTGTCCTGTTGGTTGAAGCTCCCACAACTCTCCAGCAAACATGCTTACCCTTTTCTGTGTAGAACTACCATACCTGTTACTTGGTGGGTTGTGAATGCATTCATATACTGCTGGGTTTTACTTAAAACACTGTTGCCTGCTTCCTTTTGTTTTTTAAGATGTGCATTTCATTGCTGTATGCACGGCAGTGAGCTGCAGAAAGCCAGAGGGCAGAAGGCATCAGAAGTTACACACCATAAAAGGTGCCAATGTCCTTCTAAGTTACAAAATCTTTCCTATAATGAGTCTGGTCATGCACATGCTGAATGAGACACTAAGGCTGCTCAGACAATACTCACCAGGCACAGCAGTGTACCTCTGCATCCCCTGTGCTCCCTGTATGTGTGAGCTGTGCTTGCCAGCCTTTCTGCCTCAAGTGCATGGGAAGAAGCCAGTGCTCTGCCCTGTAATGATAAAGTGTGCCATTAGGTTTTGCTTAATTGGTAGTGTTTTCATCAGGTGATCTCCAGACAGGCAATTTGGAGTTGCTCAGTGATTATTGTGGTTTGCAGTGAACAAATTAGTGTGGGAAGTTGCTAACATTAGCCTTCCAACTTAGGACTTCAGTGGCAGCATCAGCTTTTTTCTATGTTCACCCAAAGCACAAAGGTAAGGAGGGAGAGCACAGGAGGGGTACTGTGTTGCTGGCCACTCACTAGGGCATCTGTGCTCTGGCAAAGGATCATCCAGTTTTCCAGACCTGTTTCTAGAAGCCAGGCAGTGTGGGTGGGCTTCAGACATACGGGGGTAAGATTCCCCAAAGCAGTTTGCTTACCTCCTGGATTTTTAGTATTATTTTTTATTTATTTAATTTTTAAGGATGATTAAGTCCTAGAAATGTAGTACTGGTTTGCCACCACCTCAAGTTGCTTCATAACCCATGTTGGACTTGTTCTGTGTGATGCTACAAGTTTGAGAATGTCTGCCCAAGCATGCAAAATGAGCCTCAGTGCTGCTGCTACCCAGTTGCTGCTGTCACTTGCTGCAGGCCAGAAACCACGTTTTCTTGGCTGGGTGTGTAGGCATGACATGTTTATTCTTCAACGAGCTCCTCTGGGCTCCTGTTCCTGCGTTTGAGCTGTGGTGTGCTGCCTTGTGCCCGCCCTGAGGGACCACATGTGCGTGGGGCAGGCTGCTGGGCTGCTGAGCTGTCTTAGCAGTTGGAGCTGGTGTTGGTGGTGCTTGTCTCAAATCCGGAATATTGCCCCTGATTTATAGCAGGGCTTATCAACAGGGTCAAGCAGGGCTGCTGGTGAAAGCTGCTGGGTGAATCTCTGTGGCTCAGGGAAACAGCGGGCTTAAGATCCAACTGCTAAGCTCGGTGCAACCCAGACCTCAGCTCCTTGTGGTTGAAGTGTAACTGGGATTTGTGTCTCAGCATGGGGTCAGATGGCCAGATGGGCCTTCAGAAAGGCAAGGCTGAAATGGTTGTTGAAAATTCTGCTGAACAGGTCCAACAGCATGTCCTGATTTACCAACTGTCTGGTGTTTTTCATCTGTTCCTCCTTGTTTCTTTATTCCATTAGGTATTAATCATAGCAAGTCCTTATCCTACAGATGTTTACTCGTATGGAGGATTCTATCTGTACGACATGGCAGTTGCTCAAAGTTAGGATAGGGTTCTGGTATTTGTAGGGCAAAACCCATTTAGTTTACCAAGACTATATTGGTTAAAAAAACCAACAAAGAACAACAAAGAAAACCAACCCAAAACCAAAATGGAGCATGAACTAGCAACGAAAAGAAATAATTCAGTGCAATTGCATACTTTTAATATTTGTGTCCCTATGGTGAGAGAGAGATTTGTAATGATCCTACTGTGAAAGCAAAGCTGCAAAGTGAAATGAAGCCTACTGAATTGGAGATCAATACAACTTTGGAGAAGAAGTTATGACTTGACATTTAAAATTCCCCTATTTCAAATAATCATTGTTTCTATTAATAAAATAAATGAATGAAAGAACCATGAGTAACTAGCCCATTATTCTCTTTTCTCACTCCTTTTCACACCTACTTTCTTAGCCATGGGATAAAGTCATGCTGAATCTTACTTCACCAAGGTGTGAACTCTGTCTCTCCAAAATCCTAGTTTTAATTGCAAGCAAATATCGAGCTTGAGAGAAGAGTGGGGGGAGAAACCCCAAACAAACCTCTTATAAGGAATGTGGGCTGGGTGGGTCAGTTTGTTTTTGTCTAAAGGCTCTGATCTTATAGCTGTTTTTTACAAGAGTTAAGCCTGGAAATATTTTCTCTCCTTGCCCATCCCTACTTCAAGCCATGAAAATTATTCATGTGTAAACTGATATTTTTGAGTTGCAGTGAGACATAAACAAAACACACAAAAAAAATCCATCTAATATTTTCAGACCTGTAAAAGGATCATGAAAATTGACAGTATGGAAGTAAGAGCTAAAGTGGAACCTTTTGTACTTTGATGCCAGTAACTTGCAAAGTGAAAGCTGTGGCATTATCCTTGAGAATAATTTTTAAGTATGCTTGTTACCTTGCACAGTCTGCTGTTTAATATGGATTATCTCTTTCACATGAGAATCCTACTTGACTAAAGCTATCTTTTTCTCAAATTGCTTGCTTTTTTGCCATGATAATAGAGAAAAAGAATAAAGACAACACTGAGCTTTCTATAAACCTGGAAGAGTCCTTTCCTTGCTAAATACAGTTTCTTCTGCTTGCTTACAGGTGCAACACTGACATTTTATTCATGATGCTTCTTGATACAAGAAGGCTTTGATAAATGCTACCAGAATAAAATCAGATGGCTGGCAAAGAGTGGTCAATGATAGAAAATGTATATTGATCAGAAGTTTCATCTGCTTGGCAAATTCAAATCAGGCCGAACCACTGTAATGTCCCTCTAGACAAGGCATATCCATGCTTGTGTAGCACAGCTAGCAGCTGTGGGAAAACTAGTACTATATAGTTGTTCTGTATTGGATTTTCTTCTAAAATTTCCATATCCAGGTACACAGAGAACAATGTTGAAAACAGTGTTAAGTATTGAACAGCCCTTGACAAATGAAACTAATGAAAAGCCTAATGTCTGATGGAAGTAAATTGTAAATGCCTCTCTTCAGGACCCATGTGTCAGAAGGGATGTTTTTTCTTTTTACACTTAATCAACTTTAAAGTACTCAAAGTGTTCCTCTGAAACAAAATGTTTTGAAATGAATCTGGACACGTATCTTTGCAAGCACAAGTTTGCATTTTGCAAACAAGACTCTCCATGGCCTTTGCAGACAGTCAGTGAGAAATATCTCTCATGTTCAGTCTCATACTAAACCTAGTTTCAGAGTGGTTGGTCTCTCCCATGCCCCATGGCTGATTGTCATGAATCAACTCTGCTGGCCTTTGCTCTTTCTTCTGCTCAGGCAGGAGATGCAAGAGGAAGGTGGAAGAAAATCCTTGGGTATTTTACAAAACTTGCGAAAAGTTGTTTTGAGACCATTAACAACCTGTGGCCGATGACTTAATTTGGTACCTGAGAGTTTTTAGGGACAAAGCTTCTGAAGAAGAGTAAAGTTGTGTAGCTGAACCCCAATAAAGAAGGTGGTGAAGAAGATATTTCTACTATTGCTTCACCTCATCAGTCTTTGAGACCCCATTCCCAAGAGGGTAGCCTAAGGAGGGAATGAGAAGAGAGTGCTAGCAGGACTTCACACATGTGGGTTTAAAAATCCTTTTTCCCCTTGGTGTGAGTTTATAAGCATGTCGTGTAGCATGAGCAAAACTGCCAAGCTGGCAGCTTTTGGACTGAGGAATGCCAGGAGTAACCAAGCATGGTGGATGAGCTACAGGCATTTTGGCAGGATATCCTCTTTTTCCCTGGGTAAGTGGTGGAGCTGCACAGCAGTGCAACAGCTGACTAGACAATACGGAAAAGAGTAGGTTAGCAGAAGCTAGCGGTGATTTAAATTGGCTTGTTTGGGCAGTGATGCTGGGATAACTGCTCTTGCTGTATTGCTGTAGGCTTCAGGGAATGGTTCTTAGTGGAGAATCTCTCTTCCCATGCTGCTTTTTTGAGCTGTCCTTCCTTGGTTCTGTCTTCCTTAAAAATACCTGTTGATGTTAAAATGTATCAATACAGATTAGTGGTTCACTTCATTTTAAGGAAATGAAGTTTTGTGGGTTTTTTTGTGTTTTTCTGTTTGGTTTTATAGATTTTTTTGTTGTGTTTTGTTTGTGCTTTTCACATTTGTAGTCATGACTTCAATTAATTAAAAAATGTGGTTTTGAAAAAACTATGGTGTTTGGCAAAATCAAGCTGTCATCAAAGACAGAACTGCTATTCCTATTGAAATCTGTGGAGGCAGAGTTAGGGCTTGTTTGGTTCTTAGGGTAAATTTTAAGGTTTTTTTCAGAATATTGTACATCCCTCTTTAGGAACTCAAATAAGGGGAGAGAATTACATGCTACTTTTAAGATGACCATGAATATACCAGGAGGTCCATCATTTGCCTGGCCACTGCTATGCCCTGCCCCAGTATAGACAAGGAGGGAAGGATGTTCAGTGTCCCTGAGCTCTTTTCCCATATGTTCCCTACATCTCCCTGCTATCATCAGTAGCTGTCCTGTCTTCCTTCTCCTCACCCACGTGTTGTCTTTTTGAATTACTTATCTTCCTTACTGAGTTTTAACAGATTAAAATCCTGCTTCTTCCTTCCAGGTTAAGGTGGAGGGGGGAGAGTGGTGGAGACAGTGCCATATGCCAGACAAGTCTGCGGTACCTGATGATGATTATGATGTACAGCAGGACTTGAAACTGTGCATCTGGTAGATAAAGTTGCTGTATATGTTCCCTGCTTCCCTGATTTCTCATTTTTGCAGTTTTATTCATGGTTGGTTGTCAAGTAGTACCTGGAGCAATGGGTTTGAATTTTGTAATTAATCAGAAGTATCATTGAGTTGACTGCACAAAAACTGTTATTTATTTACCTAAACATGCAGGCATGAGAAAGAGCTATTGTCTTCCACCAGCCTGTCTAACTTCACCACAACTGATAGTGACAGTAGGCTTTCCAAACTCCTGCATTGCCATGTTTTTGCAGCCATGATGCCACGGTATAGGTTAGGCAATCTTGAAAGTAAAAAACCTGTCAAAAAATTTTTGCTGAATCTCTTGTGAAAGTCATAATTCAGACTGTAGCAAGACTAGTAACTCTCCCCTCAAAAAAAAAAGATGGTATCTTTTTGCTGGATTTGGTTTTGAGTGCATGATAAGCTACTGTTTCCTAGCCATGTGGAAATCTGTTGTCATCAGGAGCTGGCAACCACATCTTCAGAGCTCTAGCAGAGAAGTGCAGTTGCTTTTTGATGGAATTGCTTTTTGTCTTTTGAGTGAGGTCTAATGGGTGTCGTCACATTCAACAGCAGATGAGGAGAAGCATGCTCTTCCACCTGTATATGTTGAGGGTAATGTCTCTGTGCTGTTTGTGTTGGGCATAACTGGAAGTTAATTTTGTGTTGCTATTTGGGGTTTGTTTAAATTTATATTAAAAAATCCTGTCTTATATGAAGTGCTGGTGCCTTCAAAGGGCTGAATAAGGTACAAATTTATGCTGGTTCCCTTTCAAGTCAGTAGTAATATATGTTTTAATCCAGTTCCTTGTTTTTAAAGTCGTATACCATCACTGGCGCTGTGCTATTTCCAGTTGCTGAAACAGAAGGAGATGGAGCCTGTTCAAGGTTAATTGGCAGCTGTTGCCCAGACCTCAGGAGCAGGAGAGCTAGTGGCTTTGATCTGATGTGGGGGATTGACAGACAACAGAAACATCTCATTTTCAAGGAGATTTTGTTCTGCAGGAAACCAACCCCCCTAAACTGACCTTATATCCCCTGGAAACATCTTCGTGGCTTTGTTCTGCTTTAAAACAGGGAAACAAAGTAGTGCTGTTCAAGAGACAGAACTAAACTTGCTGAGAGAAAGGTGTTAGTATTTTACCCCTGTGTTTTCTGAGGAAATTGTGAATAGTGCTGTAAGGGTTTGAAAATTAATTTTATTCCATTCAATTGGGTTAACTATGTGCCTAGATTTATGTAGGTAATCAGTTCATGAAGTTAAGTTTAAAGTACTGAAATTTAGATTGCATTCTTAAATACCTTCCAAAATTGTGCTTTCTCTCACTATCTACAGGACTCAACTAGTCCTCTGTAATTCTGTCCACCCCTTGCCACCCCATCCCAAATAAAAACTGCCAATTCCTGACTGTTGGCAGAGGGGAGGCAGCCTGGCTGGCGAGAAACGAAGCCTGTTTGTGGCACTGTATTGGAGCAGTTTCTGGAGTATTCATGTATTTCCCTTTTGTATGTCATGTGGCAGTAGTAAGCACAGGCTTTTATAGGAGTTTCCATATTCAGCCACTGCTGATGTCCAGCTGTTGTGAAGATCTTTTGTCAATGAAAGCAGGAAAGCTGCACCAGGGAAGCTGGGCAGTGCAAAGGAGGGCATCTAGACCAGTATTCGGAATTAACGAGCAATACCTCAGACAAATGGCCATTACTGCATTTTCCCTGAACTTATATATGGAAGAACATGTCTGGTCTTCTACTCAAGAGGATGAATGCTTCATTCTTGGGTTGACGTCAGTGAGGGATATCCAGCTTCCAGTGAACTTTCCACTGAGTTTCCACTCAGTAGTCTGGCCAGGCACTTGGCAAGTTAAGGTTTCTGGGTACCTGAACTTAAGCGTTTTTAGTAATTCTAAGCCAACAATGAAGGGTGAGTTTTCAGAACAAAAGCTGTTTATTAATATGAAATTAGCAAAGTTATGTTTTTTCTGGATGGCTTCTTTCTTTCTGTGGCCCCTCCTTGATCATCATCAGTTTGTGAATTAGGAAAGAGGAAGAATGAAAATAAATGTGGTTTTAGTTATCTTTCGCATTAAAAAGCTATGTCCAGCTTGACCTAGTTAATAGCATCTCTTCCTGTCTCTCAAACTTCGTATTCAGACCCAAGCTACTGAGGTCCATAAACAAAAGGTTCTTGAAACATACTGACCATTGTTCCTTTTACTTTGCCAAGCCCTAATAGTGATGTGCTTTCTGAATGCAGATGCAGCATAACCTACATTCATTGCTCTTAGTTTAAAGCAGTTTTAAATCAACTACATTGAGGTGTCAACTGGATTTCGCATTATAAGGTGTGAATAAGTAGTGTTTTCACTTGGATGAGAATGCAGTTGTTAAACAATATCTGCTTTTCCATATGCAAAGATATGATATAGATAGGTACAAAATGTAATGTGTTTTATTCAGCAAAGAACCTGTATGCATGCAAAATCTAACTTGTTTACTAGTTTTGCAGTGAATGCTCCACCATTTTACTTAGTGGACTTAAAGTTCTTCATTGGTTTTGTGATTTTCAGTGTATATGTCCAATAGAAAGTAAAAAAGAAGTGAATTTTTATACTTTCCAAGAACAGAATACCAAGGAAGGTAAGAAGTAGTGTTTGCATTTTCAGCAGCAAAATCTACGAGGTAGAAGGATTCAGGACTTTTCTAGGTGGTCTTACAGCTGTGAGATTTGCAAAGCTATTTCCTTTCCCTTTTGCAGTCAGGAGAAATTTATTTGCTACGGAAATGATGGCATAAGGCTCTTCTGCAAACACTATTCCAAGTATTTTTACAACCTCCCTTCATGGAAATAAAAAAACACTGGGCTCCATGGCTTTCTTTGCCCACTTGCC
Organism: Margarornis squamiger; assembly: GCA_035222235.1. Classification (NCBI taxonomy): domain Eukaryota; kingdom Metazoa; phylum Chordata; class Aves; order Passeriformes; family Furnariidae; genus Margarornis; species Margarornis squamiger. The sequence goes on from JAWWTY010000077.1 coordinate 75,482,736, forward strand.
ACAGAAGGAGGCTTGTCATGGAGCTCTTGAGTAACCCAAGTCACCAGGCTTCTCCCTGCAAAAGAGGTTAAGGTCAACGTAGTGTGCTGCCATGTGTGTTGAGGAGAGTCCTTCGTTAGGAGGGTCCTGTATGCCAAGTCTTGTCCATAAATTAACTGCTGGTGAAGTTTTTGTTACTAGTGCGTGGGTAATGCACCGCAGAGGGGTGGCTGCTGGATCAGTGGCTGTAACTTCTATAGCTGTCGGGGTATTTCCTGCCAAGATCGTTTTGTTTTTTCCCCCCCAGAGGGGAAGGCCCATGGACAGACACCCCATTGTAGAGCTACCTTGCCAGGGAACATGTTGTATTTGCATTCCAGATGCCTCCGGCTTTGTGAACTGCATTGTTCCAGCTTCCCCTGAATAGCAGCTATTGACCCCTAACAATGTACATTTGTTTAAATCAACCCCTTTCCCTGCTTTAAAAAACTTATTAGCCCTACCAAGTGAAGGCTTCTTTGCAGGTCCCTTTTCCCCTTCATAGCCAGAAAAATAATTTGCAGCATTAATGATTTAATTTCAATATGGAAAACATTCTCCTCCTTGTGAAAGGCTATTTTGAATGCTGAGGTTTTGACAAATTTTGTTGCGGCTTAATGTTAATAAGCTTGTCTTTGCCCTTGAAAGCATAAACTTCATGTTACTTGAGCTCTGAGATGCTGGCAAATAATAAACCAGTGGAATAACGGGTTTGATTGTCCTGAAGCACTTGAAGAACTTGACTGCATTTTGACAAATAGGCTTTTTTGCTGTTTATCTGTTTAGATAGATTGAGCTTATCTAGAAGGAGAAAATGGAGACTGGCTGATACAGATACTTAGTGCCCAGCAGTGGGTTGGCAAAAGCATTTCTCTGTGTTGGGAATACTGGTACTGAATTCTCTTTGCTGCTTGGGGTGACTGAATTCTCTTTGCTGCATCCACCTCTCAAGCCATCAGGTCTCCACAGCCTGATGATGATAGTAGCTACCATTGTTAAACCCATTACAGTTTGAGAACAAAGCTGGCTATTTACTGTGGGGAGAAGCTTTGCTGTGCCTTGCTCCTGTGGGGTTATTAGGTCGAGGCAAAAAAGACCAGTGAAGTAAAAATTTTCTGTGAGCTGAACAACCCTGTAGTCCTTCCATTTTGTGCCCGAATAATCCCACTAATAACAGCAAGATATTCAAACGTGAAACAGAGGTTGTTAGGTAGAATGAGGTTGTTTGATGGGCTGAAGATTCTTTCTTCTGGTGTCCTATGTCCTATGTTTCATCTCATGAGGTTTCTGTAGGCATTACTGTTAGACATGTTAGTAAAGGGTTGCCAGCAGGTTGAGAGAGGTGATCGTACCTCTCTGCTCAGCTCTGGTGAGGCCATACCTGGAGTGCTGTGTCCAGCTGTGGGCTCCCCAGTGTAGGAGAGACATGGACATGCTGGATAGAGTCCAACAAAGGACTGGAAAGATGATGAAGGAACTGGAGCATCCCTCCTATGAGTAAAAGCTGAGAGAACTAGAACTGTTCAGCCTAGGTAAGGCTCAGGGAGGGGATCACATCAATATATGTAAATACCTGGAGGTGAGATACAAAGAGCAGGGAACCAGGCTCTTCTCAGTGGTGCCCAGTGACAGGCTGAGAGACAGTGGGCACAAACTGAAACACAGGAGGTTCCCACTGAACATGAGGGAACACCTTTTTTACTATGAGGGTGACTGAGTACTATCACAGGATGCCCAGGGAGGTTATGGAGTCTTCCGTCTTTGAGGATACTCAACAGGTGTCTGGCCGTGGTCCTGGGCAGCCAGTTATATGTGACCCTGCTTGAGCCCCTGGACCAGATGCCCTCCAGAGGTCACTGCCGACCTCAGCCTTCTGGGATGCCCAGGTGAAGTGAGGATGCTGAGGACATACAGGAATCCAGGGCGAAGACTCAGCTCACCTCGCTGAAATTGTATGGCATGGTATAGCGTGGATATATCATCTCTCTTACACAGTGCTGTGCAGTCATGTTTAGGGGCTTTAGACCCATGCCACACTGAATTAAGTGATGCAGTGCATCACCCGGCCCCACTGGAGCTGATGGGCAGCTGCAAGCCTCACGTTTTCACTCTTGGGTGCTCATTAATACAACTGCATTAATGTCTCTGCCATGGAGGTTATGGTAGATACTGCTTAGTACCAAGTATGTAGCCTTCAAAGTTGTCATTGCGCCTCCACCTGTACCTGAGGGACACAGGACACTTCTGCTTGCTGGCTCTGGCAGGAAGGCAGCAGAGGAAGTCCAAGAGCAATGCCCTCACATCAGCCTTCCTTCCTCTGGGAAGCGCAGGGTGAGAGATGCCCTTGGACCAGTCAGCGTAGAGGTGTTTGTGCTATTGAAGAGGATGAAAAAGAGAGCAGTGCTCTGGGTTTTCTGATGACCAAAGTCTGATGTAGACCCAGGAGAGTGGGTGGAAGTCTTGCCACTGCTGTCACTGGGTTTGAATTTAATGTTCAAATCCTCTCTATTGCTCTTGCCACTTCCAGGGAACCCTCTCCCTGCTGTTTCCCAGTCCCCTGCTTCCCCCTGCCCACCTTGGGTGCTAGCACTCTTCTTTCTGCTCTCCTCCGTCCTAACGCTTTATGCTGAACAGCCTTGCATTTCAACTGCCTCAGAGTTGCTGTAAACCTGGAAACCATCTGACTCGAGGTTTTGGAGATAAAAAGGCAAACTGCTCCACAGGCATTTGCAGCATTTAAAACAGAAGGCAGTTTGTCAAAAGATGGAGTGGGAAGAGATAACAAGGGATGCTCTGACCTGGTCCTCTGTGTACAGCTGAGCTCTTGCCATTCAGAGAAACCAAACAGCTAGAGTTTTTACATTCTCTATGAACATTATTTTGGGTCTCAGTTCTGCTGTCGTGCCATCATAGAAAGAAGAATAATGTTTACATCTAAAGCATATGTAACTTGTAATGTAGCTGAAGTCCATGGTAGATTCATGGGCCACTTGCCTTAAATATGCAATAGAAATAAAAACATGTATTTGTCTTGATCGCTAATCAGGACTCTGCACCCCCTCCAACCTTAACAAGACTGTAGGTCTAGTTTCTGTGTGTAGAAATTCAGCCAAGGACAGTCTTTGGATGCTAGCATGCAAAATTATTTTACTTGTTTTTTTTCAGTGATTGTACACCCAAAGTTACAACCTTATGATTATCAGGCTATATCCCAGCATTTTCATACTACCCCTTTCCTTTTTCTTTAGGAGATAATTTGATCGTTCTGGTGAAAAAAATCTGTTCGCTGCATGCCACTAAAATATTGTCACTCTGATATGGAATCAGCTGTCTCTAGAGAATGGGAGTATAGTTTGGGTTGGAGGTCAGACCATGGGGTGCTGCTGCTCAGTGTTTTCATGCCAGCTAAAGCCGTCTCCTACACAGGAGCATCTTGAGTAGATATGGAATGGCTTTTGCTGCAGCTGCAGCATAAGCTGTGGTCCTCATTCCCTTGTTCTCCATGGTGAATATTTCTGTTTTCTTAACGCTGCATCTACCACCCAGATACAGCATTAGGCTCTACCTGCTGTACTAAACTGACTTAGATGTCTCACCAATAGTGTTTTCAGTGCCTCCTCACCTCCAAAAAGCAAATATCAGTTCTTTGTAACCTTGCTTGCTACTAGTTGGTTTTTTTTAATCCTCTGTGTTGTGCAGCCAAGAGAGGAGAACCCTGTAAAGGACAGAGTAGTTTTGAAAAGAGGTGAAAGACGGTAGTGTTATGAGTGCCTGACAGAGGCTGATAATCAACAGGTAGGGAGCCAGCTGGCTTTTCGGAGGATCTTTTAAACTATGTCTAAATTCAAAGACTGCTCTGTCATTTTACATGTGCTAACATGAGCCACATGACTCATACAGTCAGAGAATTGGCTCCAGCTGCTTTTGCTGGCATTTAGAAAATTATGGGGAAAAAAAAAAGGCACTTCAGTGTAGTTCTTCTGTGTTTACTGATCAAGCAGAAGCTAACAAATACTTGCTAAGAAATTATTTTATTTCTTTCACTTGCTTATTTGTATTTTGCTCTCACTTTCTCTCCTATTACTTGATAAGCATTTCCAGAGAAAAATATTGGGGGAAATAATTTTTTTCAGTTTTCTGTTATATCATCTATAATTCTCTTTTGTTTATTGCAGGGGTCTCGAGTCTGGCTGAGAGAAAACAATCAGCATTATCCCAGTACTGTTCATTCCTGTGCAGAAGGAGTTGTCGTATTCAGGACAGATTATGGTCAGGTATGGGTATCGCTCCTCTTGTGTTTTGTGCGTTTTTTCTACTCTGTAACAAATAACTTTTCCACAGAATCACAGAATCAATCAGGTTGGAAGGGACCACAGTGGGTCATCTGGTCCAACCTCCCTGCTCGAGCAGGGTCATCCTAGTGCATATGGCACAGGGAGGGAGACTCCACAACCTCTCTGGGCAGACTGTTTCAGCACTTGGTCACCTGCACAGTAAAGAAGTTTTTCCTCATCTTTGGTGGAACTTCCTATGCATCTGCCTGTTTCTTCTCGTTCTATTGTTTGGCACCACTGAGAAGAACCTGTTTCCATCCTCTTGGCACCCCATCCTTTAGATATTTTTAGACATTAATGAGGTTCCCTCTCACCTCTTCTTGAGGCTGAACAGGCCCAGCTCTCTCAGTCTTTCATCATAAGAGAGGTTCTCCAGACCCCTGACCAACTTAGTAGCTCTCCGCTGGACCTGCTCAAATAGCCCGATGTCTCACTTGTGCTGTGGAGTCCAGAACTGAACACAGTACTCCAAATGTGGCCTCACCAGGGCTGAGGCCAGGGGTAGGATGACCTTCCTTGACCTGCTGGCCGTGCTCTTCCTAAAGCATCCCAGGATACTGTTGGCCTTCTTGGCCACCAGGACACCTGCTGGCTCATGGACAGCTTGTTGTCCACCAAGACACCCAGCTCCTTCTCCACAGTACAGCTTTCCAGCAGGTCAGCCTCCAGACTGTCCTGGTGCATGGAGTTATTTCTACCTGGGTGCAGGGTCCTGCATTTGCCCTTGCTGAATTTCAGAACATTCTACTCTGCTCATCTCTCCCACCTATCAAGGTCCTTCTGAAGAGTCACACAACCCTTTGTATCGGCCATTCCTCCCAATTTTGTCTCACCTGTGAACTTGTTGAGGAGGCACTTTACTCCCTTATCCAAGTAACTGAGGAACAAGTTAAGCCAATATAGAAACCTGGGGGATACCACTAGTGGCAGACCTCCAACTGGACTCTGTACCACTGATAATGACCCTCTGGGATCTGCTACTCAGCCAGTTCTCAATCCATCCCACTGTCCACTCATCCAATCCACAGTTCCTGAGCTTGCCTATGCGGATTTCATGAGAGACAGTGTTGAAGGCCTTACTGAAGTAGAGGTAGGCAATATTCACTGTTCTCCCCTCATCCATCTAAGTAGTTGTATCATCATAGAAGGTAATCAGTTGGGTCAAAAATTACTTAACTTTAGTGAACCCATGCTAGCTACTCCAGATCACCTTTTTGTCCTCTATGTGGTTAGAGATGGCCTCCAGAATGAGACACTTCATCACCATTCCAAGGATTGAGATGAGGCTGATTGGACAGTAGTTCCCTGAGTCCTTCTTCTTGCCCTTTTTGAAGACTGGAGTGACAGTTGCTTTCTTCTAGTCCTCAGTCCCTTCTGATCTCCATTACCTCTCAAAGATGATCGTGATACTGTCCCCCTCCCCCATCATATGTGGGTTAAAGCCCTGCCAATGAGTCTCACTAGTTCCTGGGAAAAGACTCTCCTCCCTCACTGAGAAAGGTGGGTCTCCTCTGATGCCAGCATGTCTGGGGTTGAGCAGGCCATACTATTGTCAATAAACGTAAAATTACGGTGGTCACACTGGCTGTGGAGCCCTGTATTTTCCCCTTGTGGGGAGGGCATAGTAGAAACTAAAAGGGTTGTGAATAAAATATTCATTTTTTATGACCTGAATGTGCAACTTGATTTTAATAGTTCTTTCTGTTGCCTGTCTGGTCATTTGCTATGATTGCATCTGACAAAGCTGAAGCAGTGCTGCCAGGTGTGAGAGCTTTGTTCCACATAGGTCAGTGATTATGTAGTTTACTGGAGGGAGATGGCCTCTCCCTGGTTGTATTCCCTTACAGTAACAAAAGGTGGGAGCTGGCACATGGCCAAAAAAATAAAACCATGTCTTTCCGTGCCAGGGAACCCTTACTTTCTTTACATGCCTTTCTTCAGGCAGGAAAGGAACCAGAGAGAGCTGCAGAGTGGCTTTTGATGAGCAAGATATAATGTACTCACAGTTAAATTGCTGCTCTGCTAGCAGTGAGGGATGAAAATGATGGAGTGACTCTGTGAACAAAGGAAGGGCTATGGTTGTCATCTGTGGACTTCATTAAAGCCTTTGACATGATCCCCCACAATATCCTTCTCTCTAAATTGGAGAGGTATAGATTTGATGGCTGAACTGTTTGTTGGTCGAGGAATTGGTCAGATGGTTGCATCCAGATGGTAGTAGTCAACAGCTCAATGTCTAGATGGAGGTCAGTGAAAAGTGGTGTCCATCAGGAGTCTTTGCTGGGACCGGGACTGTGTATTATCTTCATCAGTGAGCTAGGGAGTTGGATTGAGTGTAGTCTCAGTAAGTTTGCAAACGACACAAAGATGAGTAGTGCAATTGATAAGCCTGAAGGACAGGATGCCATACAGAAGGATCTGGACAAGCTCAAGAAGTGGGCACATGTGTAGTTAATGAGGTTTAACAAGGTCAAGTACTAGGTCCTGCATTTGGGTTGGTGCATGCCCTGGTATCAGTACAGGCTGGGGGATGAACAGATTGAGAGCAGCCCTGCTGAGAAGGAGTTCAAGGTGCTGATGAATGAGAAGCCGGACATGAGCCAACAATGTGTCGACGTGAATTTGCAGTGCAGGGAACCATTCTGCATCAAAAGCAGTGTGGTCAGCAGGTTGAGGGAGGTGATTCTAGCCCTCTACTCTGCTTTTATGAGCCCTCCTGGAGTACTACATCCAGCTCTGGGGTCCTCAGCCATGGAGCTATGGAGAAAGGCCATGGAAATGATCAAAGGGTTGGAACACCTCTAATGAGGACAGGCTGAGAGAGTTGAGGTTGTTCATCGTGGAGAAGTCTTCAGGGAGACTGTATAGTACCTCCTATTACCAAAAGGGGGCTTATAGGAAGCCTGGGGACAGACTTTTTAGCACAGGCTTTTGCGATTGGACAAAGGGTGATGGTTTTAAACTAAAAGAGGGTAGATTTAAATAAGATTAAGGAAGAAATTCTTTACTGTGAGGGTGGTGAGATGCTGGAAGAGGTTGCCCAGAGAACTTGTGGGTGCCCCATCCCTGGAGGTTTTGAGCAACCTGGTGTAGTGGAAGGTGTCTCCCGCACTGCTGGACTAGATGACTTTACAGGTCTCTTCCAACCTCAGGCATTCTACCATTCGGTCATCCTTTTCACCTGCACCAAGTAACCAGGTGTATTGGATTGTGTGACCACACACATGGTATGGGGGAAGACATCCACAAAACTAGACTGAGAACAACTACCACTGAGTGCTAAGCCTCTTCTCAGAGAAACAAGACCACGTATGTGCTGGTGTGTTTTCTGTGTGTTGCATGTTAAATTGTGCCTTTAGAGTTCTTAGATTTGGAATGTTGCATATTTTGACTTTTCCTACTGAAATTTGAGGTTCAGTGAAGTGGAGAAGCTGAAGCTGTTTCCTCTGTTGGCTTTTTCAAGCTGAAAAAAGGATCCTTCACATTAAAGCATCACCATTACATTTGGGCTGCAGAGTAGAAAGGATGCTGTGTGTGTTGTTACACTAATGTGTCCTCCAAGAAGCGTCCAGCACTGGGCCTTTCATTTGAAACACAAGCCCTCTCCAGCATCTAGTAGGAGTGACGCACATACTTATAGGAGGGGCTACCTGTAATTTTCACAGGGTTTTGTAATGGAATGTGTAGCAATAAAGAACTTGACTTTTAGTAGTGTTTTGAACTGCAAAATCCATACGCTTAAGGGGAACACAGGTGGCTGCTGTAAAACAAACAGCTTGTTTTGGTGCTCTAGAAAAGCATGGCAGAGCTAGTGTTGGCATTCACCAGCAGAGAAGTTGCTTGTTAATGGTCTTTCTGTGTGTTATGTGTGATGTTATTGCCTTCTGTGGCAGACATAATGAGAGCAGGAACTTCAGGTAATATAGAAAAAGCCTCAAGTCTTTACCATGATATCATTTGACATTATATTTGTTCAGAAAACATTGGTGCTATAAACATCACTGGGGAAAAATCACCTCCTTTGTTTTGGCCTGCGTGTGTTAAAAGCAGGTGGTGCAAAAAAGGGAAGGACATAAGGATCAACCTTCAGGCCTGTGATGTGGCAGTCCATCTCAGCAGGTCTGAGCTGGAAGCTGCTGAGCCAAAGGCAATTTGCTGCAATTGATAACTTGAACCATTTTCAAGGCTTATGGTTTCAGGAGCACACTTTGTGTGTCAAAGGACTGTGTGAGCTGACATTGGTCAGTTAATAGCTTTTCTCCCATGCCTTTTCCTGATGTGCTTTTAGACTATCCTGCCTGTGCTGTTTGATTACCTATGGGCTGCAGGAGGTGAAATGAAACTGAGGTAATGTCTGACTATTACCTCTGACTGTTTGGCAGTCCCTGCAATGCTGTATATCACTTCGAAGAACAAGACAGGGGAAGCAAGGGGTGAGGTTGCAAAAATAGGGGGTGATGATTATTTTTGAAGCATGATTAGTGTATTGATTCCCAGATCATTTTGACAGCTGGAGCTCATGCTCAAGTCTAATGACAAACCGATGAAAGCGTTGGGACCTTATCAAAGCACAGCATTGTTATTCATCTTCTGTGATTGAGTAGCTTCTACTAGACTTTGCACTTCTCACCTTTCCACTGAGCATTTTGCTTGACTTCTGAAGACAAGGCAGTGGGTCTAGGAAAGTGTGTTGCTGGAGTTGGGCTCAGATTTTACTTTTATTAGTTTGGACGTCAAGCCTTTGCCAACGTCAGTGTTCAGAATAATGGAAATTTCATAGCATAGTACAATTACTTCTCAATTTTTTCTTTCAGTTCCGTTGTAAGTGGTGGAAATTAGTTTGCCACAAAAACCTGTAGCAGCATACAGTTGTATGCTGAAAGAGTGGTTGTAGGGAAGCCTACCCAATATGAGGGTAGAATTATATAACAATATTTTAGCAAGTTGCATACCAATTTCTTGATAATCACATGGTGATACAACTTACAACTCCTCGAGTGTTCTTGGGTTGCCTGAATCTTTAAATTAAACAATCCATTTGCTAATTCTCTTTAAAGACAGCTGTGATACTGCCTTCTGCTGTTCTCAGCCTCTCTGTGGGATGGTTATTAAACTGAAGGATTTGATAGGCTGTGTGGAATATGTGATTAGGATATGGTGTACTAAAATGGGGAATGTCAGGTTGTCAATTTGGATTTCCCTGAGCAAATAGCTAGGAAAAAGTCTTAGCTCTTTATGAAAATAAGAAAAACATGGCACTGTATGGAGGTAGATGAAAGCCTCATTAAATGCAGGGAGGAGAAGAATACATCAGGTGTGTGTTTCAGCATCCATGTCCACGATTAAGAAGTGGGAGACGAAAGATTTAACCTCCTTGTTAGCACACATTAATGGTGTGAGGCTGCAACTGGCTCTGGAGTACCTCTCAAAAGCTTTCTGCAGGCTGACCTTCAAAACTAAGAGTCTGCAGTGACTTGAAAAGTTATGGTGCGCAGACAGTTCACATTGCCACGTGCGTTCCAGAAGAGAAGATGCTGTACTCTTGCTGGTTGCTGGGTGGGTGGATTGTGTTGTTTGGTTTCTGTGTTCCAGTAGTGTGCAGAGAGCTGGTGAAAGACTCTGTCCCTGATATTTTGGAAACACTGTGTCTATGAATATGCGTAAAAAGTATGTCAGGGAAGTCTATGAACACTTGGACTTAAGAAATGAAGTCCTAATCTTTCCTTGTGTGTATATGCTTGTATATAAGAAGACATTGCAGTTCCTGTATTTTTTGCTACATCTGTTTTTAGGGTTGAAGTGATTTCTTTCTTAAGGGTTTTATTGGCAGTAAAGCATGTTTCCTCACTGTCTTACTGTATTTTTAATGAAGTTGTTTGAGCTTATAAAGTACTCAAGTGAATGTTTAAATAAAATCCCAAAAGCCCTACTGTCACTACATGCTTTGTTTGAAATGACTTACTTGTGTATGTTCAGTAATCAGTGGTTCCGTTGAGAAAAAACCTCTTTACAGTTCCTCTCCTTTTTTTTTTTTTTTTGAATAATAGAACTATATTTCAGATAAAAAGAGGACTGCATTGTGCTCTTGAATTGTACAGACACATGTGAAACTATCTGCAGTGAAGGCATAGATAGCAAATACAAAAAGCTTGGGGGAGTGAAATCTCTCAGAAGAGCTGTGTTGAGTTGCATGGCATTGATTTCTAGAACATTTTTCTTGTCTCCTAATTAGGACTGTCTACTTTTTCTTCCATTTGTGCATCCAAATATGTATAAAAGTAATGCCAATAAATATAGTCAGTGTGTCCGTCTCCCTCTTTATTTTTTTTTTAGCGTATTCATGGTGATAGGTGTTTAAGCATTTGAGAATTGGGGACTTTGAAAAAAGCACCTAAGAGCACACATTTTTAATAATGTCCATTCCCTTGCAAGGGAAAATTTATATATATATGTAAGACATAACATGTGTATGTGTGTGTAGGGGAAATCTGTTCTGAAGAAACTGATCCAAGGAGAAGTAAAAGTTGAATCCAAACTGTCCTCAGTCTGACACTGAAATTTCAGGCTACTTAATTGCATACCTGCTTAGCTGACTGAGAGGAACTTTTGCATCAAATGTTACAAGAAGCTGAGTGATAATATCCAAAAAATGTGGGCTCTTTAAAAACAGATGTCATATTTCACCACTAAAGACTTTGTCAGTTAAACCAGCTTTCTGTGAACTTTCTTTACAAAGGAGTCCTTCACAGCATGATGTTATGTCAGCAAACAGAGTGGAGCTCCGTATCCTTAGCTTCAAATCAGAGGCACCTGTAAATGGTTTGGTCAGCAACAAAAGTATTTTTTCCTGTGTGTTTAACTTATCGTGGCTCTTCTGCGGCATTTCTGCATCTCAGGAATTGGAAGGCTACAGATGTTCCTTGTTAAACACAGCTCAAGTATGTTTTCCATGGAGGTTTTCACTTTTTTTAATTTCTGGTTTGAAAGCTGGGAGAGTTTCTCATCGTGACCTCATTCAGAAAAGTTAGACCTGGCCTTTGTTTGAGGCTTGGGGTTTGTTTTTCTGTTTTACTTAGTTTGGGAGGTTTTCTTTTTTTGATTTTAGAGTTAGCAATCGGATTACGTTGAAGTTACCATGTGATTATACCAGGAGAGTTCGTGTTTTCCTCATTTTTGGTTTAAAATTAAAAAAAGAATTCCAAACCTGAAGGTAATGGCTAAGCACTTCTCATAAGGACTCTTTTCTTTGCCTTGTGTCCTTTCTCACCCTTGCTTGGGACTCTCTTGTGCTAGCCTTTGCTGCTGTGAGGAGCCCTTTTAAACAAGAGTCTTCCGTTCATATTCACAGGGCATGAATAACACCACTGAAGTTACTTGGCTTAAGTTACTGAAGTCAGTAGGAGTGTTTATCAGTAAATGCTGTGTTTGGCTGCATCCGTAGTTCATAGGATCAGGCATTGGAGAAGTAAATCCTTCTGGACAAGGATTTTCTTAGCATTGAAAAAGCATCATGCTTGCTTCTAGCTCTTCCACGTGAAGACCCGAAAATATTTCCAAACAGTGTTTTTTTGGACATTTTCCTGAATTCAGTATCTATTACCCTTGAATTACACCCTTACAAGGGAGCATTTTAAAGAAGCCCTTTGTGTGCTCCCTTGTATATACAGCCTCTTAAGAAAATACACAAGTATATGCAGTGGGCTTTGGTCTTGGCTGCTCTTAGCATTAAATGAATCCATCTCTTTCTGCAAACTTTATTTATGAAGACTTCCATGCTTTTTAATTCGATGGTGCATATGAAGAGTAGTGACTACTGACTCCGGACGTTGGGTAGCTCGTGTATGTTTCGGGCAGCAGATCCTCTGCCTTTGGGGCTCAGGGTCAATGCCAAATTCAGCAGCTTTGCAGCAGGAAATGAGATTCCATCTGTCTAAACACTGTAAAGTTAATTTTATTCTGCAGTTAGTTATATTTGGCTTACTTGTAATAATTCTACTGATTATTTCTTGCATACTTAAAAAAGCTTGGTGCTGTGGCTACGTTGGTTTCTTGGAGAATTTTTTGTGCTTTGAGTCTTTTTCATTGCTGTTGTTTTTAAGGGATGTGTATGGAGTTTTGGGTTTGGGGGGTGGTGTGGAGTTGGAGAGGGCCAGAAGTCAGCCAGAGCGCCTTTTAGTACTCAGGATTTATCTTCTGCAGAGAAGTGTTTACATCTTTATGTGGGATGTCAGAGTTCAGCGACTCTCGCTGCAAGCATCTGTTGACGCGCCTGTAAATGGAGCTGGTGACAGATGTGAGCCGGGCGCCGGCAGCTTCCGCGGGGAGCATCCGCCTCGCACAGCCTGCACTTGCACTGTCCCAGGCGGCCTTGGTTCCCCAGCCTGGGGACCATCACCTGGGAGGAGCTGCAGGGAGGGGTGGCTGTGCCCAGCTTGCCCATGCTGGCTGCTTCCCATGCCCTTTGGAGGAAGATGACAGTGAAGCAAGCGAGGCTGCAGAGGCCACACGTGTGCTGCAAGGCCACGTGTCCCATGGGCCCACTGAGCTGTGTCACCCCGTCCCTCCTCTGGAGCATTTAATGGAGCGTAACTGCACTGCACAAAGGCCTCACCCTGCCTCCTAAGGATTTAAGGCAACTGTAGGGCCTTGCAGGAAACGTTTTCTTTAATGGAAGGGCTGCTCCCAAACCCCAGGCGTCACTTGTCAGGATGGTGTTTGAGCACTGGTTCAAGTGGAAGCACTCATAAACTGACTAAGTGTTTTGGTTTTTTACCATGTGTACCATCTTCTTTTATTTCTTAAGTACTTGCTAATTGGAGAAATCATTCGTTTGGGTCTCTTCAATTCACCAACACATTGGCCTGTTATAGCATAGAAAAGTTAAAAAGGTGCTGAAGAAAGCAGTATCTGTAGCAGAGAACTTTTTCCTCCCCTCCCTAATTCTGGAGCTAATTCACCTTGTCTTTTTATCTGCTTTATATGAAGAGTGATATTTTTACAGGACTACCATTCTCTGAATATTTGTTAAAAGGTAATAGAGAAAAACCTCTTTTTCTGTGTTGTGTGTAAATACATCTAACTATGTATTCGTTAGATAAAAAATACAGAGCAAGTTATGAAGTACTTCTTGGCTATGTTGCACATGTGCTGTCCTTACTTTTTTCCTGTTACTTGCCTTTTGCCAAAACCACTATCAATGTGATTGATTTCAGGAAGGGGAAAGTTTTAATCCTGAAGTGAGATATTTTAAAAGAAAGGTTGAAATGTAAAAAAAAAAATCACCAAAACAAAACAAAAACCTAAACCCCACCCCAAATGCCAGACAAAGGTGACTGTATTATTTCTGCAAAATGAAATGTCTGGCTATCAGTGTGTAGCCAGTTTTTGTCAGAAGTCAGGGAGTTTGCAAGTGAGCAGTCTGGAGATTTCTAATGTACAAATGACGAAGGGCAGGAGGGCTGAGCAATGACCATAAATAACTCCTTTAATGCTGGGTTTTCAAGGGTTTTGTTCTGTGCTGCCTAAACATAATGGTAGTGTTTGCTTTAGCTTTACTGAAATTAATTTGTTTGGCATTAGTGTGGCCGTTGTTAAGTGTTTTACTAACAATATAAATTAAATCTCTATGAACAAAACCATTTATCTGTGAGCATAGTTGTTTTATGCTTTTTTTAAGACCTGACTGAAAGCAGTCAGCATCTGAGACACTGACAAAGAGGTACTTTTCTGTGTCCCCTCCTTGCCTTGCTGTGGCCACGTAATGGGTTGTGGCTACGTAAACAGTTGAAATGTCAGTCTTCTCCCTTGCTTTCTGCAAAGAAAATCCAAACCATCTGTCTTTTTTGGTGCCTTTATTATGCTTTTACTAAAGATAGCAAAACTGCTTTTGTTTTAAGATTAAAGCAGATGTACACAGGCTGCCATATTAATTCCTTTTGTAAGGGAACACAGTTCAGCTGTTCACAAAACATGGGAAGGAATTCAGGCTGCACCATGCCAAAAAACGACAACAATGAATCTGTAGCTTTGTGATGAACAAGCTTGTCACTTCAGTTGTTCCCTGGTTCCTAAATTCCTCTGGATGTGAGGCTAGTCTCATTGTTCAGCATTGTTGGTGTTTTTAGGAACATATGGTTTAGGTTAAGCACAATTACGTGCCGGGAGGCTTTCCTCTGCAACAAGGCACTGCTCAGTTTTGCTCTGGTGAGGTTTTGTACCTTAAAGTGCAGATAAATGGTGGATGAACACTGAGATTTTTACTTGGAGAAGACAAGAGTTGAGCAAAACCCAAGTGGTGTACAGTGCCCTATTTTTTTAATATAGATTTTTTATTTTAATATTTTTTTTTTTTAATAAAGAAGTCAAATGACTGGATAATTCTGGACAGAATTTTACACGAGAGCTTTCAAGAAAGTGCTAGCACATGTGCAAACACCATTTTAAGGAGTACTGATAGTGGTGAGCAGAAGTCACCCTTTCCCTCTGTTATGGTCAGCCTCTTGAATTCAGCACAGTCGTGTCCCACTCCCACCCCACTTCTCCATCAGGGACTGAGGACCTCACTTTGGGGCATCAGCTGTGAAAAATCCCTTTTGTCATTACTATTTCAAGTAATTTGAATAGTTTAAAAAGTGTAGCCATTGGGCAGGTGTGTAGGGTACTGCATTAGCTGTGCTGGTGGTTCCAGGTGTGACAGTGAATGTGTAAGGAAGGAGACCATGTCCATTGGCAGGTCCTCTGGGGAAGGCTGCAGTGCCTTTGGCTGCACAGTGCTGGTTCTGTAGATAGAAAGTTTGATCTTTCCCCTGTCCAGTGCTCACTCAAGTAGTTCTTGAAGTCTAAGTTACCCCTGTGTGCACAAGAAACACAAAAGCAAAAAGGTATCTTCTGCAGCTCCAGGTACTCTTCACTGCACAAGTTAACTTTAAGAAAACTAAATCTGAGCAGTCAGACTGGCATTTCGATGCCAGATCACTTTCAAGGCTTGATGTCTGAAATACTTCATTTGAAAGATGCAGTACTTCTTACAGAGCTTCAGGTTCTTTTAGCAGGCAACACAGGAGCTTCCCGGTGGGATAAGATGTATCATTGCACCTTTGGGAGCCTCATGCCGTTTGTATTCTTGAACATTTCAAAGTGACTTGTTTGAAAGCATCAAGTTTTCTCATGAGAACACTATCAGAGCAAAATTTCCCCTGAAGCATTTCTACAGTGTGATAATAAACTCTTTCAATGTTAGCTGCAAAAAGAACTTTAAGTGCTCTTTCATAGTGGTGCTTTTATTTATGCTAAACCAGGGGAAGAAAATGTTAGTGTAGGTCATGTGCCTTCTCCTCATTCAGCGCTCTTTATTTTGTAAAACAAGCCAGGTCCTGTTTAGCATACACATGATGGAGCTGAGAGACAATTTAAGGAGATTTATCCTTATCCAAGCTGACTTAACCAAGGACAGTCAGAAAATGTACATGGAGAAAACCCCTGTGTGTTGGAAAGTCAAACCCTGTAGAGTTCAGAAGTGCTGCTGGGCCTCTTTTTGCACTGTAGAAAAAGCAGGGTGCTGCCCCTCTGCAGTTGGGTGGTTGTGGCACACACAGGAGAGTAAAGGGATGTGTACACAGGGAAGCATCATCAATTGCCTTTGAGCACCTTCTGGGTGTTGTAGGGTTACAGGGATGTGTATATATGAGGGTGGAAGTAAAGGGTGCATATTCAAAGCAACACAGCAGTCTTCCTTTTCTGTTTTGTTTGTTTGTTTTAATGTCTCCTACCTGCCATTTGTCCTGTCTCCCATGCATGGGCTCCTGTGCTTTTGCTTCTTTGGTCTCTCCAACCTTCTGCTTCAGCTTCACTTCTTGTAACATGTCCCAGCTCATTTCTCCTTGCATCCTGGTTCCCATTTGCATCTGCTTTTCTCTCCAGCACAGGAGTACAGGTGCACACACACCAGGATGTCAGAGCACAAAGAGGGCGTGTGGCTCCTGGGGGCTGGGAGAATGGGGGCGCTCCGGATGGGTGATGGCAGTCTGGCAGCCAGAGCCTCTGGTACCCCCCAGCCAGGGGCAGGGCAGCAGGGGGACACCAGGCAGCACCAGCCCTGGCATCAAAGGCCTCACTGAAAACCCAGAAAACCTCAACAAGCTTCCTACAGCTCACAAGGAGCACAAGGTGATCTACTTGTCCTCCTTTTGTGCACTTTGGTCAGAGGTAGCATAAATAGCTGCATGTCAGAGCTGCCAAAGGAAGCTCCGGGAGGTCTCACTCAGCAGCAGCTAGAGCAGCCAAGGGCAGGCAGGCTTTCCCAAGGTGTTTGGCTGCTAAATGTCCGAGGCTTTACTGAACACTCACTATGGGATTTTTCTCCAGTGATTTGTAGCTTTGTAGAGCTGATGACTTTTACAGGAAAGATAAAATCTTGCCTTTTGGAAACAATTATTCCCTTTTTAAACTTGCCTTCTCCATGAATGGTCTGGTAGAGTGTTCACATATCATATCAGCAGACTTATTGTTGGTCTGAATGAGACGAATTCTGTTTTGCCTGTGATGATAAAATAAGCTACTTTGAAAATACATGCATTACTGGACAGATGTGTACCTGGCACTGAATGCTTCATCTGAAGCTATCTATGTATAGCAGAATTGTAAGCTATTGGGAAACAGATTTGGGAAGGGAACACTTAATAACTAGAAGTGACACAAACCTATAATGAAAATAATTGCATGTGTTTTACTGATGATTATTTCTCTTTTAAAAGTGCATTTTTTTCACTTGCATCAGCAAGGAGTTCTAATTAGAAGTAAATAATAAAATCCATTCTATTATTAATGCTCCTTTCAGGCAGGCATTTAATATACATTGAAATCTGATGGCCAGAACTCATTGGCCTGTATCTGTGTATCATTATTGGTTTAAATGCAATTACACAGGGTTTCTATCACCACAAGATTTGCCCAGGAAATGTAGAGTTCTGACAAGGATACTTCAAGGTCTGCTAGGCATTTGAGATATGTTAATGTTTTTCACATGTCCTTAGTGGGGGGGAAGAGAGAGAGCAATATGATCAGGAAAGCAACAGAAGTGTGACAAAGGCTTGGTTAGTCCAGCATACAAGCATGCACTTCTAAGGAGAATGTGACTGCTGCACCGAGTTTGTATGTGAACAAACCCTTTGATTTGGGCAAAGGTTGCATCCAGGAAAGCCTGTGCAGAAGGCAGAAGGGAGGCCAAGAAGCAGAAGGCTGCAAAGGGGTCCACATTTTCTTAAGCAGCACCCTTGGTTTTCTTCTGGGTTGTTTCTCTGGGCATTTTTAAAAATGCTTGCCCTATATTGATAGTTTATGGTTTTGTTAACAGATCAAACCAGGCACTGCTGTGCATATTCAGTTACTCCAAATTAGTTGCTGATCTCTGTTAATCCCAAGCATGCCCACACTGTGCGTATCAGATGCATTTATTCAAAGGCTTTCAGAAATGAACAGAGCTATTCCAATGCAATGCAGAGTCTTAATGCCTCCAGTAGGTTGACACATCTCTTCTGGAAAGTATTGTCATGTGTACATATGTTGTGTAGATGATGTGGTGGGGAAATGCATGTGTAGGTGCTGTTTCCTAAAAACACTAGATGGAAAATGTGTTTACTCTGCACTACATTCGGGTCCATTTCTGTAGAAGAAATGTTGGACAACGGTAGCCCACAGAATTTTTCTGAGTGAAGGCTTGATTTTTCAGTGATAGTGTCATGCTGGTGCTAGATTAAAGCAAAGCCCGAGGCCTTGGCTAAAGAAAACACTGCCAGGTAGAGTAGTATTCACGTTGTGATATTGATAAGCTCTGTGGCTGCACTTTGAAAAGTCCTTGAACCTATACCACTACTAGAGTCAGTGGTGTTTGAATATGAAATCCTCCACAAGCTGAACAAATAGTTTACTGTACCTGATGTCCTTAGAGCAGATTAGACTGCTTGAAGTAGGCAAAGATTCAGACACCACAGAGATTCAGAGTTTCTGAAGCTGCTCTTGAGTCATGCATTTTTTGCGTAATTTTTAACCTGTGCACAGCATGTTGTACTTATCAGTTTTAGTGTGGACATTATGTAAACACTAAGCACCTTGTCAGATGTAGTTCAAAGCTGCAGTTACAAGCAATGTATTCTCTATTTATGTATGTAAATGGAAAGAAATGTCTTATTAGAAATGGGCAGTTAATAGAAAACTAGGAAGCTTTTGGAACCTGGTTCCAAACCTTTTTAACACCGTTAAATGATACCTTGAGCTGTTAGGACCCGTGAGTTAATGGAGCCATACTTCACCATGTGAAAGCAAATCCAGCCAGCCTCATTCCCTCACACAGCACACATTTTAAATCTGTCTTTAATTTGGATTTGGGATTATATGTCACTGATCTAAGTACTGTAGTAGAGGTGTCACTCTGAAAACTGTCCTGTAACCTCCATAATAGCTCAGGTATGGAGGGATGTAAAGTAGCAGATCCTGCATTTTCACCAGGACACAATGGAAGCAGCTGAATTACTGGCTGAGGTGACTCTTCTCCTCCTAATCGTAGCATGAACTTTTCTTCTTGGCAGGCATAAGGGGCAATTGAACATAAGGAGAAATAGCTTCCCTCTATGCTTCCAGGCTTACTTACCAGTCTGAAATACACTTGCCTTTTGGAAGAGTTTGTGAGATGATGGAAAAGTGGAACAAAAATCTGGACGCTAAGCTAGTAGTTTCATCTGCTGCTGTGATTAAGCTCTGAGCACTTGTAGCTTTTCAGAGACCAGCGTGTTATTTCTGTCTAGTGAGGCACCCCCACTATGCTGATGTAGTTCTTGAATTATACAGCTACCAGCATACACGTCCCTAGAGTGAGTAACAGCTCTTAGCAGTACATGTGTAAATATTTACATCCATTTCCCTCCCACTTGGTAAAGCACTCCGTTTTTGTACAGTACAAAGTGCTTTGTATACAGAAAAAAAACACATTGTTTAGTTCATGAGGTTTGTTTTGAGGGGGTGTTGTGTTTATTTAACAGAAGGCCGAACTAGTCGCAGCATGTATTCTGTCGGGTAGTCCTGCTTTCATCCAGTTTCAGAACTGGGCCAGCAGATTTATGATGAGGTGATGGACTTCTTCAAGGACAGACGGTGAATCGGTGGTTGGGTAGAACCTCAGGTCCTGCTAACTCCAGCACTTTGTTTAAAAGTTCCAGCGTACAGTTCTGGCTTTCCAGATTACTGCAGAAAATAAACCAAACTTATCCCCAGCACTGCAGTTAATTTCAATAAACAAATTTTGTGGGAGCTGTTATGCTTATTTAAAATGAGCTTGATTGGTACTGATAGGCTCAGACTTGTCCTTGCAGTAAGGGGGGATTTCTGGAAATGATTGTGGTGATACTTTTTCACTCTTTGAAGAGATTTGAGTGCTTAAAACCACATATTTAGTACAAGTAAATGTGTGCATAAGCTATTGCTGCTTCATGTTTACTGCAGAGCATCCATTTGTTACAACATCTTATCGAGTAGTGTATAAAAGCAAGAACAACAAACTCATAGTTCCAGAACAATTGGAAAACTCACGGCAGGTTTGGGCTGGCATCTCCCTGTGTTGCAGCCAGGTAGGGTGACCTGCAGATGATGGCTGGGATTCATGCAGCCAGCCCTGGCAGCAGCTGTGCTTGTAAGGAGCAAGTGCCTTCCTGGCATTTTCCTTTTTGGGAACACTCAGGATGCTCTATGGCCATATGTGTTGTCAGAGGGGCTGGCTCTTGTTCCCAAGGACTTGCATGAGAGGGATTCCTTAGGTTTAGAGACATAGTACCAGGTTTCTTGTGCTTCTGATTTTAACTTTTTCCAGTGCTTATGTAGATGGCAGGTTCTGGCTGTTGCTTTCAGCCAAAGGCACCACAGGCTGCTTGGTGACTGAGGCAGGAATGAGTTTGGGAATGCTGTTTGCTAATTTCCAGTTATGAAACTTCAGAAGTTATCTCTCTTCTTTAACAATAAAATACAAGTCTTTCTGTTAAACAAAAAACCCTTGCAATTCTACGAGTGGAAAAACATTTAGTGTCTGTGTTAGTACAGGTTTGCCAACAGCAAAGCATCTTGCAACATTGTCCTTTCACCTCTGCTGAGTTCAAAGTCACCCAGAGCAGTGGAACTTCCATGATCTGTCAGCACCAATTCCAACTTCCTTCCTTTATGCTGCTTCATCTGAATTCACGCCTAACTATCCATGTCTGAATGTGCAACTCCTCATAAGTCTGGAAGATGTAGCAATGAAATGATTTTTTAACTGATTTGGCTAGGATTTTTTTCTTTACTTTCTTAGCAAGCTGTCTTTTGAACAGGCATGTGGTTTAATTTAATTTTCTCATCAAAATGTGCTATTTCTAACTTGGAATTTTAAAACTTCATGTTGTTACACACTAACTGCAGTATTCCTGTGGTGCTTGTTTGGGATATATTTTTTTTTTTGGGGTCTTCTACATATGGATGCAAATGGATATATTAATTTCAGTTCTTTTATGATAACTGAGGTTTGGCCTTGATTTGAATTTCTCTTATCAGATGCATCTGCATGCAAAAGTTAAAGCATGTCAGGAAAGTAAGGTATGCTCTCACCATCTGTCAGATGCAAGGCAGAAATAAAATCTCTAGCTTTATGCATTTAATACTAAATTAATAGAGATCTTATCAGTTGTTAGAGATGTATATTACTAACTTCAGCTGAAAACTTGATGTGTGGTAGGAAATCAAGCTAATACTTGCTCCATGCATTAAAAGGAGCAAGCACAGCAAGAGACCAGGATAATGAGATGAGTATAAAGGGATCAGTGAATTTTACTATACTTTTGGAAGCTCATTATTTAACAACAGGTTTGTGATGAGGCTTGAAAGTGAGGCCAGCTCTTGTTGTTGAAGTACAAATGGAATTTGAACTTTCTTTTAAGAGATCTTGAATCCGTTACAAGTGTATCGAACTACATGGTAGTTGGTAAGTGTCTGTTTTGGTCTCTGAGCTCATGGAAAACTTAGTTTCTGGGTGTAAACATTCAATATTAAAACGCCTATTACTCACTTCTTGTTTTGTTTTAAAATAGGTCAGTGGGTCAAAAAGAAAAACAAATCCAAACCACCCTCAAACTGGACTCTTCGCTTTTTATTTCGTTTGAGAAGTATTGCAGCGTTTTTATTGTCAATAGCCTTAAACAGGTCTATAATCACAGGAATAGAAAATACTAACAAACACCCCATTACAAATTGAGAGGGACTTTTCGGCTCCCACTAAGTTTGGCAGCCATATGTGCAGCAGTTCTCTGGGCAGTACTGTTGCTGTGTTTTCACCTGTGTGTGTTGGGTTTAGCCAGAGCCTCCTGTTGTCATCCCTGTGGGCTGGACCTAGCCCAGGGCTGGTGAGGCTGAGCATCCAGCAGGGTGAAAGTTGTCTATCTGATGTGAGCACAGCGTATTGAGTGTGGTTGCTGGAGTAACCAGAATCCGCACTCCTGACCACCTCTTCCTGATGGAAGTAAACATTTACTGGTTGCTGATCTGAATGCATTTCTTTTCCCTGCAATCTAGCAGTGGTTGTGGGGAGTGTTTGCTTGAACTTGTCTCAGCAGTGTTATCTTCTGAGATCTTTAGACAACATGGTAGTGTCTTACTAACTTTCAAAGCTCCCTTGGTGTTTCAGGAGCATGTCCTGTGCCCTTCCTAAGTGGCAGATTGCTGTACCTTGATAACTTGAATTGTGGATTCCCTGTGGTCAGTATCCTGTTTGAAGCATCTGACCATAGTGTTGTGGTCCAAGGTGATGTCTCTCCACTGGTTCAAAACATCTTTCAGACATCATTGAGTTGACCAGGCTTTTCATGCTAACTCTCATTTTGCACCATTGTTTGGAAATGAGATTGCCTTTCTCACCCCTCCTTTTCTTCAGAACACTTTGATCTTTCACTTTCTGGGAATGGGTTTGTGCAAAGTCAAAAATCTCCGTGTGGGCACTGCTACCATTGTGACTTCAGCTGGTGAAGCAGAGTGGTTTCACTGCAGAGGTGCAGTTGCATCAGAAGAAGGACATGCTTGCAGTTAAGTGCTGATTTTTTGGGGGCAAAGCTGTTCTCAGTTTCTTCACAACTGGGCAGAAAAATCTTGTTTATGTCCAAAGACCCCAGGCCAGTCAGCATGGTTTGTGTCTCAAATGCCCATGGGAAAGGGTCAAGTGATTTCGGAAATAGCTGAAACAACTCTGTTGGAAAGGGTTTGACTTCAAGTTGCTGGCGCTAAGACCTTTGGACTGCTTGAACCCACAGCATCAAGGGAATAATTTTTGAGTTTTATTAGTTCTGTACGTGTTTTAATTGGATTGAACTGTGCCCCAAGGGGCCTGGAAAACCATTTTGGCAGATGTGCTGGCATTTCCCCGGCTGCATGGGCAGCCTGCTAACCCTGGAACAAGTAACCCCAGTAGCCTCATGAGCAAAAGAAAATTCACTGAAAAAGCAGCATCACTGTAATCATGCTGAGGTCAAGGGCCTCTTCTGGGAGAACTGCTCCTATCCGTGATTCACAGGATGCATCAGCAGGATCTAGTGTAGACCTGTCTGAATGGGAGAAGCCTCTCGTGATGAGAAGTGAATTTGTGTGGAGACCAGCACTTGTTTACTCTCTGCCAGCAACCCCCTCTATCTGGATGCTTGAGTTGCCTTACTCTGAGCAGGAGCAGATGGAGGGGATCAAAATGAGTGGTTCCAACTTTGTTATCTGACTTAATCCCACTGAAGAGTCATGTGCCTGGCACGTGCTTTCTTTGACTTGTCCTCTCCAGGAGTGCATCCTGGTAGTCTAGGTGAAACCTTCCCCTCACCAATAGTCTTCCTCTGCCAGTACCTAGTCTGCATGTACTGTGTTTCCTTGCCTGGGAACATGAAGCAGTGTTTGATGGACATAGTCTCATGGTGAGATGGGGATTCTCTCTTTTTGTGCAACATTTGATAAGGGGACCTATTTTGGTCTTGGTCAGATCAGTTAAATCAAAACCTATAAATAATAATAATTGAATCAGATACTCTAATTTAGATAGTGATGGGAACCTGCATAGCTTGTTTTTAAGGATGCTAAGTTTCTTCCCAGCAGGTTACAGTTGTTGAATATTTGATACTAAAATTTTGTGCTTGACTTCCAGCGCCTGAGTTTGATCCTTCCCTCCCTTTTTCAATCTGTTTTCTTCTCTGAAAATTTCAGCTACAAAGGAATCTAGCTAATGGAAAATCACGGGGACTGTCTTTTAATTTGGTGCCTTGGAAACTTGCATTTATGCCTGTGCAGTTGTCTCAAGTGGTCGTTTTCCAGGTATGCTGCTGTGGGATGTTTTTTCTTTCCATAATATAGTAGTATTTTTTCAGAGAAGTACAAGATTGCGTATTTTCTGTTGAATCTGCTAGGCATGCAAGGCCTTGTGATGGTGGTGTTAGCAAATCTGTTGGATTGACTGAGCTCTTTCAGATGAGTGAAGCCTGGAAATGAGAACCTCCTATATACCAGTAGGTCTGTATTCTCTACAATACAGGGATCTCATGACAATAACTTAATATAAATATAAATTAATTTTTAAACTGTACTAGAAACTGTCTTGTACCTACCTGTCTTGAACTAAATGAGGCATTGGGTGATTCCTCACTGATGCCTCAGTGAATGTAACTCACTGTTGGAAGTCTTTGCGTGCTTTGCCTAGTCACCTGTGTGTTGTTTGTCAGTGTGTATGTTAACAGCAAAATG
Source organism: Margarornis squamiger (assembly GCA_035222235.1). Classification (NCBI taxonomy): domain Eukaryota; kingdom Metazoa; phylum Chordata; class Aves; order Passeriformes; family Furnariidae; genus Margarornis; species Margarornis squamiger. Next base: position 75,506,867 of record JAWWTY010000077.1, read on the forward strand.
TATGAAGATACTAGTATATAGATTTGTATTTGAAGACACGGTAATGGAGAATGACAGATAAATAAGGAATCTTTTATTTGAATAGTTGATAACAGTTCCTTTCACTGAAAGGAAGGAAATTGTATAACTGAGAAGACTCTTCTACGAAATAATCTCTTCTTTTGTATGTTAAATACTTTATATACATTTGTGATAGGGTGTAAGAAGCCTACTTTTAGTGCTGTTGCTACTGTGTGTTTTGAAAATGGAAGGCTTGCAATACAAATATTAAGACTTTTTTGTTGTTGTTGGATCACAGCATTTTTCATGTTTTGCAATTGATTTAGAGTCAGTCATTAGTTGTGTGTCACAGGGTGGTGAGTCAGCTTCATACTGCATGTCCGATGTGTATGATAGAATGGCTTGGGTCAGAAGGAACTTTCAAAATAGTGTAGTTCCAATTTCCATGCCATGGGCAGAGACACCTTCCACTAGACCAGGTTGCTCAGGGCTCCATCCAGCCTGACCTTGAGCATTGTCAGGGATGGGGCATCCACAGCTTCTCTGAGCAGCCTGTCATGTCAGCTTACTTTTTCTTATAATCAGTGGAGATAATAGCTGGGACAGCAACTCTGGAGTGACTGATTGCTATGGCTTTCTTGCTAATGGGATGCATGACCCTCTACTGAATGGCCTCAGTTCCTTACCTTTAGGAGTGTTTTTAGCAATAAAATTGCTCCAAATAAAATCCTTGTTGGAGATGTTTGGGTGTAGAAGTCCTACTAATGAAAGATACATTTTTTTCCCCTTCTCCACCTCTTTGTTTTAACTGTGGCCAGCATAAACACTTACTTAAAGGCCCAAGTCTGATCTTCAGTCCAGAGCACATGACTTTTGAGAAGACACAATGTCTTTTTTAGAGTCCACCTGAGCTGCATGTGTTGGTGCAGTGGGAGCCAGTCTTGCATTGCTGTGTCCACAGATGCACTTTGCTCATTTGCCACTTCATGAAACATCTTTCTTTATTGACAAGGATGCGTTTCCATGATTGGCTTGATATTGAGCAGAACTACAGTCCTGCAACCACTCTTAAACTTGGGTATAAGACCTCTGTCTCACCTTTATGTAACTGTCCAGATATGACCATCCTGTGGCCTTTCCACACCACTGATAGTTGATTTCCCTGCATGATGTATAATGTGATGGTATATGATTGGTGCCATGGGCTTCATGGCTCTTGGGTGAGGGCAACTTAAGTTGGGTACCACACAAAACATGGCCAAACTCAGGCTTTAAAAATCAGATGGACAAGAGTTGGGAGCCACAAATCTTGAAAAAGAAATGCCTGTGCCTACAGAGAAGTTTCTACTACTAGTTTACCATAACATTTTGCATATCAAAAGGCAATATAATAAATGAAAGATACTTTAGGGTGAAAGAGATTTGTAATATTTCAGGGCTGAGACTTGGCTAAATAAAAACTGAATTTGGCTATGTCTGTTTTCTGTGTTACACAGCTGCTCAGATTGAAAGATCATACTAGTCTCTCCAGCTTCATAATCTTTGGTTTAAGATTGAAACATTCCCTTGTTTCTAGAAAATTCTAATTTAATCTGCCAGGCTGACCTTATGTGCAACAAAAGTCATGCATTGTTGGAGCAGGAGAGAGCTTATGTGTGGAACTAAGTCACTGAATGTTGTCAATGAGTGTAAGCCTAGGACTCAGTTCTGAAGCCTACACAGGTGAGATGGAAGAGGGGAGAAAAATAATAGAATCATAGAATCATTTCGGTTGGAAAAGACCACTAAAATCATTTAGTCCACCTGTTAATCCAGCACTGCCATTGCTTGAATCATGTTAGGTAAATACTCTCAGGGTGAGTTAGCTCAGGCTCTGGGTAGCTAAATGAAATAGTTGTTTAAGGCATCCTTTGTCTTCTAATCTGATGCTGTTTGTTCTGTAGGAGAATTTTTCATTGTTATTGCTTGTATGCTCTGCTGCAGTAGGTTCAGGCAAATATACTCATCAGCTTGTGAGTCACATGGATAAAACCACTCAGACCAACTCTGCATTTTTTTTCGTCTGTATCCCTGCAGCAGAACTTTCTTTCTAATGAAAGGGAGAAAAAAAAAGAGAAAATAAGAAAAATTAGAGTCTTCACTCACCTTGCATTCCACCAGAATCATAATGAACAACATAGTGAACTCTACAGACTATATTATCGTGAATAATTCTAGCATTTAGAGGGATAAGGACTGGGATGTAAAAAGCCAGGCAACCCATGCACTCCCCATTGCCCTGCAGTGCAGAGCATTAGAACTCACACCTGCCTGGGCGTATCTGCCATCAGTTCAGTTCTGTCCTGGGTGGACATGCTGCTTCATTCCCTATTCTCTGAGCATGTTTCACGTTCAGACTTATGCACTGTAAGTGTCTGTAACAGTAAGAACAACTGGTTGGCATCCTAAAAAGAAGATTGTACCCTCTACAAGGTTTGTTTATATAAGCAAACCAGTTTTGGGAAGGGAGAGGAGTCACATCTTCAAGGTAAGAAAACATTGAAAAGGCAGCCTTTTGTCATTTGGAGGAGGGTTTCCCCCATTTGATCTCTAAAGCTGAATTCTAATATGTGTATTTATAAGAAAACTCAGTAAAATAAACTTCTTTGAATAGCTGAGAGTAGCCTGGAAAGGTAAATGGAGGGCAACACTCTTCATTAGTATATGAGATTGACATGGCCAACCTTTCCTTCAATGCAAGGAATCAGAAAAGGTGGTCCAATTTTGTTTGTTTTAATTGGTTTTTAGTAAGATGTCAGAATAATCTCACTGCATTTTGTATTGACCTTCTAGTCTCATTCTACCCTCATTTTTAAAGAATATAGACTGGAGCTTTTACAGCTTTATGTGCTTGAGGTTTGTCAAAGTAAATTTAAAAATAAGTAACAGTATCCTTACAAAGACAGAAAAATGCTGGTGTATTTTTCTTTGCAGTAAAAGGTTGGGTTTTTCATTCCAGAACTATAAACATTACCACTAAGTGTAATGTTACCAAGTAATTCTCTGAATATAAGACATCTTTGTTGTCTGTCTCCATAATTCTGACACGGCTACTGAAGAAGTACTGTCTTTATTTGGGACAGGAAAAAATGCTGTGAATTGCTCTTTGCTGGTATCGTGGGAACTACTTATAATTGGGCTTCTCCAGCATATGCATACATGCTATCTAGTATGTAATGCAACTGTGGTTTTCAAATGTAAGCACAGACAAGCTGTGGAACATTAATTGCACACATAGGTTTTAATAAGTGGAGCCACCTCCATGTGTGCTCAGTTTGCCCTTTTGCTTCTTGCAGGGCAGGAGTTTTATAGTTCAAATGCAAACCAGACAGTTTGTATGCTGATTTTATGGGAGTAACATACAGAACAGTCTGTCAAACTTTTACAGCCAAAAGCCACTTTTCCTTATGTGTATATAATGCATGTTCTCACACATAAAGCAATATCCATGCCATGCAATAAGACATGGCTTTGAAAGGTATTGTATCTCCTGATCCCTCCATCTGCCCATATTTGTGGATTCACGCCCTGCAAGGACCAATGCGTGCTCCTGTCTCCTCTGCAAGTTCTAGCAGTGCCACTTAGTTGCCTTTTTCTTCAAAGAAACCTGCCACAGGATTATGGCCAAGACAGACTATAGTCAAACCTACCTTTTTTTCTAAAGCTTTAAAATTTTGTATTTAAGATCCACAGGCTTTTCACAAGTGCAAAGAAAAGAGATTCTTACCTGCACAGTAACAGAAAATAAATAGTAATACATGGAATATTATCTCTAAGGATGTAAGAAAGGGGAACTTGCACTGAATCTAAGACAGACAGAAGAAAAGTTTTTTTAAGCTGTTCTGTGAATTCTTAGGCTCCTGGGCCTGATATATTTGTTCATGCTCCTTGTAATCATACCAAGCAAAAGAATATAATACTGTTTTTCCCAAAACTAGACATATTAAAATTTAGCAGTGTTTTCATATTTCTACCTAAGAATCTCCAAGAGGTCTTTGTGCCAGACACTGTAAAACTTTATGGCAAAGAGGTAGCTTTTTTCTCTAAAAAGCTTTCAGTCAAAGAAAGAGCTCACTCTGGCATTCCTAACAATGTGTACTTTATTTGAGTAATAATCAAATTTACTAGTATGCCTTTGAGAGAGCCTAAGTAATTAGTACCTGATTATGTAATTGGTCTGAGTAATGCTGCTATTCAGGGCAAGTTAGAAGATAACTGTGGTGTGCCACTTGTAAATAAGAAATTTCTCTTTTTCCCAGTCTAAACTTACAGATTTTGAACTTGGGTAAGCATGCATTCATGCCCTTTTTTTTTCATTTCTGCACCTTTTCAAAATGAGATACAGTAGAGTTTATTTATTTATTTATTCAATGGATATGTCTGTCACCTTTTTTTTTTTTTCCTTTTCTTTTTACTCCACTGCTTCCCTTTCTCTTCACCGTGGTTTCATGATGATTGAGCCATTGTGGAATATTCTACTGGTTTTGTTGATCTTAAACTAGAGAAGTCCTTGGGCAGAGGAGGTCTGGAAAACTTCAGTTGGGTGGTGTTCCCCTTTATAAAATAAACAAAGATATCATAAATGACCTGTCAGGGGCATTCCGGCTCCTCTGACTCAGGGAAGGCTGGCATGTGGCTGCGGGAACCCTCTGACTTCAGCTGCATGCGGGTCCAAGGGACCTCAGTTGATGGGGCTGGTTGGGCTCTCAGGGTGTGGATCTGGGTTTATATTTGTAATGAAAAATGCTTAACTGCCTTGGCTGCTATCTTAAAATACGTGCAGCTTTCTTTCAAGCTTGTCCAAACCTGTTCTGTTCTGTCTTGCAGCAGACTCTCCTCTTGCTGCAGCAAACAGTGCTGGGAAAGTAGGGGGGTGGAGAGCCAGTCCTCTTTATGCCAGTTTAAGAAGATTTCCTTGCTGACAGCTATTGTGGCTCTCAGGGCAGTTCAGCCTAACGTTTGTGGGCACCTTGTCGCAAGAATATCAGGCAAATATGAGAGCCCTGAGTGTCTTGAAGCTTCAACCTTTGTGCTACAGCTAGCAAAGGGCCTTGGTAACTTTTTAGGAGGAATTCGTGGTTGAAGAGAGTGAAACAAGGCTCTCCTGCAACAGGGTAATTTATATATGTGGTGATACTGACCCATGGTTCTTCTCCAGGAGCTGCTGGTGGTCATCTGCTGGACAGTGTTGATGTTGTCTAACCACACTGGTCCTGGAGAAAAGTAATACTCCAAGGGCAGATTATAGTCTGTAAAACTCTGAAATAAGATGGCTTTGCGCTTTTTGAGAATAATAACATTTACGATGAAATTTGATGCTGAAACCTCCTTGAATAGTTAACCTGTCAGAATATATTATTAAAAATGCCTAACTTTTTGCTTATGGTAGAGAAATTCAGAATCATTCCAGCTCCTTTCTCCCATGTTTCCTCTGTTAGTTACTGTTTTTGCCAAGTTACCTGAGCAGCAGTAAGAGTAGAGGGTACCCCTGCCCTCTGCAGTGACCCACGCTTGTTTGCTGGTAGAGAGAAAAGGTCCCTTGCTCCTTCCCTTTGCAGATACAGAGTCCTTTTTCATGGTCCTGCTAGCAGACCATGTGAGAGCAGTGCCTATCAGGAGGGATTATTCCAGAATTATTATTTCAGAGGATTTGCAGACTTGGGCAGCCGTCCCTGCAGTAACCATACACTGGCAGGTTCGTCTTCAGCAGAAGACGGGATGTCTTTTTTCTTTACTTCTAGACTGAAGCTGGCAGTCTGGTTTACAGTCATCTCCCCATCTTCTGAGAGAAACAGGAGTCTGAGACACCCTGGGTTCACACAGAACATGGTGGGAAGAGCAGCATAGCCCTGCTTAACCACAGAAACAGTGCTGTGGACCATGGTGTTGAGGTTCAGTGTCTCACTCTGTGGGAAGAGTGGTTCACTGGGGTGCATAGCTGAAGCTGAATTTCTTCTCTCTGTCTCTGGCAAAGCCAGTAAATCCTTCCACCATGCAGCATGAAGCTTTCTGTCATAGGCTCAAAAGAGGCCCCTTTTGGCACTGACACGGGCTATGGTGACCTTTACTACTGGGCCCAGGGAGATCAGCAGGAAAGATGAGTGAATGATCAATCCCTTCTTAGACCCAGACTTGTTCTACACATGGACTGTCCTGTGTCTTTTAACCACAAGTACTGGGATCCTGATTAACATACATTGGTGGGAGGCAACCATACTTATGGTGTATGGAGCCAGCTGAAATTTAGCTCCAGCCTAGACTATGAAATATGGCTAAAGCCTCTTCTGTCCCAAGACTGTGCTGCTCCTGCCAATGGTTATAAATGGCTCTGGCTAATTCTCAGTGTGGATAAACCACCTGTGCTTTCTTTTTGTTTGTTTGCCAATACTTCCATATTAGCAAAAAAATATTTGTTGATATTTAGGGTATGTTCTCGGGCAGGGAAAACTGTGCTGTTATGGGACCCAAGGCTAACTTGGGCAGGTTAAAAGGCAGCTTTAGACACCTGCTGGTGTGTCCCTGCCTACAGTATAATTACCTCTGCATGTCAGAACCAGGCACATAGGTAAGGAGGGGTTACCTCTTCCCACTCTTGTCTAAGGGCACCTTCCAGTTATCTTCAGTCAGAGCTGGAAAAAGTCCCAGTTGCTGTTTAACTGAATTCAAGGCTGTAGTGACAGAGGGAGTGTTCATACTGTTTCTCCTCAGATAGCCCTTTCCTGAAAGGCTGATGAATTGTTTTGAGGTCAGTAGACATGATAAAAATTAACTTTGAAATGACATAGCCTTACTAACAAGGCTGCTGTAGAAACTGTACTATGTGCTTAGGTTTGGGGAAAATGCCCAATGTTTTATGTTCACCTGGCCATAATTCTTCTTTGAGCATTCTCCATTGTGTGTCACATGTCATCATGTCTGTATTTGTTTTCATGGATAGACATCCTTAGGAGCTTACTGTATTCAGCTCCTCCCTTTTCTACCTGATTCTGGGGGAGAGAAATTGAATAGACAGTTACCTCATTAAAGGACTGCTTTGAGCTGTAGATAAAATATACCCTTGGCTCTCTTCCTAGCAGTATAGCCATGTCAAAACCTCACACCACAAGCAACCTGCAGGAACATCAGGTAGTAAACACTGGCTTAATGAAAAGCCCCTCTGATGCTTTAAAGACAAGAAAAGAGCAAGCGAGGGGCTGATGTTCAAGCTGGGGTTGTACCCAGTTCCTATAATCTGGGTTTGAGCAACAGTAAGTAGTGCCAGGGGTGTGGGTAGGAGTGAGGCATGCAGATTGCCAGTAAAGGGGAGGGGTTGTTTTGTCTTCACAAGGCAATTAGTGATACTGTAGAAATACCATTTTGTGATATTGTAGAGAAAAAAATAAAAGCGAGCTTTAAAGAGAGCTATAAATAGACTCTGGCTTTTACTGTCTTTTAAAACAAGTAGCTCATGCTTCAGTTTGGACTTAGGCTTTCACAATTGGAAATTATGGGAAATTGTGTCAGGGCGTTTTAGGTTAGATACTAGGGAAAGGTTCTTCACCCAGGGGGTGGTTGGGCACTTGAACAGGCTTCCCAGGAAAATGGTCATGGCACCAAACCTACCAGAGTTCAAGGAGTGTCTGGATGATGCTGTTAGTCACATGGTTTAGTTTCAGGTAGTTCTGCAAGGAACAGGGAGCTGGACTCCATGATCCTTAAAGGTCCCTCTCAGCTTGAGGTATTCTATGATTCTGTGGTCTCTGCAAAGTCATGTAGAGCTTTGTACCATCTCTCATATTCAGAATTTTCATTCTTGTAACATAAAGGCAAACCCCTCCCTAAAACTAAGTGCTTTTTTTTCAAGAAGCAAAGATGAGACTAGACCCTTATCTCAGTTTCACCAGAGTTACTTCAAAAGGTCTTGAAAATGAACCCCTCAAAGAAAATTTCAAGCTCCACCCATTCACTCTCTTGCCTATTAATCTCTTTCCTATTCTACTTCTCCAGAAATATGTCAATATGGAAAGATCTAAAAGGTGTTTTTTAAACTAAGTCCTACTGAAGCAGACACATTGGCATTGTGAATAAAACGTTTGATTAAAAATTCAGTACAATCAAATATTGTTGCTGTGAGGCATACAGTACTTACTCTAGCAGAAACCAAGCCAAGATTTGAAGAAATTAAAGAAAAGGGCAGGAGGGGGGACATAAATTGAGAGGTTTATAGTTAAATGTTGTCAAGAAACCTGAAAGCTGAGATTGCGTATTTATGAACTTCCTCTATGCATATGCAATTTGCCGTGTCTTTAATTCACAAACAGCTTTAAAAATAGTCAATGCAGAGTGTTTTTGTGCTCAGCACTGGATTCATAACTAATGCCTGCCAGTATCCTTTTCTTGCTCTATGTTATTTTATTGCCCTGATGTGTTTAGGGCGTCTTACGTAATATTTGCAGTCCTATTTCAAGTAAGAGCTCAAATTTGTTGTCTGACAGCCCTTGTGTGATACCTGTGACATTAGGCCCTCTCTTAGGTGTGGGCAGAACAGGCAGGGAACCAGCTGACTGACAGCTGGACTGAGGGGCATCTCTGCCAGCATTTCAGGGACTGGATGCTTAAATTCAATATTAAATGCATTTGTGGGGTGGAAAGCAAGTTCCTGCCTCTCCAGCTGGGACAGGGTGGTTCCAAAGGGACAGCTCTCCCTGCAGGGAGGTGGTAGGCAGGAGAGGGCACCGGGAGGTGAAGGAGGGAAACTGGGAGCATAATGGCAGGGTGGGGTGGGGAAGGAGGAAAAATGAGTGCAGATAGGGGAGGTTTTGTGCAAGAGGATGGAGTTGGTGGAAAGGCCTGGAGAAGAAGCGTGCTTTGCTCTGTTGCCAGTGGTGTAAGACCTGCAGGAGAAGGTATGAGAGAACTGGGTTTGTGAAGGTTACTCGAGCCTCTGTGGGTGGTGTCTTTCAGGATAGAGGTAGCTGTGGGTTGTAAGACTTTGCAGGCCTGCCTGAGTGGTGCTTTGCTCTAGGAGTGTGCTGGACCGTACCACCAGTAGCCATGTGCTGTCTGTGCTGGGCTCTTCTTGAGCATGGCCCCAGCTTTGGAGCCTGCTGGGGTGCTCCTGCAGGTCTGTCAGCTGGTGACACCCAGCCAACACAAGGTGAGTGAGCCGTGACTTGGAGAAAAACCTGTGATGTCCAGCTGCATCTGACCAGGGCTGAGGGGTTGGACCAGGCCTGGTGGGAGGAGTGAGGGAAACCTAAGCCCTACATTGTCTCAGCACATAGAGATTTGCCATCAAGACCATCCATTTTCGTGTAAAAACCTTTCTTCTGGGTGTCTGTTCTTTTTATTCCCTCCCAGCCCTCTGCAGCAGCCTTGCAGAGGGAGTGCCTCAGCCCACTGTCTGTGGTCTGCCTGAGCAGGGGGACCAGCTCATGCTGGGGAGATGCAAGGACTCTTCAGCCATTACAGCTGCTGTTGTGGCAGACCCTCCTTGGTTTTGGTAATAATAGAGTGGTGATAAGTGCCACAAACCTTCCTGACAGGAAAGCAGCAGCTCCCCAGGTAGCTCCTGGTCCCCCTGCACATGGCTTCGTGAAGGTGGGACTGCCTACAGGGTTTGAGCACCACTGGTACCCATGGGCCATGGTAGGGCTGGTTCAGACCAGGGTGAAAGGAAGGTAGAGCGATGAGGCTAAAAGGCTTGTGATGACGTTCCTCAGGTTTGGTTTGGCATCCTGAAGAGCTTCATTGGAATATCACCTTAGCTGGCAAGCCTTCATTTGGGACGAGGTTTGATCTGCAGGGATGGCCCCTCAGAACTCCGGCTCCCATGGAAGCATTGCTGCAAAGTTGCATACAGGCTGGTCCTACTCTAATCTCAGAGACGGTCCATTCAGCTACCTGCCAGGGTTTTTTCCTTTTTTACCTTTGTTTTTTTTTAAAAAAAAGACTTATTGAGATGAATTGGTTTGTGTCTGTAAAAAGCTGGTATCATTTGCAGGCTGCTTATTTGAACATGGTTGTTCCATTTCTTGAAAGCAAGGCATTTTGTTGAAATTCAGTCTTGTCCATTCAGTTGCAAGTGCACATTGTTTATCTCATATGAATCACTGAATAAATATAAATTTGAAACTGAAAGTTTCACTTGATACTTGAGCTGTAAGTGATGTTGACAGGAAAGCTAACACTTTCAGTGCCTGCCATTGTCCATGCACTTTTCCATTGTGTGGAAAATGGTGGACAAAGTGTGGGGATTTTTTACTGTTTTGGTCTTCCTCCTGAGAAGAGGAAACCACCAGTTTTCACCCCCTTGTCCCTTGAGCTAGTTAAAGTGATAACACATTGAAATCAAAAGGAGTATAGCCATTACATCTGTTTACTGGATGCTGCTTATGGTAGCAGTGACTTGGAAGTGCCTTTGGAGGGGTGTCTCAAGACGGAGAATTGAACCTGTGGGGAACATGGGCCCAGACCTTCTGTTTTTCTGCTACATGATGGGGTCTGCTCTGGGGTCAGAGGTCTCTTCCCTGGGTTGCTGTGCACCCAAAGCTGGCTTCCAGTTGAGACCCGGCTGCTGACCACCTGCCTGGCAGGATGCTGAAGGCCCATCCTGTGGTACATCTCCTGTGTTCTGCCCTTGGACTGCTTCACTTCATCCAGCATTGTGGGAAAGCTTGGACAGCTGCAATCCCCCCATTTCTTTGTTCACAAAGACAGAGGAGCACTTTTGCGTGGTCAGGAAGGTGCTGTTGACATACCTGGAATGTTGCATGTTTTCTGCAGTACTACAGTCATGGTATTTATAGGTGGACTCCTTAAACATTGAGCTTTGTGGTGTTTACAGGTACTGTAAGTTGTATACAAGGTCACTTGGAAACAAAGTAAAGATGCGCTTTTCTTTTCCCTTGTAAGAATTAGTATGGACTGCCTAGAGGCTTAGTTTACAATAGGATAATCTAGGTAAAATGGATGTGTTTAATTCGAATGAAATTTCTTAATTGTCTGTGTAGGCAAGCACAATTGAAAGGTCCTAAGTGCTGAACCTGTAATTTGAAGCTTGTTCATGCTTGATGATAGAGCTCATGAGCTTGTCTATGAACGGAAACAGTTCAGTGTGTGGAATAAACTGCCTTTAAATGCCTCTCGAGGAATAGGCGTTAGATGGGAAGTGTTGATCAGACAAGCTTATTGACGGTGATCAGTGTGTAGGGAAACAACAAAGAGGTGAGATTTAGTGGGTTTGCTGAGCTCTGCTGTGGCAATGACCAGGACTGCCATCCTGGCATTGTGCTTCACTACACTGGGGAGCTTGGGAGCAAAAAGGGATAATCTGCATGGGTGTGAGGACCTGAAAGTTGTAGTAGAAAAGTCGTTCAGGGGAGGTGCTACAAGCCATCGCTGGTGCTGTCACTGCTGAAGGCTGGGGAGAAGGTGAGGAAGGCTGTGAAACAGACTCCCAGAATTTGACCCTGGGAGCAGCTACTGACCCAAAGGTCCCAGACCCCCACAAGTCTGAGAAGTGATATATGAAAAGGGGACTGAGAGGAAGGGTTTGGAAAGGATTTGATTGATAGAAGGAAGAACAAAGACTGAAAATGACAGGAACTAAAGTGAGCAGAGGTTAACGATAAAATACAGGATTACACACAATTTTCAGGTTACTCAACTAATTGGGAAGGTACAGTAATGTGCAAAGTGGGCATTTAGACACTTTGCATTAGAGATCACGATTAATATCTAACTGAAGAGGGAGGCTGGGGAGTGGGATGATTCCTAGAATAAATGGGGAGGAATTTTGCAAAACAAGTGGTTGATTCTCAGTTGGTAGGTGTATGGGATTGTTGCTTGAAGAAAAGGCCAGGTAGTCACAGTAGTAACAATATCAGATTGATAGCATTTTTTTCTTGACATCAATAGATTATTTAGTTTTCCTTCATAGTTCAATAGGTAAAAAATTTAATTGTGGACTTTTCTCGTTGCTTTGAAAGACTATATTATATTAAAGCAAGCCTTGGGCCCTGGTACATCTTGTTGCCTGAAAGATTATTTTGGGACAACAAGTGGATGTCTAAGGTCAGCTGTGAGAGAGAAATAGTAAAGTATTGGACAATTATTTGGGTCACAGTCTTGTCATGATTAACCATAAAATTTTAAAATGTCAGTAGTTCATCTGCTTTACATTTGGTCTTAAATTACTTTTGATTTATAAGAGAGACTCCTTGTCCTGTATTTTAAGTATCAGCTTAGACAGTAGATCTCTCCAGGAAAAAAGACTAAACTACTACATTTTTTTTTTTTTTTTTAATCTCTAGGTCCTTGGACTTGTCATGATTTATTTTCCTTCCTGGAACGCCACATTCCACAACTTGTAATGTGAGCCCAAGGCCCCCTTTTTCTACTTGGACTCATGTATAAAGACATTTTGTAAGATTTATTACATTCTTTTAACTTCTAAACATGAGAGAAACACAAATGATGATCCTCAGTTCAGACCAACAGCAGTGAGTGAAAAAAGAATTGATATTTTTCAGTGGATGTTTCTCTGTACAGTTCTGTATGTTTTGCTGGGCTATGCTCATCTCTGCTGTGACGCCTTAGAAAACCAGGGGCACTGATGTTGTGAACCTACAAGCCAAGTCCTTTGGAGCTGCTCTTGAGTCATGTGGATTTTCTTGGGCATCACTGTAGCCATTGGATTTAACACTGTGAAAAGCTCACATAGAGCAGTCCTTGGAGCAGTGACAGAAAGGCTGTGGGCTTCACTTTTTGGGTCAATTAGACTTGCTTTCTGGTGCTTGTGGGCTGCCCAGATGCTGTAGCAGTCAGTTCACTAATAGCATAGGCATTATTGAAAAAATTGTAGTTGGTTGGTTGTATATTTTTGGTTTGTAAACCTGCTTCTCAGATGACTTCTCTACAATACCATACCTCTTTGTCTTCACTTTCCCTGTCTTACTGAATTTTATGGTTATCATATTTCACATTATCCCTCTGGCTATATGAATTTGAGCAACTTAATTTAAATCCAGTGAGTGATAAGACTTCAGTATTTCTGTTTTCTGTGTTTGACTATCAGGATTATCTTCTGTAAGACCCTGCAGTTTGTAGAGTACCCCTAGAGTTAATAAAAATTTTCAAAAGGACAGCAGAGGGGAGACTGGTTGTTCCATTTCTGTTACCCCTACCAAGAAACCCTCTTGACTTATTGCACCAACACTGGTGACCGGGACACACTAAGCTGTGTGACCATTCCCAAGCACCTCAGCACTCACTAATTCGCATCAGTCAGGCAGTGTCACATTCAACATGTCTTACTGATGGTGAAGCTGATGCCGGGTGACCAGCTGCCTGTGTGGTGGGTCATGTCTGTGAGGGACAGTCGGGCTTGAGGTTGCTGGAAGTTGTCTTGTCCCCATCTAGAGGCAGCGGCGGTGGGGAGCCAGTGCCCATGAACACCCTTTGCTCTGATCCAATTCTCAGTCTTTGAATTAAAGAAAGAAACCTGAGCCTTCACTGGCTGGGAGTCTTGTTTGGGAAGGGTGAGGATTCAGGTCACTGTGTAGAAGGAGATGTTTTGAAATGCTTGCAACATGTAAGCTCAGTAGACAGTCTTGTAGAGAACAGTTTCAGTAATGAACTAGATTGTGTCAGGGCTTCCAAGGTACAGACAGGCTTACTTCTACCTTTAAATAAAAATGTCACAGAAATCCCACTAAAGCAGTGAAGATTGTAATTCAAATACTGAATTGTTGATGAGGAAACTTTTGGAGTACCTTCTGCCTTCCTCCCATCCAATATGGATCATCAGTGCGAGCCTGAAACCCCATCTCCTTGCAAAAAGCACCCTGAGAGAGTCAGTTGTGTGTGGGCTCTGTGCAGGCTGGAAATCCTGAGTATGACTTGTAACTTTTGCAAGTGGGGACTGTGTGGGTTTTTTGATGTACATAAGGATTTAATTCAAAATTCTCTTAAACTCACTTGACTCAGCTGTTGTGAAGTCTCTTGATGCCATTTAATGACATGATTCAAGCAGGATTTTTTTCACTTGGCATCATGTCACAAAAGGATACAGTAAAAGAGAAATCGTGTGCTTCTGTCACAGAGGGCCTACTCTGATGTACTTTGCTTGTGTTAACAAATTGTACTACAAATTAAATCTTCTGTTAAAATACAGTTTCCATTAGATTTTGAGCTTAGGGGTATTTTTCAGGGAAAAAGTTAATTTTACATTGTTTTGTGATATTTCCCTGAAATGCAAGCCTTGAAAGACAGCTTTTTTTTTGCCTTTTTTTGCTTTTTTTTTTTCCCATCTGCCAGATTAATTGTGCAAGATAACATCGGTCCCCCAGCTTTTTACATTGCTTCCTCATTTGAGTCCCTCTTTGTCATGTTCATCACAGCACCAGTAAGTTGTGGTAGGGACAGTGGAGCAGCTTTAAAGTGTTCTCTGTTGGCAGTGTAATGCACTTGACTGTTGTTTAGCTGAGTTTGCTGTTTTGTATTTCTTGAGCTTGTTCTTTTTGTTGTTCTTTGCATTGGTCCATCCTATCTCAGCCTCTAATTTTCACTTCCATAATAACATTGAGAATTCTTATTTTGCGTGCTGTGTCTTTAAGGTTTAATTTAGCGTTTTCCATGTATTCAGTTTGTTTGTTATCTTGGACCATTTATATCTAGAAAGGAAAGGAGTTTTTGCTGAATTCTCATTTAGGCTTGTCTTAAATCTTCTTCTAGTTTCCTGCATATTTCACTTGACCTTCCAGAAATGCCGACAAGGTCCTTGAGGATGGATGCTCCTGCACTGTGCCAACAGGGTCCTCTTGAAGTTCAGGAGCCAACTTGGTCATCTTCCTCTTCTTCGTGCTGACCCTGCAGAATGGCTCTTGGTTCCTATTTCCTGAGGATTTCAAGTCCTGTAATATTTCATAACATGATCTTCTAATTAGTAACGATAAAGTTCAAGGTAGCTTTTCCACATCTTTATCCTAATAAGGGCGTGATTCAAGATGAAATAAAACAAAGCAGGCCTTTCAGGGCTTGAGCAGCAGGCCTGCAAAAAGCCCATTTTAAGGAGATGAGGTCTGTGCATGTGATCCCACAGCCCTGTCTCATGACTTTGATCTTATTAGATAATTTTGACCAACTTTTTCAGTGGATTTAAGAAATCTGAGGGATGCATGGTTCTGGTAAAAATTAAAAATAAAGGAAAAGTAACTAGCCAGTGTTGGGGAAGAGGTCCTGCTCTTTTCTAATTTGGGTGGCAGCCATTATTACTGGTTGGTGCATTTTCTAGCTGGCTGATGCACCGTCCTGTCTCTGAGTCAGCTCACAGAGCTGTTTCCTCACCCAAACAAGAAGGCAGTGTGTGGGAGAGATGAAAGTATGAGAACAACCATCCTGAAGAGAAAATGATGGGTTTGAGTAGGAAGGATGAATCTGCAGAGACCATCTTCAGTAGTGCTGCCATGCACAAGTCAGTTGTCACATTGTTTTTCTTGGTGTGTTTCTGTGAATTCTTTACATTAATAAACATGCTCAGTGATGTATGGGGTGCTCTGCCTACCCTCCTAACCTGTGTATCACATATCAAAGAACAGACATCACAACTGTGGAGATTATGCTCCTAGAAGTGACGTTTTGCTTCCTTTCCATGTTCACATGCAATACACTCACAGGATGGGTGCCATCCCCTATGGGTTTCCTAATTGTCTTATTGAATCTACTTTTCTGTATCCAGGATGATACGTAGCCTTTGTTAAGTTGCCTACTTTTTAGGATTTGCTCCCCTTAAATCCCTTTTATTTCCAAATCTTTCAGCTTGTGGTATTTTTGTTCTGCAGTGTGACTTTTGGGTTTTTTGTTATGGTTCTTCTAACTCGGAACTGCAGTTTATTACTTTTGACATGTAACTATCTCTAATTCCATTTGCTCTCTGTGTGATTAGTCTTGGGGCTGCAAACACAGTTTTCAGCCCCAAAAGTTTTGCTATGAATTGATGCTTTTTGCATCCATTCTGTCTATTAGATATCTGGACCACATGCTCCTGGATTGCGTACAAGTCTCTGCCCTGTACAAATCCTTGTCCTGTCATCTTGATGTTTGTTCACCGCAAAGTAAGACCCTGATCTCTCTGTGTCTGTCTCTTTCTCTCAGGGATTGTGCTTTGGGTGCTCTGAATCTGTAGGAACTTTCTGATGGTTTGTTCACGTATCCTGTTGATGAGTGTGATACCTCCCAGTGCCTGTTAGAAATTTGTGTCCTGGATCTCCTCTCTCCCCCAGTCTTCCTTTGGTCTACTTTGTGCTGGTGCAAGTGAATCTGTAATGGTGCGATGGCCTGTGCCAGAATTTGTTATGCTCAGGATACTATTTGAATGAACAAATATCTTCAGGCAGTACTCCTCTGTCAGCTGGTAGGGTATCCAAGTACAGAGCTTCGATGTTTATTCTGATCTGCCTTCACCTTTTTCATTCTTCAGCCTCTTTTTCTTGCCTGTCTCAGGACAGACATCGCTGTTTCCCTGGATGGCCTCCTGCAATGATGCTTGTTCAGTCTTTCATTACCCGGAGCATACGTAAGGTTTTATGCTGAAAAACCTCAGAGGTTTTTCACCTTGGAGTGCTGCCTGGGGCAGCACTGAATGGTGTGACCCCCAGCCTACAGCAGCAGCCCCACTGTGCTCGTTGGTGCTTGGGCCAACAGTTATGGCTCTGCAACCATCTGCTTGATAAATATTATTTTAAAAGATTTTGGAAGGGTTTTGTTTTTTTCTGATGTTCCACATTATCAAAGTATTTGCATTAATTCCATGCTTTGACTTTCTTACACTGAAACGGTGCCATTAGCAGGGACTAGTATTGCCTGCAGGGAGTGTTGGCTACGAGATGCAGACATACCTATAAGGGTGAGGTGCCAAGATGTAAATGAAAAAGAAATGTGACACTGAATTAAAAATATATTGTTTTATAGTCTGTGGTGATGTTATTACTATTCATAAAAGTTTAACTAGATTGAGTATGTGTACATCTTCTGATAGTTTTGCAGAAGATACGTAGAAGGGTTTTCTGAGATTTTTTAGAGCTTTCACTGTTTGTGTGGAGCTGGCTTCACACTGTTTGTGTGGAACTGGCTTCAGAAATTAGTCTTACAAGTCAATTCATTAGAAATCTCTTGACTTATTCATTTCCAAATATCTGCTGCACATTGCACTTAATGTGCTGCTTACATTAGGAGTGATGACCGCTTCCTGACTAGAGAGTTGAATGGAAACATTTAAGTGGATTTCAGATCAAACATATGAACACTTGCAGGATATTAGAGCAATAATATTTGCTTGCTGTTTTGTACTGTAAAACATTTCCTTCTACAGTAATTTGAGTATAAGTGGGGTTTACTGTAAGAGGTGTTTTTTTGTTTGGTTAGTTTGGGATTTTTTGGGAGTGATTATTGCTTGGCTTATTTTTCTCCCGATAAAGTCTAACAGTAGTCCAGTGTGAAACAAGATTGCATTTGCCCTTAAACAGGAAAAGACCTTGCAGTCCTCAGTGCATTGCCAGTTTCATAGGACCCATGTAGGTATCTGGGGCTTCAGTTATTGTCAGAGAAGCTTTAGAAGAAGGTATCACTGGCAGGCTATTACATTTTGCAATTCTTCACACTGATGAACTGGATAGGGGATAGGAATGGGTGTGAAAGCTCCATTCTCAGATAGAAGTTTTTGAATGTGTTCTCTGATTATCATATTGCCTTTGTTTCTCCTCTTTCAGGTATTCACTTATAAACAGAGCACGATCACACACCAAAAAGTAACGCCTATGCATCAAACAAGCACAGAGAGTGTGGAAGACATGGCAGCACTTATAGATCTCCACGAAGGCTCCATTATGCACAATTTATTCCAGCGATATCAGCAGGATAAAATCTATGTAAGTTGTTTCTAAACTTAAGAAAAATATCTGGAGGGAATGTTTTTGAATGTTTAGTGTGTTTTGCTGTTCTGTGCTATCTCCTCTCCTAATGTTCTTCTGTTCTTTATATATCCACATAGAGCAGAAGCATGCCTCATCTAGTGACTTCTCACCAGCAAGGATGGAAGGAGAAGGTTAGCTGAGGGTTGGCCAGGCAATCCCTTGAAAGCCTTGAAAAATTGGCATGCTACATACACTTTCACACTTTCAGTGACAGGGTTGTGTAAAGGGCTCTTGTTTTTCTCTTCCCCTTTAGACTCTGCCCCAACAACATGTGCTGTGTATGTCACCAGAGAGGATGTGGTGGAATTTAGTCTGTCACTGCCATTTGAGATCCTGTCAGGACAAGATCCAATTCTGATCAACTTCCCCTCTTCTACTGTAGTAGAAAGGGTATTAGGAAAGAAGCATTACAGTTGTCAAACTGAGGATTTGTGCCATTAAATACAGATAGTTGGAATTCGGGGTCTTTGAGGACAGACAGCTGTTTATCAGTTTCAAAAACTGTGCATTAGTCCACACAGAATTCTTTTTCTTAACTCTGTAATAAAGGGTTTTATGATTAGATTTACCTGCTCCTTAAATATTTTAGTTAATCTTGAACTAACTAGATACAAGTCTTTCCTGAATCTTCAACCACACTTTTTGTGAGAAAGATAGAAGGAATATTAGCAGCAGTTGCAGATGTGAAATCTCACTCCGTAGTGGTTCAGTGGTTGGTTGTTTTGTTGGTTTGGTTTTTTTAATTCAGAACAGAAATAATTTTTGTTTGCATCACATGTCTGGGTCCTTGATTTGGCCATATACATGCTTTATTCCAAACTTCATCTATTAAGTTTGGCTTATTTATTTTTAAATATAAACATATTTAAGTGGAAAAAACCCTTTCCCTTTATTTAGAATTTCTTTACAATAAAAAGCAAAAAAGGGCACAATGAAATACTGTTCCTTTGCACATTACCCTTAAAGTGGCTTGCATGGGGAATCAGAAATGTTGAGGTAGTTCTCTTTACATAAGTCTTTATGTATGGTTTTTATCTCAAATCAAATTAGCCATTTTGCCTTTCAGAAAAATCAATAAACAAAAAATTAATAGCACGTGTGAACAGTCCTGCATGTGTGAGGAAAAACAGCTACCTGATAAGAGTTTCATTTTTCCTCAGTGTTGTTAGATTGGAATATGATACTCAGTGTGAGTGTAAAAAAAAAAAAAAATTTCTGAGTCATAATGTGCACTCAGATGGAGGACACGTCCCCTTACTGAAAAGCATGTTTGAATGCGGGTGATTTTTTTGGTGAAGCACAGAATAACCTTGTTCTAAAGAGACATGTCCTAGCTTATTTCTTAGCTTGTCAAGGCAAGTTTAGGGTGTTCTGATCCCTGGTGCTTAGTGTGGTGTACATTTCTAGACAAACAGGTTTGTGTGCTGTTAATGATGACAGATCTCCAGTTGCTACTGAATACACATTTGTCCCTTCAGTTTCGCTGATTTAACATCTTATTCTTTTGAATCCACCTCAACTGAAAAATGATTGAAAAGGTGCTTGGAAAAAAGTTGTGTTTTGAAATGCATATGAAAACCTCTCTGTTGTCCTATATATGTAACTAGAACTGGATTTAAGAAGCATCTTCTTTTCTCCAAACTCATTGGTACCCCACGCCTGCTGTGCCAATCGTAGTGTTTTAGCAGGAGAGGGCTTCAGGAACAAAAACCCCAAGAAAAGCTGATTAAATGCCTTGAGAAATTTTGTGAAATGCTATGAATATAGGAGCATGTATTGTAGGAGGGGGTGTTGTCATTGCAGAGTGAACTATGTCTTTTCAAGCCAAAATTTCTTCACTGAACAGTTCAATGATATTTTAATGTTTTAAAAAAACTCAAAGACTGAAAGGTATGTTAAGGCTACCTTTGTTGAAGGTATATGTGCAGCTGATCATTCATACTTCCTCAATCATTCTGCTTTTGGGACCAAGCTAGTTTTAGTATAGGACAGTAGAAGCCATTGGAGTTCATGCCAGGAGCAATTAGAGCTTTCCAGACTGTACATTTGCCTTCTCCCCTGGCCAGGAATTGCTTTATTGGTGTAATGCACACATTGTCTCTTGTATCTGCCTCGTCACCTAGACTGTGTCTGTCTCTTGTGTGTTAGGGATATATTGGAAAGGCATGTGCCACTCTCCAATGTGGGCTTAGGGGCTGATCATCCCTTTGAAAGAATTCTAGCTATCCTCAAATACAAACCACCATATAATTGCTGTATACTGGCTTTGAGCTTACAGGTCCCTTTTTACTTCAGTTCTCTGCACCTCCTTGTCCACATCCTAAGTAGGGGAAAAAGATATGCAAAGGTATATGCTGGCAGTTTTTGAGTTACACACTTGTAGTATTGCAAGTATAATAGTGTGATTCTTGAGCCTGGCAGCTTTTTGTTAGTTTTCTCAGTGGCATTGAGACCAGGAAGTACCTTGTATCTTAATAAAGAATACACTTAGTTCAGACATCAGTTTTGGGGCTTGCTTCTTCACACGCACATAAAAATTATACGAAGTGCAATATACTAAATTGTAGTGTAAAGTATATATAATTTCAAAAATACAGAAGAAGCAATTAAAAGGAAATTTAATTTCCACTGTTAACTTGTGTGTTTTTCTGTATTTGAAGAGCTGTTTCTCCAGCAATGAGCATTTAAATAAATATCTTCAGATGTTTGAGCTCAGTTTAATCTTCTGTTACTTAATAACATTTTTGTCTCACATAAACATACCCACGTTCCTAAACTCTTCACTATTTCCTAATTAATACTGTAAAGTTAGTTGCTATGGATGCCAAGTTTTGTCAGAGACGTCAGTGACTTTCTTTTCTGCTGCCAAGAACTGCAGCTATACAGGGACAGCAGAGGATTTTCTGTATTTCTTGTTATTTCTTGGACAGGGAAGAATATTGATCTAGTATACAGATTATGTTCTTAGTGTGAAGGATGCCTGGCTCTGAACATAAGGAGTTGAGGCTCTTAGCTGAATCTGTGCTATTATCAAGAAGGTGAATGACAAAAAGTTAAAAGTTATTGTTTTCTACGTGCAGCCATCTTTTTGTGTCAGTGTCTAGTCTGTTGACATCTGCTTGTAATACTTTTTGTCTGCATTTCTGTAAAAGAGCGTGTGCTTTCCCTTTTTGGCCTGTGAGAGGCATAGGATGTACAAATCCTTTCTTGATTTCTTTAAGCAGGCTCCTGTCTGGTATTTTTTCAGGCTTTGTGATTAATGCTGCTTTTATCTGAAAGTTTGCTTCTGGGCTATCACCATGTTTGTTGTCCAGGAAAGGACAACACTAAGGGATGACTGTGATCACAGGATCCAGGGGCTTTCATTGCTGCTTCCCCTCCCATTTTTTTTTTACTCCCATTGGGAACAACATCAGGAGATCCAGCTTCTGGTCATCAGCATACAAGGTCTGATGCTCATCTTTGAAAGCTCAGATTAACTTCCATGCAAGGCTAGTATGTGCAAAATACGGAAAGATAAACACTAGTGCTAAAAATGGAATCTGCCCACGTTTGTAAAAAGAGCCATTTTTGAAGGCACATGGGGAATTTGGCCCCCTCCAAAGAAAGGCCATCACAGCAGCTTAACGGGACACAGGGTGTGGAGAGGGCAAGTGCTTGTGGCAGCGGTTCTTGTTGATGTTCAAAGGAGGATTGTTCCCAGAGCTGTTGATTCTGGTTCACTTTTAGTTAAGTACACCCTGTGGAGGAGACAGGCTTAGCCTTGGAGAGGACGCTGTAAAGCACACTGCATGGATTGTGCTGCAAGACACACAAATTATGGTGTTTGGGCTGGCTCTGGGGTGAGCTGTGGGTGTCTTGTCTGCAGTCAGCAGTTAGTTACTGATGCAGGCAAGCAAATTTTAGAAGAGCAGAGCAGAGGATAAAGAGCAGCTTTTGCTGAGGTGAGAGGCAGATCAGAAATAACAGGAGTATACATTGTTCAGGTCAGTGCAGGGGTTTTCAGTGTCAGATCTGTCCTCATTTGCATGAATTCAAGCAATAAACAAGTCTCAAAGCACTTCTGATTAGTTTTTTCCTTTTGAACTTGGCTCTGAAGAGCTAGGTAGGCATGTTCTCTTTTGAAGTGATGATGACTTGGCACGTGCCTGTCTCGTTTAGTGGAAGATGTTCACCCGTGCCCAGAGAGGCATGCTGCATGGGCTGGGGTGTGGCAGTCCCTTGGCCTCCCTCCCCTGATGGGGAGGGTGACCTCCAGGCTGTACAGCAGTTGGGTGTGTTGGCCAGGAAGGGTGAAAGACAACTTAACCTATTTTTGCTCACTTTCAAATTAGGACTGCAGCTTGGCCAGCAGTAATTATAACCATCTGTTATGTTTGTGTGCATATGTATGAGAAGTTCTGTACCAGCCACGTCGACATGTAGTGCTGTACCAGCCACATCCACATCAGAGGAAGAATGATGGTAATTAGGAGCTCAGTTTTTGTGGCTCGCTGTCTTTCTCTCTTCAGCTGAAGCAACAAACATAGAATAACTTGGATGAAAAAGCAACATTTATGTGAGTTTTTAAAAAGGTGTTAAAATGGAAAAGTTGTCTCTTCCCTGCCAGGTTGCTTACAGAGCTCATAGCCTCTTCATTACACTAAATGCTCAGTTCTATCTGTTCTTAAAAGGTACATTCAGTTATTTATGCATTGATTTTTAAATCTATTAGTGTTTATTTACTTAAGCAGCATGTTCAGTTGTAGTTTTTTAAGCCAGCAGTTAATTAGATAATTTATCTCCCTTGAAGTCATTAGGGCTCCTGGAGGCAACTAGTTGATGTTTGTGCAGTATTAATCAATAATCACCATAGGGGTTTTTTCAAATTCTGTTCGCAGACACAGACACTTTAGTATCTAGGTCAGTTGCTCTCTGTGTCTTGTTTGTCTAGGTTTTTGAATATTTGGTTTTTTTGAATTCAGTAAAACTCATTTCAGATCCAGTGCAGTTGCTCTGTGCCATGTTACAATGGCCAGCAGGAAGTGGATGTTGCTGCGTATTACAGTGACAAAATAGCAGGGCACACTGAAGTCATGGTTAAATGCAGACAGACATAATTGATGCACTTTGGTAGCACTCCTGTTCAGATGTTGTCTAACATTGACACAGGTTGGAGGTGAAGGCAGAGAAAAAAAGGAAGATCAGTAGAAACTAATAGAATCATGGAACCATTGAGGTTGGAAAAGACCTCCAATGTCTTCAAGTCCAATTTTTAACTGAATACCACCATGCCCACTAAACCATAACCCCAAAATGCTTACTTATAAAGACAAAAACTTATGACTGGTTTCCTAAATGGAAAAACTTCGGTGCACTCCCTGCAGAAACAAGCTAAAAAGAATGTGTATCAAGGACCCCTACAAAATCCTGACCAGCTTGACAGTCTTGGTCTTTGGCCTGTCATGCTCTGTGTTATAAATAAGTGTGAGCTGTTGACTTAAAAAAACCCAAATGATGGTACACACAAATCGTGTTGTTAATTAGTATCATAAAACATATATATAAGTATAGTATATTCATGCCAAGCCCTTAGTTATTACAGTAGCCCCTAGAACTACATTTATCTTGGTCTTGTATGCAGCCTAGCTGTTGTTGCACAGTTCCTTTCCAGAGGCATTCAGTGCTGTAGAGCAGTCCTAGGTAACTGGTTTGCAGGATTTGCTCCATGGTCATTGAGGAAATTGCTGTTTATTTAATTGCTCTGCTTTTACAGTAGAGAAATTTTACAAGTGCTCTGATGAATCACAGTGTTTTTCACACCTTCCTATGCTGCTGGGGAGATGGGTAAAATTCTCTCCACTGTGGAATTGTGGAGAGCAGAGAACGCTTTTGCTAAGAATGCATGACAAACATCTATACATAGCTCCTTACCTCCATGATTAGAAAGTTATGCTTGCACACATCAGATAATGTTTTCAAAATGTAGTTCAAAGTGAGTTCCTGTCTCCAAGCATTAATTACAACTTCCATTTCACATCTGTTACTAGAGAGCAGCAGACAAAGATCTATAAAAACACAGCAGGCTTTTAATTGGTAATGTAGTGAAATTTATTTCTGGCAATTGTTATTTCTAAAGGATGGTCAGTTATATAGATCAACAAATGTCTACCGCAGCCAAATTATCATTTTTTATTTGGTTTTCTTTTTTTTTAAATACATACTAGAGGAAGAACATAGCTGTAATAATATGAGAATGCCAAACAAACAAATGCCATTGGTTGGTTAACCAACCTTACTTCTGAATTTCACCATACTGCATAACTTGTGGGACTGCTAATAATTATAATAACAACAATAAAGACTGACTGAACTTTGTCCTCACAAGAGAAGATACTGGGGATTTTAAAGGTGCATATTTTCTGATCTTAGCAAGTATTTCAGCCTGAGGTGTTGTGATCAACGTGATGTCATTAAAAGGGGAGCTACTCAGAAAGGTCTGTGTAATTGAGTACAGTATGGTGTATGCCACAGCTACACAAACACTTCACAGTGTATGTAGTGGCTACATGTATACAACACCTTCAGAAACACATGAATTTATATTATGGTTTGCAGCATATTAGATAATTGTTGGCAATCTACTGGGTGTACACACTGCAGTAAGAATTTTACCTTCTATCATTAGTGGGCTGCTTTAGTGAGATAGATGGGGAGGGGGAAGAGATCAAAGTTTTATTATAACATAAAAACTTGCTCTTTCTTTCTGCTGTGTACCAAGGTTTTGGTTTTTTTCTCATTTGGTTGACTGGGGAGCAAACAATAGCTGCAGTGGCAACAGAGTCAATTTCTGTTGACTTCCATGAGTTTTGTATTATACCTAAGCCCTATTAATGGTAACTTCCTATCAAAAACTGCAAAATAGAAATCCATCATAGTGTGCAGGTTTTGTCATTGGGGAGGATATATATTGGTAATGTCTTCCCAGATTTGAAGGCTTGTTTTTATGTTATTTTCTCCACCCCTTTATTACTGCTAACCCTGTGAGCCAAGAACAGAAAGTAGACCAACATGCAGAATCAAAAGGAAGATTATCAGTCATTTGCGTAAGTACCAGCAGCAGCTTAGTACCTT
This sequence comes from Margarornis squamiger, assembly GCA_035222235.1. Lineage (NCBI taxonomy): Eukaryota > Metazoa > Chordata > Aves > Passeriformes > Furnariidae > Margarornis > Margarornis squamiger. The sequence continues at coordinate 75,531,970 of JAWWTY010000077.1, forward strand.
TCAGTCAGAGCTTCTGCAAATGGTGCTGAACTTCTGTGTGTGCCATTGCCTCACTTGGAGGTAAGCTTTGGCTCCTTTCTGCAAGGTCTGTTGCTCCCAGTCCAGCAAAGTCATTCAAAGGAGGGCAGGAATTTGGATTCCAAAACTTAGGCTGCTTGCCTGTCACCAGCACAGGTTTTCTTTATGTGAGTTAGGCCTGGACTGTAAAGCGAGCTGCACAAAATTTACAGCTTGTGCGACGCTGTCCAACTGCATTATTCACATATTGCAGCAGTTTATTACTGGAAAGGCCACTAACAACCCATTTAAGTTGGGAATGGATTAACTTACTTTTGTAGCTATTGTTTACCTGTGTAAATGGACTATTGATTCATAGCCAGGCTGCTATTTTTATTTGAAAAGATATGGTCCCTTTCTCACAAGCAGTTTCAGCTTTTTTCTTTTGATGTTTGTCAGTCTTTCCTTTCAAAAGTAAATGGAATCCAGAAGTTCCATTTAGCAGATTTTTGACTGTTAATAGCATTTGCCATCTTAGTCCTGATTTCTAGACTGATGGCTATTTGGCAGCAGTTCAGTGCCATCCAGCTAACTACCTGGCATAGACTCTATTTCAGTTATTCTGCCTTTTGATTTCTCTTTTCTTGCTTTGTTAAAGCATAATTCCTGCTCTTCCTGCTCTGCTCCTATAAAAGCCCTTTCTATATAAGCGATCCTCAGACAGTAAAGAACCATGGAAGTTATGGAAATCTGGATATCAGTATGTAAAATGCTTCCAGGCAGATTGAAGCAGATCTGCAATTTTATATAAAACTATTTCTCCATTGTTCTAGAGACAGTGCTCTTTGGTGCATCATTTACCATCATTTTTGTTTTCATTTGTATGTGTTTGCTCTGAAAAGTCCCTTCATCTTCCCAAGATGAATCTGTAGGAAGGAAGAAGACTATTTTTTTCTTTTCCTTGCTGGAGGGTGAATTAGACCTTCAGACAGCTTTGAAAGACTCATTTGAGCATTGTGCAATAACAAAGCAGGAGGAAGAACTAGTGTGTGGCCACAGGCCATTTGAAATGAAGTGACGAGCCGTGGGGTCTCTGCACTTTGTGAGGCCTTTTCTGATTTGAGCTAGAGCTTGCCTGGTTAAAATTAAGCTGAGCACTTGTGCACACAGATTGCTACAGTCTGATGCACAAACTTATATTCACATGCTGTATTGCAGCCCATGAAAATAACAAAAATCAATGTCTTGTTCTGATTGATTGTGGTTTTGTTCAGGAGGTCACCACCTCTATTCGTTTGGCCATGGTGAAGGGAGATACTCCTCTGTGATTGTGTGTATAAACAGTCTGTGCACAAAAGATCATTATTCTGACATCTAGTAGATAGGACTCCTGCATGTTAGAGATTGCATTGTATTAGTCAGCAAAAAAGTGCAATAAAAACAAGGAGGTTGGGTTCTTTCTTTATAGGAGAAAAACTGCCAGGAACCTGTCCAGTTCCTAAAGAAGGAAAAATGTCTATCTGACATCAGTATTATTGTCTGCTGTTTTGATTTTTACCTTTTAGCTATAATAATGCTCTTTTATGAGCTTTTCTTTATACTGGTTTCATATCTCTGAACTGGATTTTTTTTTTGCAGATTCAGGATAACACATGCAGGATTTCCTTGAGTAATTCCCATCCACGTGGAACAGTCTGTTCAGTAGGAGAAAATGAATAGGAAAATAAGATGAGATTAAGCTATGAGTGTATCTCTTAACCATTTGAGAGTCCTTCACCATCTCTGAGCTTCCTCTGGAGTTAAGCAGAAAGGTGTTTGCCTCTGTGCACTGTTTTGGGTATTTACATTGGCAGCTAAGGTGACCAAAACCCAGTTTTTAACCCTTAAAAAACAGATTGAGACAGTTTTATTTAGCTTATTAGGACAGGGACTCTATAAATGTGCAAGGTTGAAGCTGTAGGGAGTGGAAGGATTCTTAGTTTAGAAGTTAAGGTAGCTTGGTTACAAAGTACAACTTTTTTCATGAAGAGATAGCATAGGCTTTGCACTCAGAGGGGCATGGGAACAGGATGGTGTTGCTTAATACTCCTGTAGCGACGGAGGCTTAAGGTCACATTAGCTGGGTTGAGGGGTCAATATAGCAGACAAGGCTGCATCTAATAGGGTATTCTGTTGCCCAACAGTTGTCTCTGATTATCTGAAATCACATATTTTAAAATAATCCAAAACTATTCCAAAATATTCTTGTGACCTGTGCTGATGGAAACAAGCATAAAGCCTGACTGAAAATGCCTTGGTCTGTTATGCCTTGAATCTAATCTGTGCACAACACAGGCAGGAAAAAGGCCACCAGGGAGGTGGTTGGTAGAAAAGGTGGCTGCAGCTTCCATCATGGACTGAAACACATGGGAAGGTGAAGCTGAGCACTGTGAACGTGCCTGAGAAGATGCTTTTGATAAACAATGACAAGGAGAACATGTAGGAGGTGGGTCTTGGCTGTAGGTAGCTGCCTGTTGGCGCTTGGTCTTCTTAGTGACATTCTCTGTTGTGTTTTGCTTCCCTCCTGAAGGTCCTCCCCTGTGGATGCTAATTCTTGTATTTGTAGTGTGGCCTGTGCGTTTACAAACAGCTTATTTTGCAATCCATTCTATAACGGACATAGAGAAGAAAAAAGAACATGTTAGGGTCCTAATGTTGTGTGCATTGACAGGGAACAGAGAGATACAGAAAAGCAAAGCTGATGTAAATTCAGGCAGTTGGAAATTCACCATGAGTCACCAGACATGGTGAGGGCTGCAGGAGCCCAAGCGTGTAAAGATGATTATAGAGTATGACATTTCCATCTTAGAAATGGCTTGATTGGTTGAAAACATTTAAAATTGTAGTTTAGTACTTCACTTTGATTATGGTTTTTAAGAAAGGAGCTCGGCTTCAGACATGAGACAGCTGGATTCTGTCCCACTGAAATTAGCAAGGGACTAGCTGAAAGATGGGGTATACTTACCACAGGGAGGATAAATCGAGGTCCTACCACGAATGACGGCAATAATTATCATTTTTCTTATGGCATGCCATTGCCCCTTCTTATGCCTCCCCTATAAAGCACACCAAAATGTGGCCCAGCCATCTTTTTCCTTTTTATGCTGATGTGTATGTGGTGGTAGACCTAATTGTCATTGCCTCAGAATAAACTCAGTCTGTAAACAGGCTTTTCTTCCTGGAGTAACATAGATTTTTTTGTGTTCCAAAGCAGAAAGGCTTGAAAATGCTCTTAAGAGAGTTGGACAAAGTCCTGTTTCTCGATGTTAATGTATATATCTGTAACAAAGCATCTTAATTCTATATTTGATCTATCCCACCATTTCTAGTTTTGGTTTCTGTTGTGATTGTTGATCAAAGTTTTAGTTCAGGAGCAGCACATAATGCCCCGTCCATGGGCAGGGACACCTTTCATAAGAACAGGTTGCTCCATTCAACCTGACTTTAAGCACTTCCAGGGATGGGGCATCCACAACTTCTCTGGGCAACGTGTTCCAGTGCCTCACCACCCTCACATCCTAATATCTAATCTATACATACTCTCTCTCAGTTTGAGACCATTCCCCCTTGTTCTGTCACTACATGCTCTTGTAAAAAGTCCTCCTTTATCTTTCTTGTAGGCTCCTCCATTTGCCCCCCCGCCCAAGCAGCCACCCAACACAACCCCTCTCTTGTAGGCAGACCTTCCGGTTTGGCAAATGCACACACCTCAGCAGCAAGCTAAACCAGTGTAAAGATACACAAAAAATGGAGGGCTGTTCAGTGGACATGCACTGTCTCCTGAAAGCTCTTTCTGCACCAGGCATTATCATATGGCAAATTAAAGCTGTTAGCAATCAGAAGCAGGATCTCTAAATTACTATATTATGATAATATCATAAGGCAGGTGAAATTTCAGAAAAGGTACTTTCACATATGAATGTCACTTCCACTTTAAGAGAGTAATCTAAATTTTCTTTCTGTTCTTTGCAGTTTTTAATCTGACTCCGGCAGTCAATAATTACTTATTTTAATGAAAGAATTCCAAAGCAGTTATGAATAGGAGAAATGCTCATACATCTGCCAAAGCAGTGGCAAGCAGACATCGGAATTTTGAAGATTTCCAGTTGAAATAGTTTGAGTATTTTATCAGTGAAATACAGTGAGAAGTCCTATTACAAGCCTGACCCCTTAAACCCGTGGCAGTGAACAGGACAGTTAACTGTTCCCTGTTGTATGACTGACTAGACACTCCAGAGAGAAGCACACACAAACTCATGAGCTACTTTGGTACAGACTAAACCAGTAACAGCTTATCAGATCACCACTAATGTATTTATTTAAACCAAAGAATAAATGAAACTTGAGTCACTCAGCCTCAATCCCAGTGTAGCAGTTTGATTATCATATTGTAGGTTGGGCGCTTTTTACACTTTCAAATTTGTACTGAAATTTTACATTGATAATTCATCTCCCAAAGCACTTTCACTCACAAGCCACAGACACTCCTGTTCCCCCTTTAGCACAAAAAAAGAAAACAAGATTTTTTGCTGATCTTCTACAAGGACTTGAAAAATTAAATGTCCAAACCCTGTCTTCTCATCTAGGTACTGAGTAAGACAATGGCAACACGAGTCAAGATGAAAGATGTACTTCAGAAAGGAAGAGATTTTTCTTTAGTTCTTTGAATGTTTTTTGTGTGTTTTGCTTGTTGCCTTCTGATAGCAATTAGCATTGACCCTCTATCTTGAAATTAACCCAGAGTTCTTCAAACAAATTAAAAATGTCCAATTTGTTCTTTAACAAGGTTGAAGTGCTCACAAAGACTGCTGATACCCACAGAAAAACTCTAGGAAAATATAACATGGTCAGAGTAGTTCTGTTTAACGTGAGAAGGGTTTTGGGTTTTTTTTAAGGAAGACACAATCAGTTTATTTTAGTTTGATGCCAAAGAAATCTAAATGATGTAAGAAGTTTTATTGATCAAAATACACTTTTTCAAGTTAGCTTAAAATTAAAAGAAACAAATTTGCAATGGATTAATGAAATGCAGTTTGAAATGTCTTTCTTTCCCATATAGAAAAGGCTTTCAGACTGAAAGAGGAAAAATTAGAGTAAGAAATTTCCCTTTCATTTTTTTTATCAGATTCTCTCTAAGCTAAAAGCAATGAAAAAGGAAACTGTCCTAATGCAAGATCATTAGTGCCATAAACCAAACATAACTAAATATACCGGGACCACCTTGCTGTTCACCTTTTCCCCTTCACAGATGCTTTTTAGAATTTCTGGGTATATCCTTTCAGGTTTGCTCCATATCCAACCATTCACCTTCCACTTCTTCCCTTTTATGCCAAGACTTTTCCACAATAACTTTTCTAATCTGAGGATCCTTTATGATTTCTGTGTTTTACCCAAGCTCGCTTTTCCCACGTAAGGTCATTAAATTTATCCCACACTGCTTTTCTCATGACCTCCTTTCACCCTCTACGTCAAGCTATCCCTCTGTACTTCCCAGACTTCTAGCATCTGAGACATCCCAGTCTTCCTTTTTTTCATAAATAAATAAATAAACAAATAAATAAGTAGTGGGCAGGGGGAGTGGAAGAACACTCTGCTTTCAGGCCTTGCATATCTCACGCTATAGGGAGGACGGTAGAGAAGGCAATATTAGACTGGAGGACATTGGAACTGGGTGATGTTTAATGTTCCTCCCAACTCAGGTCATTCTATGATTCTGTGAAATAGGGAGTTGGCAGCATTCTTTTTGGGGATGCATGTGTTTCTCCCTGCCCCTCCACCCCAAGTCCCTGACTCTGTGGCTCTTAGAGGTGCCAGAGTAGAGTCTAGGATCTACTGCATATGAAATACTGCTACTAGTTAGACCCAGATAGTTACTGGATGGCATGAATAGTAAGCCTGGAAGTGATGTGGGTAATGATTCTTGCAGCAGATCTTGCTGAGTATCCCAAAGAAAATTTACAGACTTCTGGAATATTGTCTTTTAATGTGAACTTTTAAAATAATATGAATACTTTTAATAATGATGCTGCTTCAGCCCATTGATACCTTGCTGAGCTACCTTGGGTAAAAGTGGAACTTTCATCTGGGCCAGCTAACTCCTCCTTAGTCCATGTAGATACCTAGTTGTAGCTACTTCTGTGTTGGATTGTGACACTAGGTAGGTGATAAATGTGATGCACTGTGTGTATGGATAACATACTTTTTTTTTGTGATCTTACCTTGGGATGAGGAAGCTGATTTTTTCAGGCCTGAGTTTGTTCTGTCTTATGTCATTATAATTTGTTGGTGATTTGAGCATGTATTTAACTTGTTCTGCAAAGAAGTAGTACATAGTCAAAGCACCAGAAGACTGGAACCATAAAGTTGCACCTGTGTCAGTAGATGTTGTGGTTCTTCGTATTTTTGCAAAAATACATAGAGAAGGAATTTTTTTAATAGTGGCATGTCGTAAGCATTACTCCATGAAGTGATTTAGGAATTGTTTTCACTGGTACTGTTTCTGCTATTCACCAGATTTCTGTTATTGCCATAATACACTACCTGTTTCTTTATGATACCTTACTGAATTATGAGGCAATGGAGCCAGCTGACTTTATTTAATAAAAGGGCTTTTATTATTCTCAGTAATGACTAATATTCTGGAATTGTTTTTATCATTTTAAAAAAGTTGTGCTTAAGCCATGCAAAAGACTGCCTCTTGTTAAATGAGCATGTGCAGAAGTGGACTGTTGTTGCCTCTTCTGATTTGTACCATTTAAAATGGGAAAATCAAGAAAAATCTCTATGTGTAGCCCATGGTGATGCAGCTTTGCCTGTGCTTTACCACAGGAACATATTGTTCACGCAGAAGCTGTAGAGTGGTTGCTTAGTTATAAAGTTAGGTGGTATCATGTTTCATGGGGATGTTTTTATTTACTTCTTTGCCGTGGCATCTGTTGTGATGGTGTGCCTCAAGTTACTCTTTGCACAAGATCTTAGACAGCCTTTAATAAGATAGAGATGAAGATCTGTAGCAGTCTGTTTTATTGGTCATACTTGCACTATAGTAGTGTAATTATAAAAAAAGCCTCTTAAAATTTTTCCTGTGCAATCTGTGCTGAAATATGTATCAAACAGAGGAAGTTTGTTTTCAGAGACTTCCTTATTACTTATTTAAGAACCCAAGAGGGGTTCATCCCAGGAAATTAAGCTGTTGTCTCAGTGCTGTAATTGCCTTGCGATACGATCTTGTGTTGAAATGGTATCTCTCCTCTAGATGAAATCTTCTGAGCTATTGCACAGCATGGCAGGAGGTTATAAAACACACAGACTGAAAGTTCACCGCTCTGTAAAAGGTACTTGAGTTACAGTGAGGAAGGATATTCCCCTTACAGCTAATAAAATTGTCATTATTTCAAGGACACCACTGTAGTTCCCTTACCAAAAGCTCAAAGCTGCAATTTATGTCGGGTCTGATGGAGGGTGAACAGGTGGATAATGGGGAGTGTAACAGCAGGGTAACAGTGAGAAGGAAGAGCTGATGTACAGCAATAATTGCATGTTAATTAAGGGGAAGAAGAGGGAGGCAGGTAGATACGGGCTGTAAATGCTGTGGAAGAGACTGGCGGAGAGAAAAGGAAAACGTGGGGGAGCTGATGGTCCCTGTGTCCCATGGTGGCTTGTGCGAAGAAGAGGGAAGCTTCAGGAGGAGCACATGAGGCTGCATTTCTGTGATGTGCAAGATGCTGCTCACCTTTCTGGGTAGGGTGCTGTGGAGATGAAGAGAGCTCCAGTCCTGCAGTCAGCTTCACAGCTGGTTCCTGTCAGTGACAAGAGGTTTGACTGCTGGTGTCTGTACGTGGGGGCTGTGTTACAGGGCTGAAGTCTGCACAGCCTGACTCTTCACAAGTCCAGAGCAGGGCTGCTGAAGCCAGGTGTCAGCTTCCTGACTAACCTCAGAAAGGGTGTTTAACAAAATGAAATTTTGTATTGCAGTGGTAACACTGCACACACCATAGGACATAATTGATTAATTTCATGTGCCTCAGAAAAGTACTGGAAATTCTGGGGACAGCGGGCTCAGTGTTATCTCCTACCTTACTTTAACATGAGTTTATTTGAAAAATATATTGAAGTGGATAGAGGGTGAGAGAGAAAATGAACAGCATTGCAAACAGACTATTGCAAATGATCAGGTTACCATAGCCTAATGAGTTTAGGCAGTGGGAGTGGGCATAAGCTGCTACCTGGGTGGTTTTAACTGATGTGCTCTCTAACTGTAATGAGATAGCAGTGAATGCCTTATTAGGTGCCATTGTGCATCACACAAGTAGTAAATTAAGTTACAGAAACACAGTGTTTTGGAAGCATCTGCCAGTTCACATGCTTTTTTTAGAGCCTGCTGCCATATAATAATGCTAATGTCTGCCATAATGTCTGATACTTCTGTTTTAAAAGTTAGTAGCAGAGAAGGACTTGCATACTCTACATGGAAATACAGACTTTTGCACCAGTACTTGAGACACAGCCAGGTTTTTAGTAAATTCAGCAAGTCCCTAAGAATGCATGAGAAGCAGCTGTAGATCAGTGCTCATAGGCATTACTGTGCAGCTGTAAACAGCATTAAGGAAGGGATTTGTACAGCCAATAAGCTCTGTGCTGTAGGTGGGGTAAGCATGAGAACGTGGCAGAGGTGGAAACAACTTTTGCACTTCTATTGCTTTTCTTGAAAGGAAGAAGTCGGGGGAATTACCCGCCACCTTTATCTGAAGGATTGCTATGGTTTTGCAAATGTGTATTTGTTGTTGATCATTTAAGAAGAGTGTTAATCTGCTCCAGCACATGTTTAATAACATTTCCTGGGGGTGCTCTGTGCTTGCAGACCTACATTGGTTCAATAGTTGCCTCTGTGAACCCTTACAAGAGCATCCCGGGACTGTATGACCGCACCGCCATGGAGCAATACAGCAAGCACCACATGGGAGAGATTGCACCTCACATCTTCGCTGTGGCCAACGAGTGCTACCGCTGCCTTTGGAAGCGCCACGACAACCAGTGTATCCTCATCAGGTAAATGGCAGCTGCTGCTGCTGCTGCTGCTCTGCTTATCCCTGCTGGTGAGCCTTTCAAGATGATTTAGAAACGCAGGTTGGGACCACATGGAAAAGAGAACTCCAAAAGGAAGCAGGCTTTTGAAACAGCAGAGTTCCAAGAGGGTTCTGAACTCGCTCTGTATTGTTCTGTGAACCTCTAAAAAAATGTTAATTTTTCTTATGCATCTTACGATTTCATTTAGTGAAAAAAATCTATGACATTTTTGTGCATTTTTACTACTTACCCATCTAATGTTACCCTAAGAGCTTTCCCACTGGTTTAAACATCCCTGTGCAGCTCAGTAGTTTGTCACCACTATACCCTGATTTCTGTATGGAGAGGAAAAGAAAAAAATAATCCACCACTCTTGAGAAAAGCAGTGAATAAGAATAGCAAAAGAGAAAACCCTCCACATTTCAGCCACTTAATTCTGCCTGATTAATCTTCCTTGCTTAATCTTGTTGTGCTTTAATTTAATGGTGATTTAATAGCTTCCTGTTTGATCCGCTGTGTCACTGGTATTCAGAATCTCAGTGCTGCCGAGTGTACATTGGGAGCAGTTGGCATTTCAATAGCTTTTCCCTGCTTTCAGCTCCTCCTTCCTCCTGGCTCCAGAAGAGCTGAAAATGCAGACAGCTCTTTTCCCGTTCCTGAGCCTGCCAGCTCAGCTGCGTTGGCTCGCACACAGGCAGAGAAATGAAGCCTTGCCTGCCCCATTGGAAGGAGCAGCTCGGTGGCAGTGGCAGTGTGGCATCAGCCACTGGTCTCTGGGCAGGGGGTGATGTTCAGGGGGATGAAAGAGCACGTGTCCCCTCCCTCTCCTCTCTTGTCTTGACAGCATTTTTGTGATTAAGCCTATTTGCTTTCACCTTCCTGCAGCACACACTTAAGTGTATAGAGCTAGTAGAAGTGTGTAGAAGCAAGTTGACACAATTTTGGCTGTCTCCTGACCTCCACAGGAGCCCTTGTGGCATCCATGGGGCTGCATCATGGGGCAGTCAGTGGGACAGAGAGGGGATAAGGCAGAGTGAGAGCAGCACGTTTTGCAACAGATGGTTTCTACTTATATTTGAAATTACAGGCCAGGTTGCAAGGCTTCTTGGGTAAAAGGGGCATTTGGTGCATGCAGTTCAGCACCCAGTTTGTTGTTAGAAATGGGGATCAGGTGCAACACAGCCAAGCCTAGTTCCGACTTTCTGCAGGCTCTCAGGTCACAGTGCCCACCTGCCTTCACCTCTAGGCAGATTCTGCCTGGCCATGGCACAAAGCTGGAAAGGGGTACTGAGTCTGTTTTTTCAGCTTTCTTCAACTGTATTTCTCCTTTTTTATTATTTAGTACATATGTCTGTACATATAAAGCTGAGTCCAGGTGACAGTCCAAGAAAAAATGCAATGTACAGATATCTTTGTCATGTGAAAATAGCTATCCTGAAGTCATGATTTTGTTTGTTATTGCCAGGTAATGTTGCTTGTGAACAGTCCATGTACCCAAATGCAGGGGGCCACAAGAATTTCCGGTGGCCATGGGTACTTTTGCCACTCTGTAGTGGCCTAAGTATTTTACCTGTCATTCCAGTTCCCCACAAGCTGCCAAGAGAAAAGCAGGTCATGTCCTAAAATGGACATAAGCAGAAATGTCTGATGTTCCAGAGGAGCCTCCAACAGTCTCCACTCTGTAAACCATGTGGTTTGGTACAGATAAGCCATAACATGGAGAAGTTTAGCATTAGCAGTCCCTTTGAAAATTGTTTACTGTGGTCATGGATTGAAACAATGAGTTGTGGAAGTTCAATGTTTCACACAAGTGCTGTAATACAACCTTATAAGGGTATTTTGTTTCTACAGAAATTGAAGTAATATGCAATTTAAATAAAACGTCAAATCTATTTTTCTATCTTTGAAGGACACAGAGCATAACTTCTTAAAATTAGTGAAGATTTTCTGTGGCCCTCATGAAGTTTAGGAAAGTCTCTGTGGTCACATACCTAGTTTAGGGCATAGGAAGTGGAGGTGTAACAGTGTGCTCGGCAAATTTGGCATCCTGAGGAAAATTCGTTGCATCATGAAAACACAATAGTTTAAAAGAGCGGATTGTTCGTGTAGGCTTCTCATTCTGATCGGCAGTTTCACCTGCTCCTGACCTGGGGATCTAAGCACTCGGTAGCAAGTTGTAACAGCCTCACCAGGGGAAGGTGCTTGGAATTCTTTCTAATAATCCTTTGGACTTGAAGTGCCCCCTGCTGGCACCCAGAATTAGCTCAGCTTTGTTTTGGAGCCGCTTTCTTCAGGCATTGAGTTCAAAAAGCTTTGACAAAGCTTCTTGTATTTTGAAATACTGATATTGGGCTATTTGTCTGGCTGGAAGAGGATGAGAGGGTTAAGGCTAGCAGCTGAATTAAAAACTGTCATCATAAAGACTGGAAATATAATATAAATGTGAGACCATTTTTCCGGTATAACCACCTAGACCAGAAGTGAAAAGGAAAAAAATACAAAAGGGATTGTATTAAATGGAGTCACCCAAAGATGCTTAATTATTGGTTTGTGTAACACAGGCATTTTAATTCATGCTAATGCTGTATAAAAATTACTTAGCAGCCAAAAATGTCAACAACATGGCACACTGAAGAGGCTGTACACAACTGGTGCATTAGAATATATACACACTTGTGAAATGGTGTTTTCACTCTCCCAGGCTAAAAAATGTTTATTTGACTATTGAACTGGTGTTTTCTTGCAGAAAAAAATCATCCACATCAGTGAATGCTCAGTTCTGTGTTGGTCTGAACTTTACTGCAGGGTGCAGTTTCCTTTAAAAACAGGGAAAAAGAAAAGCCCACTATGTTAAAAAATAACATCATCTGATTTTTCAGCTGGGTGCCTCAGCAGGAAAATGAAGGGAGTCCACCTTACTTCAGCAACAGCCAAACAGCTTGTCCTGATGTTGGGAAGGGACTGAGTTCCCCCATGATTAGCTGATGTTCACAAGTTGGGTCCAAGTTCAAACCTCTACCACTTTATTATAAGGATCGAAAGATAACTTTTTGGGTCTTTTTTTTTTTTTTTTAAGCTGTTCTGTTTACAGTGATCTAGTCTTTGCAGAAGCAAACACATGAACTTCTCTCAGATACAATAGCAGCTGATTCTCTTCAGAGGACTCAAAAGGAGGTGTAAGGCAGTTGAAGGAAAAGAAACAGTCGCCCTGAATAGCATTCAAGTCAGTGCCGTTAGTGGGAAATCGCAGTCTGATACCAGTTTGTTCTCTCTCATCATCTGATGGCCTGTCAGTTTTTGTTGTTGTTCAGCTTGAAAATCGATGTGAACCAAACTCTTTTTATGGGACCCAGACTTGTGATGGGAAGATGTTCTTATGAGGGTGACACACCGAAGTTCAGATGTGCATTTAGCAAACTATATTTGCTAAAGGGGCCTATTTTTTACTTTGTGTATTTGTCTTGGGGTTTTAAAGCCAGCAGACAGATCAGAGAAGTGGTTTAGAGTAGCATTATGTCCTTCAGAATGAGAAGACTCTCTCAGTGACCCCTTTTTTTCACTGCAGCAGTTGGCAGTACAGACTGCTGTGCCCTTAGCACGATGCCCTGCGTAGAACATGTCATGGAGAAAGTCTAAAGATCTTCTAAATGGGAGCCTTCTGGGTTGCTGTCAGACTTAATATGTTCACAGTACTGAAGGTAGTGATGTGGAACAAGCTGGGCACTTAAACTCATGGGCTGGAAAGGTTGCTGGAAAGGTTGCACTAAAAAATTCACCCTTTTACTGACCTTGGCAAATTCTTGTAGGCAGAAGCTTTTTAAGGACTCTGAAAGATTGATCCCACTTACCCCAGTGTTAGTGTGTGTACTGTAGGGTTGAGTAAACAACTTTAAGGTTTAGTGTGCTTGTTCTTGATTTTAATCTCATTATAAATACTAGCTATTATTAAAGCATTTTGTAAGGCAAAAATGCAGAGCCAACTCGATGTACGTAAAATTATGGGTCCTGAGCTCAGCAACACCACATAGTGGTGATCTTACTGGCCTACCAGAGAGCTCCAGGAGCCCACCCACACATTGCGCAGTAGTAGTTGTAGAACTGAATAGGATGGAGCAGTTATTATTAAATTAGTAGAGAACATGGGGTAAATCCATCCCTTGGATGGATCCAGACTGTGTGGAATTGGAGGTCGTTCAGAGGAAAACACAGAAAAAGCAATCAAAAGTAAACCATGTCTCTCTTTGTGAGAGTAGCTAACAAAGACAGGCAACTTGAATTTTTGGGGCTGTCCATCAAATCATGCACAGCAGAGAGAGTGCTGGAGTGAGTTGTGGATTTTTCTTTCTAATATGAGAACTAAGGGGCATCAAATGAAGCTAATAGAAGGTGGATCTGAAACAGCAAGGCATGTTCATGTGCTTTTTAAGGGACTGTTGCTAGAAACTTCTAGGAGATAAATCCATTGAAGGTTACAAGACACACAGAAACCAAGTTTAGATCAGGAACTCTCTGAACAGCAAATAACTGGAAGCTGGAAGAACAGAAGGGAAGTATTGCATGTCTTCCCTGGGCATCTCCATTTGACAGCTGTCTGAGATAGGACACTGGACATGTATGTTCAGCCTGAACCAGTTCTGGGCCTCTCCTGTTCTCAGAAAAAATCAAGAGCATGTAACTGTGCATAGTACTAGCTGTACCAGAGATAGGTGCAGGAGATGTTTTTCCACTGGCATTGAGTATCTCACTTGTGTAATGGCCCTCAATTATAGCGGAGTATCTTTCAGCTTCCACAGAATTACAGATTTTCCAGAGCAAGGGCACTGGGTAGGGGCAGAGGAAGGATGTGTCGGTGAAAGAGGTGATGTTCGCCTTGGCACCCTATCCCTGCTGCTGAGCTGTACACATGGCTCAGAGGGAGGAATTTAGGCAGGAAGAGGTAGATATCACTTGAGGATTTATTGCATGAAACAAGAGTAATGCAAAGGTTTGTGAAGCTCTTTCAAAACTACCAGTAGAAATGTTTTGTAGAAGTGAATATTAAATAGAGGAATATTAAATAGTTGCTTCATTGTCAGAGAAGCATGAGTGAGTGAGGGTCTGCAAAGAGAAAGGGAAGGAATACCGAAAAGGCCAGATGTCAAGGGTAAAATTACATTAAAAATACTACAGAATTTTTATGATGTGGTATAAGTATGATGGATGAATCTCAGTTGCTGGAACATACCAGCAGGCATGAAGTTTTATGTAACATTTTGAAGACTGATTCTTCTTGGGAAACACTTAAATCTCAACTACAAAATTCTGTCTCATTATGTTTTCTGTCTCTGCCTTGATTTTTTTTTTTAATTGTTAGCATTCACTTGCAGAAAAATGCCATGCTGTTTTCTTAGGCTGTACCTTTCTTCTTTGTTTTTAACTAGAAAGCATCATTATATTTTGTTGTGATGTAAAATTCACATGGTCACCACTCAGCAATGGCACAACAAAAGTCTGTCAGATTATCTAAGTTTACTCCATGTGCCCAGTTGTGCTCCATCAAAGTCAATGACAAAATTCCTGCTTCCTACAATGAGAAAGGTGGGGTAAGACCACAGCATACCCTCTCACATTGGGAGGAAACTGGAATTGGGTACAGCTTAATTAAAAATTAGAAAAACTAGGAATTAGTTGGCAGGTTATGGTTTAATGCTATAGATGAAAAGTAAGCAAACTAGACAAATTTTACTCACAAATTATATTTCCTAATGGTTTCACACTGTGTTTTTAGTCTACATAAATGAAGGGAAATGATGTGGAACAAATGAGCCAAATTTATACTTTCCCTATCTAGAGTGTTGGTTTTGAAGAGAAACTGAGTACATTGCCTTCTGTTTGTATCAGCAAGGTTACTTATTAACAGTTTGTTTTTAAAATGTCAATTTAGCATTATCAAACAGCTTTGTTTTCCTGTGGGTGCAGGTGAAAGGTTTTATATCTCTGGTGGTGATAAGAGATGAAAATTGTAGATTTTGAACTCAGGTGAATCTGGTTTGTTTGAATAGGTGTATAAGAAGTTTGTTTAAAGAATATGTAGCTCACTAAGAATATCAGTGTTAATTACACTGTATGTGTTAGAATATGCACTGATGTCTCTAACCTTCTCCTCCTCTTTCTTCTCACAGCAGAGCTCCTTCATTAGCTGGATTGCTGCAATGAAATCCCAAACTTTCCCTGCTTAATTCATAGTCTGGTCTTTATCCCTGACTGTTGCCGTGCCTTTATTGTAACTTGGTTTTAACATGATGGTGGGAAGTGTTGGATAATTGTTTGTATTCAGAGAGCTCTTTGTTGCTTCATGGGTGTGTGTACATATGCAATGAGTGCCTTGAAATGCTGTCTGAGCAGTGGTATGAAGTCTAAAGACAGCTTTACTTTTTCCTTGGATGTCATATGCAGGAGACTTAAGGGAGGTATTTTGCTTCCCTTTGACTATCACTTCTAATCACTCCAGTCTTCATAAACTCCAGCAATGGAGAGTTTGGAGGGCTGGCCAGGCAGAGGGTTTTTTCACTGGCCAGTGGAACTTTGCAAACAATTCCCTCCTCTTCTTTCAGTGGTGAAAGTGGTGCGGGTAAGACAGAAAGCACTAAGCTGATTCTCAAGTTCTTGTCTGCAATGAGCCAACATTCACTGGAGCTGTCCTGCAGAGAGAAGACATCCTGTGTAGAGCAAGCTATTCTTGAGAGCAGGTACTAGATCTTCCAATGCACAAGTATTTTTTCCAGAAGACATAAGCCTTGACATTGAAATAAGAGCTCACAATGTAATTAAATAAGCACATCTGTTTACTGAACAATAAAATTAATATTGGAGATGAGGAAATAAAAAATATTAAATGAAATTATCTGACTACTCTAGATAGCTGTGAGCACAGTGGTGTATCCTAATGAAGCAAAAATATGCAGAGTTTTGAAATTAATGAAGCTTTAATGGTGGCTTTAATTTTCATTTGGAGCTGAATGGAGATAATCAGACTAAAGGAAATGGGTGTTGGGAGGGAGAAACCATTGATTCAGTTTGTGTAGCCTGAGGATAAGGTAGAACAAGATACAACATGGTGAGTATAAAGTGCTCAAGCGGTAAAAGCATGCTGAGGAAAGGGAGAATAAGAACTGATAAGACAGATGAGTAAATGCATCTGATAAATTGGACGCAATCTACGCAAGCAAATAAAAATTCTTGGTGTTCACATGAAATAACACTTGATTCTAAACTGTTTAAAAACAAAGACAATCTGAGTTGCTATTACTTTTGTTTATCTTCCTTCATTTCTGTTATACATGCCATATCTTGATGTAATTATTTTCTTTTAATTGCCTTAGGACAAGGTCTATTTCCTTACATCTGTAGCAATTTGCATGTGCTGAGATTTCTTATTTCTATCATATGAGTACTGCAATGAGAATTGCATGCATCTTTTGAGCAATTACAAAAAAAGCAGCAAGTAGCAGAGTAGTTTAGTACAATTAATCTTCTGTTGCATGAATACTTTCATCTTTTGATAGGAATTTGAGATGCCCATTGCTAATAAATGGAGAGTAATACTGAGGATGTAGGCTGTGGCTGTGGATAGTGTCAGAAGGGAGCTTGTCAGAGTGCTGTTCCTTTCACCAGTGCCATGTGAAACTGTTGGCATGCTGGTCACACATTAACACTCTTGTCGTTCTTCTCTGTTTTCACAGTCCAATTATGGAAGCTTTTGGCAATGCAAAGACTGTTTACAACAACAACTCAAGTCGCTTTGGGAAGTTTATTCAGCTGAACATCTGTCAGAAAGGAAACATTCAGGGAGGAAGAATTATAGATTGTATCCTTATTTGATGATTTGACCCCTGTACCTCCTTGGTGGAAGACTGAGACAACTGGCTTGCCTTTGTGTGTCCTTTCACCCCATTCTGAAACATACACAGTTAAACTGAGCTGGTGTGGGTGGGAAAGGGGAGCAGCAACACCAAATTCACATGTGCACACACACATTTGTGGTGGTCTGGGGTGTATATATATTTGTATGACCAGCATTTTGTGTTGCTACTGCCAGTGTGGAGTGGCCCCATATGCATGTTCCTATGTAGTAAGCTAAAACAGCCTGAGTTCTTGGGCATAACCTCGGTTTGTCAGTCATTTCCCTCATTTATTATATCCGAAGATAAGCTGCTTACTTCTCTGGAAAAGTACTTGAAAGAGCAGAGTTGCTGAGTATCTGCAGTGTGAGTCTGGGTGGGTTAAATCCTTGGATTTGTCCTGCATTTGGCAAAATTGGACTATGAGCAGCTGCACCAGAGCACTAGAGGTGTGGGAATGAGGAATATTCTGAGGGGATCCTGCCTACTCTGTTAAACATCAGCTGCTTTTGCACTGGGACAAATTTCATTATTAAAGTTGTTTATAAGCTGTAGGGAAAAGAAAAAGCAAAGGAAGCAGATGTCCTTTAAAATGCAGAATGTAGCAAGTCCAGTTTTAAGGGGATGGAAGAGAAGAAGGTTTTAATACATTGATATTAGAACGGCTACAATATTATTCTCATTGCTACTTTGCTTATCTTGTTGCAGGTATGTTATATGAAACATACTTAATATGTTGTAAGAAAAGACTGTGATGCTCTTCCTATTGTCTCAAGTGAAAGAAGGAAGATTATAAATAGCTTATGCATTAATTGCTTTTTACTTTATTCCTTGACTAAAGCTTTTTTTCCTGGTTCTAGATTTATTGGAAAAAGTAAGTTGATGTTCTCTTTTGATTAGTTAATTGTGCTTGATTTAATATTTTTTCTGAAATTATGGATAAAAAATTTGACCTTAAAAATGATCACTTAAGTGGAAACTATTTTTTACTTTGGCAGAATCGTGTGGTAAGACAAAACCCTGGGGAAAGAAATTATCATATATTCTATGCTCTGCTGGCAGGGATAGAAGAGAGAGAGAAAGGTGAGTGGCAAAGCACAAGTCACACTGGCTTTCTGCTAGCAGTCAGCTATGGTGACTGACAGCAGTGGAGAATTTAACTGCAGAAACCCACTAACCCAAGCAGAGAATTTGGTTATTTATTCAGCTGGGATTCAGTGAGTGTGAATTTGAGCTCAACTTGATAAAGCAATCTGCTTACTTGACGAATGTCACTGAGCTGCCAGTAGTTTTTCTCTCAATTTCTGCTGTAGCCTTGGGAAGATTACTTGGGGACAAACATGCCTCATTCTGTTCAAACTGAATATTTTTGCTGGTACTAAATAACTCCACAGCAACAAAGATAAATAATTCTGGTTCCTCTAATCCTCTCTCATAAAGAATAAATCCACTGAACAAAAGAAATGACATTTGTATATGTGCAAAATTGCCTAAAGCTGTCCCAGCATCTCCCCTTAGGCCTCCTTACTGTCTTTGCATGCTAAAAACTAGAGTTACACAGCTAAATAAAACAAAATAACACCCCAACTGATTTTAAGGTAAAACTTTGTCTTGTGCGTCATTATAATTTCTGAGTATATGAATTGTGAACTGTTTAACTCTGACTCAGTAATTTGTGAAGTACTTTTGGTTTTGGATTTCTTTTCATTTACCCTCTTTTCTCTCTTCATTAGATGCTTTTTACTTATCTATACCGGAGAACTACCACTACCTGAATCAGTCTGGATGTATAGCGGATAAGACAATCAGTGACAAAGATTCTTTCAAGGAAGTCATTGTGAGTTGTTTCCCTAGTTCTTTTGCTTTAAAAACACTGGAAGTTCAAGGTGCCTGGGGGCCCTTTGACAGAGCATGGGACAAAGCCTTCTTGTGCTTCCCTGAACATGCAGCTTTCTCATTGAGGCTCTAGTCTTACAGGGACTTACATTTTCTCAACATGCTTCATTCTCATTTTAAGCATGCCTTTACCTTCCCTCCAGGAGTTCATTTTTACTCTGCCATTTCAAAGCGTGCTGTAGTTCAGCAAAATTGTTACATTTTGAAATGAAAAGAATATCTCTTGGGAAGTCAGTAAGGCTTTTACATGGCTTTGTCCATCCTGACGTTGTTTTATATTACAGATAGATAGATAGATAGATAGATAGATAGATAGATAGATAGATAGATAGATTTCACTGGTTTTGAATCTGAAAGCTTTGCCCAAATCATGTAGCATCTGTTGAGTGGAGCTTGCACTGCAGCACACAGGGAGTGAAGCACCTGTGACTCTTTAAGTTGCAGATGGAAAATCCGGTTGAATGGAGCAACTCACCCAATAGAACTGATGAAAACATAAACACGGATTATAAACAGAGTCCTGATGGAATCTCTCTGAATGTCTTTATATCTTATACCCACAGCCATTAGTCTATACTGACCATGCTAATTGCAAACTGTAGCACTGAGGTGAGGTGTGCTAGATTTTAAAAATCAGACAAAACATTTGGTTTTATGCCCTTCACCAAACCATTTTTGCTGAACTATGTTAATCTCTTTGCCAAATTGACAAATTAATGTGTAGTGAATGTAGCAGGTTTTTTAGTGTAAAAAAATATGGTTTCTAGTATGGCAGAAGGAGATGTTGGAAAAGTTGGTAACTTACCTATATTGTTGTCATGTGCTGAAGTTGATTAGCGTGACATTTAATTTGTGCTGAACATCCTAAGATAGGCAGAGCATGAAAGAGTTGGGCAGGTGATACTTGCCTGCTGCCCACAGCATGGGCAGGCTGGGAGCAGGGGGTGAAAATCCCAGGCTGCATTCCTGGAGCAGGAGGCAGGCAGACACCCCCACAGTTCACCTTCACCTGTCTTTTCCTATTGTAGTCATCTCCTTTGCCCATTTTTATTGCAGTTTAAGTCCCAGAAATGATACTTAAGGGAAATTTTTTTGTAGGAGACAGGGAGGAACTTCACGGTGAGAGTGGAAATAAACTCCTAAATAAACTCCTTTCTGTTGTGAAAGGTCTTCTTTACGAAATAAACCTTCAGCCATTATCTCTGCCTTGCTTTGAATTATGGGATGAGTCTGAGGCTTTTCCATTTTTAATGGATGATTTATGGAAGAGAAAATGTGTCATGTGTTGTATGTCAGACACCTGCAATGGCTCTAACATGAGTGACTGGGGGGGTATAAAACTGTGATCTGGTCTTATACGGGCTCATATTAGACCTAAATTAGGTAAATTCTGCTTATTTCAAGAGGCATATAATTACATACTCTTTCTGTGTCAAAGAAAAGAATGTGTTTCTCTTGTTTTAGTATTTCTTCTAATATTTTAAAATTTGTTCATTTATATAGTTGAGCCTTGATCATTGCCATGTTGTTTATTCATAGATTCAACACTTTTTATATAGATCCCTTTCTTGCTCAGTTTTACTGGAAATTCTCAGACCACATTGGGAAGATGCGTGTTTGGATACACACATGAGCATATCTTACATGTGGCTATGTTTCCTCCCCCATGCCTTGTTACCTACAAGGCTAATTGGCAAAATTGGTAAAAACACACAAGAGGTTATCAATGAATAATTCAAATTAAAGTAACTGTGTCTGATGCACAACTCAGTCGGTTGTTCCAATATTTATACAATTTTAATGATGAATTTGAAAGCAAATTACAGCATCATTAGAGCATTAAAATGAGACTTCTTAAAAGCAAATATACCTACATGTTTCAAGATGTCCCAGTGATGCCTTACAGTGTATTCAGTTTGGGATGAAACCAAAGGAATGGGCTCCAGCCAGCCCTCTGTTAGTCCTGACTTGCTCCCACTTTGAGTCAGTGTGTGTGTTATTGAAGAAGCTAACGTGTCATTCCAGACTGCTATGGAAGTGATGCAATTCAGCAAGGAGGAGGTACGAGAAGTTTTGAGGCTGTTGGCTGGCATTTTGCATCTAGGAAATGTTGAATTCATCACTGCTGGTGGGGCACAGGTGTCCTTTAAAACAGGTGAGAAGGCTGTGCATCCAAATGTAAATGTGTCTTGAGGCTGTAAAAACTGGATTTGTTGCTAGTATATCTGAACATAACAAGGAAGAGCAGTGAAAGCTGCTTTTTAACATCTGTTAATATTGATTAAAATGTTATTTTTGAGATGTGGCGTTTGACAGGTAAGGAAAGATAGTCTGCTGCTGGATGCTAGATATTAGTTATGAAAGACCTTGGGCACATATTTGCTCCACTAATAGTAATGAAATTCCATTTGAATCTAATGCCTTCTTTCTTTCAAATATTCTAAAGTTGATAAAATTTAAGTGCTCAAATGCATTCCTTAACAAGATCTCCACTGCAGGTATCTTTTGTTAGAGCTTTCAATACTTCAATTACAAATCCAAAAGTATCTGCCAGTGTACCTAAAGATTGAGATTTTGAGCATTTTAAATGTTTATTCAAATATGGCAACATACTGCTTCATATACCATGTTATAGCAAACCTGAAAATTAAAGTAGGCATGTAAGAAAAAAATTCATTGCTTTATCCTTATCCTGAGGGAGTTGAAAAGCTTCATGTGGATAGAGAGTCAATTACTGTTTGTGTCTGGAAAAATGTATTTGTGTAAGCAGTAGATTGTTTGAATCCTTGAAGTGTAACACTAAGAGGTAAATAAATAGTTGTGACTTACCTGTGGTGAATTTCTACTGTTAATTTCCTTCAGTTGTACATATTAATGCCTTTTCAGGAGAAGCAAAAACAGTATCCTAGGGGTTTGGGTTGTGTTTTGGCTCTAATCCCTGTCATTTTGGCAGCATTTTAAATAGTGGTGGTGGTGGTAGTAGTAATAATGACAGTAATAGTAATAATATTAAAAAAACAAATTGGTTTCAGAACCTTATACGTTTAAGGCCATAATTGTGTTTGTCTTTCTCTTTTGGCAGCTCTGGGTAGATCTGCTGAATTACTGGGGTTGGACCCCACACAGCTAACTGAAGCATTGACACAGAGGTCAATGATACTCAGGGGAGAAGAAATCCTAACACCTCTTAGTATACAACAGGTAAAAGCATCTCAGTTTTGACATGTTTTTAGAGTCTGTGAAAGCTTTGTCTCAGTCTTCAAGCCCAGAGTTATCACTGGTCACTCAGGATCAGAAGCTTGGCTCGTCCATCAGAGTTGTAATCAAAAGTACATCATTTTTTTGGAAAGGGTGTCATCTCTATAAATCCCATCCTATCATTCTGACCAGGGCTTGGAGCTTGGCTCTTGTTATTGTTATTAAGCCTGATTGTTTACAATTTTTTTCAAATTCTAATCATGTTGGCTGACATTTTTCACTATCAACACCTGGTCAGGTGGGTGTTTTTGAAAACTTTTAGAAGAAATATTTTTATAACTTCCAAGAAGGGGATTAGAAATGGGTATGTATAACATTTTGCTTACCTCTAGGAAAGGGTGAATTAAGGTATTATTTCCTCTCTTTCCTTCCTCCACACTTTATTATTTCCTAGTTTTTTTAATGCCTTAGCCTTGAGATGTAATTCCAAAGCCACATAGGTGTACAGCTGTTTTAACTTAACCTGTTAAACTGCGGTGCCTTGTAAGTGTTAATGCAATTGCTGTCAAACTACATAGGAATATGAACCTGCTTGCATTATACATTGCCTCATGCTGTGCTGAGGACACTGACCAGCAAAATCTGGTCAGGTCTCAGTCACACGAGTGATTGATGTGTCATGTATTCCTTTTTTAATACAGGCAATAGACAGCAGAGATTCTATGGCTATGGCACTTTATTCTCAGTGTTTTGCTTGGGTCATTAAGAAAATCAATAGCAGAATCAGGAGCAAGGAAGACTTCAAGTCTATTGGAATTTTGGACATATTTGGATTTGAAAACTTTGAGGTAGGTTTCAGAAGCTTGTTTAGATGGATTGTCTGATATTTATGCTTTATTGTTCTACATATCTTTGTCCTCTTCTCTGGAGCTTGATTATTAAACATGTTTGCAAAGTAAAATACTTGAAGTGCATGCATTTTTGAAAATTTGTCTCTTTAGGTAAACCGTTTTGAGCAGTTCAATATTAACTATGCAAATGAGAAGCTTCAGGAGTATTTCAACAAGCACATCTTTTCCTTGGAGCAACTAGAATACAGCAGGTAAGAGACAGAAAAGAAATTTGAAAGAATTTTTACGATGTCATTATTCACCTTGAAATCTAGATTCACAGATACCTTAGCTTGCTTTGAAAATCTCTATCTGGAGCTGTGTATTTTTTAAAAGCAGGCTGATTTTGCTGCAATTTGCAAGATAAATATACCAGCTCCTTCTATTTCTATAATTGAAATAATTTCATCGTAGTTGTCAATTAAAAGGCCCTCTTTATTTTCCCTAGGGAAGGACTAATTTGGGAGGATATTGACTGGACAGACAATGGAGAGTGCTTGGATCTTATTGAAAAGGTAATAAAGAATTTGATACTGTTACCTATTTTTCGTTTTTGTTCTGAGATAATGTGCCTTTGAAACACTTGCCAACACAAAAAACAAATTAAGAGTGGATCTTTCATGTTTATGTAGCAAACTTTTAATCAGATAATTTTCACATATGGCTATATTATGGATTATATAGCAAGCTCATTATATGTATTTTTCCTCATAGCAACTTCTCTAAAGCAGTATTTGGAGGTGATTAAAAAGAATCCATGTCCACTTCTGCCATCAGTACAGGCGGGCTGCCTGAGTTTATCTCTGTAGCAGGGTGTGTGTCTGCAAGAGTTCAGAGAGCCACAGAAACGAATGGCAGCGGGCAGGGGATGCAGCTGGCAGGACGTGACTGCAGTCAGGGGCCCAGCTGCTCTGGGCCCATGGGAAGTGGCTTATTAAATTGTGCTCCTGGAGAACCATGTTTTTCTGAGAGGCTCTATCAACCTGAAGCTTGCTGGACACATTAATTAACTGCAGGGTAGCTTGCTTTGTGAAACATCAAAGGAAATTATACAGAGGCATATGCAAAGCAAAGGGAGGTTGTGTTTCATGCAGTGCAGAGTTAAACTGTGTTTCTTTTGCTCTGCCCTTGGGCACTGTGGGTGCTGAAAGTTCGCATTGGTTCAACAACTAAGTAGATGATTTATTGGAAGAAAAGGTTTTGAAAGGCTGTTTTACACAAACTCCTTAGACTCCTGACCAGTGGAAATTTTGGAGGCTGGGGGCGTATTCTCAGGCAATGCCATTGTGTGCGTCTAAAAACTGCCTGCATTGGGAGGACTGTTGATTCTTCCAGTAGCTTGTTTTTCCTTATTTTGCCCATGGATCATATGCTTTATATTTCAAAAGGCGTGTTGCCAGAAAAATGAGATTGCAGTCATCTGCAAGAGTAGGGTTTTAGTTCTGTATGG
Source organism: Margarornis squamiger (assembly GCA_035222235.1). NCBI lineage: Eukaryota > Metazoa > Chordata > Aves > Passeriformes > Furnariidae > Margarornis > Margarornis squamiger. The sequence continues at coordinate 75,556,386 of JAWWTY010000077.1, forward strand.
GTGTTTTTGCACCTCTCTGCACACAGCAATTTCAAGCACTCTGTGATTTTTCCAAACTGGGGATGACACCTGTGTCCATCTGTGCACTAATTCATCTTCTGCCTCTTCTTGCGGTTACAGAAACTGGGACTACTGGCACTTATTAACGAGGAGAGCCATTTTCCTCAAGCTACTGACTCCACCTTACTGGAGAAGTTGAATGCCCAGCATGCTGTATGTGATGTTTTGCTGATGTTTTCTGTGCAAATTATGGAGGATCTCTATGCTTCTCTAGAAATTCATGGTTCAAATATATAGGTGCATAGTTGTAGAGGCTTTTTTGGATGTGATCCTACTTCCCTGGCAATCCATATAATTTACTGTTAAGACTGAGTTGGTTACCTGGGGAACATATCCTTGTTGCTGTGCAGTTAAAGGTTTCCATCATGGTGAATAAGTCAGATTCTACTCTTAATTAGAGCTTTGTCAACCTGCAGTAGCTCAGATGATTTAGATCTTCAATTTCCCTTAATTTAATGAAGCATTCACCTTGATGTCATTTACTGAAAAGTTGTTCTTTCCTCTGTGCAGATTAGTGTTACTTTTATTTGTGACCCTAGAATTATTTTTGAGAATTTCTGGGATGCAAGCATATCCACCAATTTTCCTAACTGCCAGTTTAAGACAGATCCTTCACTTTCAAAGTGCCTTTAATAGATGGTTCTGCCAGATGGGTTCAGGTTTAGTATAATACCTTTTTATATACTATAAATCTGTTATTACTGCATTTGAAGCAACCCAGACTAACAAATCCTATTATCATTATAAGTTGCTTGTTTGCTTTTGTAGCACTAATCTTCCAGGGAGTTTACAGGAAGACAATGGGTTGTTTAGTATGGGTTGAGAGGGTAATGTGACCCTTTGTATCATTCCATTCCCTGATGACCACCCCCAAATATTTTTCTCTTTCTTTTTTCCCCTCCAATTAGAACAATCCTTTTTATGTAAAACCGAGAGTTGCCGTTCACAACTTTGGAGTGAAACACTACGCTGGGGAGGTAATTTCTTTATTTGCTGAAATTATTCCAAGCAGAATTTTCATGAGCGTAATTTTACCCTGAGGCTGCTCAAAATTAACTAAAGCACTCTGTTCCCTCAGCACTTTTTACAGTACCGCTCTTGTGAGAGGTGCCTGACTGTTTGGCTTGTTGCTTAAACCAGCTCTGTTTCCTTCTAGGTTCAGTATGATGTCAGGGGGATCTTAGAGAAGAACAGAGATACTTTCAGGGATGATCTCCTGAACTTGTTACGTGAAAGCAGGTACGTTTCTGTGATTTTTGTTAAGGACGTGATATTAAGGGGTGTTATATCAAATAATTCTGCCAAGATTTTTCATGTAATTCTGCTGAAGGTTGAATATGTTAGATGTTGTATAGCATCAGACCTTGACAAAGTTGAAATGAGCATATCATATCAGAGAAAGAAGCATATCAGAGTTGCCTGTAAGCAGATCTGCCTGTAATCAGTTCTCACAAAGTCTGGTTTACCTACATAGCAGAGTACCTTGTCGCTGTTCAGTCCAGGAGTTCCTAGAGAACTCCCTTGCTACTCTGTGGTGGGTAAGGATGCTGGTGCTGATTTTTAGCAGTTTCAGGGTGCGTCATAGGCAGCGTGCATGTGTGGGGTTTTTTATTTCATGTAGAGCTGGCTTTGCATGTATTTTGGGCATTCCCTCATTTGGTTGAACATTTGGTGTCGTGACCTCTCACAGTGCAAACCACCATATAGTAATTACTTCAAAGGGAGAGTTTCTATAAAGAGTTATGTTACTGAAAGTCTGAGCTTGGATGCCTTTGGTACCTGCGAGTCTCCTGTCATTCTGCTGTGTAAGGTCTTAGTCCTTACAGTGGTACCCTGTGAGCCGTGACAGTACCACATCCCTTTTTGTAGGTGTGTGGCTGAGACTCCAGGACACACAGAGCAGTGTAGGAAGAGGACACAGCTGAGTCCAGGTGTTGCAGTCTCAGCTGCTGACCTCACCAATCCCTGTCCAGTCATCCTGCCTTGCTGTACGAGTTGCTTCTTTGTAAATCCCTTAAGCCCTTCTGTGCAGGGGAAACTGTTAATAAGCATTTAACTCTCTATGTTGTTTGTTCTGGATTTATGACATATCTGATATAACATCTGTCAATTGAAGTATGTAGGTAAAAGGAATAAATGACTTAAAGCTCTTGGGCCTGGTTTTGCTTTTGCACCAACATATGTGTGGCGCTCAAATGAAAACGTCAGTGTTTCTGTAGAAACGGTAAGAGCAGGGTTCCTAACTAATAGACTAGAAAACAGCAGGCACAGCTGATACCTCAAAGCGAGGTGTATGTGGTGGCTGTTTTGTGTTATGGCCCTAAAAAAGCTGGAAATCTTGTTCTTTAATCTTTGTGCAGGTACAATTCTTGTTACAGTCAGCTGGAGTTTCAGTTGAGTGAGTAGAGTAAAATGCAGTAAGGCCTCTAGGACTTCACACTTCAGTTCCCTAATAATGTGTTTGGAGTGGAGAAGAAAAAACTTCCTCATTTTGTTTTTATTTTATTTTTTCACCCCTGCATAAATTCTGCAAAGGCAAAATCTATTGTTTGTTAAGGATTGTGGAGAAAATCAGTAAGTGTGTTTATGATGGAGGAGGTACTTTCTTCTAAGGGACAGTGCTTTCTTGGCATTCTACAGTGATGAACCTCTTAGTCTGTTAAGATATGGTTTAGAAATATTCTTTTTCTTTCCCATTTCAGTCTTGATTTCATCTATGATCTATTTGAACATGTTTCAAGTCGCAACAATCAAGACACTCTTAAATGTGGAAGCAAGCACCGAAAACCCACAGTCAGTCTCCAGTTCAAGGTTAGTTACTGTGTCCTCTCTGCTCTGTAGCTAATCAGTGATGGATAAATGCTGGTCAGTAAGGAATGGGTGCAAACTGAAACAGGCAAAACTGGAGCATGGAAACATTGCTGTCTCTTCTATGAAACTGCCCTTGCTAATCAACTGATTGGCCATACTAGGTAGCTTCAAGTAGACAGTAACCTTTGTGTCACACTGTCCACACAAAACTCCTGTTGCATTCCCTACTTGCTTGTTCATCCTTACTTTAAAGTTCACCTGTGAAGTTGGTCTCTCCTGTCCTGGTTTTTCTTTATAATCTAAATCCAACCACGAAACTGCACGAAGACTTACAGCAGTGTCTGTATGCTAAGAAAAACAAGTGCTGAATAAATACCTCATTAAGGTGTTGCCTTGCTTTAACTTTGGAAGGCATTTTTGTTAAACACCTTTTTATGAGCTTTCATAGCCTCCCATCAAAAATGGCACCAAATTGAAATCTAGCATAAAGTCTATCTGCAAATTATTTAAAAGAGAAAGATTGGCACAAAACATTTTCTAAATTGCATGGGTACAAGTCTGGATTTGTTTTCTTTCATTTTGTTTGAATTAATATACATTTTCACAGTTCATTCACTTTCTCTTTTTTTAAAGAGCAGACTCAGACCCCTTAAGGGCAGATTTTATCCTAGTAGACTATATCTAAGTGTTGGACAGAAGAGCAAGGAATTTATGCTGGGGCACACACAATGTCTTTTATTAAAAAACCCTAATGTTTTATTTCCTGGACAGCTTGTCTTGTGCTAACGTAAGTCATCTCAGACACTACCCACTTATTGTGGTGAGATGGTATTATTTGCTAGTTCTCTGGAATAGCAGAAGGTACTGTTTCCACTTAGTCTTTTGTGTATGTGCAAAGTAGACATTTAAGATGTTACCTTTCAAAAATTGACCATATTTTGGACCCACTTGGCAAGATAAAACGTAGTGTTCCTTCTGTTCCCTGTCAGAGCCCCTGGACCACATAAGGGTGATAAAACATGAAATCAAAACATAATTGCCTCTTATCTAAAGCTGTAGGAACTGACCATTAACCAGCTGGCTGCTTTACAAGAAGTTGACCTTCACATCACGCCTTCCCCAAGGAATTAGATTGGGTGGTTTTTACATGTTTAAAGCCTTACAGGGATTAGTCCTTCTTATTTCAAGTGAAGATAAGAACTTTGCCTTCACAGTTTTATTCTCATGATAGGTTGGTTGACTCTTCTTCTCGTTCGACAACCTGCCTAATGTGGGCCTGGGGATGCACGCAGAATAGATGAGCTTAGATACCATCTGTTTCAGCCTGTTGATTAGAGCAGGGCAAACTTCAGATTAGCTCATCAGCTAACAGTGACTTAGAGGCTTGCAGCACTCTGCAGAATCTGGCTGTCTGTACCACAGGTGAAGGTGAAAACAGTGTAAACCATTTCTGCTTAAATTGACCAACATTTCCAATCTCCACAAGTGGGAGCCTGGGTTGAGAGATTTGGCTTAGCTGTCCATAGATGTAATGCTCACATAGATTTAATACAGGTGAAGCCTTTACTTTTTGAAGCTGTAAATATTTGTCTTTACATTAAAATATTTGGTTTTGTATGTTTTGGCTGTTTAATGTTTGCTGCCCCATTCCTGGTCCATAGACTGACAAAGGCAAACGAAGCAAGACCTATCATTCATGTTCCCAGTCATTTCACAGTTTCCTCCCTTTGCTCTGCACCAGCTCCTGTGCACAGCCATAACTCTGCCTGTTGCCTTTATCACTGCATGTTTAATCATCAAGTAAGTCCTTGGTCTGCAGATTAAAGCAAGAATTTTTTATAACAGACTGACATTGGCAGTTTAGCTTCAAGACATATGGCAGGATGCACAGTGTTGCTGCTTTAAAAGGTGGATTTTCTGTCTCCTTGGCAGTCTGCTCTGTATTCCCTCTGCTGCCTGGCACAAAGTACCACCTTTGAGGGTTGGAGCATTACCATTGCTAACTTCCTGGGCTCTTCAGAGCCTGGGTTCCTCTCCTATAAAGTCATTTGCGTCTCTGCTAAGTAAATGCAAGACTTCAGTTTAAAATGGTTCATCATACTTAATGACAGAATGAGGCAAGTTGGAATAAGATATGGAATGACGGCTCAGGAGGGAAAGGGGCGGATGTGTAATTAAAGTAATAATCATGAAAGGACTGAGGGATTTTTGTGATTTTTATCTCCAGGCTGAGGTTCAGGCAACTGATAGTCTAATGTGTATTGGATCATTCAGAGTTCTAAAACTACGGAAAAGCTGTTTTCTTCGGGGGAGGTGGAAAGTGAGTGGGCATGGAGTGGTTGAAATGAAAAGAGGAAATCTAGTTTTGAGGGTTTTACCTTAAGCCCCTTATCCTTCCTTTTGACTTGCTTGAATTTAGCTGTTTGGGAACGTGGATCCTGTCTTAAGCAGTCATTTGAAAGCTCCCAGAAACAGCAAGTTTCCAGTTTGGTGTTTCCTTACAAACATTTTTCTTCTTATCAATGTGTGAGTCTTGTTCACTGTAAAACAGTGATGACAGTTTTGATCAGAAGAGCCAGTGGAAGAAATGAACATGCATGTATTGATCCTGTAGGTCTAGAAGCAGGAGCTTCCATGGAGCAGTAACTTCTGGTGTGTACCACTAGGTGTTGCAATTAGATGCTGTCTGCAGTGCTGAGCTGCAAGAGCTCTTGTCCGGGGTATGTTGCTTGTACAAAAATCCAGCTTGTGAAGTGCTCTTCTTTCTAACTGTGTTTTAGGAATCACTTCATTCTTTAATGGCAACGCTGAGTTCTTCAAATCCTTTCTTTGTTCGGTGCATCAAACCCAATGTGCAGAAGGTAAGATTTTAAGTAGTTTCATCTTTTCTGTATGTCTCAGGCCTACTCTTTTGTTGCCTGCCTGGTTATTTACCACTGTGTGAAGCATAGGCTAGCATTCTTCACTGACTTTGTAGAAGACTCTGCAAGGGGAAGGCACTGGGAAAGGCTTTTGATTTTTTTAATAGTAATTGCTCACAACTTTGATAAACGAGTGGGTTTAAGGATGATTATAAAAGGAAGGTAGAAAGCTACACTGCTTGTGTGACAACTCTGAGAGCCTTTTTAGGAAGAAAATATCAAAACAGAAAAGTTGGTTTTAAATCACTAGAGGAAATGGTTCATGTGCATGCATATGGTGGGTATGACTGACTCTCTGTCATCAGACTCTTAGTCTTTGAATTTATGAAGATATCTAGAAATGTACGTGCTGGCTGTTTTGTTCTGTTACAGAATTTTGTTTTTAAAACAGGCTTGGAGACTGAGGCTTACAATATTGATTTGACTTTTGAGTTACTGGTAATGAAAGGCAATGTCAAGACTTTTCTAAATGTATTGGAGGGCTCTCTAGAAATGAAGTGGTAATGGTGCAGTAGTTGTTGAAATTAATATTGGTTCTGATATCCTGGGGGTTTGCACATCTGATTTTGGTTTTATAGGCTGTTATTCAGCTATGGTCTGCTTATGTAAAATATGCAGAGGTGCTAGTGAATCTACTTTATGGTTTTCACAGGGCAGCTCAGAAATAAGTGACTTTGCTATAAATCCATATTTACTTATTACATTTTTCTGGATGTCTGGCTAATCATGATACTAACAAATCAAACCTGCAGATTTCATTGCAGGTTTTTGTCGTACCTGATCTTTACATGTTTTCAGTTGCTAACTCTAACTTTTGCACTGCTACTTATCATGTGTCAACTAGCATGCAGATTATGGGCCCTTCAGCAAGAGGGAATAGCCTGGAAGAAAATAAGAACTGCTTTTTGCATCTTGAGGTGTTTGGTGCTGAGGTGTGCAGCCACCAGGCAGCCAAAGCCACATGGATGACATTGCCTGGGCCACTAGCTGGGGTTTTTTGGGCCTGTGTATGTGTCAAAGTCTCTGATTATGAAAGGAGAGCAGCTTTTAAAAGCTTGTTTGCTTCCCTGCTCCTGTTCCTGCCTGGAAGCCCCATGACCCTTATAAAGCCTGCCTACTGCCATTGAAGCATAAGAATTTCTGTAATTAACTCACCCATTTTCCTTATTTGTCCTTTTGTAACTGAGTAAGGCTCACCACATGGTACCAAAGTCACAAGGATTTGCCATGATTGATGCAAGAACCAGGCACGTTGTGCATTTCCATAGCAAGGAAAACACTGAGTTCCCACTCCTCTATGTTCCTTGTTCTTCCAGTCTTTTTCCACTAGAATGCTCCATACCTGACAAATTTGGCATATGTTACTGTATGTGTGAATATATTTTACTATCATTAAAACAAAGTTCTCACAGAATTAGAAGCTGTGCAAGGAGAAGGAGCTTGAGACAGCCTCAAGTCTCAGGGAACCACATCTAATTGCAGGAGTGCATGCTGGAACAGATTGGAAAATTTTTGTAGACAAACCCTTTCAATGTACAGACAAAGCCTCACTGAAATCTTACATAGAAAAGTTTATCCTTGTTTTCCATTAGCTTTAATTTGATTGCAAATTTAACTTGATTCAATGGTTTTACCAAATAAGAAACCCTATTTGAAGATTAAGAGTCAAGTGTCACACAGTTTCTCTGTTGTAGCTGTTTCAGTAGAAGACTTGACAGAAAATAAGGAAAGCTGTATATAACACTTGTCAATGGCATTCTCAAATCAGAGAAGTGTTATCAAAATGCATTTCTGGGATTCACTGTTCTAAGTTTTGCCTGCTGTACCCTGCTCTCTCTCCCCTAGTCCATGTCACACAGACAGAGATTTTTAGTGCCAATTTTGGGATGTTGTTGGTGTTGCTCCTTGTGCAGCAGTGCAGGTACCTTCACTGGATTCTGTAGATGCACGTGACATTGAACATTTTGTAGTTTATCTTCTCATACAACATGCTGCTTCTTTTCAGTTAGCCAAAGGAAAATAAGTTGTCTCAGTTTGCAGAGCTCTGAACCAGCACAGCTGAGAGACACGTTAGCTGTGCATGAACTAACAGGGATTAGCACATCTGTGACTCAGTGTGCAGGGCTAGTTAGAAACATAACTGCTTGAAATAGAACCGCTGAAGCAGAGAAACTGGGATTGAAAGAAAGTGAAGGTCTTCACTGAGCATTTTTCTCTGTGTTTTCCGTCTGCAGTGATGGTGATATGGAACGATGAATGTCACTCAAAAAGTACTTAAACAGTGTTTGCCAAATACCAAATTGTGTGGAAGAAAGGGGTGTTTTATTTGCATTTTTGAGATACACAGCATTAGGAGTGCTGGACCAGAGAGATTTGTCAAGGAGAGACCTGAAATTTTGTTATTGGGAGCAAAGCCTCTCAGTCTATTCGTATCTGTCTAGATTGGATACAAATAGGTGACAAAACTATCAGTGAGCATCCTCTCTAACTGGAGGGGAGGAACTGGTGGGGCTCAAAACCTGTTTTACTCTGGAAGTATGTTTGAATTCTGTAAGTGAATGAGGTTGAGCAAATGGAAGTCAAATACAAGCCTTTGAAAAGCAGACAGTACTTTCTCTGCTGTCCTAGACATTAAAGTATATTCATGATGGATAAGAGATGTGATAATTTACAGTAATTATTTGATTGTTGTAATTTTTCAAAAATTTCATTTTTAAATACATTGCAGTGGCAAGCAAAAACAATTCAGCATATGCAGTAAACCACTGAACATTTACATATGAAAGCAGGATCTACACTCATTAGTGCAATTTCCTAAAGGGAGCGCACGGAGTACGTGACCTTTTGTCACAAGGCATTTCGGCGAGCAGGCAAAAACAGACAGAAGGACAGAGGACCCATTAATTTTCGAGAGACCCCCGAACAATCAGGGTATCTGTTTTCACAATTTCCAATCTGTTCTGAAATAGCCATAACATGGAAACTTTTCCACTTGGTATGCTTAATGAGTGTTTTTCTGCTAATGAAGGGTCTTTCTCCTCCCTTATCTTCACTGCAGCTGGCAGAACTACATATCATTTCATCCTTTTGAACTCTGACACATCTTTCTCTATTTCTTGGTTTCATGTTTCTTTTCCTACCTTCTGTTCTGTTCGATAAAGATTCCTCTCTGAAGCCTCACCTTTTCTGGTCTCTGTCTCCTTTTTATTTTTGTGTACCTTAAATTAAAAAACAAATACCACCTCCAAAAAAACCAAAAAGAAAACCCACAAACAAACAAAAAACCTACAAAAAAAAGATTGTCTTTTTAAAACAAGCTGGAACCATTGCTACAGCCATCAGCTGAGTGTTTCTTTCATCTTGCTGCTATTAATAAAGTTGCTAAGCCTTGGTGCCACTCAGGAAACATATCAGAGTAAATTTAAGACCTGAACTTCCTATTCTAGCTGTTTCAGAGGCAGAAACTTTCCTGTTACCCAGTCAGGCAGCTTGGCTTAAGTGCTTTCTGAAGTTTCCTTTTCCATCTAGGATATTCTTGAAAATATATTGGCATAAACACTAATGGCATAATACTGCCATAATCATAGCAAGTGACTCCCAGCTCCAGCATCTGCATGGCCTCATCTGTACTCTCTCAAAAGCCCAGGTCTCTCAAAACCTCACTTCATACAGCTTGCTTTTGTAGTTCCCTGTTCTTGAGACTTCAGCAGGTTCAGGTGTGGCTGTTCTCTTGTGCACATAGATAGGTGCCTCCGCTTCTCTGTGGTTACAAATCTAAGTCCAGTTTGGTCCTGATAGCCAAAGTCCTGGCTTAATTAGAGTTCACATGAAATATTTGATATAGACAAGAATTTCACTTTTTAAATTATTTTTGTAGGAAACTTTTGTTGGCATGGGCCGCCAGGCAACAGAATTGCTGGGTCCCTACTCACCTCCCCGTCGGCTCATTTACAGTCTGTCTCATTCCTCTGTTACAGTGATGGTCTTGTCACTGTCAAGATAAAAGCCACCTTGTCTCAGAGCTTGTGATCTCTGAAGGGGTAATTCTGTTTCTCTGCAGGTTTTTATATTAATTTTTTTAATCTTAAAATTTAATTAGGTCAGGTAAAGAAATGAAATTAAACCTGTATTTTAAACCTACTGCAGGGTAGGGGCTACAGGGAGCAACAGAAAAAATGAAACTAGTAATAGCTTTGCAGTTCAAAGGAAGACTGGTAGAAAAAAACATCTGTAATAAATTCTGTGAGGTGTACTGCTGCTTAGAGTCCTATCATGCTCCATATTCATTCTGGGAAAATTATTATCAAGGCAATAAGATTATTAACACTGCTTCTGGGGACAGAGCCATTTGAGGGATCAAGGTATGGCTATTGGCATCTGCAGTGTACTTTGAGGCATAGGTCATTAATGGCTATGAGACACCCTGAAATAGCAAGCAGTGTGTCCTGTAATACAAAATAAGATGCAAGCCTATTTTACTTGGCGCCTGAATTAAAGTTGTGCTCTTAAAATAGCTCTGAATCATTACAAATGTAAGTATAGCATGATAGCAACCTAAACACCAGTTAGAAGTACAGCTCAGGAATGCAGTGTACAGGAACAGTGATAGTACAGCTTGACCCTGTCTGCGAGGGTGATTGTATGCAGGGTGTGGAGCAGGTACAAGTGCAGTGAACCAGGATGTGAACTGGTTGTCAAGCTGGAATTGCCATATTGTCATACTGAGACTTGACTGTATGAATTTCTGAGTTTGCCTGGTGGGGAGTTTTGTTTTTTTGGTTTGATTTTTTTCCTCAGAAATATGGATGAGTAGAGTGCAAATCTAATGCTGCTGCATTGAAAACAGCACTGATATATAACCTGGAAAGATTCAGGGAGGGACACTCTGAGCTTCAAGGATATTCTGCTATAGCAGCAGCACAGGATTGCTAAGGATCTGGAAAACTTTACTTTTAGAAGTCTTTGTTTTAAGAAAACATCCTTAATAGAGTGGTCTGACTTCAAACCTGTACACGTCCTACTGGAGTTGTATACCAAACATGTGGTTTATACACTAACTTGTCACTCAGCAGACTCTGCGTCTCCTTAATGGGGAGCAGATGCCTTTGTGAGTTTTTAAAGGTGCTGAGCCCAGCAGTTAGAAGCTAAAAAGTGTTAGGCTCTAAATAGAGGACCTTTCTGGTTTACTCAGTTGCAGAGCCCTGGAGTAACCCTTCTACAGCAAAGCTGCAATATTCTCTGGTGCTGGGAGCTAGCAGATCACAGGCTAAATTTGACTTGCTGTCCACAAGAAAAAGGGAATAGAAAGCCTGATCGTGTTAATAGTTACTCTGTCATACTTTAAAAGTAAAGGGAGTAGTTAAATAGCCCAGGTAGAGCTGCTGGGTATGTGTGGTGCTATCTGTAGAAAGTTAAGGTTTAGTAGTATTCATTTACAGATATATAAGCAGCTTGTATATTAGAGATCCTTATTGCCTGTTTTAAAAATGTCTCTTTAATCTCAGTTGTTCTTAATAAATACTTGCTTTAAGAAGGCTTTCTGGCTACCAATTACTGTTGTAATTGCTTCTGGAGGAAACAGAGCCACAGGCTCTGAGCACAGATTGGGCTTGCTGGGGAAGCTAGGGTCAGGCTCAGGGAGCTGTTGCTCAGGCTCATCATTTGGAAGGAGAGCAACCATTTCCCAAAAACATAGCGTGTTGGCCTGATCTCACAGATCAGGAAGTGCATGGGGCCAAATGCAAGCTATTTATCCTTAGCCATTTAACTTGTTCATTAGGCTTTATGATTCGTAATGAGGAAGGCGCAGTCAGAAGGTGTGGCATCCTGCCTTGCCAGTGCCACTTAATTCAGCTACCTGGATCTTGTCGCCTTGGGTTTTGCAGAATTGCATAGCTTCAAATCAAGACTTGTGGAGTATGTCCCAGCTGCATCCTTTTCTGACACATCACTTGAGTAATTAGGTCAGGTGCTAGAAGATTCCTTAGGTAAAAGTGATGAGGTGAGTGGGTGTGAGGAAAGCAATCGCTCCTGCTCGAAGAGTGCCAGCAGTAATGTTGCGTGTCAATCCGAGTCCCTGCCTGAAAGAACAAGATGATTCCTGCAAAGTGTTTTGTGCTGCACGTAACCCATGCCTGTCTTCTGTGTCCTCTCTGAAAGATCACTCCCATTGCTCCTGTGGTGCAGCCTGCTGGTTATGCTGCCTGGGAGCCACTGGGTTCTCCCTTTGTCCCCATCTCGGGGTGCCCCCGCTTGCTCGGCTGAAGTAGGTCATTCCACTCTCCGGGCAGTCACCCAGACAGACATGTTCTTCTTCTTCATCAAGGTTTGTTATTTACTAAGCAGGGCTGACGAGGCATCCCTTTGCTAAGTGTATTAGGGTTTGTCTTTCAGTGACCGTGGTTAAGGAGTTTAAAATTGAGCTGTTTAAGGCTAGGGATAGAGGGCTGAGATGGGATGCTGCTGCAGAGGGAGCAGACATTCTGCTGTAAAGGTTGCATCAAACTCCAAGCAGTGCAGGCAAACAGATTTTTGCATGTTTTGCAGCATGTACCATTTGGTAGGATTCTGTCCACAAATGGTAGGAGTAGTTTTTTGGATCTTGAATAGTAACCGTGGCAGTAGCTAAGCAGGATGGAGGGATGCATGGGCAGCAAACACTGCTTAGGGAGGGACTTGGAAGGAGGTGGCCCAAATGGCAAAATACCAGAACAATTCTGGGGAAAAATGAAATGCCTGGGGGCGGGTTGTTTTGAACGTGCAACACTTGCTGTGTAGTTCAGTGTGATATCTAGAAGTGAGAAAGATTTTGACTGCTGCAGCAATTGATCTGTCAGCAGCAGCACACCTTACTGCCTCCAGCTGGCTTCAGGCAGTGCAATAATTCTACATATTGTGCCACCTGATGGATTTTTTTGAGGTTTATACATTCCATATTATGTGATTGTATGATATTGATAGGCGTTCATGGAACTGCAACTACTGATCCCAAGTCTGAAGTATTTGCTTTTTATAAATACTGAGCAAAGAACTTGGCTTTTCTTGCTTCTTGTGCCCTCTACCAAGCATTTGAATTGCAAACATTGTCATGCAAATACATGCTCAGAAAAAGTGTGTACTTCATCAAGCTCTGGAAGTTTTCTTCTTTACCTACAAAAAAAAAGTCCCCCATCCCTAGATGGCAATTTACATTCAAATCCTGTTTGCTGTGTTCTCATGGTAACTACTCCAAGGGAACATGCACAGTCCATGATAAATAGACATCCTTAGAGCTCCAAAAGCATTGCTGGGGTACAGAGTATTGTTCTTTAGCAAAAACTTTAACAGTCATAAGTCTCTTCCTTACTAAACTATGTCTTAGGGCATTTTGTGCATTTTATCTCTTAAGGTTTAGGAATTTGTTGGCTGTGAAATGTATTTACATTCTTGCTGTCTATAAGGTGAGATTAGCCCTTGTGTCCTGTTAGTCAGGAATATCTTCAGCAATTGCTGTAGAGCCAGCCCTCGCTAGGCTTGACTTCCTTTGAGTAGCAGCAGGAATGAATTAAGCAAGTACAGCCAAAGATATCACATGAAAGACTTGAAATACCAGTGAGCTGAAGAAAGCCCTTTTCTGTGTCTGTCTGTGTGTGTGTACGTAGCTGTGACTGTTAAAGATTCAGTTTTTCACAATGGACGAACGCTGAAGGGTGAGAAAGTCTTAAAAGGTAAGGGGTTTAATTCATGCAGGTTTTTAAATTATTTTAATCTTGCATACTTGATGTTGCAGTGGATTTGTAGAAAAAGAACAGAAAGTGCCTGGAGTTTAGCTGAGCAAGCTGTACTGGAAATGTTTCTGGGCTTGTATTTTCTTTAAAGGAGGGTAAATGCATGCAGAATCAAGTTTATGAAAAAAGAACTAAATTTACTGGTCTAATCATATTTTTGAACACCGGGAGAGCTTTGCTGCCAAGCAGTCTGCTTTAATAAATCACACTTTGTTTGAAAGTTAAAGGGCTGATTGTTCACAGAGCTGGGAAAAAGTCAGCAGAAGTAGAGCTGTGTGTGCAGAGTGGGGAAGACCTGTGTTGTAGTGATGGGCTGCTTCTGGAGAAAGACCTTTTGTGTTGTTCAGCAGTCTTATGGTGTGGATTTGGGAAAACCACCTATGTAAAGTTTAGGATTACTGTAATTAAGTCATAAGGCATGGCTGTAGTTTTGTGTGGATTACATGATAAGAAAGTGATACTGGGGATCACTTTGTGTGTTCAGAATGGGTGTCCAGTGAGGTATTTTCAGAACTCAGAAGTCTAAATTAATTTCGTAGTTTTACTGAAGAAACTTGATGGGGCACATTTGAAACAGTATTTTTTTTGCCATAGAAATACAGGAAATGGAATATGCCTGGAAAAAATTAATTGCAGTAGTAGTGGAAAAGATACCATAACAGCAGTATATTTTGACTTTGTTTGCTGTGTCAGCTCTCCCTTCCACCCCCAGTGAAATAACCCCTCAACACAGCATGTAAAATACCTCTGTTCACTGCTGGGGTTCTTTGCTTCTGGGATCTGCGTCTTGCTCCTTGCTTTCCCACTTAAAGTGCTTGTCTCTTCAAACATTAGAGTTCAGCCACAGGGTAGAAAATTAGGATAAAATTGCTTGAGAGAACCTGTTATGAAGGGAATGGGTTTGATCCTGCGTCATTGAAGTCTATGGGAGTTTTATTCTGGTCTCAAGAAGAGCAACCCCTAGATTTGCCTTGCAAATCTAGGTGGAGCATGTATGATCTGATAAAGTGCCTGTGGGACCAGGAAACAGGGTTCCCATAACTTGTGGTTGTTCTTCTCTCACTAATGTTAAAATATATCCCTTTAAAGCCCAAATGGTAACAGTAGTAGTAGGTCAAATGTAGATGTTTCTGTTGTGTAGCACATCAATGATATGTATTCAGTATTTCTGTTGCTAAATCGGCTTAATTTCAAAAAAGGTAAGACCTGTTTTGTTTCTCCTTTGTTGGCTTATTCAAAAAAATGTATTTACAACCTGTAACATAAATGGAAGCATAACAACAATGGTTTTTCCAATACAGCTAGATTACTGATAGGAATTATCTGAAAGTTAGAGTTCTGTCCCAGCTATTCACAGATCTTTGTCAAAGTTACCCTCAAAACACAAAATCTGTGTCAAGAGCAGAAGTTAATGGTGTTTAAAAGTAGAACTTTTTTCCCTTTAACTGTATCGATTTATGTACATACAGATATATATATATATGGCTTTCCTTAATTTAGTCACAGGATGCAGCAAAGACTCTGGGGGGGAAACCTCACTGTGATGGATTTGTAAGAGCTAAGTACACGTCAGAGCATCTGGTGTTACCTCATCAGATGAAACATTAAACATGAAATACGTCCTGAAAGTGCATCAAAGCATCTTATCTTTGTTGTCTTGCTCTGAGAATTTACCGTTTCTGATGGGCTTAGGCAGTTGATAAACCTCAGAAGCAAGGCAGGTCCATTCTTAACACTGTCATTAGAAGTCAGGTTGTGGTTTCAGTTTTATGAAATGGAATGTAGTAGCTGTAAAGTCTGTGTTTTAGGACATCATCTGAACCATAGCTGTGTGACAGCAGTCAGTCTAAACTACAGGAGGTTTTTGCCTGACATGTGATGAGGTTTGAGGTTGCTGTTGTTGGTTTGTCTCCTCTCCACATTCCCTATTCAGGCAACAGGGAGCTGGGCGGCTGCTGCCACTTACAGGAGCTTTGCTGGAGAGGTGATAGCACTGCAGTTCCTCAGGCTCTGTGTACAGTATTTGTTGCTTGGTCTCAAGAACCTGGACAGGTGCACACTGTCACTTCAGGTCTGTGAAGTTGCTGATGAGCCAAGAAGCCCATTGTGCCATGCAAATCATTTGGGACACTGGGAAGTTTTTTATTTTGGCTGCCACCTTGGATTTTGGCACACACCCCTGAGCGTTACATAATATTTAGTGTAGGAAAGGCAAATTTGACACCAAACTCATAGTACTAGGGTCTGTTTCCCCTGTCTACATGAGATCTATCCTTGCATTTTTGAAACTCACGCTGTGTAGATCTGCTAATCATAAAGTATGTGGCAAGTAGGGGCTTTGAGGGGGTCTCAAAGCTTTTATTAGTCAAGCAGAGATAAAGCAGATGGGTTGAGAGAAGACATCCACTTCCAGAAAGCTAGATAAGTGCTAAATCCTCTGTGATACTGTCTTTCTTGAATGAATGGCTGCCTCAGATTCAGCATGAAAAAGATGAGTATGTCCATCTGCAACTTCCCCAACACACCATTTGTGCATATTTACCAAAAAGAAACAGTGACCAGCCTCATCAATTAAGTAGTCTTTCAAAAGGAGAAATGATGATTTTTATTGAGTACTTTTTTAATTGATTTTTATTGAGCACTTAAATTAGTTTCAAAAAGTTTTTAATGTAAGCAAAAAATTCACATGTCAAACGAAAATTGCATTTGGGAAAGCTGATTCTATCTTGCGTCTCTTTCTGAGTCGAACATTGAGGGTTATGTTGTGTTGTATACTTAAGCCAGCCTGTGAATTTCTCACAGGAGAAATGGCTGTTCAGCCATCTAAAATTGCCATTTCCCTGTGACCACTGGCATGCACACCCAGCATAGCAAATCTCAAATCAGCCTGGTTCTTACAGGCCATGTACATTTCATTGGCCTCAGTGAGCTCTAAGCATATGTGTAAATGCTTTGCTTAAGTTAATACTTGTTTGATGCTGCTTTGGCCAGCATGTAACAGAGTACCTGGAGCCACGATGCCTCGGAAGAGGAGTGAGTCATGTGTGCAGCACCCTTACGGTGCACACCCAGCCTAAGTCACAAGTCGTCTGCACTGAGAAGACTTGTTACATCTGTTGTTTCCAGTGGTGTGTGTTCCGTGCTGGTCAGGCAGCAGTGAAAGTGCATCTAACCAGTCATGGAGTGAGTGTTGAGACCATAAGAATTTTTCTCAACACAGTCATCTTAAAAAATTGATAGAATCAACCAAGTGTGTGGTTCATGTAAATAAGTAAAGATAGAACTAGCCTTACTGAAACAAAGGGCCGTTGACTGGCATCCCTGGCTGTGAATTCTGCAGGCTTTGAGGAGATGAACAGTGGCACCATAATTAAATCAGCCAGAAGGTGGTTGAATGTTAGTTTAGTTAGATGCGGAATATAATGTCACCATCTAGTATAATTCATTCTTTCTCTATTTCTCTGTATATATGTCGGTTTAGATAAATCATTTAATAGTAGTTTGATAACCATATTGATGTTAAGGAGGTTTATTGCCATTCATTTTGGGTAACCCTGCACCATGCTAATAAAGCAAAGTTAATTTACTCTATAGTTAACTTCACAGATGTTTAGGAATTGCAACAAAGAAGTCGCTTGTGCAGCTTTTTTTTGTGAAGGGAAAAATATATGGTGACTTTGACTGCAAGTATTGATGCATAATCTATTCCAATGAGATGACACTGGTGTTTGTTCTTTTTTTCTCTAGTGAATGCAATTAGTATCAGTGCAGGAAGCACAGGAGCTACCTGCTGTTCTAGCCCAGGTGATGTCAACTCACCTGTGTGTGGCCTCTGTGGCAGCACACATAGCTGTGATCTGCAGAGCTCCTCCATCACATGTTTATATAAAATATGAAGAAATCAGTAAAGAGGCTTTTTGTTTGACTTATACTGGAAAGTTCTGAATTACCAGTAATACCTAATTTGATTTTGATGTGGTTCTCAGAAACATCAAAGAACTCAAGGAGGATACTTTGCAACTTTCAGTGGCAGGATGGCACAGGACTGTTGTGTTGTAACGAAGCAGTCCAGAGAGCACATACTTACTGCCTTTTTCTGTGAAATGAATGTGCACAAGAATGAACAACTGCTCTCCTTTTCTGCCCCTGTCCTGCAAACACACACATACACACATTTCATTACTCTTGTTATGTTGTCTATTCAGTTGCAGATCTGCAAAGCAAGTCCTAAGCATATAATGTAAAAATGTATAGGAATACAATAATAGCAGCTCAATGGACCAAATTCTAAGAAAAAATGCCAAAATTAGACTGGTGATATCTGAGATGTGCTGAGATACAAGATCTAGTAATAATTAACACACCAATTACATGGGGTTGAGCTGGGCCATTTATCTGAGCCATCAAGCAAATCTGGTCACAGAGATCCTCATCACTTCTGTAAACTTGAATTTCCTCTCTCTAGAGTTAAAAAATGTCTTAAATGCAGCGTTACGGGGTTCCTGATACTTAAAGGAGACCTCCAGACCGTCCACTGCAGCACAGCTCTCATTCAGCCCACAGCATCCCAGGCTCCCTCAGGCTGAAGCGAGCCTTTGGTAATGATCCAAATCAGCAAGAGCTATGTGCAGTGCCATAGGGCATTTCTGGTGCAGAGGGACATGCCTGCTGGCCACTCTGGCAAGGGGCAGTGCAGGGAATTGGGTGGCAGGGATGCTCGGGGACGGCTGGGCAGTGGTGCCCGTGCAGGCAGCAGCCCAGAGGCAGCAGCCCTGCTGTTAATGGAGCCCTGTGCCTGTGCTGGGGTGGGAATAATCTGCCCTTTCAGTGCTGTCCGACCTCCGTTGTCCTAGCAACACAAAGCTGTTCAGCTGAATATTCTGTGGTGTTCCTCATTTACACGTATCAGATATTGGCTGTGATTTAAGCCTGGCTGATTTCCCATTATGGCTTTCGAACAACAGGCTTGATACAGGAAGGAGAAATGAAAGGGCTACTTAGCAGATAATTTTATAAACCCACATATTTTCTTCAGAGGAGGAATTACACTGGAATGTTTCCTTACTTGAGAAAGCACAGAGCAAACCAAGCAAGTCTGTGCATTACGTCAGCCTTGTGCTTTGTAGTCATCCGTTATGTGCCATGGAGAGAGTGAACCATGTGCAGGGGCTAAACGCTTCAGAGAAGGAGAAACTGCTTGTGCCTCAGTATTGAAAAAGGGGTGCAATAAAGCACTAACTTTTTTACATTACTTGAATCCGATTCTGACTTTAACTACAAAGTTTCTGGCCCTTGAGGCCATAGAGTAAACATGGATACTCCACACTTAAATGAACTAAAGACAACTCACACTTTTTTATTATTCTAAACCTTGTAGTTTTCAGAGGTGTGATTCATGATTGTTGCAGGGCCTTTCCCATTTTTGACAATTGGAGTTGATCATTTGGAGATGTGTTTTTAATTATTTTGTGGTGAATATATGAAGGCTTTGTAATGACTTAAACTAAGTTAGTCCTTAGTGCTGCAGCCTATGTCTTCCTGGACAGTCAGGCACAGTAAAATCTCAGCCAACTTGCCCTGCTGGACCATCAAATACTTGCATAAGTTAGGAAGGTTACAAAAGTCAGCCTTAAGCGTCTTCAAATAAATAAAACCAGTGTTTTTTTCCACAACTGGCATGCTGAAGGAGAGCTAGTTAGATCTTTTAGTCTAATTCACTGTGTGGCAAACAGTAAGGAAACCATTACTGCCTGCTGGAAGGAGGATGACATCCTGTGTTTTCTTTGAAGTGTCTGATGGCTTGAGATGGTCCCACCACCACGGCTAAGCTTTTCTGATGAATGCACTCAGTGAGAAAAAGTTGTGCCTTCTGATTTGGATATGTCTTACTTTGATTTTCATGCTTTTTATGTCTTTATCTGCTGGATATTAGAAATTGTTGTTGAATGTATGCTCTTCATATGTGTACTCCCACATTACTATCAGGGCCTCTCACCTTTCTCACTGATAAACTCCTCAAGGCTTTTTTTCCAGTCCCTTACTGCCTTTTTGAACTCAGATCTTTATTCTCGTGGCTCTTACCTAGGTGGTTTCCAGTGTAGCCATCTCCTTTATTGTTCTCCAAAACCAGACATCATATTTCAATAGCAGTCACACAGCTGAGGAGCACAGGTCAGCCCACAAATCACTAAACTTACTTCTGAAATGGCAGAGAATTATTAGTATTCTCTTCAAAGCAATGCCTCAAAATAATAAAAAAAAACCAACATATCAAGATGAAAGTGGCATCTGGGCATGGGGTACAAAAGAAACAGGCTTTGATGAGACCTAGGAAAGCAGCAGGAGGGTGCCCAGGACTGAAGCAAAAAAAAGAGTGAGATTCAGATTTAGAATCCTCTTCTACTCTTCTTGTGCTCTATGAGTTGATGTCTCTTGTCCCTCTGTGGAGTGCAATGTTAACTCCCTCCACCCGTGAGCAGAAAGTGAGGTTCTTCCACCTGCTCCTTTCTACTTACCTGCAATAGAGAAGAGGAGGCAATAGTCCTGTATCCTCTTTTCCTCTGCATGGAGCAGTAGTCCAAGAAAAGGTTGCTCAGTTTCATATTCCCAGTTACCAGAGAAAGTAAGGAGAGTTGTGATAATGTGGATCACAGTTAGCTGCAATACTATTTGAGGTTGTACTGCTGAAGTTATGCCATGTTAGCATTTCAGTGAGAACTAGCTTCTTGGAGTGTTTCAAGTATGAGATTATTTGTAGTAACTATAGACTAGGTATTAGAAACACAAAGGATTAGGTTCTTAGTGGATTGTTACAAGGTTTTACAGCCATGTCAGACTTTGGCTATGCAAGATGAAATTCACTGTAAACGTGTTCTCTCAAGTATTTTCATCCTAATTTTCTATCCCCTAATGAAACTTCATATCTTCTGGGAATAAATGCTTGATACCAAGCACCATTATTTGAAGAAATCATGTTAGAAGGACCATCCTAAAACATGATTTACTGCTTTTAAGTATAGTAATGTATTTATATGCCCAGCCTTCCAATAAATTGTCTAATAGCAAAAGATAGCTTCTAAGATGTAGATGAAAAGTCTGGTCTGGAGGAGTGAAAGTACAGTGGAAAAATTAAAAATAATTAAAAAAAAAGAAAAAGAAGGGTGAGGTCTCAGTCCATGTAAGTCATTTGATGACACAGAGGGTCAGGGTTTCCCCATCTGCATTTGGTGCGCATGCAGACTCAGCAGACATGGAGCAATATGTACAGTAGTTTTCTTGACCATTGTAGTGAACAGTGGTGATGTTGGCTTTGGCTATCTTAACATGGGGTTGGTAAGGAAGGATAGCTGTGCCTGCAATTAGTACCTCACAGCGTGTTTCTTTGTGGTATGTCTGTGGCTCAAGAGAGCCTGATTGATTTTCTTCATAAGAAGCCTGCTGGCCAGTCACAGTGTGGGGAGGATGAGGCCAGATTGGAGTTCAGCCTGCAGGGACTGGAGGCTTTAGTGAGGATTGCCTGAGATGAAATGGCAACAGATTACTCACAGGTGGAAAGTTCCAGCTGGGGTCCGTGCTGCGAGTCGCACCTTCTGTCAGTGTGCTGAGACCCTTCCAGCAAGGCTTGAAACCTTAAATCCCTGTTTCTCAAATGCTTTTAATTGCCTGTCTCACATGAATGGTCCTACAGTTGCTGTTCTGAGACCAACAGCCTGTGAGACTTGCTATGCATTTCAATGGAGTGAGTCCCTGAATAATGTATTCAAGCAACAAGGGCTCACTTTAGCTGAATATTTAGGGACTCACTTACAGAGCTTTAAATATGCACTTAGAAAACTTGACTATATCTGGTGTTTGATCCTGTGCCTTTAACAATCCATTTCTATCCCACTAAGTTTTAACTAGTGTGTAAGAAATCAGTCATTTTGAGTAGCTAGCATTCCTCTGGGCTCATATGAGAGAGGCAGCAAATTCTGTCTTCTGTTAAAAGGAATTCCAGATACCTTTAAAAAGGAAGGTTTACAAAGAGGGTGTTGTGTGTTTACTCAGGGGTAGCATTTAGTCTATACAAACCAAACAAAAAGACTACTCTGAAATCCAAGAGTATAGTGGCAATAACTAATAAAAAGTACATTAAATAGGCATGGGATTGTGATTTTACTGATCATTGTTGATGAAAGCGTGAAATCTCAGCAAGCCAGTCAGAATCCTTTGGGCATCTTTCCCCCAACAAGAAAGTTAGTTCCAGCTTTTATCTTTGCTGAATATAGTCAAGCATGACCTGAAATATGACCACAGCATTTTGTAGAGGTATCTAATGTCTTGATCTAGTTGAAATCTTTAAATACTAGTGGAAATAGTCAGTGTGGCAATGTACTCCTTCATAGCTCTTAAATGGGCTACTGTCTTAAAAATGTCCTTGAGATGCCCTTGCTTGTAAAGTAAGCTGGATGACAGGCTGAATATAAATACAAAAGCATTTTCACATTCATTTATTGGGTCTCCTGCTTTGACTGTTTTGGTACAGTAGAAGATCTCTAAGATTACAGTGTTCCTGCTATGCAGTACTATTTTTAGGCATGGGAAACTCTAACCTGTGGCATGAGAGTGGCTAATTTTGAAGTCTGTCTCTTATCTGAAATACTCAGGGCTGGAAGATGAGTCAAGCAGGTCGAATGCAGTAGTTGAAGAGATCAGCTAATCCTGTAAATGCTTGCTGCTGGTAAATGCAGTGCTTTCACGTTCAGACCTGTAGAGACTGTACAGAAGAGCCAGCATATCATTACTGAGTTTGCAGTGAAATCCAGCAGAATTTTTTTGAGGCGCAAGGGTTGTTGTAATGTACCCATGCTCTTTTTCTAGCAAGCAGTGCACCTTCCAGTGTTTGGGGTTTTGGCATCCTCTGTGACCAGCTGCAGCCCTTCTCCATACTGAGGACTGAAGAACTGCTATGATGGCTCAGTTAAAAACCTGCAAGTGATTGTGGGGTATCTTCTAGTATTCCATATTGAAAATATAAGGGATGAGTCCAGCACATCTCTTACCACCACCCTGCTTTACTCAGACAGCCATACTTGTTGCAGATGTAATTCCAATGATATGCCAGGAGGATTTCATCCTCCAATTTAATGGCCCCATGTGTCTGTGAGTAATTAAAAATAACTAGTAATGTAAAGTGATGGAGCAAGCGTATATAATCATATAATGGTCTCTATGTTGCCCTGCATTGATACCATGCTAACATATTTTGCAATGTTTCATGCTTTTCTTTAAAAATACAGGTATTTGAAGTTAGGTGTCTGTGTGACAGTCCCATCTTCTGGTGACAGAGCAGGGCTGTTTCAAACTTCTGTAGTTGCAGGAAAAATGTTATGAAAGTGTTATTTCTTTCTCTGTGACTCAAAAAGTTTTTTTAAAATCGTAACATGAGCTTTCAAGCCAGCTGTGTGGGTGACTTTTGACTCTTTAAGTGCCTGGGGGTGGCAATAAAAGGGTTAGGTGGTGCAGCAGCCATCTGGCTCTCAAAGCCGGAGGTGCTCCCTTACAGAGGGAGAGGCTGCCTTGTGAGAGACATCTGTCGTGTCACCAGCATTTTGCCTGGCTTTGGTATATCCCCACTGCCATCCATGCATCTGCCTCCCCACCTCAACACAGCAGAAGTACTCTTGTGTTTGCAAGTCTTATGAAGAATGTCAACTTTTGAGCCAGGGAGTTTGGGTGGGGTAAAAGGACTAAAAGTAGTTTTAGTGTTAAAGAAAAAGGGATATATTGACCTGTGTCCGCTTATGGCTGGCGTCAGCTTTGAGTTTACGGAAGCTGAAAAGTGAACGTTTTTTCTTATGATTTTTGTGTGTACAGATATGTTCTTCCCTGCCTTTCCTGTCAGGCATCATCAGTCACATGCACAGAAAGAGGCAGACAGGGGTGTGCATGGACATGCAAAGGACAGCTTTGCCAGGCTAGTTTCCTAACTAACAGGACTCACTTGGCTGCCATAAAGTGGGCACATATAGAAAATGATGTTGGCAATACCAGTCATGACAGTATTGATACCCTCATTGTAAGCATTCATGTTGTGTGTTAACTAAAATGCAAAGACTTTACTTGTGGTGGCAAAATCCAGATAAAACACATTGTTGAGAAAGATGTTTGTTCACATCTTTCACAGAGACATTTTTCTGCTCTGGAACTTTCCTTTTTTTATACATGTGTGCATTGAAATAAAATGTTAAATTACATTTGTAACAGTGTCATTAATATAACAACAGCTAGAGTGATGCAGAGCTGATGTAGCTCTGGAGTGCCCCTTGGGTGCTGTCTCAGAGAGAAGGAAAAAGGAGCTGCTGGCAGGGGCTGATGCTCTCCATAGCCTGTCTGCCCGCTGGCACCAGACTGGGTCCTGTCAGCACACATGCAGGGCTAAGTATCCCAGGCAGGACAGGGCTCAGCAAGGTGACCAGCCACTGTCTAGAACACAAATGTTTTCTCAGTTTTGTTCAGTGTTATTGACTGTGGAGGAAGGGCCAGGCTGTGGTGCTTTTCCATTGGAAAGCCTTCCTGTGTTGGAGGAACGGTGAGTGATGGGGAAGCATTCATCTGTGCAGCTCTGCAGCAGCTCAGCACAGAAGGGCTGCTGCATCTGCAAGGGACTCTCCCATCTCTGCTCCAAAAAAATAAATTAATGAAAGGAAAACCAGCAACTTTTTGGTTTAGACATTTTGACTTTTAAAGGGGGCAGGTAGAAGCTAATCTGTCAGAATTTTTGAAGCTACCTAATTAACAACTCAGAGGTGTCATCACTAGCATGCAGTGTTTTGTTCTGTGGATAAAGGCACTGCTTGAAAAGGTTATACTGGATATTTAAAATGAACTTTTGAGTTTGTGCTTTCCTGAACTTGGGGGAGTAGTTTATTTGCTAAGTTGAACAAGAGGCATGATTAAATCCAGTTAATAAATACCAGGAGAGTCCTCTGATTTACAGATGCCCAGGGCTTGATCTTGCTGTGCTTTCTGTCAGTTGAAGAACTTCAGATCTTTATGTGAACCACTGACTGTATCTATGAGATCCCATCTTTTGAACTTCTTTTTGCAAAATACTAAGCACTGTACTCCAGCCCTGCAAATGATTGTGCAGGAGGGACAGCTGATGGGTTAAAGTGGATGATGATAATTCATGCTGATAAATTAAATGTTGTATTTACATGTGGTGGCTTTTCAGGATAGGGGTTACCCATGTTTTGCCAGGCAGCAATTAGTGCTATCTTGAGTAGCTTTGCATGGCTGTGGCTGGTTTACCTCAAAGCATGGTGAAGGCACAGGTGATTCACAGGATTCTCAGATGGGAGGAGAGGATTCCTGAGGCTCCCAACAGCAGAATCATACTGATCAGTATTCACTGGTTTTCATAACTGAGTGGCTGTGGGGTTATCTGTTTTCTAAATGAAAAATGATGCTGAAAGAACTGCAGGAAAACCAAGGAAAACTTACTTCAGATAAGCAGATTTCTTTTCCTGTTTGCAGAAGAGAATATTTCTACTGTTTAGAATAGCAACAAAGAGAAACTTTTAAATACATCTTATTTACTGTTTGAGGTACTGCTGGCAGTCTTTTATCCCTGTCCATAGCAGATAATTGTCAGTATACTAAAAATTGAATATTTTCTGTCCTTATGGGTTTGTTTTTTATTAAAACCATATCACACCTCTGTATTTGTGTATCTTCAACATTTGGGATCATCTACAGAAACTTTAAATTCAGTTACTAAAGAAGTCAGTCTTATAGCTGTTGACCTCTTAGTTGCCTGTGCATCTTTCTGTTGTTTCTTCCTGCGCAGCAATGATCTGCAAATATACATGAAATGGAAAGAGAGAGCTGATTAGACTAAATGGCTGTAAATGCTGTGTCTGTGGAAATGATATTGTGTAATTACCCTGTGATTTCCATTCTGTAGTTACATTTTTATATGCTCAGAACTGCTAATATCCTTTAAGACATTGTGTAGCCAGTTTTTAGCCTTTGTGCATTTCAAGTTCATACAATTTTCCTTTTCTTTATTTCCCCTGACATCTCTAACCATTGCTATTAAAATTGTTGTTTTGAACCTGCTCATTTTAGATGCCAGACCAGTTTGATCAGACAGTGGTGCTTAACCAGCTGCGCTATTCTGGGATGTTGGAGACGGTCAGGATTCGGAGGGCTGGTTTCCCAGTCCGGAGGCCCTTTCAAGACTTTTATAAAAGGTAAACACACTGACTTGTGCACTTCAGATGTAACTCACAGATACCAAGTCAACATTCCCACGTTGAGGAATGAATGTAAACAGAAAAAAATCATATGGCAAAAGTAGAACTTACCTCTTAAATGAAGCAATAAATACTTTTTGGTTGCCAGGTATAAAGTCCTCATGAGAAACTTAACTCTGCCTGAAGATTTAAATGAGAAATGTGCCGTCCTACTTCGTCTGTATGACAACACAAGCACTGAATGGCAACTTGGAAAGAATAAGGTAAAATACTCTGACTGTGCATATTGTGGGGCTGGTGCTTGTACAAAGCTGAGGGGACAGGACCTAGACTGCACAGCTGCAGAGATACAGTTGTAATGATAATTACTTTTGGCCTTAAAAGAAGCTGTGTATGCCTGTTGGTGCTTTTGAAACCAACATTAATTGTGGCAACAATTAATGGTTGTGCCAAGGAATTTGCTGTGTAAGGCACTTAGACACTGAGTGGTGATTTCAGTCATGGAGAAAGGGTCCACTTGAATTTTCTGTCATTGCTCACAAGCAATAGGGCTGGTGAGTGTCAGAACTTAAAACATGGTATTTGGATTTTATCATCTTTAGAAGTATGGAGCACCTACCTGATTCCTCCTCAGTGGCAGAAATCAGGGAGGGAATTTTAGCCAGTGTTCATGTGGCAGAGTTGAGCTCCAAGGTGTGTTTGCCATTCTAGTCTGAGAGTCTTTTTCAGAGGTACACTAGACGTTGATGTGTTCAACTGGACAACCTGAAGTTTGCCCAGAACTTCTTTTAAAAAAAATAAATCAAATTATTTTAATTAAAAGAATTGAATTTTAATTTGAGAAATAAAACAATCCAGATGGTTTTGAATGCTCATTTTACAAGTTTGATTTTAGACAACAGCTTGTGACTTTTGCTCTTGGACTTTAATAAATGCTTTCACAAGCATTTCGTACTCAAGAGAAGATTCCCTATTGCAGGATTTGAGATTTCCTAAATATTAAAAAGTTTTTAAAAAACTTTCTCAGTGCTATAAGATAGCAAAAATATTTTGTAAGATCTGATTGATTTCTGTATGACATGCCCCTCCCGTTACCCTTTTCTCCCGATGACTGCATAGATTTGCAGTCTCAGATTTGTAATGGGAAAGTTGTTTTAATCATTCGACAGTTACTGTAAGAGATAGAATATGAAATACTCTGATAGCAATTGATGTCATCTTCCATTCCACTTTTGTAGACAATGGCTTACAGATAGCACAGTGGTAATGTTCAGATGCAGAGCTGGACTGTGTTTCTCATTATACTTTCAGATGTAGTATGTTAGCAGTATTTATGCATGGACCCCAAAGAGTGCTTTGGGATCTTAGGGACATATATTTATCAGAACCTGAAATTGTTTTAATCAACTGCTCATCAGGACCTCAGCAGGAGCCAAAGTTCTGTTGTAACTTCCCTGACTGGGGCTTGGGCTCATCCTCCTCCAAGAATTGCCTTCACATTTGTGAGAGTCTTCATAAACAGCTTATTGTGGAAGAGAACAAGAGGGCATTGGTTTCAGACTGAACATGGGGTGGGGCACTGTCCTGCCCCTGTTATTTGAAAGGGATAGTAATGCCATTGCAGTGATTTAGCTGCAGCATGATTTTTTTTTCCTTTTTTTTTACATCTTAAGCTGCAATGCACCTGCTCAGGAAAAGGCATTAACCTGGGCTTAACATCTGCTTAACATCCATTTTTGCTCAGGAAGTAGCTGAATGCCTTTCTGAAGCAGAATTTTGTTGTGTTTTTAAAGCCACTGTGTGCAGAGTAAAGAAAGATTGCCCACTGAGTGAAAGAAAAGGCTTTTTCCACTAGTAAAAACTTTGTATAGAAAGAGCTGCCCAGTGCAACTTGAACATTGAAACTCTGAGACTTTCTGTGGGACTTGTTTTTGTTCCTTAGTGTTGGGTAATTTGTGCTAGAAAGTCTCTTTCTAGCTTTGTTCAAAATTCACAACCGTGCCTCTCCTCAAGAATGTTGCTGCTTTGGCTTTGATGCTGGACATTTTCACTTAAACACAGAGGAAAAACTACCTCCTTTTGCATTTGAACACCCCCAAAAGTCCACTGTGCACTTGTTCTTTTTTTTTTTTCTTTTTTTTTGGGGGGGAGGGGCAGTTTTGAGATGTTTTCATGGCAAGAGAAAACCCAAAACACTTCAAGGAAGCATTCCTGCTTTTTAAATGTTTTTATTGCCCTCCTGCCTTAGCAGACCCCACCCTGTCCATGAGCTTTCCTTATCACCACATTGTGGAGTGCAGCCTGGCTCTCATCCTGCATAATCAAAGTGTCACTGAACTGGCTATTTCCAGCTGCCCATGTGTTAGGCAGCAGCATGCCAGGCTGTTGTCACCTATAACTGATACCAGCAGACTTGGCCTTCAAAAAAGAAAAGTTGAGAAGAGCTGCAAAAAGCGCTGACAGCAGATAGCTCACCAGTATGTGAGCATGTGGTAAAGAGCAGATGTCAAGGCAGGTGGGAGAGTGAAGCTGCCTGCCCCTGCTTGACTGGAGAAGCAGTTTTATTCATTTAAGGCAAAATAAGCTGTGTGAGCTCAGTGTATGTCAATGCCCTGTGCTAAAGCTGTCTCTAAGAGGCACTAGGCAGTCCGGGTGAACAATCCAGGTTAATGCTTGGAAGAGAGCCTGGGAAGCAGTCTGTCTCTGGGAGGGTGGCTGGCTGTGGTGGAGTGTCTGGTCCCAGCAGCTCTCTCTGTGTAACAGCAGGAAAACACAGTCAACTCAACGTGAATATGAAACCACTCTCATTTCTGCTTCCTTCTGCAGTTCTATAGCAATGTCACTGGAAGCAGCAAGGCTTGTCAGTCACAGCCTGATGTTACTGTGGAACAGCTCAGTTATTGGGGTGGTATTTCTGCCCCTCAAAATGGGAGGTTCATGCTAAGTCCTGGAGCTTCTTTGGCCTGTGTTAATCTTCGGTGGGAAAGGCTGTTTAATGAATCCAGTAATTACGTTGTTTTTGGAAAAACCCTGCTCCTTATTAAAAACTCCAGTAGAGTAATCAGACTCTTCCCACTGAAATCCAAAGTCAGTGGATCATCTACAGGTATTTTAAGGGAAATACATTTCAGGTTTTTATTTTCTGCTGAGGAAAGAGTACATTCATCTCTGAATTCAAAGCGGGGTCTTGCTGTTTGGACTGATATTAGCAGCACCCTGGCTGTCCCTTAAATATGATGCTCTCCAAAATTTGTGTTAAGCCAGAAGTTTTCTTATGTAGGTGTTTCTCCGGGAGTCCTTGGAACACAAGCTGGAGAAACAGCGAGAAGTGGAAGTCACCAAGGCAGCAATGATTATCCGAGCACACATCTTAGGTTATGCAGCCCGGTAAGTGACTAGATGAGAATATTAATAATCAGGATGTGAAATAAATGGATGGGGTGTCAAGGACTTAAATCCTCTGACACAATTTTTAACTTTTCCTAGGAACCAGGCATTCAAATCCTGTAAGTGGCTTTTGAAAATACCAGCTGAAAATGAAATAAAAAACAAATAAAAACAAAGTTTCAATTTTTTTAATATATTTAATAGGACAGTATAGAAATGTGAAGGTCAGCCAGTATCCATCAGATTTTATCATGACATTAGATCTATGGTATTAGATCCGTGGTAGGAACTCCAGCTGGATGGCACCTAGTGGGGCTGCCCCAGGTTACCAGCTGAGATTTGTGTTTGCTTTGTCACAGTAAGAAACAAGAAGGCAAATAAAACTAATCCATTTGGTTCTTAGAGAACCATGACATTAGGTTACTGATTACTGTTTCATTTGTTTACCTGGCTTCATGCATTATATGTTAGGTGGGGTTGTTTATTTCTCTGTTTTTTCTACAAGTCAGTTGAGGACAGTTTAAGGAAGCTTGTTTGCATAATGAGGTAATTTCTTTTCATGTGTATGTTAGTCCTGTTCTTATGTTCTGACCAGTATGTTACTCAAAAGCTATATCCCTTTTTTAATGACAGAGTTACCCTGCTGTCCATGGTCTTTCTTTTCAGAGATGTGGGATGACTATCTATGTATATTCTTTCTCTTTATGTGTGCACACACACACAGAGCTGTTAGGGTTAGCGTCTCCTTGTCAGGGGCATAAGAACATGTAGGATAGGTAATGTGCATTTCCTTAAATGAAGACACAGACAGTGATGTCAAAGAAATGAGAGAATTTCTTTCTTCTCAGAGAGGGAAGAATGTGAACAACAGTGGGGAAACCATCACAGAGCTAGAACTACCATTGAGGGGAGACCTCATCATAGTCTACAACTTCCTCGTGAGGGGAAGAGGAGGGGCAGGCACTGATTTCTTCTGAGTGGTGACCAGTGACAGGACCCAAGGGAATGGACTGAAGTTATGTCAGGGGAGGTTTAGGCTGGATGTTAGAAAGAGGATCTTCACCCAGAGGGTGGTTGGGCACTGGAACAGGCTGCCCATGGAAGTGGTCACAGCACCAAGCCTGACAGAGTTCAAGAAGGGTTTAGATGATACTCTCAGGCACATGGTGTGACTCTTGGGGATGGTCCTGTGCAGGGCTAAGGTTGGGACTCAATAATCTCTGTGGGTCCATTTCAATTCAGCATATTCTGTGTTTGCAGGTCACCATGGCAAGATCCCTCACAACTCCTCCATAGTTCTTTGTTTCATTAGATATTTGCTTCTTTATTTTTCCCCCTAGAAAGCAGTATAGAAAGGTTCTCTACTATGTGGTTGTGATACAGAAGAACTACAGAGCATTCAGTGGTAGGAAAAGGTTCCTGTGCCTGAAGAAAGCAGCCATAGTTCTTCAGAAGCAGCGGCGAGGCCAGCTTGCTCGACGTCTTTACAGGGAGCGACTAGAGGAGAAGCAGAGACAAGAGGAGGAAAGAAGGAAAGAGGAGGAAGAAAGGTGGAGTATGCTGTCTTACATCACTCTCCTGTGAGTTACCATGTTAGGTATTGGTCTGAATAGCCTTTATTTCAGGCTATTCTAGATCAAGTGATTTTGGAAACCTTTGCTTCTTTTGCTAAAAGATGCATGTAGCTATCGTGGTGGTTTCATATTCACAAACATGTTTGTGGTGACCTTATTTTTGGCTGCCTTTTCCATGTGGCAGATGATCTCTGTGAGCTGAGCTATTGCCCTAGCAAAGGAATGTGATGAGCTTGTGTTGAGCTTGATTGACTTACTTCTTTTCTTCCGTCACTTTCAGAGAAAGACAAAGGCAAGAAGCAGAGCGTCTTGCCCAGCAGGTAAATTATATTCTTAATGCTTTCAGCCATCCTGTTTATTTGAGTATCTCAACCCAGCAATTAAAAAAATAAAGGGTGTCTGTAGCATTTAAACTAAACTTATTACAGGAGCTGGCAGATAAAGCCAAAGGAAACTCAATACAGTTTTTTGCATGGAAATTTCCTTCACCTCATGCTTCATTTAATTTCTGGAAAAGATTGGATTTTCCTGCACATACTTGAGCTTCCAGTATATCTGAGCTAATGTAATTGTGCTTGAATTTTTCTTTTTCTTTCCTTTCCTTTTCATGCAGATATAGAGGTAGGGTGCCCTTGAAGTGAATGAGCATGGTGCAGTATAGTGCTTTAGAAATAAATTTTATGAAAGAATCTTGAACTTAAGGGCTTTATTTGGTTTTGTTTTGTTTTATGCAGGCTGAAGAAGAGAGAAAGAAGCAGGAACTGGCCGCCCTTCAGAAAGCCCAGAAGGAGGCAGAGCTGAAGCAAGAGGTGGAGAAGCAGAAAGAAAGCAGGCAGGTGGAAGAAATCCTGCGTCTGGAAAAAGAAATCGAAGACCTGCAGCGCGTAAAGAAGCAGCAGGAGCTGTCCTTGACAGAGGCTTCATTACAGAGGCTGCAGCAGCTTCGAGATGAGGAACTCCGACGGCTTGAGGATGAAGCATGTCGAGCAGCCCAGGAGTTTCTGGAATCTCTGAACTTTGATGAGATTGATGAATGTGTCCGAAACATTGAGAAGTCTCTCTCAGTGGGCAATGGGTATCCTGCTGAGCTGACTGAACAGACTGGAAATGCCTGCAGTGAAAAGCCCAATTTTAACTTCAGCCAGCCATATCCTGAGGAGGAGGTAGATGAGGGCTTTGAAGCTGATGATGATGCATTTAAGGATTCGCCCAACCCAAGTGAGCATGGCCATTCTGATCAAAGGACCAGTGGCATCAGAACAAGCGATGATTCCTCAGAAGAGGATCCCTATATGAATGATACTGTGGTGCCAACAATTCCTGCTGCTAGCGACACCATGCTTATACCTCCTGCCCATGATACAGTCAGTCTCCACAACTCTTCGAGCGGTGAATCCACATACTGCATGCCAGAAAATGTATCGTGTAGACCCCCCAATTCTGTGGAACTCATTTCTCCCGATGGGGACTACGATTACGACCAAGATGATTACGAAGATGGTGCTATTACTTCTGGCAGTAGCGTGACCTTCTCTAACTCGCACAGTAGCCAGTGGTCACCGGACTACCGATGCTCAGTGGGGACATACAATAGCTCTGGAGCATACCGATTTAGCTCTGAAGGAGCTCAGTCTTCTGTAAGTGTCATTGTTTTTATTATCTGATTATTGATATGTGCTTTCTGATTATTTTTTTCCCTGCTGTGTAGCTGTAGAGTCACCGTGGATGTTCTGAGAAAAGTCTTCATTGTGTAGCTTGATTTGCTTAGAGTGCATATGGAAATAGTTGTCTGTTGCCATCTAGATGCCACTGGGGTGAGTGCATTAGAGTCAGAGGTAGCTCAGATGCTACTTGCAGTCCCAGGCTTCTGCACAGATAGGGTTTTAACTGTTTTAATGCAGAACTGCACGTTACTTGGTGAGGAGCTCAGTGCATGGCCTTGGATGGCATTCATAAGCAAATTTATTCTCTGTTCATTTGTGTGGCATTGGGGTACCAGGTAGCATGTTGGGCAGTTGATTTCAGGAAAAACAGATTCAGTTTTGTGTGCAAGTTGCAACAGTATTGAAAATAAGCTGCTTGCAGAAGTCCCTGAAATGCCAGGCATATTTTGAGATTACTTGGAGAGCAAAGTTCACATGATGACAGATGTTAAAATTATGGAGGCAGAGTTATACTGAGGAGTCCTTTTTCAGTGCTGTTTACTGAGTATACCATGGGCTTTACTCCTACAAATATTTTTGAAAGAATATAATTTCCTCTACCACTCACCAAGTACTTCTGTGAGACTGTCTAATTGGGAAAGTGAGAATGTATTTCAGCAACGTTGACTTGTCTAGAAGGAAAACTTTTAACACTAAAATATCTATCACAGCTGAAGCAGTGAAAACCAGTCAAAGAGCCATCCTGGGTATATTTGTTGTGTATTCACACAGTCCAAGCTGCAACTTACTACAGTGGGCTCCTTCCATTGTTAGCTGGATGAAAAATAGCGAGGAATCATGTCCTTCCAATGCACGACAAAATGTTTTAGCTAGAGACTTCTAAACCAATCTTAACCAAACTCTTTCCTGTGAGATTTTGACCTCTATTTCCTTTCTTCTGTAGTTTGAAGACAGTGAAGAAGATTTTGACTCCAGGTTTGATACAGATGATGAACTTTCCTACCGGAGGGATTCAGTCTATAGCTGTGTCACCCTGCCGTACTTTCACAGCTTTTTGTACATGAAAGGTACTGGGTGAATCAGAATTTTCTAAGTATGCAAAATAACCACAAATATTTATTACATCTTACACTGATTCCTGTAGAGTTAAGCTATTGTCTTGTTTTTCAAAGGATGATGGAAAAGTGACTTTAATTCATTTGAGCTGTTCTCAAATTAAATTGTTTGCAATGGTTACATCTATCAGTGTTTTTCCCCTCTGCAAAGAAAGATCAGTATTTTGGGCTGCCTCTTTTTCATTTCATCTTTCCTGGCTCACAAAAAATGGAATATTCATTATAAATATAGAAAAATAACTCACTAAGTCAATTTGTACCACATTTTGAGGAAATCAGATACTTGCTCTCAAAACCTTGTAACACAGACAACATTCTACATTGCAGACCAGTTTTACTGACCTTAGTTGAATTTCACTTTGGATCTGGAAGACATGAAAAAAGTTATATGTAGCAAAGGGGTATGAGAGACTCTGAAAGAACATACACAGGAGTTCTCTGGCTAAAATTCTTTCATTTATCTTCTGATAATTGATAGTAAATTGTAGTCTCAGTGAATCATTGTATCATATTCATCCCTGTAGCATAGCTTATTTTCCTGGAATAGGAGCAGTATGAATGTATGCACCGCTATGTTTGTGTGAAACATAATGCAGTCGTCAGTAACGTGGCTTTTACTGACATGGCTAGCAAGAAGTTTCTGTGGGATCACAGGAGTATATTGGCTTGGTTAAGGTTTGTAATGACTGTGATGTAACTACAGTGCAAGGTGTATTGTCTGCCGTATAGCCACACTTTGAGTTCACACTTGTATATTTCCTGCTCTAAATATAGCTTTGTCAGGTTTTGTGGTTTTGAGTTAAACATTGTTACCTTCTAATAACCTGGAGAGAGGAAAGAGTTTAGCCCTAAACTTTTCTTAGATTATCATTAAAATACATTGAAAACAATGTTAAAGATCAGATTCTCATGTGCGGTAAGACTTTTCAGTAATTTATTTACTATATATGTTATGTATATGTAATTATATATAAGTTACATATATTTTTGTAATATGGAGACTTACAATTTATAATTTAAGGGTGTTTAGATTAACAACAATATTGGTGGCCTTAAGGATACACAAAAATGAGATCTTTGGTTTTGGGGCTTACAGCAGAGACTCAGTTTAACTGCAGTATTGTTGGTTGGAATCTTCCAGTTTTGGTGTGATCACAGCTTCTGTTTTATAATATAGCTGTTTGTTTTAACTGTGTATAAACCTACATTTGTCTCTCTTGCCAGGTGGCTTAATTAACACATGGAAGCGGCGCTGGTGTGTCCTGAAAGATGAGACCTTCTTGTGGTTTCGTTCCAAGCAGGAAGCACTTAAGCAGGGCTGGCTTCACAAAAAGGGGGGTGGATCATCTACGCTTTCCAGAAGGAACTGGAAGAAGCGATGGTTTGTTCTCAGACAGTCCAGGCTGATGTACTTTGAAAATGACAGTGAAGAAAAGCTAAAGGGTGCCATGGATGTCCGAACTGCCAAGTAGGTTTATATGGTTTTATATGTCAGCCATGGTTCCTCCTAAGTACTTCTTGGAGCTTAATGTGAGAAGACATTGAGTGCCCTGCCTACAAATTGTGTGAATGCAAGCATGAGAATCTGTATGATGAAGTTATTGAAAGCGAGTGCTGTCCTTAGCTGGCTCTCTTTTAAGTCTACAGAGTGCTCCAGAGCTAAGCCAGTGCCAAATACTTCAGAAAACTGCTGGTATAATGAACCCATCTATGCTTTCTCCCAGACTAGAGGCCCTACTTAGTCTGTAATGATTCCCAAGGCAATCTGGGGCCTTTTGCCAAGTCTGTAGCTGCAGGCAAACCTAGAATGGGGAGGGTGAAATTAATAAGTCCTGAATATACTGAAGTTTGCCTAGGTCAAAGATGAATCTCCTGTATGTATTTAGATTTTTTTCATGTTTGAAATAATTGTGGTAGTGTGGAAAAGCCTTTAAAATGCATATATTAATTAAAAAACCAGAATTACTAAACCTAATAACTTATGTCTTGCTAACTTAAGTTCCTTGTGCCTTAAAATTCTATGCTTCCTGAAGCACGCATAAAAAGTTTTCTAAGGGATGGTACTTTTCCTTCTAAATTATCTATCTAATTTAAAAATGAGACTTTGCTAGCACTGCTAGTCTCATTCTGTATAAAGTCTACCTAAGATTTTGTCCAAAGAAGAGAAAAGTAGAAATGGCTTTTAACGCCCAATTCCACTTTGCACCTTGTAATCTGCAGCTATCCAATTAATTTTGTTACTTTAACAGAGAACTTACACTAAATTGAAATCTTAGATTAATCTTTTCTTTGGAAGTACTGGCCTGAGCCTGATTTCAAGCAGGACAGTAAATAGTTTCAGTGAGCATCCTGACTTGCTCTTGTAAAACAAATGAGCTGTTCACTGTCAGGTAAATCTCTGAACAGAAACTGAAAATTCTACTCCTTTTTTTGTTGCTGTTGTTGAAACTGGATTTGACTCTGTCTCATGTACCATAGCATTTATTTGGCATATTTTTCTAATATGTTCAATCCTTTTTTTTTTTTTTTTTTTTTTTGTTGTTGTTGCCACATTACTTCATTGACTCTGCCCTATAGAAGTTCTTTGCTGAATGTACCTTTAAAATTGTCAGGTAAAGGTTGTTGAAGCTAACTTGAACTGTAGGTTCAATCAATGACTATTTGTGTATAAAATAGGTAAGAGTTCTTGTGTTTCAAGAAATGTATTTTGTAAGATATAAACAATAGCTTTTCTAGGTAATTTTGATATTTCCTGAATTCATTCCTGACCTATCATGCAACTTAACGTGTTTCACCACTCCATATTATGGACCTTGTTCAATTAAAAAACCTTAGGCTGGTTCACTTAAAACACAGGACAGGGAGGTATTCTACTGGACACTGTTACTGGGAAGGAAGGAAACCAAATTAAAGAAAACAGTATAAAATTACAGCTTTTTGTTTTGATAGCAGATAAATTGTCCTCGTGAGACCAATAGGCAGAGCTTGCATATATTGTTTGTAGGATAGAGATTTATGAAGGTAGTATAGCTGATAAGGAAATATAGCTAGTTAAGGAAATAATAAGCTTCAGACAAATACAGCAAAACAGCAAAGCTTCAGGGAAATCTAATGTAATACTTTAATGACTCCTTAAAAATCCTGTGCTCTGTGGTTCAAAATTGTTCAATACACTAATACTTAGATGACCAAACTGAAAATTAGAAAGATGTAGCTTTTCAGCAGATGAGTG
This sequence comes from Margarornis squamiger, assembly GCA_035222235.1. Lineage (NCBI taxonomy): Eukaryota > Metazoa > Chordata > Aves > Passeriformes > Furnariidae > Margarornis > Margarornis squamiger. The sequence goes on from JAWWTY010000077.1 coordinate 75,593,155, forward strand.
TTCTGCTTTTTCTGGAATTCATGTTTGGAATTGTTTTTATGCTGACTCAGAACCACACAGAATCACTAATCCATGTTTTGTTTGCTTTTAGTTTTTAATCTTCAAGAGCTTTCTTTTTACTACTCCAAAAATCACTTGGTTATGCAGTCAGTTCAGAAATATATTAATTTCTCAATTCAGTTATTCTTGCCTCTCTTGAGGTTTGATAATGCTTTACTTTTTCATTAGTTCATGTTAAAATAGTAACAGAACAGTCAACTTTGTATAGTGACATTCATAATAGTTTGAATATTTGTACTGTATAGGCAGAAAACACAGATGTAGTTTGGTGAATTAATACTGTCTGATAAATCACATTGTGAGTCTTGCAAATGAACCTGAGGAAGGCTGACTGCTGTTGTTTTAAGCATCAGTAGTTTTTGAGCCTCTCTGCAGAACAGAATTTTCAAAATGTTGATTATCTGTAATGCTCAATCTCAGTGTTTTCCTTTTTGCAGAGAGATTGTTGATAATACAGGCAAAGAAAATGGTATTGATCTAATAATGGGTGATAGGACCTACCACTTAATTGCTGAATCTCCTGAGGATGCAAGGTATGAAAATCATCAGGCCTATTTTCTTTTTTTTTTTTCCCTTTTAAAACTCTACGCCATTCTACCTTGTGCTTATCATTAATTTGTTTGACCATTGTCACAAAATATTCCAGCTGTGTTAAATGCATTGCATTTAACACATTTTTTCAAAGGCCTGCTGAGGAGAAAATCTTGTGGCAGACCATTACTGGGAAGTTAGATTGCCAATGAAAATTTGCCTAGAATTTGGCTGTTACCCACCTATTACAAGGAACTTTCTGAAATACTGTATGTCTGTAGAGAGGCAGACGTTAGCCACTGATGCTTGTCTTGCGCATTACCCTGCTGTGTTTAGCTGCAGAGATCAAATCAATATTTAAGACCCTGTAATCTGCCTGAAATAAAGCACTTTGTTCTTTATGGGTGGGATCTGTTTGCCTAAGCAAAGCCTAAATTTTTTTCAGATAAAAGCTGTAATGTAACCACTGGATTTGAGGGCAAAAGCATCTTCGTGAATATGAAGAGTGTGCTAGAGAGTGTTTCCCTTTTTGCTAATTTAAAAAGGGTCTTGCTTTTGCTGCTAAAGGATCCATATATAACCACATGGGGAGGCTGGTAGGTGAGGAGCAAGCCTGACTTGTCAGATCAGTTGTAAAGCATCTTGAAAAATAAAAATCCCCACGCTACAGTTCATGGGAGATAATAATATGCTTGCCCATAAAAATCAAGCATTTAAATAAAGTTAACTTAGTAATCAAAGCTTATTACTCACTGCCTTGCTGCCCCAAGGCCAGAATACAGGATGCTTTTGTCAACATCACCTGAGCTACTTTGCTCCAAAATCTGCTTTGTATTCTGTTCTTTTTAAAAGTATAACACCTTCCTGTGTCACAGGACCCTGAGTATAGATGAAGCAATGCTTAAAATGCAGAATCTTTCTTCTTTTTTTTGGCATACTTAAAATTACTCTTGAAATAATTTAGGAGCTTTCTAGCAGTTACTGTTAAGATTCTTGTCTATGTAAGTATATTTCAAACTGAAGGCTTAGCTAAAGCCTCTTCTATCAGACTTGTGTAGTTGCCCAGGGATCAATAAGAAGTTATCAGCACACAGACTTGTCTGTTGCCATACATCTCTTTCAATTCCTTCTTAAACATGGAGGAGGAGGCACTATACACTATGATTGTGTATAGTGCACATACAGATTAAATTTTTTACCAGTGTATTTCATACTTCTTTTTTCTCAGTCATTCCAGAAGACTTAATGAGGGAGATGTATAAGGATTTGCAGACAAGCTTAAGTCAGTGGTAATGTTTGGCATTATTAAAAAAGTATGAATCATTGGACTGTGTTGGGTCTGGATCTGCTGTTGAAAAAATATTTCGTGCATGGGCTAGATCATGATCTGAGGCCGGTTTTTGTTTAAATGATGGCAAAATCCAAGAGAAACATTGCACAGACCCCCAGAAGAGGAATTACTATTTTTGATCATAGAAGTGTATTTGAGGAAATAAGTAATGCTTCAATAGGCAGCCATTGGTGAGGGTTTATTCCTTTAAAACCCTAGCCTCCCTTTTTCCCCATCCCCATGTTCTGGGACTCAGATGAAAGACAGAGGCGGTCCCAAGAGGGAAGAAAGCAAAAGTAAAGTGCCTTTGTCTTTTGCAAAGTGCCATGATTAATTTCTCTTTCATTGATTACACAAAGATCACATAAAATCAGGAAAACTGAGTTTTTCTTTAAAATTCATTAATTATCACTAAATGTACATACAGTGCAATGAAGTCTTTTTTTGTATTTGAATAGAAGATTTGCATTTAAATACATATGCAATTCCTGAGCCTAAAAAAGAAAGCTGAATTTAATTTGTGGGAATATTTTGGTAGGTGAGGTTTAGTTTTCTTCAGTTTCTTTAGTTTCTTCAGCTGATAGTTCCTTCTCTCTAGATGACAGCTTCCCTCCTTTTTATGGGCTTTCAGTGGCATTGTCTTACATCCAGCAAAGTAAGTGTTAAGCAGAGCCTCTCTGTGGGTATCTCTGAGTCTTAAAAAAAGAATCAGAACTAAGTATGTTCTCAATCTGCTTCATGGTCTGGCACTCTAAATCTTTGTTTTTCTTCATGCCTTACGCTGTTTCTAATAAAAGAGTAAACTGATAGAAAGGATTTAGGATATGGCAGCGATTATACTGTTTGACAGCCTACACAGTTTTTCTCAAGCTATGTTGGCAGTTTGGTTTCCAAAAATCTACATTGTGGGGAACAGTTGTCTTTTGAATACTGAAGTTAAGGAGGCAGCTCTTCAGTGTTCTCAGTGTCAATTCCGTGACTATAAGCAATTGCAGAAAAAAAATCTTCATATTCAAGTCCAGTAGTTTTTCATGTTTCCTCAACCCCATGGTGGTGGAGGAGCCTCTGCAGTAAAGTGAGGAGTCTGTTTTAAAGGCTAGGCTTTTGATCCCTTTGAAAACTTGGCCCTGGGTGGTTTTCATTAGAATGGCAAATTCATATCTCAAAGAATGGCATTCAGGAACCTGCTGAACAGGCCAAGCTCTGCCCTCAGATTTCAGGGGAATTGCTCAGAGCAATTGAGCTTTATCATATACAAGTGCCAGGAGGATAGAGATTTCCCAGAAGCAGAAGGTGTGGTTGGAATTAAATCCATTTGCACTTGCTAGGGGCTGAAGCACTAGAAATCTCTGCCAGTTTTCTTGTTCGGGATATATACAGTGCCACTGGAGTGGTACAGATTTGTTCTTGTCCAACTTCACTGGCCTTTCCAGCAGCTGGATTTTTCAGTGCTTCATAGAGAACAAAAACTGTAGAGGTATTTTCTTGGGGGCTTTATTCTTTTTTCCTTCTCAGTTGTGTTTCTACAGAGGACTTGGGTGGTCTTTGCAGAAGTATCACTGGAAGAAATCATCACCAGTCATGTTATCAGTGCAGTGGAATTTATAATCTGAATGTTGGGTTTCCCATTAAAGGCTTTGGTGTAGCTAGTAATGTATTATATTGCAGGTAAAACATGTGGAATGTGTTACAAATACTCTCTAAGCACTCAGATGTTTCAGTGTGCTTACACCAGTTTTTTTCAGAGAAGCCACTTACTGTACAAGGTACTTGTCTTCAGGAGGAAGGGTATGACATGACCTTGGATGGGAGATCTGGAGGGGCTTTCTTGTACCTGGTGCTACTTGAACTGGCAAAAAGTTGCTGTTTTTATGCCTCTTGACAAAGGCAATCTTAAGCAATTTCAAAAACCTGCAGAACCTGCTAGATCTCTGCAGAACAAAGGTGACAGAAGGCTTGTGCAGAAGCAAAATTCTACTTACACTGCTACCTTTCTCTCCCCAGCCAGTGGTTTAGTGTGCTGAGTCAAGTCCATGCGTCCACAGAGCAAGAGATCCGAGAGATGCACGATGAGCAGGCAAATCCACAGAATGCTGTGGTAAGTCTGAATCTGAAGAACTTTTCAAAGCCAATATTTTTAGAAGACGAGCACTGTGGTGGCCGCAGCTTCTGAGAGTCACAACCTCAGTAGCTGTGACACTGGTTAGAGCCTCCAAGTCCTGGGTCCTGTAGCTGTACAAGAAAAGTGTGACTTCTGATTCCTCTCCCATGATTCACCTTAATGAAAAATGACTGTTGGTTTTGGGAGTAGTTTTTTCTGGTCCAGTTCCCTATTACATCACAGTGTATGCCTGAGTCTGAAGTTTTGCAAAAATACAGTCAATGAGTAAATTACAAACCCACGAGTTGAAAATTTGAGATTTCTCTGATCTGCATTTATCATTCTATATAAATACACTGGTAGTACATGGAATACATTTGGAACCTAGTATCAAGCAAAGGGAAACAAAATATTTTGCTTAATGGCTTCAGAAGTTTGATCTGAGAGGATGCCATGGGATGGCAATTTTTGGTGAAAAATTCAAGCAGGTTTGGAAGCAAAGAAAAGAGCAGTTTTTGAGCGGCCTCCATTTGAACTATGTGTAATCTTTTAGTGGATCTGTTCATCTAAGACTCTTAATTTTCCCCTCAGCAGTTTTAATGATTAAGAGATACTGATGCCCAAACCTGCAGTTCATTTTGCTTGATCAGAGCTTCTGCTGCTTTCACGTGTCTCCCAGAAGAGTACTGTGACTAATGTAATAGTAAATGTCTTCCTCATTTTCTGGTTGGATATTTGTTTATAGGGTACACTCGATGTAGGACTAATTGATTCTGTCTGTGCTGCTGACAATCCAGATAGGTAAGTCAGAACCATGCCTGGTGACTTTCTTTTTCTCCTTTCTCTAGCCAAAATCAGATGCTTTATACTTCAGTCTCTATATTCTACTGGCCAGCCATGCATTAAGGTGGTTTATTATTGCCTCCCTCTTCACAGTAATAATCACCACATGTTAAAATATGTCCAGGGAATAAGAATGATGGTGTATTTTGTGGGGGCCTCAATAACTTCCCTGATACTGTTTCATAAATGCACTTTTCATCTCCTAAAGTGATCCAAAAGTAGAAGATTAAATATTTCTTTCATTTATACAAGTAATGCTCTTGAAAAAAAAGAGCAGCTGATTTTTGAGTCTTTTAGCAATATAGTAGGCAGAAAAATTAATTTTAATTCTTTTTTCTGTTCAGCTTCTCATTCATGAATATTGTATTCTTCAGGGATGAAAATTACTTCCCAGAATAAAAATGTCTTGTAACAAAGAAGACAGTACAGCATAAAAACAAATAAGTCAGGATATTCTTAGTTCTTGAACTACTAACAAAGTCTTGGGAGATAAAAAGTAATCTGGGTTCAGACTATGACTCTGGTTACAGGTTGTGAGGTGTTATTTGTACTGTAGAAGCTCACTCCAGTTTCTCTTCATTGCACAGGTGTGAAACAGCTGGTTTTAAGTTACTGCTTTGTCCTTGGTTTGCTAAGATACTGATACCAGAAGTAACAGTGATTACAAACCCAGGTTTTCTAAACAATGCAACACAAATGTCCAGAGCTTTCACAATTTTAAGTTAGCATTTCTCCTGCTAATATAAGTTAAGCATTTCTCTTGTAAGCATTTTTTCACTTTTTTTTTTTTTTTTTTAGTTGGTTCTCTAAGTGTAAATCAGTGATGGAAGGTTTTTCAGTTAGGAAACAAATTTGACTAATACAGATTATTTTTATCTTGACACATATGAACTCATCATAGCTCAAAAGAGAGAAGTTGAGTGGACAGACCTTTAAATCCCAAGAACTGGGCTTCCATCTTTTCTCTAAACTGGGGAGGAGGAAAGGGGAGCCTGGGAGATTGGCTACTGTTGATCATAACCTCTTGTTTGATAGCTTGATCTATCTTAGTTTATACCCTAAGACTCTCCTTTTTCAGTTCTTTTGCTACAGCTTCTGTCCTGTATATCTCTTATCCAGCTTTCTAGAGCATGCTCCATGTGCATCCTGTTCACACTTCTGGTCTTCACAATGGTCTACAAAACTCTGTTTAGTTCACATGCCCACTTCTTTCCTCATTCACAGCCCTTCCTGACCCATGTAGCGCTTCAGCACCACAGTCAGTGTGGCCAAAACCCTGGGTTCTGATCACTCCCTTCCACTCTTCTGTGGCACCAGTGAGCACTAGCTGTAGGTTAACACTTGGATAACTTCTAAAATAATTTACACACTTCTCCCATTACTTGATTTATTGTAACCTCCCCTCACACAGTTTTCTAATTTTTCCTCCTAAATAGTTACATTTACTTTGTCGTTTATCCTGTCATCCATCTAGGTTTTATACAGCACACTGGTTTTGGAGAATGGTATCATATTTGGGTGAACTGCTCGATCACCATAAACAGTTTTTGGGTTCTAATTTCTACCCAGTTACCTTCTTCCATCAACTGGAAAAAGCAATGTCATGAGCTTCTCATGCATGGGGTGGCCCAGACTACATCGTCCCATTTACAACATCTGATACAGTTATTCGAAAAACTCTGTGCTCCAGGATGCAAAAATTAATGGTAAAGGGTTAAAGCAAGTGTTTGTAGGCTGAGGAACCTGCCTCTCTAATCCAAAGAGACATCAGCACACTTCACTTGGGCTAGTTCTTCATGCTTCAGTGAATCCTGATGTAGGATTGGGTAAAAGCCAGACTCTCATTAAAAATAGATTGTATTCTCTGTGAATTGGGTTGCACTGCATTAAAAATAAAAGAATCTGTGTTCACATGCTGCTTCACTGTAGACCTTTGTAAACTTTAGTTTGCTGTAGCTAATGTAACTACTGAAGCAGACACTCTAAATACATCTGACCCTGAAGTGGAGTTCTGATTCACATTCAAAGCTGATTAAGGACTGGAAGTTTTTCTCACCACAGATTTATTTTGAGATAGGACAAGTTGCAATTTAATGTAAACTTTCTCACCATTCAGAGCCCTTGTATTTTGGTGTAAATCTAACATAATTGAGTCTTTTCAAATGCTTAATATTTCTCTTTAGGTGATAAATAAATAATGCTTTAGAGGTGGACAGTATTTGTCTGAAGAGAAAATGCAAACAATTTATGGTTATGGGGAGTGAGATATGCAGTACCTATGTTGATTGTAAAGGCTTTTTCAATTGTCATTTATTTTCATAGACCCAACTCATTTGTGATCATCACTGCTAATCGTGTTCTTCACTGTAATGCTGACACTCCTGAAGAGATGCATCACTGGATAACCCTGCTCCAGAGGTCAAAGGGGGACACTAGAGTGGAGGGACAAGAATTCATTGTGAGGGGTAAGAACTGAGTGGGGCAGTAAAGTCAATAACATCCATTACGCTTTGAAGAGATTGTTTCCACATTACAATGTGGGTAATATGCCAGCATGGTACTATTGGAGCCTCATATTTGTACAGTGCAGTTTACTCACACGTTAATACAGAGAAAATTATATTCCTGCTGTGCCATGTAAGAAAACATTTGATGACAAAGGGGTTTTATAAGTTGACAGAAGAATTTTTCTAGTGAAACATCAATTTTGAAGTTTTCATATTAGTTTTATTGTCTTCACGATTTCATTGTTTGAGGATTGTACTCAAAGTTGTTTAATATGTGACCTTACCCATTCACATCATATTTTTGTTGTTGTTGTTGAAAGTATACAACTAACTTTTAGCAACCTACTTTTGTCCAGCTCTGTTCAAGAAAAAGAAGTGTGATTCAAATTGTGTCTTTGACAGGATGGCTACACAAGGAAGTAAAGAACAACCCAAAAATGTCTTCCCTAAAACTGAAGAAGCGTTGGTTTGTTTTGACTCACAATTCTTTGGACTACTACAAGAGTTCGGAGAAAAACGCTTTGAAGTTGGGTACACTGGTCCTGAACAGCCTCTGCTCTGTGGTCCCACCAGATGAAAAGATCTTCAAAGATACAGGTAATTATTTGCTTTTGTTCAAATATGCCTTCAGTTGCCTGCTGTCCTTCTAGCTAGTGATGCAATGAACAATGAATAAGAATACTTTAAATGGATTATTATGGGTGCAGTTCAATGAACAAATCAGGTTCCCAAGTCACTGAGGTGTTTTACAGGGAAATGCTGAGTGAAAAACAGAGTTAACATACACAGGAGTAAAATTTGTTCTCACCAGCATTCAAATTATCATAGACTGACACTGCTGCTAAGTTAGTATGAACACTTAGGCTTACACATCAAGTCCTGGGGAAAGAGGCACTCTCCTCATACATTATTTTGTGTGCTGAGGAACTATGAGAGCTAACATTGATAGAACAGGTATAGGGAGATCCAGAATAAGAGTCCAATTTGTGGTAACCTACATACTACACTTGAGTCAGCCCCACTGTGCATTTTCAAAACTGGTTTTAAACTCGGAAATGTCTGTTTGCAAATGAGAAGTGACTGTTGACAGTTCTATATAATCTCATTGGGATCACTGACACTTCAAAGAGCCTTTCGCTACTGAAAGATGAAACACATTTCCTTTAATTGAATCTGCTTCATAAAAAGCCTATACAATGATGCAGAGAGAGAATTTGAACTGAAATGCTCTTCCCATCACAGTTCCCACTTCATTTGTGTAAAATTAGTGACTTCTTTACAGAAGGGGTAGTTTGTGCTTTATACCTGTTTGTATGTGTGCCACAGAAAGTGAAAGAGGTACAAAGCAAGACTGTCTCAGGTTTTACTAAGATTACTGGATAAAATGGGAGGCTGCATGATGCATAGTTGTACTCTTAGGTTACTCCTAGGATTTTTTGAAGGAGAGAATCTCCTTTAATATCATAATATCTGTGTTATGATACTTAATAACCCATACAACTTTTTAGTTCCTGAAAAGCTGCCAGCATGATCGAGGATGCAGCACTCTGTGTCTGATGAGATGCAGCTTTTATGATGAAATAATTTTACCATTGTGCTAGGTTACTGGAATGTAACTGTGTACGGACGCAAACATTGTTACCGTCTCTATACAAAATTGCTTAATGAGGCGACCCGCTGGTCAAGTGCCATCCAGAACGTCATTGACACAAAAGCGCCTATTGATACTCCAACTCAGCAACTGATTCAAGATATTAAGGTAGGCACAAGCAGGATGGGGTGGGGTGAGAAAGAATGGTTGCTTAAACCTTTTTTATTTTGGCTTTGCCATATTGGGTAATAAAGCAGAAAATTAAGTTTTAATCACACAGCGCTATGGACTGAAATTGTGAAACCTGAATGTATTCACTGACCTACTAAAGGAATTTCTATCTAAACAGCAGAAGAGTAAAGTATGAAGTGCAACTTGGAGGACAGGAGAGAACCTTTTTCCATGAAAACATGAACAAGTTTTACTGGTTTGTGTAACTTGACAGATGCGATTACACCTGGCAGCAGAGCACAGTGTGCAGGTCCATGGATTAGCAGACTTGTTTGGCTGTGTCCACAGTGAGCAGCACACCAGCATGTGGACTAGACAGCTCTTCTGATTTTTTTGCCATTGTGGTTCTTTGCTTGTCCTACAACAGGACAGGCTAAGCATCTCATGTATCTGTGTGATGAGAAGTATCTTCAATTAATGCTTATTGTTTTGTGATCCCATTGGATAACAGTGCATGCATCACCAGAGAATGTCCTTCTGGAGCTTTTCGCTAATGGGCTTTTATGAGAGAGGATGATGATTCTCAGAAGAGACCAAAAGAATAGGCAAGAGGGGAGAACTGCTACTGACTTTTTCCCTTAGAGAGTGCCACCTCTTCTCTCATGGAAAAGAAGTATTAAGTCCTCAGTTCCAAGAGTAGGAATGCTGTTCTTCAGAGCAGGACAAATGTGTGGAAATTCAGGACTGATAGAAGACAGAGGTCACACATCTTGTCAAACTTGGCCTAAGCAGAACAGTAAGAGCAGTATTTAGATGTCAGTGTATCAGGTTTGCAGCAGCACTGTGTCTGGGCTATTTTGTTGTGGTAGCTCCTGCAGTTTCTAAGCAAAGGCAAATTAGTTACACTGGAGAAACACTTTTAAATAAAACTTAAATACAGAGATCTTAATTCCTGTTATGAAATAGTGGAGTAAAAATGAATGTAAAATGAAAATGCACTTCAAAAATTGCTATGAAACTTCATTTTGGTGTCCTGAAACTCTGCTTTAGTTTGTTTTTTTCTGCACAGATAAAGTATGTTTATCCAAGGCCTGAGGTTAGCAGGTACTGAGCATTCATAGCCCACAATGTGCCATGGCAGCCACACTACCCACAACTGGATTTAGCACCAGATAGTGTTGGTGACACGGATGAGTCATTTTTTTCACAGCCAACCTAAGGGCACAAATGATTGCATTATTCTTAATGCTGGACCCCAAATCGTGCTTTTTCTCGTACCCTAATAGGAAAACTGCCTGAATGCTGATGTGGTTGAACAGATTTATAAGAGGAATCCTATTCTCCGTTACACTCATCATCCGTTGCACTCGCCATTACTGCCACTGCCATATGGGGACATCAATCTAAACTGTAAGTTTTTCAATAATAGAAACACTTTTCCTTATGAAAGACTAAAGCAGAGGATGGGATTTTTAAGTCAATGGGCTACAGTGAAATAAGCAAAATATATGTTTATGTACAAGTTTCCCTGTTCTCTTTTGAGAATAGCAGTTTGCCTAGACCCTTGGGCTTATGGTACAGAAGGGAAGGTTGCTATTGCCTTCAGCAACACAGCTAAGAAGACTGAGTTTGAAAAGCCTTGCACTGAAATAAGCAACTAAACCCAATTCATGCAGTCTCCTTCAATCATACTCTCCTTCTCAAATCATTGTTGCTTCCTACCCTATGTGGGGAGCTGCAGCAGCCACAACTTCCAATTAACAAGTGTAAGTTTCATCAGATGCGATGGAAAGCCGTATTTATGGGAATCAACGTCTACATGTACATGGTTTTAAGAAGTAATGCTTCATTTACTCCTGAAATGAGTGTAATCATGTCTTTTATTATCCTTGATTTAACCACTAACTTATAATATCTTTTTTGAATGAATGGTTCAGGGCTATTGATGGTTGTGAATTTGGTGTCCATAAATGGATTTGGTTATCTTAGTTTGCAACTGCATATTAAACAAGATATGATTCAGGCCACAAGTTTATCCTTGGGAGGAAGTTGGGAGGTCACTGTTGTCCCATATAGAACTGAAGCACAGTTGCCCTCTATTCCCATGGGTAGGAACTTTTAGCCTCCTCTGAAGCAAAAGTTTTGCCAAAGTAAATCCAAGAAGCCTTACTAAATGTAGGTCCAAAAATAAACTGATGCTTAGCTATTGCCTTGGCCTGCAGTTGAGTTCTAGGTATTTTCTGTAATAGTATAACTTCAGGTTAGAAACTTCATTTTCATAAAATATATCTGTACTGTATCAGAGCAATCTTGTCTGTCTCCCAAACCCAAAAACTCTGTGGTTCTTTTAAGGAGATTGTAATAGTTGTTAGCCCACATTGAATAACCTGTAGCACAAAAAATAATAACCATCTTTTTCAGCATTCAAAAAGCAAATTGCCATATCACAGCAATGATTTAGTTTAGCAGCATTGTTTGGGTTTAATTAAAATGCTAATGCAGTAGACAAAAATAATGCCATGTATCTTTGTCACTTTCCATAACACAGTCATGCTCTATCTCATGCATGATCAGGTTTTCACTGTCTTGTGACAGCAAAAAAGTGAATCAGCACTTCAGCAGTGTGTGACTCTTGATCACAAAAACTGATAGATCAAGATACACAAACAGTTGTCAGAAAATGGCAAACTGGAATTTCATTAAATTCAGTACAAATCTCAATATCAAAACAGCTCACAAAATGAGTTTGCATCATACAACTGAAATGGAAAATATCCATCCTAATATCTTGCATAATAAGGGTCATAGAGTAGCATTAAGCAGTTCTCACATGAAGCCTGCATGCTTTTTCTTCCATATCTCAGTCTAAGAACCTCTCTCCCTATTTTTTCTTTTGTAGTACTGAAAGACAAAGGCTACACAACTCTGCAGGACGAAGCCATCAAGATATTTAATTCTTTACAGCAGCTGGAGTCTATGTCTGATCCCATCCCTATAATCCAAGGCATCCTCCAAACAGGACATGATTTACGACCTCTCCGAGATGAGCTCTACTGTCAGCTCATCAAGCAAACCAATAAAGTGCCTAACCCTGGGAGTGTGGGGAACCTGTACAGCTGGCAAATACTCACCTGCATGAGTTGCACATTTCTGCCAAGTCGAAGCATCCTCAAATATCTCAAGTTTCATCTCAAAAGGTGAGAAGCTTTGAACTACTAAAGCAAGAAGTTTCTTCACTCCGTATTTTCTTCACCATGACTTGTAACAGTGTTTAGGTATCTTGAACTGATACTTGAAGATGCATTCACTTAGTGCACTGGTTATGCCAAACAGTAAATCTAAAAAGAAAATGTTGTAAGAAAACTGTCTATGAGTTATCTAGATGGAATTACACTCATTTGAAGAATCAAACAACATCCCACAAAGTTGAATGCACAGTCTGTTAATGTTGACAAAAGGAGGGCTTTATGTAAATGTATAAACTTGCTTAAAGGACTTGCAGCCCATAAACGTAGGTCCCATTCTCCACTGTCCAAATCAACCTGTCAAAGACTTTTCGTCCTGCTTACCTTAATTTTATAATGTATGCATCATGCACATAAAAGAACATTATCATATTTAAAGATGTATTTCATGTAAAAACATATGATTGCAAATCTAATTTTAAAATGTTAGTGACCATTAAAGAGATAATAAATCATTGTTGGCAGTTCAGCATTAACCAGAATGTGGAGTTCTTCTTGCTGTGATGCAACAGAAGAATGCAGAGTCTGTAATTAGGAAAGTTAGTCCACCAAGAAACTGTTCTCAAATATTTAAAATACTTGTCTGTATTTGTGCTAGAGCATCGACTTTGTCAATCACTTTGCTAAATCTTAGTTGTTTTATAATTATTTGTAAAATATTTGTATTGAAAATACGTCTTTCAACCAAAGTAAGGTAAGTAAAAAATGGTCTTTATATAACGGATGAAATTAAAAAATTCAACATTAATTCACTTTCTCAGTTTAACTCACCTCCTTGTTAAAAGAAAATGCAGCTGATACATTTATAAGCTAGTTTCAACACTGTAGTGCATAATCATCTCACAGCTTTTCTGTAAATCCTGCAGTAATCTTTTTATGCCTTGCAGGTCACAAATCACTGTACTTTTTCACATAAATTAAACCTGAGTAGCTCTAAGGAGCTGTTACTTTATCACTGGAAGTATTATAGAAACACTCTGTACTGAAAGCTACCCAAATTCAACAGCTTTCAATAATTAAGGGTTGAGTTTATTAAAGTTGTTAATGGATACTCATAACACTGACTGCTGAACATAAGGGCTAGAGAGAATCTTTTAGAAAATCAGGAATAGTAATCAAGTGACACTACAACAAAAATGAGCCATCAAACATCTTTTATTGCTTTTTTCTATAGTATCGTAGTGCAGTTTAGTCTTCATTCAACAACTGTTACTGACAGAAAGGGGAGTTGATTACAAGATTTTCATAGTTATCTTCCTGTCAAATCTGAGTTGTTACAAGATTCCTGTAGTCAGTACTATGAAGGGAATTCAGGTTTTTCTTTCCATTAGGTTTGTAGAACAAAATGATGAAAGTACCCCTCAGTAAATCACAAGTTAGAACACTTTCCTTGACAATGAGGATAAACCTTGGAGCATGTCAATTAAATACTGTACTGGATACAGAAGTACTTTCAGGGGAAAAAAAAATTCTCAAATAAGAAAACTTCCTGTTTCACAGACTGGCAGCTTAAAGTAATAACTTTGTCTCACAGGGTTCGTGACCAGTTTCCAGGAACTGAAATGGAGAAATACGCACTTTTTACCTACGAATCTCTGAAGAAAACCAAATGCAGAGAGTTTGTGCCATCGCGGGATGAAATAGAAGCACTGATCGGCCGGCAGGAGATGACATCCACAGTCTATTGCCATGGTGGGGGCTCCTGTAAGATTACAATCAACTCACACACTACAGCTGGAGAGGTGAGGAGTGGTGACAGAATGTCTTTGGAACAAAATCAGCGTGTCCCTTTATGTGCCAGTTCCAGGCACCAGTAGCGTTAAACTTTGGAAGCACCAGGGCTTTCTCTATCTGTCTCTCCTTTCAGCGGAGGGAGGGCTTACAGAGCTATTCCTCCAACCCCTCAGTGTGTTCTGAAGAAATCCCTGCTATAAAAACTGTCTTTATGCTGCAGAGGATTACCCAAACATAGTTCCTTCTTACAGGAAGAATTACAGGAGCTACTAAGCAATTCAGCTAAGGCATTAGTGGAATAACTTCAGTAGATATTGCTGTGTATGAGAGCCAAGTTGCTTCCTAAAAATGGAAGACTTACTGAGTTGGTGAAATACAGAGGTTAGCCATGAGAGACAGCACATGCATATTCTGAAAGAATGAAAATTAAAGTGGAATTTGACAACAGTTAATAATCCCAATAAGAACAAGTTAGCAACGTTTATAGCCCAGTGTAAAACCGAGCTCTGAATTTTCTTCTCATTATTTGTCTAACTCTGTGGTGCTGCTTTTCCATGCTATGGTTTTTTTCATGTGCTGTTTTTCATTAGGTGGTTGAAAAGTTAATTCGTGGCTTGGCCATGGAGGATAGCAGAAATATGTTTGCTTTGTTTGAATACAACGGAACTACTGATAAAGCAATTGAAAGCAGAACCATTGTAGCTGATGTCTTGGCAAAGTTTGAAAAGTGAGTGTGCCTCCCCTTCTCTCTCTCCACTCTAATAAGTAGCAATTAAATAAATTTCGAGTGTCAATAATGCTGAATTTTCTCTTTCTTTTGCTTGTTTTTGATGATGCAGCTGAATTACACACAGGGCCTTTTTTGGAACAAAAGCATCTCTTTATTTTGTTTTTCTTAAAAGAATTAACAGCCACCTATTAACAGCCTTGTATTGGTCTTCCTCTGTCCTGATACCAATAGAGTAGTATTTCTCATCACTGTTTCCACTTTTTTTTTTCACTACTACAAATTTTTCCCCCATTTACTAGCATTGTGTCTGGGAGAACTGACCTCCAGCCAGTCGTTGCCTTTCCAACTATCTGTTGCCTAACTTCACATGAAAGTCACCACAGTACAGCTCACAACATCTTTCTTTCCAGTAAAATTGATACCACCCATAGCAATGTAGTAAAAAAATGTAACGCAAGCCTAAACACCTGATTGTCATCCTTATGTTGTATGCGTGGCAATCAGCCTTCTTTATCCACATAATAACAGGGGGAAAAAAGGAATGTTTTAAGTGTTGTGCACTTATATTTCATAACAAGACTTAATGATGTTGCTTTTACTAACACATTTGAGCCAGAAATCAAAGTTTATTGAGAGAATTTGGATTAGAAATGGTTGACTGAGAATTCAGTGAGAGCTCAGTCAACATTTGTAAATCCTTGATTTTGCTGTAGGCTCTAAATACACAGACACACATAAAGCAAAATCCAGCTGATGCCTTGCTTAGATTCCTCAGGTGTCAATTTAGAAAAGAGTTTGGTTTCACAGCTCTGATCTCTCTCCCTCATTACACAACCCCACAGGCTTGCTGCCACTGCTGAAGCTGGGGAGATGCACTGGAAGTTCTACTTCAAGCTCTACTGCTTCCTGGACACGGAAAATGTCCCAAAAGATAGCGTGGAATTTGCCTTTATGTTTGAACAGGTAAGGGACAAGGGTTCAGTTTTGAGGCACTTTTAAGAGGAGGAAAAAAGCAAGAGATGTAGGCAGCACAAAAAGTTTTGATTATCCTTTTGTTCAACTAAATGCACTACTACTCAAGCATCAAGAGCAAAGGAAGCAGTTCAGTGGTCAAAACAGACTTATCCTGACATAAGTTAAGCACATAGGATTTTTCTAATGTTATATTTCTTACTTCTGCATTACTTGTCAATTGCTTTATGTACAGTGGTAAAAAAATGGAGAGCTGGGTCTAAGCTGCATAAAAAAGAAAAAGATAATACTTGTTTTTAATTTTCCTATTATTAAACCATTTCCTGAAGAAAGAGTAAGAAATAAAGTTAAAACAGTGGAATTAGCAAGCAATTAATTAATAAGAGACCCATGCTAGCAACCATACAGAGGTAACTGAGCAATAGCTTTTTATCTTTTCAAAAACTGATCATTTCATAGGCACCATAGTGCCAGTCAGTCCAGTCCCAGCAGTAACTTTAAGACGGTTATGATGAGCAGAAATCCACTTAACAAATGTCCTGAGCTCAGAATGAGGCTATACTGCAAAACATAAAAGAAGTTAAATGATTTCTAATGAAAATTAAATGCATCAGAAGTTGGATTTCTATTATATCAAGCCCTGTAGTTGCTCATAAACTCACTGATGGCATTTAGTATTGTTGATTGACATACTTTTCTACTGTATTGCAAATGGCTAAAACTTCTTTCAGCAGTCAGGGTCTTTCAAGTGGGCAGTAGATACAGATAAAGGTTTATGTATAAGATTCAGATTTTTGATTTCTTGCTATTTGCACGGCAAGACACTGACGTTGTGTTGGTAAGCAAGCTTGATGTGATCAAGAACTGATGTACCTCAAATTTTATATATATGAAGGCTTTTCCCCTTCTACAGGATTAGGAACATCTTTATTGTAATAGAGTATTCTTCCTCGTTCAGTTTACATTTTAAGGCACTATATTACATCACGAGTCTACCAAAAGTCTCCTTCCAGACCCTACTGCTGTAGCTCAGTCCAGAACTGCTTTTTGTTGGCTGAAGGACCTGGGCAATAGGTTGCCTTCGTTGGGCTTAGAACATCGTTGTTCTGTCTGTCTGTTGTTACATATAGAGGAGTCAGCCAGTTAGTGCTTCTGTTCAGGATGAAGCTCAAACAGCAAGAAGAAAATCCATGAGAGCGCTGCATCTGAGCTGTTACATTTTATTATTGGTTTAAGGGACAGATTCAGATAGTTTTGTGTATGAACGGCTAAAACAAGCACATTTGCTGAAGCAGATTATTTTCATGCAGCATTCTGTGTTGACTAGTGTTTAGCCAAATATTTTATGTCTTGTGAAGACCAGTAGTATTTCAGTTATAAAGCATGGCACATTCAATCCCTACCATTGATATTACAGTAATACCTTGAAGAGGTGACACTACATTCTAACATCAGTTCTGTTTTTTCGGGTTTTTTTCCTAATTGTCCTGCTTTTGATGTCAACCATCAACTTTTTTCAGACAATTATGAAAATTACCTTTTGTCATCAGTTTTAGTTCTGTAGCCTCTTATTATTTTAAAATTTGAATCCTTTAATAATTATAAGGCACTGAAGAAAATCTTTTAGTTCTTCATTCTCATTAAAATACCATCCTTCCATTTCCACAAGACAGCTCTTCCTTCTGCATGCATGCAATCTCAGGTAAACCATCTTGCATGTTTAAAGGCACATTTTGTACACCTAAAGAATCTAGATGTTACTTAGATGTGAATTATCTCTGTGTGTTTACTAAATTGCTTGCAATTCCTACATCTCCAGACATGTTTGTTTCCTCTACTAGTATCATATGAAAACAACCCCTACCTGCTGCACATTTCCACAGATTTGAATGAGTGTGTGGAGAGCTGGAATTTCACAGGGTCTTCTTGGTTCAGTATCTCATCCCTGATGCTACAGACCACTGTAATGTGTAGATGTTTTACTAACTTGATTTGGGATCCACTGAAGATTTATTGTGTTCCCTCAGTAAAACTACAAAGCTTTTCTAAAGCTTGGCTGGTTTGGCTGTAAACATCAGTTTTCAGAGAGAGATTATTGATAGCAGTAAGCAAAATTAGATACCTGTTTCTCCCCAGTGCCCTTAAACATAGATGGCTTCTTTTCAAGCAAATGTTTAGATCCTGATTTTCTCCTCTTTACATTTTATTTTCCCTTTTAATAATTCAGTTGCTTTTATATATGTGAGTTCACTAAAAGCCATACTAGTAACAGTAATTCCCATTCAGGAGTTCCTCAGTTGCCTTGCAGTTCTTCTGGTAAACCCAGTTTTACCCAGACTAGCAAATTTGCCAGGAGATTTACCACATTTGATTTATTTAATGAATCATTTATTATTATTTATTTCAGATCCTGGGTTTACTTGGCAGTAAATCTACTCCCCATTTCTCTCACTCCTTTCAAAGACTGGTTTATACATAAAAAGCTACCTTTTTTCCCCTTCATAGGCTCATGAAGCAGTGATTAAAGGACATTATCCTGCTCCTGAAGAAACCCTCCAGGTCCTTGCAGCTTTGCGTCTTCAGTACCTTCAGGGAGATTACACTCTGCATACCACTGTACCAGAAATGGAGGAAGTCTATCCCTTGCAAAAGCTGAAGTCTCGGATTACACAGTCTACCAAAACATTTACTGCAACAGAGAAGGCTGAGAAGAAACGAGCCAGCTTTCTTGAAGGAACACTGCGGAGGAGTTTCCGCAGTGGCTCTGTCAGCAAACAGAAGGTTGAGGAGGATCAGATGTTAGACATGTGGGTCAAAGAGGAAATCTCAGCTTCCAGGACTAGCATTATTGACAAATGGAAAAAACTCCAGAGGATGAATCAGGAGCAGGCTATGGCAAAGTACATGGCTTTGATTAAGGAATGGCCTGGCTATGGTTCAACACTCTTTGATGTAGAGGTAAGACCTCCTGAACGTTCAAACTACAGTTTATACTGTATAGGTGATTATTTCATTATGGAATAGTGAAACCATAAATACAGTATCACAATGCTTCGACAGCTGATGTAGCTGTAACTGTTAGCTATTAAAAGCCTACTCACATTAGCAAGCACTAATTGCTGTTTAAATCCACCCGTCAACCATAAAATAGAGGGACAGAATTCTAGCCTGATGGGTTGCAAATAAGTTTCAGAAGTGTGAAAGGCTACATTCAAAGAAGGATGAGCAATATGCACTTTTTAAAAAATGGTTACAGACAAGAACATCAACAGTAAGGGTTGGGTAGCTCCCACTGTTCCCTTTGCTGTTATTTTACTTGTTTTTCTCTAGTGTAAAGAAGGGGGATTCCCACAAGAGTTGTGGCTTGGAGTCAGCGCTGATGCAGTTTCTGTCTACAAGCGTGGAGAAGGAAGGCCTCTGGAGGTGTTCCAGTATGAACATATCTTGTCTTTTGGTGCACCACTTGCCAACACCTACAAAATTGTGGTGGATGAGAGAGAACTGCTTTTTGAAACTAGTGAGGTAAGAGCAAGGTAGTTTTGTTGTTATGGTCTTCCTGTTCTGACAGCCAGGCTACTTAGTAATTCAAATCATAGCTACAAATGTCACAGATTTATTCAAGATCCCTGTAAAGCTAAGGAGAAGACATAATGATATGGATAGAAGTGCTGAGTATTTTTATTTGTTTAACTGCAAAAGGGTTTTGTTGAAAGCGTGACAGTTTTATATTGTTAGTGTCTGAAGAAATTAATTCACATACTGTTACCTTACTAAGAACTTTGCTCTTTATACTCTTGGCAGGTGGTTGACATTGCAAAGCTGATGAAAGCTTATATCAGTATGATCGTGAAAAAACGCTACAGCACCTCTCGATCAGTGAGTAGTCATGGAAGTCAGGGCAGCTGCAGGTGAAAACAAAGCCAGTTCTACTGCGCCCTAAACAGAATATATCACTCCTTGGCCTCAGAACAACCTGATGATACTGATCATGTTTGTTGACAAGCTAACCAAGAACCGGAGTTTCAACAGAAAATACCTTCAAAGAATGTTCAAGAAAGACCACAGGATGGACAGGGGAAAAGCAGCTGAGACAGTCACATACTAGAACTTCTGGCTTATTCAAAACTTTCCAAAGCATTATTATCTTCAGTTGATATAACAAATGCCTTAAGACTCAATCCACTGCAATAAAAGCAGTAATAAGTGCCTTACAATATTAAGCATAACTTGTATTGGCCTAAAATTGCTGATAAAAGTCAAGAGGATTTCTTTTGTCCTTTCAGAACACTGAAAACAAAGTTATATTCATCCATTCTGCACTAATCTACTGGCCTATATACAGGTGGGAAGGGGGAGGGAAGAAGAGCAAGGTATATTTTTTGGAGCGCTGCTGGCAGCCTTCCTGATGGACGCCAACACTTTGTTTCCCCTTGCTTCCATGGATGTGCACATTGTGCATACATATTTGAGCTGTCAGTAAAATTTGACAAATTTTATTCTGTTTTACAAGTCTTTTGAAGCAAAGGGAATAAGTATGTGCAATGGTGTAAACAGTCTTTCTGTACATTTTAATAGTTCAGAGTTATAGTTGTTACAATTGTATGGTTACTTTATAAGCAGTTTTATTAACAAGTAAATTCCAAAATTTTCATACATTGATTTTACTATTGCAAATATGTATTACCATATAAGTAGCAGAAGTCTGCATTCTGTATCTGCTGTATGATAAAGAGAGATGTAGCTGAGAATATTTATAGATTACCCTAATATGGAAATACAGTTACCAATTCAATTCTCCATAATGTCAGCTTATGTTTTTAATATTAATTTTTTCTTTAAAAGACATCACTCTTTTGTACTTCTGGCTGGACTCTCCAACCCAGACTGACTGCCAAAGGTCAGAGCCCTTCAGAGTTGACTAGAGAACGCTATGTTACACAATGCAACTGCTTTAATACAGAGTTCTCTATTTTACCTGGTTGCCTGATGAAGGTTCTTGACAGTACCCTGTAAATAAATTGGGGAATATCAGCTAATAATAGGTTGATTTTTGGACTTTTATTTTTGTACAGAAATACTGTAATATAAGGCAAAACTTTGATCAAAAGTATCTTTTTGTCCACAGAAAAAAAAAAAAAAACAAACCTGAAAAAACTTACTGTTGTTAAAAACCTCAGCCTTTAAGAAATCATGCCTGCTCACGAGAAAAAAAAGTCCAGCAATAAAGAAAATATACATAGTGTGCTCTGTTTCTATTTCATACCGAGTTGGACTTACAACAAAACCCTAATTTCATCAGTCTTCTCAGGAGCCAAGCCAGGAACACAGCATACATGTGTGTGTGTGTATGTGTTTGCTTTTGTTTGGATGGGTGCATGTGCTGTGTGTTGCACTGGGACAGGTTTTCTTGCCCATGTGATCTGTGTCATGGACATGAGAGAGAGAAGGGGAGGACTGCTGAGCAATTCCACACCACATGGAACATGCAGGTAAAGCTTTTGTTACTTACATCACCCTGATGCAAGATGATGTTTTTATTAGCCAGCCACAGCATGGTAGTGCAGCATGGGCTGGCCTCATAATTGTAAATGGCCTTTATAGGCTACAAGCCTTGCTCAGAGAAATCCTCCACCCTCCTTACACCACCAGGTACTTCTAATCACTCCACCTGTGCCACCGTCCCTCAGTCCCCAAGAGCTTGTTAAATGACACTAATTTCATGTCCCCACCCTCCCAGCAAAGATGAACATAATTTAAGGAAGACCAGGAAAATGAGAGGAACTATAACCAGCATGAATAGTTACACACAAACAGTATCTGAGACTGAGTGTTGGTTGGTTGTTTTTTTTTTAATTTTTCCCATATGCAAGTTGTTAAGAAAGAATTTAGCTGCTCCTAGAAAGCATCCTTGGAATACCACGATTTATGCATTTCAGCCAGCACAGCAAGAAAGTTCAGTTTCGTCTATCTGTAAACATGCTCAGGGAAGTCCCTGCACATCATCATAAGCAGTAATTGGTAAAAAACCTAGGAATATACTAGGTGACAATCTTGATCAATGTCACAGTCTTGAGAAGCTGACACCAATTCTCTAGTCCTGATTTGTTTTCTTCCTGACTGACTTCTGGATGCTGTCAACCATTACAAGGGATGTTTGCTCTTGGTCAACACACAAAAGTGCCTGTCACTGCATCTCTGTAACTAAGAGCTTCTCTTCATTCATACCAAGTCTATCAACCTGATATGCAAATCTTACTCGAATTACTACTATTGAGGAAAATAAAAGATGTCATAATTGTTGATACTCTACAGAAAGAATGCACAACTTAGCAAAATAAATACTGCATAATAGATATATCTGGGTTTGGAAGTGAGAAGAACGTTCCTTAAACTATAAAATCTTTAAATACTGATTGGGAAGGTGATACATTCTTGCAAATTATTTTGCTACAGTACAAGCTTATTCCAAAAATACATGAAATTTCTTGCTAGAGGTGGATCCTCTCTTAGGCCACAGAATACATTTTTACGTTTATCCTTGTTTAGAAATAAAGGTTTGTGTTTCCAAAAGAACAAACACAGTAGCAGCTTACCACTACTTAAAGAAGCAAGAGCAGATCTGTCCTTCAGGACAGACCATAATATTGCAACTGCTACACTCTGTAGGTTCAGTGCATCAGAAATCATAAAGAACTGAGTTATTGGAAGTTAAAGGGTTTTTAGAAGTAACACCATGCCTTGTCCAGTCCCTCTAGAAAGAAGGGGAATTTTATTATACATGTTGCAGTTTTCAGGATTTGAAACTCTTGTGTATTTTCTAAAAGAACAGAGAATAACAAGTCCTGCTCCATTGCCCACCTCCTGCCACCGGGCTGTTTGGCTCACGTGGCCTCACCACCTGTCCCTGCCTTTGGAACTGGGCCCAGTCACGGTACTGCCACTCATTCCCCTGTGGAAGATCTGCCGCCCCCAGGCAGTTACACCAACTCTGTCAAAAACCACTCTGGAAGCAGACACGGGGTTCCCACACGCTTTGATTGCACCTGGTCAAATACAGCCACACCACAAAGAGCACGGGACCTCACTGACCAGGTGTGCTCTTTCAGAAACCATGCAGTCAGCCCTAGGAATAGAGTGTCAGCTGCAATAGAAATAAAATTGTATGCCCTCATCTTAGCATGCCTTCTTTCATAGAACTGGAGAATGACTTCAGGTGAAAGGGACCTTAAGGATCATCCAGTTCCAAAACCACTGCCATGGGCAGGGACACCTTCTACTAGACCAGGTTGCTCAGAGCCCCGTCTGACCTGGGCTTGAACACTTACAGGGAGGGGGAAGCCACAGCTTCTCTGGACAACCTGTTCCAGTGCCTCTCCACCCTCACCATAAAGAATTTCTAATATCCAATCTAAGCTTGCCCTCTCTCAGTTTGAAGCCATTCCCCCTTGTCCTATCACTACGTACCCTCATAAAAACTGCTCCAGCTCTCTTGTAGGCCCCTTTATGTACTGGAAGGCTTCTCTAAAGTCTCCCTGGAGCCTTCACCAGGCAGAACAACCCCAACTCTCTCAGCTTCTTTTCATATGAGAGGTGCTCCATCCCTCTAATCACCTTTGTGGCCCTATTCTGGGCTTGGCTGCCCATGCCTCAATTCCACCTATGTCTTCAGGCTTCCATCTAGCACTTTTCCTGTGCCTCATAATACAATACATCCATTTGTCAGGGTGCCAGAATTCTTAATAAACTTATTTACACAAGTTATGCAGAGGAAACTGCTTCATGCAACGAAGTGTTGTATCAGAAACCTAGGTTTCAAGCCCCACATTTCTGAGGCATATGGCTACAACGTGTGCACACGGGTTTGCACCAGCACAAATGCCCAAGGCAGACACGCTACAGCACTGCAAGTCATGCTGGCCTAGGTCCATTTTACAGTAACTTGGGCAGAACAGTGGCAGCTTCTCCAGTGTGGACAGACTATTCCTCACAGCACGTGCACTCCACATCATTTACGGCTCTGTCAAGTAAATACAGAAGGGTACTAATCATATACGACAGCACTGTTCTGAAGAACACTCATTCTGTGTGGTGCCCAGCCCTAGAAAGTCACTGCACTTCACTCTGTCTGATACAGGAATACAGCTACAATACAAGCTGCTCTTCAGACACATGTACACACATGGGGCTGCAAAGGTGGGTCAGATTGCAGGGA
This sequence comes from Margarornis squamiger, assembly GCA_035222235.1. Taxonomy (NCBI): domain Eukaryota; kingdom Metazoa; phylum Chordata; class Aves; order Passeriformes; family Furnariidae; genus Margarornis; species Margarornis squamiger. Next base: position 75,617,182 of record JAWWTY010000077.1, read on the forward strand.
TGGACAGTTGCAATTGATTCAGGGGATCAATCTACCTCTTTTTTTTTTTTTCAATTACTGTTATTAATGCCAGTTAAACTCACAAATCACAGACTTCTAATAAAGTCTAATCTTGAAGGAATCCACTGTCATATCATATATATATATATATATATATATATATATATATATATAATACCTGAGATATTTTATATATATATATATATATATATGATCCATAACATCACAACAGACAAGGCTTTTGGTGCAATACGAAAACTACCCATGCTAGAGCAGCCATGGGAAGCCAGCAGAAGAGGGCAGCAACGCTCCAAGGAAATGAACTATACAGGGAGTGGTTCCATCTGTAGTATGAATCTACCAGGTCTTTATCAAAAGGCTGGGGTAGGAGAACAAACAGGGAGTCTTCTTCTTATTCTTGCTGTCCAGCTGTCATAAACGAGTGTTTTAGGTCACTCAAAGAATCACTAGTTAAGGTACCAGCAAAACCAGGTTTAATATTAAAGTAAAAGCGTGACAAAATTATTTTCAAGGTTCATTCTACACTGACTAGATGGTTAAAGCACACAGAGAAAAGGCAGACTAAAATCTCAAATCAATCCATCTAAAACTAAAATCTACCAAAAATAATCAATGTGGAATCTGGGAATTGAAAAAGGGTAATGATGGGAAATGGTAAGGATAAAAAGGAAGGAGGGAGATTCTTCCATTGAGTCACAAGGTTCAGAATTGACCCCCTTGCCAGACTTAGTCCCAGATTTGACCAGTGGTTTTGGCCAAAAGGTTTAAACAGCACCTAACAGCACTTCATCAATAATCTAATTTAAACAATTTAACAAAAGATTCTCTAGAATTTACTATAAGCACAACAGTAACTCATAGGTCTGACTAACTTATGAATCTTAACATATTTAAGAATCTAAGAGAGCAACATTCATAGTACGTTTGTTATGGCACATTCACACTTGCACACACAGAGACCTAAAGGATTATGCACAAGGTATAACATAGCTGTGAATAATCCCCCTTGAGTTCCAAGAAATACTCACATTGGATGCCCTTGCAATTTTCAACAGGTGAAGGGTTGAGCCTCAAGGAGTGGGGGTGTCAGCCCTGGCTCTGTCAGTGGCAGTCCTCCGAGTATAGCAAATCTGAGAGTTCTCTGGCTCGGAGAGGTGCCCCGCTCAGATGGATTGCTGGTCACAGCCCCCTTTGGTGCAGTAGAGCTCAAAGGGTCTCACATGAGAGCACTGTTTATGGGATTGCAAAAGAGTTGGCTTTAGTCATAGTAATTTTCCATCCTGGCCACAGTTCAGGTCAGTAATTTCTTTGAAAGTTTGGTAACAAAAACATTGTTCTACTTGGGTTGTTATTCAGGCAAGTAAAATACATTTCTAAGGCTGTTCATTAAAAAACAGGATCTTGTTAGACAGCACTAGTTCCTGGGAGCAGAGTGTTTCTGATGAGCTCAAGAGGAGCTTAGCTCAGGTGTTGTTCACCATGGCTGAGGCCTAATGATCATTTCTGACACCAAGGAGGGGTGGGGAGGATGCTTTTGTGCTTCATATCAGTAAGGTCCCCAAACAAAAAAAAACCCTACTACTTTTCTACCCACCTTATTTTTCTAGGTATTTTTATATTCTGTGTCTTAAAACAGCAATTTTCATGCTTTTTAGATTACTTGCTTTTTCTTGCATAAAACTTTTTTCTTTGCTTCTTGTCACCCACACACATTTCCTTGGGCAGACAGGAATTGCACCCCTGATATTTACCAGCTGACTGACAATAAGGTCACAAACATGAGAGCTCAGGTATTCATATCGAGGGAGCCCAGGGATGGTGTAAACTTGGGCAGAAGTTACTTCCTCTGCGCACACCAGAAAGGATGCAGTGACCCAGATGGAGCATCCACAGAAGCATGCAGAGGTCCAGGTCTCGGGCTGCAGGGAGTGCCAGAGCCTGGTGCTGCTCTCAGAGGGCAGCAGGAAGAACAGCTGTGTGAGGTGCAATCACATCGACAATCTGCTCAGCCTAGCGGTGGAGCTGAGAGACAAAGTAGGAAGACTAGGAAGTATTAGGAACTCAAAGGAGCATTGACTGGGACTGACTCAGAGGAAAATATATCTTACTTCTGGAATTAGCAGGGCTCATTGAGAGAGCTTTAAACTACATTTGGAGGAGGACAGGGACAGGGCCAGACTTGCCACAGGTGTGGGAAGGGGAGAACTATAGCAACCACTCTAGTAGCAAAAGGAGGCTTAGCAGGGGATACATCAATCAAGCACAAGCAGCCAAAGAGGTAACCACAGGACAGGACAATGGGGCATCCCTTTGCACCCCTACTGGGATATTGACACAATCAAATACTCCTATTAAGAGCCTGTATACCAAAGCACACAGTATAGGGAACAAACATGAGGAACCAGAGATCACTGTGCAGTCACAGGACTTTGATTTCTTTGTGATTACAGAGACAGGGTGGGATAGCTGGCATGATCGGAATGCTGGCATGAAGGGCTACACGCTCTTTCAGAGACAGACCAGGAAGGCACGGTGGTGGAGTTGCCCTCTGTGAGGCAACACTTGGAATGTACTGAGCTCTCTCTCGGGGTGGATGAGGAGTGAGTCAAGAGCTTATGGGTCAGAATGAAAGGGCAGATTAATAAGGGTGACACAGTTGTGGGTGTTTGCTACGGGCCACCTGACAAGGAGGAGGGAATGGATATGGCCTTCTACATGCAACCAGAAGGAGCCTCAAAGTCACAGGCCCTGGTACTTGTGAGGAACTTTACCTGCCCTGACATTCACTGGAGAAGCAACATAGCCAAGAACAAACAGGTGAGGATGTTCCTGGACAGCACTGATGATAATTTCCTGTCACAGGTAGTGGAGGGTTCCACAAGGAATGATGCACTGCTCTCTCATTCCAACAGACAGGGAAAGCCTTGCTGGAGATGTGAAGGCTGGGGGCAGCCTTGGCTGTAGTGACCACGAGATTGCAGACTTCAGTATCAGGTGAGGAGAACGCAGGGCAGCAAGTAAGAAAACCACATGTTTCAGGAGAGCTAGCCTCTTCAGGAATCTTTGTGGAAGAATCCCATGGGAACAGGCCTCGCAGGGAAGAGATGATGATGATAGATAGATAGACAGACAGACAGATAGACAGACAGACAGAGATGGATCCACTGCCCTCATCAAGCCTTAGCTGTGGAGACCACAGTGTGGTAGCACTCTCCCTGGCCACAGCTGGGGGTGCAGTTCTGGCTACTTACACAACATTCTCTCTCCATGCTCAGCTGCTCTCAGTTTTGTGTGTCCCACGTGTCTTCCCACTTTAAGAATCTTGATCTTTTGAACTACAACTTTTTAAAAATGCAGTGTCAAGCTTCAACTCGTGACAGAACATCCTTAGAGCTGTGTCTCAAAAGTAAGTTCATAAAGTCAATGTAATAATGAAATGCATCTAACTACTTTCCACAGTATTTATGTGGAAAGTAATTAGATGCATTTCATTATTATATTGACTATGAACTTACTTTTGCACCGTGTAGTTTTAGCACAACACTAATGTTTCTACTTAGATCACTATCCCTACAAATAAAGCTAAAATGTATGAATTTGCTGACTGACAGTGATTTTGATTCTTCCTTACTAATGACAACTTCTGTATGAGTTTACCTATTTCATGAATTCTAAACAATTGCTAGATTTAAAAAGGTTGCTGGCCTGCTTGACCTGCTGTCAGGTGGAATTGACCAAAGAGTGGAGCTAAACCTATAAAGTCATTATCGACTCTCTACCACATATAATCAAACAGATTATGCCATCTAAGAGATTACAGTAATTAGGTCCAAAATTAGATCCATTAAAATCAATTATTCTTACTGATCTTTTCCATGGCATGACACAAAAAGAACAACATAATTTGGTGTTAAACATCTATAAATTGTCACATAAATATTTTATAAGATTGCTGTACAGTTCAATTTCTGAGCTAACATCACTTAAGTGGTTTCTTAACTGGCTTTGACCATAGCTGTTGAGCTTGTCAACATACATTTTCTTCTGTAAATTCCCTTGTCTCAGGTCCTAAACAGTTACATCAGAGATACCATTCTTTCTAATTTAAAGTTGATCACTTTATTATCTATCAAATGCAAACAACTCAAGACATATAAATGTATATAATTGCTCTAGTAGATGCATATAATTACTACATTAGCTCAATTCTATAAAACCTAGATTCAGAAAAGAATAACACTTCATTTGAGAATGCAATATTTACTATTGTTTTCACACACATTTACCACACAAAAAAGGAATATCTGATGTGGGGGTATCAGAGCTTTCTGATTATGATCTGTATTACAGAAAACCTAAAATTGACGGATTATTCTTCCTTACATTACTTCACTGTTGAGTTCTGGTCTTAAAGCATTGAGTTCACAGGCATTAAGAAAAAGCATAACCTAGCAGTGAGGAAAAAAACCAAACAAGTAACATTTCTGGATAAGAAGCAGCATCAGCACTCATAATCTTGTTGCTCGTGTTAAACTTTTCATCTTTTACCAACTGGTATTATACAGCTTGTATTGGGTTTGCATGGCAAGGTTCTGGTAGAAGGGGGCACTAGGGGTGGCTTCTGTGAGAAGCTGACAGAAGCTTCCCCCACCTGCCAAAGAGCCAAAGGCAACTGGATCCAAAATGGACACACCCAAGACCGGGCCCATCAGCACCTCCAGGGTAACATATTTAAGAAGGGGAAAAAAATCTGCTGTCCAACAGCAGCTTGGAGAGGGGAATGAGACTATATGAGAGAAACAGCCCTGCAGACACCAAGGTCAGCGAAGGAGAGGGAGGAGGTGCTCCAGGCACCAGAGTTGGTATTTCCCTGCAGCCTGTGGTGAAGATAATGGAGGTCCATGGCAGAGCAGAGATCCACCAGCATCTCATGGAAGACCCCACACCAGAGGATACCCAAAGGAGGCTGTGACCCTGTGGGAAGCCCACGCTGGAGCAGCTTTGCTGACAGGACTGAGGAGGAAGGAGCAGCAAAGACAATGTGTTATGAACTGACCACAGCCCCCGTCCTCTGTCCCTCTGCACCACTGCAGGGAGAAAGAGAAATCAGGAGAAAGTTAAACCTGGAAAAAAGGGAAGGCTGGGGGGAAGGTGTCTGGAAGGTTGTTTTAAGATTTGGTTTTATTTCTCATTATTTGATTGGTAATGAAACTAATTCCCCAGCATCGAGTCTGCTGTGCCCATGATGGTAACTGGTGAGCGATCTCTCCCTGTCCTCATCTTGATCCATGAGCTTTTCATTATATTTTCTCTCCCCTCTCCAGTTGAGGAGGGGACTGAGGTACTGACTTGGTGGGCACATGGCATCTTGCCAGGGTCAACCCACCACATAATTTTAGCTCACAAAGCAAATTAGGTCCCAGGTATTCCAACTGCCCAACAGTGTAACACAAGAGTGTTTTGAAATGCAGAATTGTACGTAAAATACTTAGAAAGATGTGTCACAGTCCTAATTGCATTTTGCATAACAAAGGAAAACACAACACATTCCTGCTCCACAGCTAATGATTATTATATATTACAGTTAAATATAAGAATAAACAATTTGGGATGTAGTTTCAACATGTTCCATGACAGAGACCTTAAGGATGCTGAAAGGTTAAGAGGGTGTGCATCAAAGGAGAAAACTGATAATTATTAATTGGAAAGTTATTCTACAGCTAAATGGTAACTATAAAAGATATCAGAGTTTAGTGAAAAAAAACAGGAGAAACTCCACAAAAGCATGCATGAAGCTTCAGACATAAACAGGATTAATGAAAGGTGTGTGGTATGTATGTCATCTATGACCCCAGTCTTCGAAGAGTTTGAGGGATCTAGGCAACTAAAGGCTTTTAATGTTAACTTGTAAATATTATAATAAAGCATATAATTACTGGACACCTGAAGAAATATGATCTACTGAAAAGAGGCAGCATAGGTTCTAATTAATGAAGCTCTGCCCTAGAAGTCTGCTGAAGTTCTCTGACAGATCTGTGAATGAGGGCAGTCTGTTTTACCTGGATTTCAAAAAGGCTTTTAGCAAAATTCATCACCTAAGGCTTTAAGGTAACTATGCGCCCACATGAGAAGCCCTGATGTGGAGAAATAACAGGCTAGAAGGCAGGGAACAGACAGTAAGAGCAAATCATCCATTCCAAACAAAGGAAGATCATCACTGAAGTTTGGCAGAGGCTCTGAGCTCTTCAACATATTTAACAGTGAACTGGAAAAATGACAAACAACAAGCTCAAAATTTAGTGATGGCATCAAGTTATTCAGGAAAGCAAGGATAAGGGCAGACAAAAAAGACTGCATGACTTTAGGAAACCAAACAGTTGTCCCATAAAATGGCAAATAAATTCCAAGTAGATAAAATGAAGCAGGTGAGGTGAAGGGGGAAGCCCAATACTAGATTCAGCTGTATAGGATGCTCTGAAAAAAAATGAAATCAGTCATTAGAAATTATTACAAAAGCAAACCACAGAGCACTGTTATTCAAATGACCAGTTCCTACTTTGAAAAAATGCAGGGATGATGTGACTAGAACTCCACAAGAAAGTTATCTTAGAACTGAAGAAGGTTTGGGAAAAAGGAACAAGGATGATCAGTCACAGAACCACTGGCATGTTAAGAGTGACTAAGATGTAATTCTTCAGTCTCAAAGCAGAGACAAGTTATAAAGTGCCATGGAGATGACTGGACATGGAGTCAATAATCATGCACTAACTATGGGTCATTAGTAGGACAAGGGAAGTAATTCCTTCCCTCCTTCTACCATTTGTGAGACATATGGAATACTTTGTCCAGTTCTGGGCAACTCAATACATGCACACACTGACATCCTGGAAGGAGTCCGGAGGGCCCCGGGAAGGTCAGTGGTGTACAGCTCATGAAATAGAAGGAAAGGTTGAAAGAGTTGGGTTCACTTGCTCTGAAAGACAGGTTAACAGGGATCTACTTGCTAAGTAACAGATGGGGACAGAGCCATCCCCTATGAGGTGCAGAACCAAATTAGAGGAAATGAGTGAAACAAGAAATTTTTAATAGATAGTAAGAAAATATTCTTCACAACTAATGTGGTCAAATGTTGAACAGGTTGCCCAGAGTGCATTGTAGAACCTCCAATACTCAGAGATGTTCAGAACTAAACTGAGTGTGACATTGAGCAACATGTCACAGCCAACTACCACAGGCGCTTTGAGCGTGTATATGGGGAGACAGGTCAGCCCAAAAGCCTTACAGTCTTCAAAACTAACTTTCTCTGTTATCCTGTGAAGAAATGGAGCAAATGGGAAACAAGCTTAAAAAAAAAAAATAAAAAAAGTAAAAGGAGGGAAAATCATTCCATTTTGAGCTGGAACCCTCAATTGAATTCAAGTTATTCTATGCTGGCATCAGCATTTTCAAACATATTTCAAAAGCATTAGAATTCTTTGATATTTGTAAGCTCCTTTGAAACAACCATTAAAAAGCTTTCTCCTTGGTTTTTATCCATCATTTACACTGTAGTCCCTGGCACCAGACCTACAGTCCCTAACTTAATTCTGTGCATTACAGCTCACACATGCAACTGTACACAGTGCTAGTCCTAGTTTTTCCCATCCCAACTCAAACTGCAAACAAACGCTGGCAGGCAAAACATCAAAGCACAGGAAGATCAAAGCCAGACAACCTATTTACTACTATTTTTTTCTGAAAAAGACACCTAAATTTTCAATGGCTGGGAACGAAGCATCCATTTCTTCTCTCACATCGACGTTTATAACAGCATGCTTTCAGTAAGCTCATTCATATAAACCCAGCTCAAGAACAATCAACAGTGAAAAGAGAGCTGACATTCATCAACCCTTGAAGCATTTTGTTTTCCTTTAGCTAAATCACAAAACCTGTTCTGGAAGAACTTTTCGCTAATTTATGTTCATATTCTTCACAATATGGGTCAGGAAAGCACAGGCCAGTAATCCAGAATGGATGCAAGTTTAATCAAAATCCAAGAGTTCCTATATCTAATAGTCTACCATGTCCTGCTGAAACCCTACCTCATCCTCCCCTCCCAGATTCCATCCCCCCTCTTCTGAGGAAATGAGGCAGTCTTGAACACCTGTGACTGAAGGGATATGGACAACATGCATTCATTCTCAAATGTTTAAAGAAAAAATGGAATATTGTTAAGGGAGGATTGCCTCAAACCTGCCATGGTTATAATCCTTTGGGCCATGGGATTACACTGACATTCTCCCACTGCTGGTTAAACCCATATTTTAACATTTTAATTCTGGTGTGCTTTCTGAGTGTAACTATCGCACGGTCACTTTAAAAGTGCATGAGAAATGCCTGATTCCTTTCCAGGCTTACCTATTAACTGGAATTAGCTAGGCTGGGATACTGGATCGGACAGCCCACATTACTGAAATAACTGAATGCTAGCAAGGGAAAGCAATTTGCCGCTGGGTGAACTGGGGATGGTGTTTACAAGTTATGGACAGTGTTCACTAGACCAGCAGCTTGGCATAGATAATACAGCATCCTACAATGACCTGAAAAAAGAAAAGCATAAGTATAGGAGAAATTCCCCCATTTGTGTCTATCTCCCCACCTCTTTTTCCTTCTGAGAAGACTGTTTATACTCCCGTGGATTGTTAAAATTCCCTGCTAAGATTGTCTCTGCTCACACTCCACAAAGCAGGGAATCAGCAAACAAGCACTGCTCACCCTAGGGAGCTGTGAGATGCCCAAGTGACACCAGGAGGAGTGCTCAGTAACTGTAAGCAGCTACTTGCACACAAAGGAGACAGCTGCCTGCTTTCCAGAACACGAAGGACACTGTTTTGACCAAGTTTTTTTAGCAAAAGAACAAAGTGTTTCTCCAGCCTTGCTACAACTACTTCCTAGAGCCTTTCTTTTCCATCTCTGTATTTCAGGTTACTAGGGGAGTCTGGCCCTTTCCTCTTCTGTCTCAGACTTTCACAGGCAATACTTTATCACATTTTAGCTGGGCTTATTATTCAGGCAGGTCTGCCTGGCTCCAGGTTCTTTGACATAAGAGCATAGTACTATAACAAACTAGCATAAAACTAAAATGTCCTTTAGAAAAATGTTCATTGCTTATGTAGGATAACATCCTTTATGCTTCTTCCCAGGTACAATTCATATGTTACAGAGAGTACGTGGAATCAGAGAAATAGAATAACTCCTTCCCAAGGTTATCTGGTGAAAACACACAGTAGAACTGCAATCCACAGTCAACGTTACAACTTGATTTTGTGATCTTATTTTGTCTTCTTTTACCTCAGAGAAAAAAAAAAAATGTTGACCTTCAAGTAAGTATGACTCCTTTTCCCATTTAAAATCATTCTAATGGGGGGGTATTCAATTAAGCTAGAAACAAGATGTCAGCTCCCAAACTCAGATTCTCATTCTTGCCCTTGCAGTAAAAATAATATAATTTTTTACAATTTACACTATGAAACACCTTAATTGATTCCAATTTTTGGCTCTTCCCATTTAGCAACAGATGCTCGAGTGATGTTTCTCACCAGGTAACTCCCGAATAATCACATTAGCTATTACGCACATCATCAGCTTGAAGGCAGTCTCACGCTTCCATCCGGAGCCTGGGGCTGCCCAGAGAGGTAGTAGTGCAGATGACAGGACTGCATGGTAGAGATTTTCAAGAATGGTTTTTGACACAGATAGAAGCCATCAAATTCCCGTAGCCTCCTTCACGGTCTTAGGAGAGATTCCCAGCACTGTGACAACAGCAACTTCCATTATTTTTTTAGGCTTTTGGGGACTGTTACAATAGAACCATGGAATCACAGAACGTTAAGGAATGGACCTTAAAGATCACCTAGTCCCAAACCTCCCACCATGGGAAGAGATATCTCCCACCGGACCAGGTTGCCCAAGACCTTATCCCCTCTGGCTTTGAACACTGCCAGGGCTGGGGCGTCCACAACCTCCCTGAGCAGCCTGTTCCGGTGTCTCACCACTCTCACAGTAAAGAATGTCTTCCTAATGTCTAACCTAAATCTCCTCTCTTTCCAGTTTGTACCCATTTACTCTCTGACCCAGCACCACAGTTCCCGATGCAGAGTCCCTCTCTGGCTACCCCTTCACAAGCTGGAAGGTTCCTGTGAGGTCTCCACGCAACCGGCTCTTCTCCAGGCTAAACAGCCCCAACTTTCTCAGCCTGTCTCTGTAGGGGAGCTGTTCCAGCCCTCTTATCAGCTTCGTGGCCCTCCGCTGGACCTGCTCCAGCAGCTGCTCGGCTGCGGGATGTGCCGAGGAGGAGACGACGGGCACGTCTCGGCGCTAACTAACACCTTCCGCTGGCTTTCACCCTCACCTTCTCCCAGAGCGAGAAGGCAGCCGGCCGCCCGGCCCTCCCGCAGCGGGGAACCCGCATCCCCGGGACCCGCCGGGGAGAACACGGCCCGGGAGCGGCACACACGGCGGGGGCACCGCGCCTGTTCCTGCCCTGCCCGGTCTGACACGGCCATACAGGGTCGGTCCCCGCCCTGCCCGGTCTGACACGGCCCTGCCCGGTCTGACACGGCCATGCACGGTCAGACACGGCCCTGCCCGGTCTGACACGGCCCTGCCCGGTCTGACACGGCCATGCACGGTCTGACACGGCCATGCACGGTCTGACACGGCCATGCACGGTCTGACACGGCCATGCCCGGTCGGTCCCCGCCACGGACGGTCAGACACGGCCACACCCAGCCGGTCCCCGCCCCGCCCGGCACCTGCGCGGCGCGGGGTGCGGAGGCTGCGGGGGGACGGGGGTGACCGCGGGCCCGCTCCGCCCCCGCCCCGCCTCCCGCCGGCCCCGGCCCCGCTCCATCCCCGGCTCCATCCCCGGCTCCATCCGCAGCTGCGGCCGGCCCTGCCATGGCGAGCGCGGCGCAGCCCGTGGCGGAGGAGCGGGAGGCCGTGGCGGAGGAGCGGGAGGCCGTGGCGGAGGAGCGGGAGGCCGTGGCGGAGGAGCCCGTCGGGGCCGGGGCGGAGGAGCCCGTCGGGGCCGGGGCGGCGGTGCTGGGCGAGGCCGGGCTGGCGCTGGGCTGCTGCATCGCCGCGGCGCTCAGCTGGGAGCGGCCGCTCCGCAGCCTGGCCGGCTTCGTCTGCGCCAACCTGCTCTTCTGGTGAGACAGCCGGGCCGGGCCGGGCCGGGGTGGGCGCCGGGGCCGGGGTCCGGACCGCCCCCGGCATGGGAGAGCCCCTGCCCGCACCGCACCGCACCGCACCGCACCGCCCCGCACCGCACCGCCCGGCCGGCCAGGGGCGTCTCCTCCCCGCGCTGCCCTCGGCACCCCCTTCCGAGCGCCGGGAGCGACCCGCGCCCCCAGCTCCTCCGTGGCCAGGACGGTCCTGCTTTTCAAAGCTTCACCTGCGCCACGGCATTCTAGCCCGCCCCCCCCCCCCCGGGGCATTCCCAGCCTTCCCCCCACGGGGCATTCCCGGCCCCCCGGGCATTCCCAGCCCCCCCGGCCGCCGCTCCGGGTCTGGCCATGGCGCTCACGCTGTGTGCATCCCCTGGGTCGGGGTCCCTCCCCGTCGGTGCCTGCCCCAGCCCCACACTTCTGCCCCCCTTCTGCCCCCGTTCCCACGGCGGGATGTGCGATGGTGGGCGAAGCCGAGCAGGGCGGCTGCAGCACAGCCCGCCGAGAACTTGCGTTTCCCGCAGCCGAGATGAGCCGTGGGCCCGTATTTCCCTGCAGAGTTTGGAAACCTCCTGGAATTAGGCCCCGAGTCCGTAGGTAGTGCTGCGCTGCTGCCCTGGACCAGCACCTCACAGTTCATGTTGGGTGTTTGTGCTTTTCCAAATTGGTGGCCTAGTTAGGAGGCTTTGTGGAGTGGGGACAGCAGGAATGTTACTGCAGTGCACCAGTTCCCTTTCTTGACTAAGCTTTTTCCAGTCAGATAGTTCTGTTGAATAAACCCCAGAAATTAACACAAGGATGTGTCATTGTTGTGTTTATCATGACTTTTCAGTTTATTTCTGTCGGAAAACCCTTGTCTTTCTGTGTGAAACTTCTTCAGGGTTTTCCCCGATCTTAGGTTTTATTGATGCCTAAATTTTTCATTTTCTGGTCTGAAACATTGCTTGTGTAGAGAGATTTATGAATTGGGGCTTTAATAATATCCTGATAATTAGGGTCTAATAATACTGCAGAGACTCTTAAGACTGAATTGCGTTTCCTTTCCTGTGACTAGAACTGCCTCCTTTCCTCTTAAGTGAATAAGAGGCAAACAAATAACAGAGGTGGATTAGTTGCAAACTCTTAGTTCTCTATAACCCTAACAAGCAGCATGTTTAAATGTGAGATTGAAGTAATTTTAAACCTTTCTGAAGGTTTAAAACCTCTGTGCAAGTGTGCATGATGTCTAATTTAGGCTGACTTTTAGTATCCACCCTGCTCTTAGGTATCCCTGGTAAATCCTTTCATCAAGAAAGTTACATGGTTTTACTCTCATTTTGTGCATACTTCAGAGATCACCTATTCCTTCAGCACTTCAGAAGAGTACTAATGCTTTATGTTTCTTTTCAACGTGGCTCTGATAAAATTTTCAGGGACAATGTCTAACAGAATACATTCCCACATCTCAGGAAGCAGTAGCTGCTGGGCAACCCATTTGCTATTCTGCCCAACTTTGATCATAAGCAAGGTGTATAGTGCCTGCATTATGTAATGCCTTTAGAAAGTTTCCTTTGGTAGTCTTACTGACAACTTGTTATGTGACCAGTATTTGAAGTTATTTTATCAAAATTATCACTCTACTTTCCTACTCTCAAGATGAATCAGAATAGCAAAAGTCAAGGCAAGGATTGCTCATTTTACTTCAGTGGTGTTGTGCCTCAGTGGGAAGCTCACTATCCTAGTGCCGAGGAGTCTTTGAGAGGTGTATACAAACTAGAAAATGCAGGAGCAGGAATGATGACCACTAAACTTCTGTCGTTTCAGACTGAAGAACAACAGGAGAGATCTCCTTAGCAAACATATGAAATCTGACACTTTGAAAATGAAACAGTCATTTAGTGTCACATTTCTCTGCTTTGGTGTTGCCATCATGAGTGTTTGCAGCATGGTGTGTTTGCTGCTTCTCCTTTTCTTGTTTGAGATCCAGCTTGGCAGCCTGGTTTGTCATGACTCAGACAGTCGCTACTGCTCCTGGGCTGGGAAAAGGCGTCTGCCCCTGCCGTCTCGGAAGTCTCTCCTGACAGGGCTTTGTGGCCAGAGCATAGGTAAAAGGAACGTTTCCTAGTTGCTGCTTCATGTGCCGCATCTTTTCTCATCATGTGCTTGCAAGTATCCTTATCCTCGTGCAGAAGTAGTTTCACTCCCAGTGTGTAAGGCCTCTGATCTCAGGATTTCTCAAAGCTGAGAAGTCTCTATTGCTGCATGGAAGACTTCTCTCACTATAGCAGCAACAGTGTTGGTGAAACAGGGAGGAAGGGGAGAGGAAATTTAATTTTACTGTTTTCTACATGCTGGAAAAGTAATGATAGTTCCTTTCTCCCGTCTGTTTAATTTTGTTGTGACTGTGTTTTCCTCACAGTTAGTTTAGTTCTTGTATGTGTGCCATTCAAAACACTTCATGTGTAAACTGTTGCAGTAGGAGCTGCTGAGAGTGAATTGTTTCTCTGATGTCACAAAGTCTTTTTTAATATATTCGACTTAACCTCTTTCGTGTTAGAAATCTCTTCATTTTCAATGTTTACTACTAAAATAACATTCTTTTAAGTACAGAAAATTTACTAACTTAATTTCATTATGATTGACTTAATTTTTTTGAATATTCCTAACAAATAATCATGGATTCCTTAACAAGAGAGTAGTAGAAGTAGAAACAAGTCTGGTTATTGAAAAAGCATTTTTCAGTTGCCACACTGTTATTTATTCACTATGAGCAGCTTTAAGACTCCTGCCCCAAATTAACCTGATTGAAAATATTTCAAATGAACAAGGGTTATATATATACTATTTTGCACCTAATCATCTGAAATGTAATATGGATTCTTCTGCTGTATATAGTTTGCAGACTGAAGTAAAAATAACGTAGGAAAATAAGGCTGGGTTTTTCCCCCTATTTTACACACATCATACTGAAAAAGTGAGTGATGGGCCCAAGACCAGAGAAACTGTGCTGGTGCCAGAAGTTCAGTCCAGGTGTTCTAAGTGTTTGACTGGTGGCTGGTAACTTTCAATCTTGGGTTTATTCTTAGGCAAATATTAACATTCAGTCCTAAATTTTAAGGTAATATTCTAGCCTAATTACTTCTTTTTGTGTGTGTAAGGGATAGAGAGAACAGTGGCAGCTTTTTGTTCTCCTGATCTGTAGTCTTAAATGTTTTCATGAGGTCCAGGGAACAAGTTTGTGTTTAGCAGTTCTGTGTGGTTCTATGTCTTTTGCAGTTTGCAGATATTTATTTCAAATATGTGTTCTCTGTTTGCAGATATATGTTTCAAATGTAGTACTTTAATGTCTGCAAGGTCATCCCATCCCACCAGTTGCATCTGTTCACCAGCTGCCCAAATTACTGATTTCCATAGGGTTTTTTGGGAAGGCAGGCAGCAGAAAGGCTCACGATGTAATAGATCTTTTCTCTATTTCTGTCTCCCTGTGAAATGAATTTATTGCATTACCCTGTTTGCTGTTCTCTTCACTAGTCCAAAGCCAATTTTTTCTTTGAGGATTTTTGTGTGCTTTCTGACACACAAATTGTTTATGTTTATTTATGTGTATTAATTGTTTATATTATATATGTTACTGCAGGTCAGTTTTTAACAGTGTTACATGGTGTTATTGTACTGGATGAACAAATCAACTGACCAACTGTGTAAAGTACAAGTATCATTCCTTGATTTAAACAGATATGCAAGCCAAATTTACCATTAAAAATAGTGTCTTTTGTCACCATCCATACTCACATTTTTTGTTGTTGACCTAATGAATATTTCTATTGTATCAGAGAATCAATTAATCAAGACAGGAAACAGTATTTCATATATCTGAATTGGCCATGTGCATTGCATCAGGTAAAAGAGTGGGGTAGGAAGCTTTTTCAAGGTAGAAAAATCTAATTGCTATTTAAATGTTAGTAGCAAAAACATTCAGAGTTTAGAGGCTTTGTGTGTTTTGTTTTTGTTTAAGTATCCAATTTGCTGTAAGAGTTGTTACTGAAGTGTTCATTTTGGTTTGGCTTTTTTTTTAAAGCATCCGGTTCACTTTAAGATTTGTTGCGGAATTGTTTCTTACTTGAAACCTCTGTTTGGCAATGATAATGTTTACCATGAAGAGATCTCAGAGCACTTTTTGTTCATTAGTTTACTCTTTCAGTGTAAGAAAGCAGTGCTAGACTAAGCATTTCTTTCAGGTGTTCGCACACAAACTGTAGGTGCTGTTGCTACTGTATCTCAGTGGGCAGTGTGCCTATAAAACGAGGTTTCTGCACATTTTGAGAGCGTCCACAATGTATACTTGCATCCGGATTTTTATTCTTTGTTACAAGAAAGAAGCTGATTTATAAGCCGTGCAGCAGCCACGTTTGTGTAGCTGTTCATAACTCTGTATACGTGTTGGCACAGTGATGTCACTATGTTCTATGTTGAATGTTTGAAAAAGGGGACTGTAATTTTTTGCCCTCTATCAACATTGACTGTGGGTACCACTGGAACTGTGGTCCTCAGGGAACTGCTCACATAGGACATCCTGGTGACAAAATGTTACTTCCTTCATGGTTTTATCTGTATTAGGTGGTCTTCTTATGCTAGTGATGTTATTCCTAGAAGACTGGTATGGTGATTAGTGTTTTTCACTAATCCCAGTACTGCCTGGGAGGTGTGAAGTTGATTGTGGGTTTCCCACAGCAGTGTGTGTGGTCCCTTCCTTAAGAATGACTCACTTAGTTGTACAAGGACACGTCACTTTCATCCATCTGAGCCACTCTTCATTACCAGATATCATTAGTAAGAAATTCACAGAGATTCTTTATAGTTTGTATTGGCTGTCTGCATTCAGTTTTTAATTTCACTTTGTTCCGTGTTTTTGATGAGTCCAGCTACTGAAATTGCAGGTTGCACTATATGAGTAATTTACTCCCTATTGCTTTAATTCAGGCACACAGTAATTCAGCTGTTTGGAAATCCTTTTTTGTTTCCCTCTCAGACATACACTTTCCCCAAACCACACTCAAATCGGAGAACATATGAGCAAAATTAATATAGAAATAATTAATTCTGCTGAAATTTAATTCCTTAAGAAGAAAATGTGTTGGTTCAAAATCCTGGCTTCCATTTACAATATATGTGGGAAATTCATCAGTTGTGGTGGACAGGAGGGAGATCACCAAACTATATTAAGTGAGAATTGGAATTAAAAAAAGTCTTTGAAATCCAAACACAAAGTGAGTTGGAGTAATATGGAGTGTTGACATTTTAAGGCCAATTTGTAGTATTCTGGTCTTTAGATCACTGTATTGAATTTGTAATATCTGCCAAGTCAGGAAAACACATACATGTTTCTGTGACAAAATTCTTTTTCCTTATAGCAACCAGATGCTAAATGTTGTTTTTAATGTGGGAAATTTCAGTCTTTGGCTGTCTTTGTTACAGGAAATCTTAGAGCTACATTTTTAGTTGTTTTGGGATTACTTTCCTGAAATCCAAAGTATCAGAATAGCACACAAGTGAATAGTGCTGCCTCAAACCCTAATAAGAGTTTTTATCTCTTATCCCATGAGTAAGGATAGTAGAATAGGTTTTGTATTGACATAATTCTTTTGTAATGATAATACATTTGTTATAAGAGAAGAAAAAAAATTTGGCATAGGCAGGTTTGAAATTTACTGTGTATTCACATGAGTGAGTTTCTTAGGTGGTTGCTAGTTTGTTTCTTCTAGTTTGATAGTCATAATTTACTTAATTTGCTGCCTTTTATCAAAGCTTTGTAACTTACTTGTATTACTTATTATTTTATTACACTCAGCTACAGTACAGTAAATTGCTGATATTTCTTCAAGCTTAAAAAAATGTTTGTGGTTTGTTGTTTTCTTCCTAGAAGATGATGTTCCTAAATACTCTTCCTCAACTAAATCTGAAATTCTGGTGTGAGTTGCAATAAAATTTTAGGGTGTACTTGTTTTAACTCAGGGAGTTTTAAGTTTATATTCACTTTTCCAATACAGATTATTAAGACTTTTCAAGGCTTTGGAGGTGGGAAAGTGACACAGAAAATTTAATTTAGTTAGAAAAAAAATTAAAAGCCATTAACAGCTTTTTAGTGACAGTTTGCATACTTTTGGCTGAGACATTGGTTTGTGGGAATGAAAATCAACATTGTTTAAGAGCCAGACAGTGTTACATAAAAACCTGGACAGTTTACAGCATTTTTTGACCAATAAGATGAAATCAGGATCAGTCAGAGAAGAAATCAATTGGGGTAATTAAGGAATTGAAGGAAAGCGAGCATTACTGAACAATTTAGGACCAAATCCAGGGTGAGGACTTTGTGAAAGATGGAAATCCCAAACAAAGGAGAATAGATGAATTGCAGCATGCCTTGGGTTTATTCTGTGTTTCTGAAACTTATATGTGCTGTGTCTAAAGCAGTTGTCTTAAGAGTGAAATTATAATTTCTTCATGTATTATCTCAAAATAATGAGACCTTTCAAATAGCAAGCAGAATTCTGAGAACAATGGACGGTTTAGGGGGGTATGCCATGCTCCCTGGTAGATGTTACAGGACTAATGAGAGCATTAAAGAAAAGGAGATTTAGGGCAGCATGGTAGAGGTGCTACTGCTCAAACTGCTGCTACTGTATGAGAAAATGGGATTAAGATTTCTTCTGTGCTTTGCCAGAGTACAGGTTAATTAAGGTCATCTGGGCATGTGTCTGGAAAAACAAAGGAAGCCAGGTTATTTGATGTTACATGTTTAAATCAAAATAATTTTAACTTCCATAGAAATATCATCCTGTTTTCACTGATGTAACAGTAGAATTCAGTGTCATGATAGACTCAGAAGGTATTTAGTTTAGGTCATTCAAACTTTCTCCTTCTCAGTTTATTTTATATGCCTTATCTGAATGCAACAGGTTGCAGTAAGTCTGATCCACAAGCCACCAGTGTTGAAACATGATTCTAATGGCAGCATTCCCCAAGAGGTTTCCTTGCAAACAGTGTGAGGTAATTTTGCAATGCAATATTTTATTATTGGGTTAGTCTGGTTTGCCAGACCACCAATATACTTCCAAATTTACCAGGTTATAAGCAAATTTATCTTTGGTGATTAAATGCAAAGCATTGCAAAGGTCTTTCTAATATTTTTTTTTATTGTAGACTTTCAGTATTTTTGGTTTTATTTAGGCTTATTTTTAAGTTTAAGCATCATTTTTTTGCAGTTGGGGTAGAGAGAATACACAGTTTGAATTCCTATCCTATGTGTTAACTGCAGTTAGCACTGCCCTGTGGTCCTTGCCCTGAAACCTGTGCACGCATCTCCCAGAGTACTACTCCTTCTTCAGGTGGCTGTCAAAGTAATAGCAATTTGAATTAGTAGGAGTCTGTTTCTTAGGACGAAAGATTTGTTTAGTATTCAAAAATCTTTTTCCTAGTAAGTTCCAGAAGGTTTTCTAAAGAACAGCTGATTTGATCTGTGGTTTCTGGCTGAACAAATATGATCCTAATCTTTTGAATAAGACCTGACAAATAAGCTATTTGAATAAAAGGTTGATGGCTGAGTTTTCTTTATCTTCACACAGAAAGAATTAAAGAAAATTTTGCAAGTTGTAGAATAATAATAATGCCTCTTCTGTTTTGTTCGGTTTATTTATTTATTTATTTTTAATTGTTATTTTTATGTGCTTAATGATAGAATTTTTAGACTTCTGGGCACTACCCAATGAAAAACTCTTCACTAGTTGGCACATAGGTTACAGGTCAACTGCTCCTCAGTACTTCATTTTATTTTGGTTGAAATATGTCGGATATCTAAATTCTTGTATGGCATTTGTATTTAGAGAAAAAGCTGAAGTGAAAAAAGGTGCTTCTTCCTAATTTATGTCTTTAGCAGGAGCTTACACTTTTTTCCACTAAATTAGATGAGGTTTAAAAGATTTTTAACGTACATATTTTTAAGAAGCATCCTATTACAGCATTTCACAGGTTTTCAGCCAAACAGATTCACAGCTATTTGAGTTCAACCTGCCAGGTACCTGGAGTGCTGGTGTGCATATTTTGGATTTGAATTAACATAAGACTAGGAGTAAGTCCATTTGAAATTATTTTATTCAAGGAATTTTGCTTCTTGGAGGGGTGAGGAGGTTTTTTAGACAGCATTTATTACTCTTTGTTTCTTCTAAAGTTTTTGACAGCCCATATGCAGACGTGGTTTTTTTCACATGTAATTCCCTCTCTTCAACACAGAATCTACTGCATCACAGTTTTTGTGTATTTTTCAGACATGCAGGTTGACAATTAAATACCATATAAATATATTAATATTGTACCAAATTCTATTCTATAAGTAGATTGTACCAAAAAAAGTGTGCATAACTTACTCCGTCTTAAGTGAGCATCTACACTTTTTTTGCAGAGATGGGGAAAGAATTTTTGCACTGTAATTCTCAAACAGGTATCTAAATACTTTGGCTCAGATCAATTGTCTTGGTTTTGGATGGGATGGAATTAATTTTCTTCATGGTACAGGGCTGTGTTTTGGATTTAATATGAGAATAATGTTGATAACACACTGATGTTTTAGTTGTTGCTGGGCAGTGCTTACTCTAAGCCAAGGACTTTTCAGTTTTCTGTACTCTGACAGAGAGCAGGTGCACAAGAAGTCAGGAGGACGCATGGCCAGGACAGCTGACCCAAACTGGCCAAAGGAATGTTCCATACCACAGTGCACTGAGTATACAAACTGGGGGGAGTTGGCCAGGAGCTGCCCATCCCTGATCAGGTCAGGCTGGGCATTGGTCAGCAGATGGTGAGCAGTGGTACTGTGCATCACTGGTCTTTCTTGGGTTTTATTCCTCTCTCTCTTTCTGTTGTATCACTTTCTATAGTTATTATTGTTACTATTACTAACTTTGCTTCAGTTATTAGCTGTTCTTAACCCATGGCTTTGACTTTTTTCCGATTCTCCTTCCGATCTCACCAGTGCGGGAGGAAAGTGAGCGAGCAGCTTAGTTGCCAGCTAGTATTATACTACAATACCAAGAGCTACTTAAACAGGAAATATACTGGATTGCTGAGTTTTGGACTTCAAATGTGCTGAATACTCGAGGCTTGGATTTCAATATCTGTAGATTCTGCATTTTGACATATACAGAAGTTTAGTATGAAAATCATTTATGTATAAGAGCAATTCATATAAAAGTTGTAAATTTAATAGATATAAAAAGCAAGATTCATGAACCTGCCTTTGGGGTGGTTTTTCAGTTAGGAGAGTCAAAGTATGAAATTACCTCTAAATAAAATATACTCAAATTTGTATTATTCCTTCTTGACGCACAAAAGGGCAAACAAAATCACTGTGCCAGTGATCAGTAAGGGCATAAGCTTTCTGATACTATCTTTGCCCTATATTTCAAAAATGTTCTTCAGGCAGTGCATTTCATGCTGTATTTAGAAGAAAACTAACCCTCTTCCTCTTCCCCAGACCTCTTGCTTGAGATAATTATCAGAATTTGTTGCATTTGTTGATTGTTCCAGCGGTAAGCATGGAAGAATGCCCTCCATTCAGCTCCAGGCAGGAGACAGTTAGCACCAGGAAACAGTTACTAACACATCTTTTCCTTACCAACATGCCTTCACTGTAGATATTTGTCTGAAATGGTGTTGGGTGGTCCCCTGTAAGAGCAGAAGTATGCATAAGAAAATGACTGTACTACTCTTCAGGTAGGAAGAGATGAAGGTGACTGAAATGCTGAAGAGCAGGTAGGATAGTTTGCAGTGTAATTTCGTAAGGGTTGTAGGTTTTGTTGTTTGGGGGTTTTTTCACAGTAAATATAAATATATGTATTATTTTAAAACCACAGGAGAAAAAGTCCACCACTATACAGTTGAAGAATTTCCCCTTTTAATTGTGGAAGTTGTCAAGTTTTGACTCTTAATACTGCAGTTTAGAATAAATTCAGTCCAGCTGCAGTATAACCAGGCCCAGAAACAGAAACTGTTATGTCTTAAACTTCTAAGGTCGTCCCGGAAAGGATTTACCAGCCACTTGCAGTAGACTAAAATAGTCATAGAAAGAAGATATTGTTTAGGTTGTTAGGGGTTTCAGGAGGTCTCTGGTATGACTTCCAGTTCAAGATAAGGTCACTATTAATTCAGATCAGATTTCTTGGGGTTTTGTCTTGACAGCCTTCAAGGTTGGAAATTTCACAAACTCTGTGGGGAACCACTGCTTAATTATCCTAACAGTCAATAGTTGATAGCTCTCCTGTTTAGTTTCCCAGAAGTGGTTTCCACGGTGGAGATGAGTAGCAGGCTTTGCTCCGCCATGCTCACGTTCTTCCTAAGGGGACAACAGCAGGTCAGCTGGTTTGACTTGCGCAAGTGAGGTCCAGTTAGAACATGTTGCTCAGGTTCTTACACAACAGAGTTTTTGAAAGTCATACTCCATAGTGGTCTGCCACCTGCTTAGTGCCTCCAGTAGCTCTTTTGCATTGCTGTGCATGTTAATCAGAGGACACCCTTCACAGTGAGGCCGCTGTTGCCATCAGTCCAGAGAAGAGAGGCTTTTCGTGCAGCCTCAAGGCCAGGTGGCTGTATCCCACCTCTGGAGCTGTGTCTGAGTGAAGGTCTCTCCTGTGCAGGGAGTGCCTCTTGCAGCCAGTGCTGGGACTGAGTACTGTGGCACCTCAGGACCATTTCTTTGCAGTCCTGCACCACCTTCAGCAGTTTCCTGTCCCCTTTCCATGCAAGCTGCCCTGTTAACTGCAAAAGTAATTATCTGAAATGCATAATTTTATACCTAATTTTAAGCTTTGATTCCTTAAAAAAAAAATAAAAACACAAAAACCACCCAAACAAAACAAGAAACCAAAACCAAAAAAAACAAACCCGAAAACAAAAACCAAGAAACCAAAAAAAAAAACCCCACACCTCACAAAACACTGCACAATTCCGTCGGGGAACAAATCTTGGTTATGTCTCTAGTAATTTTTTTTACTTCCACACCACTTGCAGAGGAAATTAAACAATTTGAACTTGAGTCTGTTTTGGTTATTGCTTAAAAAAGAGAACATGCTGAGTAAGCATAGCTATTGATTCTTCTACAAAACAGAAGTATTTTTGTGCAGTAAAAGAAGATGTCATTCTGGAGCCTTTCAGTTTTGTCAAGTATTTGTGTATGTGTTAGAAATACTTATGAGTAAAATCTGGGCTATTTTCTTAAAAAAAGAAGAGGAAAAAAATGCCCTAACTCTTACTAATAAGGAAAAGTATTGCTGAAGCCTTTTGTTAGTCTGGTTGCTATGCATCATGTTGATAATTCCTGGAAGAATTTTGAATCTTGGTAGCATAGTGAGAGTTTTTCAGATCCCAGCATATTTGACTAACCTTTTGATAAGGTTATGATACATATATGCCAAAAAAGTACAAGGGAGCCTTATCAGCTTTTCACCAGGAAGGGCTTCCAGGACATTGATCTGACATATGGCTCGCAAACAGTTTTTTTAATCTGTTTTTCTGTGGCACCTGAAGGCTGACACACACTGGCTGTGAATGAATTCATAAGAGACCATCTTTCTTGCAAACATCACAGTTTAGGTGAGGAGTACTGAAGCAGGGGAGAAAGGAGTGTGTCAGCTAATAATGTTAAGGCATGGGAAGTCCAGCCAGAACAATTCAAAGCTCTTCAAATAAGTGAAGAGCCCTTGTTTGGTGACTACGATAGCTGCTCCAACTAGATTACAGGTTTTTTCCTCCAAAGCTGTGGAGCAGAAAGACTGCAGTATCAAGAAGGTAGAATGACATATCATGGAAGCATCTTTCAGAGGGGATGCTACCTTGTTAATCCTTGTTTGCTAATCCTCATCTGCATTAGTGCAAATGTTTTTAACAGCAGGTGACAGCTGTAGTTGCAGTGAAACTAGCAGTATGGTTTAGTTGTGAGCATAAAGTAGGTCAAACGTGTTCTGTGCATTCTTTGAAAGATAGACAAGGCCTTTGTAAGCATTTGATCTTTGAAAAGCTAATAAAATGTGTATGTACTTACATGCATGCATGCACACATATGCAAATTTTGGTATTGGTGTATTTCTTTGAGACTATCAAGGACTGGCCAGTGGTAGTTGCTAAGTCAGGGCATACTATGTGATTCTATAGAACATTCATGCACAAGCAGCAAGAAAAACCTGTAGAATGAGCATAGTATTTAGCCCAAATAAAGGCCTGCATTTTTTATAAACTTCTGCTGCCTAGAAGTTGGATGAAAAATTCTTCGCTTGGTTTTTCTATACAGTGTCACATCTCCCCCCTGCCCGTTATCAGTAAGTTAAGTAAGTAGGCTAAACAAAGTCTTCAGTGCAGTTGAACTTAAACAAAATCAAGGATTTTTCATGCTGAATATTATTACCAAGAAAAATAGTAGGACAACATGATGCAAAGCTGTTAGGAGTTTTGATTTAATGGGCTATGACTGGGCAGCTTTGGAAGAGCTTACGTTGTAATCATTTTTCTCTATACTTCTCTGTTGGTTTTCTTGAGCTGGCTGAAATTATATAGAGGTGCTGATTTTATACTGGAGTTTTTTTGATAGAATAGTCCTATAATTCAAATTCTCCAGAGATGTAGAAACTCTTTATATTCAGATAAAACTTTATGAGTGAGCTTATGTGTTTATATTGGAAATCATATCCTGGTCTGCTCAGGGTGATTATGGGTTTGTGTTAAATGTGAAAGTTAGTGGCATAGACTTTTTTTTTTTTTTTTTATTTTATGCAGCCTTACTTTTTGAGGATTGCAAGGAATACTGGAACAGTTTTCTACAAAAGCAATGTGTCCTGGGCTTGTTAGAAACATTGGGGTGTCAATTTTCTTTTTAAAAATCCTGGTGTGCTCAAGGGGTCTCTCTTGGCTTTCTCCAGCAGCCATGATTGCTACTCCTTTTCACTTCCCTTCCTCCTCTTTCTTGCAGAAAAGCTCTGCAGCAACAACTCATTGGGTGGCCAGTTGCCCTGTTTTCAAATCTGAGAGGTTTCTTGGAAACATCCCAGCTTTGTATGATTTTCTTTCTGTTGGTGTTCTCATCTGATCCAGTGCCTTGGACAGTGGCTTCTTACTGGATTTGGCTGTCCTCAACTTTTTAAGTTAATTGCTTTTACTTTAAGAAAGATACTAATTTGTTCATTATCTGTATTCAGATCTATGATTTAAAGTGCTTGAGAAAAGCTATTAAAATACTTCAGCTTTTTTTATTTATTTAATTGAATTTTAATTGTTATGTCACAACCTTTTTTTTGTGAGTTAAGAAATTTGCCAGTAAAACAAATAGAAGAGCTAATCTCCAAACACACCTGGACAGCAAAGTCAGCAGTGCATGAGATTATAACTCACATGCTCTGAGTCTAGGTCTGTTTGACTTGACTAGACATGCTCTAAAAAATTATGTAATGAAAAAACGAAATTCACAAAAACTTGTTATGAAGGCAAGTTTGAGTATCATGCCATGATACAGATTTACCTCATCTTTGTATTTGAAAGAATGATCTATATAGAAATATTGTTTGTACATAGGCTCTGTAGGAAACACAAGAAAGTGTTTCACCTTTTTTTGTGTGCATTGTGCCAAGACTATTTATGTTAATAAGACCATAATTAATTTAAAAGTAATGTTTCCTATGCAGTAATTAATAGATTTTGTTTTCTATAGTTTGTGCTTAAATAAGTATGGACAAAAATCTACTACAGACTCAATGCGTGTTTAATCATTGTATCTTTAAATGAGACTGTGTCATGCTTGGAGCTCTCTGTGACTGCTTCCTGTGGAGAGAAACTAAATTAATGTAATCTCAATCTATTTTTTTCTATTTATTTTCAGTATTAGTAGCAGCTGTCCATTTTTGTATACTTCCAATAAGTTTACAAGTATTCAACATTTATTTCTTCTTAACATTCTAGGTTTCTTGCACTGACTTCCTGGAGAGTGTATCATCTGACTTCTCTTATAATACTTGGAGTGCTAGTTCTTCAGATAATGAAGGATTTGGTATTCTCAAGAATAAAAGGTAAGGCAGTGTACTGACAGAATTCCATGCTTAAGCATCTGCAGTTTGGAGCATGTTATTTCATTACTAAAGCCAGGTCAATATTATGAGTATTGTAAAATTACTACATGGGTTTAGAGAGAGACCGAGTAGATCTGTGATGGTCTATTACCATTTTCAGTAATGTTTTGCTATATTTCATAGGTAGGGCATTAAGAGATTTGGGTTTTTTTAGCATTCAAATAATTGGTATCACTTAACAATCGTTCTAGTTTCTTAACTGCTATGTCTGAAAATGGATTCTTTTCTAAATTACCAAATTTTCCTAAACATTCATGCTTCTTCTGTTATTCCTCTAATCATGTCATTGTTGGAAAATTTGGGAGATCTGATATAAAACTGTCAAATTTGTACATAGGCAGAGAAATTACCTATTTTAGTGTGGCTGAAATAAGAAGTAAGCAGTATTTTTTTCTACTTTATGTAGCATTTAGTTTTCAGTGTGTATAAAGTCTTATGTGAACATAACCAATTTTGAAAGGGATTTTGGGTTTGATAGCTGGAGTGGTGCTTGGTTTTGGTGGGGTTTTTAAAATTCCTGTCCTATATTTCACTACCATGTTGAAAATTCTTTGACAAAATGCTCATCAAAAGTCTGTAATTTTCATTGTTAGGAAGATTTTCTTCAAGTGTCTTATTTTGCCTTTGGTTCGATGTTGAATTCCATGCAAAGTGTTTGAAAAACCCTCAGAACATAGTACAAAAGCAGGAAATAGGTGTCAGAGAAACATGATATTCCTCTTTGATGTACTAACACGTCATTTCTGACTGCCAAAGCCTATTGTTTCCTGCTGTATTATTTGCACTCTTTTCTGAAGCATGATTTATTGTCATTGCTGTTTCTGGGAATCTTGGTCACCGTTCTGTTTCCTGCTTGAGCACTACAAGCTCAGAGGCCAAATTATAAAGCTTGGCAGAAATTGATTTGTTTTTTTTAAGCTCTGTTTTGTATAAATCACCACAAATGTTGAATACTTCACTAGTTGGAAGGTAATGATTTAGGTAAATTCACTCTTACCTGCAATTAATATTTTTGTTTTGACCCAATTCAAGATGCACCATTCTCATTCCTTTGTGATTATTTAACCATTCATTATAGAAATAAGGCTAGGAATACCTGTATTTTCCAGCTTACAGAATGATTATTCACTGTAGCAATAATCTTTAGTAATAATCTTTATTTTACTATTCTCTTTGATGCTATTGTACACAAAGTTCAAGAATAATCAGGTTCTTGAAGTAGTTCCATGGAAATCTTGTGGTAGTGACTTGAAACTGATGAAGTGTCACTCCAAAAAACAGGAAAAAGTTCTTCCTGATATAACACTTGTGTAACTGCTTCACACTTCCAGCCAACCACTAGATGGCAAGACTATTACAGATTCATAAGGAAGGTAGAAAGTGGTTGTCAGTGTGTGGATGCAAAGCATAAATTATGTTGATTATCTTCTTCTTGACTTCCTTCCATGTGAAAACATAGCCATAGAAGATGCTGATTTTTCCAGTTATGTTTTTTACTAGTATTTTAAGTTGACAGAAAATGAAGATACAAAGAGTTTCTTAGTAATTTTGTCTCAATTTTAAATGTTTCTTATGAATAAAGAAAAAAAAAATCAGTATTTTTTCTTGTTTAGTGCATGGTGTTTCATCTTATGTTTCTACCATTGCAGGTGCACAGCTGTGGAGGACCATCACTGGCAAGTAGGTATATTATTTTTAATGTATTGATTATTTAATACCTTATTTTTTATAGGTAGCCTGGAATAAAACAAACAAACAGAAAGCTATTTTCCCTCAAATTATAACTGAATTGGTTTTATCTTAGCATATTTTCTAAGTTTATTACTGCTTGTTCACAATTTTTAATACCTTCATTTTTTTTTCTGATTTGAGTTATATTGAAGTATATAATAATATGTTGGAATACTTCTGGAAATGGTTTTCCTTACAATGAGATTGCATTTTCTGGGAATTGGTCTTTTCTTTCAAATAGGGAAAAATACTGTGTTGGTCAAGGAGGTAACTCTTAGAATTTCATTATACCAGTGCTGTCTAGAAGTAGATAAGCTTTCTGGGGTTTCCCTTTAAATCAACACAAGTAATTGATCATTATAATTTCAAATAAATATTAGTTGATATCCATAGGAATAAAATAATTCTGAAGTCTGAACTTGCCATTGACCTGTCTCAGCAAATGTTTACATCACGTTGTTAGAGTATACAATTTATTTAATTTGTTGGCAGTATAATCCATGTGTCTACATTATTTACAGACAATCTATCTGCAGAATAAAAGTCTGTGTGTTTAAGGTATTATTCTTCTAAACAGACCACCAGGATTTATTATATATCTGAAGTCATTTGAAAGCATATCCTGTAGTACACTATTGTATTGCACCCTGGCACTGAAGAAACAGTAATATGAAGTTGAAAAAGTGAAGGTGCAGGGTTTTGTTCTCTGCATGGCAGTTACAAAAAGCAGTTCCTGGACAGTTTCATACCTCAGAACTTGTAGAGGTATGAAATATCTTCAGACTTTCTTATAAACATGAAGTGGAGCTATATGGAATTGATGACAGGTTAGTTCAGGAACTGAGTAGTGTAAAATGCTTCTTTTACCATAGCTAGTGCTACTTCATGTATCTGTGTAGGCTGGCAGTGCTTCAAAAATTTTAATTGAGAAGTCATTGCTGTAGCATAGTAGATTAGTGTGATTTGTATTTCGTTTCGTCCTCCTATTCTTTGTGAGAGAATTTTACCTAAAATTTACTGTCTTTTGGCTTTTTGACATCTGACTTTGCCTGTCTGTTTATATTCAAGAAGAGGAAGGCAAAGAAAATCAAATTGCATGTGGAGTGGAAGGAAACAGGTTTTTGACTCCGTTTTGTTTCCATGAAGAATAATTCTGCAGTCTGAGGCAATTTTTTTCTCTTACTCCTCAGGTCCCCAAACCGGAATAGTTGATGTTCATGAAAAGACTATAACTAGTATTTTAAATATCTTGGATTCAGTTTTTCTGGTGTCCAGAATCTTGCATTTGATTTGCTGTTTTATAGGACGACAAAGCAGAGAGTGGAAAAGAGAATTTGATGAGCTCACCATAGCTTATGCCATTGGGTAATATAATACAAGTACTGTATGTCTCTGTGTAAAATAGTTTGCAATGGGCAGAACACAAGGTCAATCCATAAGTCCATCTAGCCCAGTATCTGTTCTCTGGAGGCATCCAGCCAGGAGAAACATGACCTTGAGTAGTGTATAAAAGCAGGACAAGCTTGCAAGGTACTCCTCCTGGTGTACTTTCCCAGCAGCTTCCAGTTGAACGGTCTTCCCCACCCCCACCCCAGGCTGTTCTGTGCTGGACCTTCAGTGAATTTGTCTCATTGCTTTTGTTTTTAAAAGTTTCTGTTACTTACAACATCCTGTAGCACAGATATCCACAGCTGAACCACGTGCTTTGCAAACAGTCTTCTGCTTGTTTACTGCTTATATAGGTTTCTTAGTCTCTTCCTACACTTTTTGATGTTGGAAGAAATACTGAGCAATCATGCTCTATTAATATTCTTCAGCAAGCTGT
The DNA here is from genome assembly GCA_035222235.1 of Margarornis squamiger. Taxonomy (NCBI): domain Eukaryota; kingdom Metazoa; phylum Chordata; class Aves; order Passeriformes; family Furnariidae; genus Margarornis; species Margarornis squamiger. The sequence goes on from JAWWTY010000077.1 coordinate 75,646,101, forward strand.
GACTTTGTAAACTTCTGTCCTGTTCAGTTCATGACTATGTAATTGTTCCTAAAATAGAAGTTCTCTGCAGTTTTCATGTTTTCATTACGTTTTGCTTCACTTTTCTTGCATTTATGTTACCCTTTTTGTTGGGAGGACAGAATTGCAAATAGCATTCAGCATTCAGAGACCTTTGGACTATATGTTAGCATACTATATGCCTTCTCTTCTTTTCATGATAAATCCCAATGCATGATTGACTTTTTTAGTCTCTACTGAGCTCTGAATTGATGCTTTCATGGATATATAATCATTTCAAGATTATGTTCCTGAGCAGTAAAGATCAGCTTAAAGGCCCTGTGACTTTAAAAGGGTTTTTAAAATTCTGTGAATCTCTTCACATTTCATCTGCCTTTTTGCAAGCAAATCACATGATACTTGATTAAAGTTATGCAGTTCTTTGCAGCTGGTCTCTGTCTTTACCAGAATAATTCCTCTCATATCCCATCACTTCTCAGACTCCATAAGAGCAATTGACGAGAGAGCTTGTTGAAAGCCTTCTCAGAAATCCAGATGAATTTTTGTGGACATTGATGTTCATCTACAAGGAGGGTGACTCTTTGAAAGGACAGGTTTGTGATGTGATGTCCTTTACAGTGTACAGTAGGACAGGGATGCGTGTTCTTTGTTAGTTTTCCTGACAGTTTGCACAGAGCAGAGTCTTTAGTGGTTTGTAGCTCTCTGACTCTTGCACACCTTCTCTAAAAATAGATGTTGCTTTAGACACTTCACAGTCCTCTGGTGTTAACGCAGCTTTAAGAGAGGTTGTTTAACATAAATGAGATTTCAACTGTACACCCTAAGCTTTCATTTATAACTTTTATAAGTTCACATAAAGACTTTGCATTTGGTCACACTGTGAGTGGGTGTTTGGATTTTTCTTTTTCTTTTTTTTTTTTCCTTTTTCTTTCTGAATGCTAATATAAATGTGCCTGTTGACTATGTTGAAATTGGAAGAACTGCTGTAAGATGTTGAGGCTGTGTGCATGGTTGCTTTTCATTTTACCCAAGACTGCATATGAAAAGCTGTCTTCAGTTTATCATATATAAGCAAAATGTGCCAAGCGTATCTCCATACTCTCTGTTTACAAAAAACACCACCCAACAGAAAATCACCTTACAGTCCACGTGGAAATGCTCTCTGCAGGCAGGAAAGGATTTGTGGTCGGCATCAACTTTGAAAGTCCCTTGGGTTGTTTTGGAAAATGCCTAGTTGGCATGTGCCAAAACTGTGCTAAGAGCTATTTTAATGATTCAGCTGCTTAACTGACCAATTCTAGTGCTTGACAGCGTTGCCACACAGTTTGGTGGTTTTTTAAATAGATAAAGTCAGAAAGTAACAAATTATCTGAACCCACCAGTTTCCTGCCTTAACCTTTGTGTTATGTAATTCTGGTTTTGAAAATTACTGTCAGTCAGTCACTACTGCACTATGATGCTTCATAAATGGTGGCACAGGTGTCTGATGCATTTAATAGTGAAATTGTATCCTTTGTGCAATTATTTTTAGAAGTGAAACATGTTGATAGTTGGAGAAAGAATGACTGATTATCACTGATCTGAAACTTGCATTTTTTCAGCAATCACATGCATTGTGTATCTCTTCTGCTGCACATACACTCCAGGTACCAGAGACCAAAGTACTTCAGTGGAGATCCTGTTAGTTTGTGGCCCTGGTTTTTGGTCCTCCTTGATCTTTGTGCAGCGCTGCTGACTAGTTGAAGGAAGCACAACCTCACTTCTTTTTCATTGCTATAATTCAAATAGAGAATACTAGTTGTTTCCCATGTAAAATGGGCCTGTATAAGACCTGTGCTTATATTTCTAATGAGTCATCTAGTACTATTTTAAATTTAAAATTTTCAGACTGAAGCAAGTTAAGATCTCATTCTGAACTTGCCTCAGTGAAGCAGGCTCCCGTAACACCTTTTATTTTTCCCCTGATTCTGTTCCTGTTTCTGAGGAACTCCTGTACTGATATCTGGCCTTTTAAAAAAGGGTTAAAGGAGCACTGGAAAAGGTCATTTGTTAAATTACTCTGTCATTATAGAACTGTTTTATTTCTTCCTATCCTAGTAAGACTTATTCCAAACCCGATGCTTCTCGAGTCAGTAGATGTATTAGAATATGCACAGGACTTGTGGCACACCTTCATTTCTTGAGTGGTCAGACTTAAGAAGGTGAAATTAACATTAATTCAAAATTATCCTTTTATAGTAAGCCTAAAAAAATCAGAAACAGCTTGAGAAGAGACTAAACAACAGTCCTTTAAAATGACCATCAAAAAGTGACTGAAGAGAATAAGACAGAAAGAAAGGAGTTAATGCTGTAAAAACTGGCAGCTCTTCATAGCTAGTTTCCAGTCCCTTGCTATGATTTATCATTTTCTTAAATTAAACCTACTGACTAATAGGAAGAGCCTTGCCTGGCCAGTCGTGGTGTTAAGCTCCTTGCTGCACTAGTGGCTGCATCAGCTGCACAGACTACAATAGATGTGTTGTACTTACTACATTATTATACTTTGAATGTTTTGTATATCATTCTTTAGGCCATGCAAATAAGTTCTCTCTGAAATGGTTCTCCTGGCCTTGTAGTTGGTATATATATATGGCTGAATAACAGCTCTCAAATAATTCTGCTTTAAAATATGGTTCTCCCAAATGTTCTGAATTTTAAAAAGTGGCTGCAGTCCTTCAAAAAGTGGATGCCTACTTGTGGAAAGCAAATGGAAATTGAGGGTTTTTTGCAGTTTAAACCTGTATTTTATCAGTAGTCACTGTACTGTTCAAATACCAAATTGTAATGTAATTCTCCTTCATTTTATATAGTGCATTGTCACAACTCAGATAGCTAGCAATATGCATGGTGGGGTTTTTCCAGTTCACAGAGGCACTTTATGCATAAATGATCAAACCTTCTGCACATTGCAGAAAGAATTGTCTACATTGCAAAAACTTCTTGATGATTCAAGTTTATTTTATTTTTTTATTTATTTTTTTTTGTATTACATGACTTCATTCCTGCTTTCTGGCTAGTTGTTTCCAAACTGTTAGCTCACTTCTCAAGTAATGTGTTCTCTGTTTATTGATAAATGATAAAATCAGCATTCTGGTAAAGTTTTGTGTATTCCTTTTCTTATGGGAACAAAAACAATAATACTCAGTAGAAATACCATAACTTTGGCAAAAGTTTCACACTTAAGTCACTCTGAAGACTGTTTAATACTTTTCCCTATACACTCACAGGAAAAAGCTGGTGGTTGGTTGGTTCTTTTCTTGTTTAAGGGGAGGGGAAATGAAGGAGATGGCACAGCCTGTGTAGGTGTCATATATCTCACTGGTAGAAATGGTTTGTTTGGCTTGTTATTTTTCTTATATTTGTCAGGAATAATATGTAGCACATAAAATCAATTTTTCTCACATTTACAAACTTTTGAAGTCAGGCCTAGTGGTTCTGAAGTCAGTCTGTGGTTCTCTACTAATTTGGTTATAGCATGACTCTGCCTTATCCATCACAAGCATTTTCTCTTTTCCTTGTCCCCAAAAACTCAACTCACCTTTCAGTATGGAGGGTCCACAGAAAAGATGAGGAGAAAATGTTGGAATGGTCCAACCTCTTTACAATCATCAAATGAATATTGCATACCTCTTTCTGTAAGCCTTATTTACCTTCTATCCCTATTAGTAAAATATAAAGGTTAAATATTATCTATCAGGCTGCAAGAAAAGAGTAACTTCTGAAGAAGTAAGGGCAGAAGAAAAAGACCAGCAGAACTGTACTGGCACTGCGTTAACTGGTTTTATACAAGAATATAGTCCATCACCCCAGTCATGTTTTCAGAAACTGTCATCATTCATGTTTGAGTATCTGTATTGCTACAAGCATGATGCTCAAACTGAGGTCTTACCAGTGTCATGTAAAAGAGATAATTTGTGTTGTCTATGGTAAATGTCTTGTAAATGCATCCCAGGCATAGTTTGTTTGGGGTTTTTTGGAGGTTTTTTTCGCTTGGTTGGTTGGTTTTTGTTTTTTTTTTTGTTTGTTTTGTTCTGTTTTGGGGGTGGGGGGGAGTTTGTTGTTTGGGTTTTTTTGTTTTTTTTTTTTTTTTTTTTTTTATTTTGGAGACTTGCAGATAACTCGAGTAGCTTATATTCTGTTGGAAACATTCTCCCTTTTCACTGCACTGTTTGTTTAATAAGTTGTTCCCCGTTTTGCATTCGCACACTGGGCTTGTCAAATATATTATGCCCATGATGACTTTGGGTAGTAGATTGTTTTGTGCCATTTTCCCACTGAGCTCTGCTTAGAATCCTTAGATTCTGCCCTTTACAGTGTCTGCCACTCCTCCCAGGGTATTGCCACTGACTCATCTGAAGGATTAGTGCAGATGCTGAATGAAGATGCTAAGGGACGTGTCAGTCTCATGTAACAAGACACTTCTAATACCTTGCCCTTTGGTATAGCTTTTCAATTAAATGTGAAATTAGATTATGGGGATTGCATATATGTTGTAATTCTGCAGTCTGTGATTGAGTCATACAGCAAAATTCCAAAAGCATTGCAACAGATGAGATGGATGATTCCATTTTTATTTCAGGACAGGCTCTGTACTTTTTAAAAAGAAATATGCCTTCTTTTTTACTTTTTTGGATACTGAATAATGCTCATTGACTGCTTTAACAGCTGCTCAGCTGTGTTATTAATTTTCTCAGTATCTCTCCAAGTTTCCAGGTGAGAGCAGTTTATCTGAAATTGCTTAGATAGTACTACTTTTTCTAGTTTTAACTTTATATACCATAATTCCTACAGAAATGTATTACTTTCTTAATTTGTCCCACAATCCTGTCCTTTCCTCTAATCCATTAGTTAGTTGTAATCAAAATTATTCAGAATTATTTTATTAGAGAGCTCTGAAACAATTCCATATTGTATATTTTGGACTTTCAGTACTGAGATACTAGGGAATAATTTAGAAGATTGCTGTTGTGTACCTCTCAGAATTTCTTTTTCTTCTGTTTTTCTGATAACAGAAGTGTTCTTATAGAAATATTTAGTTAAAAATTCAAAATACAGAAGAACAGCTCACATTGTCTGATTTTGACAATTGTTATTTGTTCTTGCTAGTCTCTCATAGGTAATTTCAGTATTCATTTCTAAGGGTATTGTTTGAAAGTTTGTGTGTGTTCTGCTTGCATCTTCTCAGGGATAAACAGATATTATTCCTTTATTTAAAGTCAGATGGAAGAATTTCATGAAACAACTCAAGGTGATTTCATGTGAAGGCTTCAGAAAATGCTTATATTTAGAATTATGGTTGGACTTGATATCTTAAAAGCCTTTTGCAACCTAAATTATTCTATAATTTCACCAGTTTGCCTGCATGTTGGAAAAAAGGTCATCTGGGCACTGTGAGACATATATTTTTACTATACTTAAATAAACAAGGCTTGAAATACTTTTTTTTTTAATGTAAATACTTTTCTCAAGTGAAGTGACTGCATCCATGATTAAATGTGTGAAATAAATACCTGACATAAGTGCAGTCTTTGCAAACTGCAGGGTATGCTGCATCCTGTGCAAAAGTGACTCAGTAATTAATTTCCTTTGTTACTCATTGGTAAAAATTAAATGCTACACTCAGTTTGAAAATGTGATCATCACTCTGTGATGATGGGAGGATGTACATACAGCCTTTGTTCATCATTTTTTGTTTAAACATAAGGCAGCTCTTCTTCAGCACTTTTCAACATATAGTTAAGCCAGCTCTATTCTGTGCTCAATATTTTGAAGTACGGTACTGCAGTCATGGTTCACTTATTCATAGTTATTCATTTTGTTTCTGGATCTACTGTGTCAAAAAGGGAGTTCAGTTAAAGGTGTCTGTGAGTGCAAGCAGGTGGATTTGTCCCTTGTGAACTACACAGGAACTGCTAATTCTGAGCTGACCCAGTTCTGAGAGCTCTGTGTCATGCTTGCTGGCATGTCACATACTAACCGTATTGACATCACTGGGGAAAAAATACAACTCCCCACTGCTGCCTACCATCATCTGAGCTGTCTCACATATTTTTTATCACCATGATGTTTCTTTTGATCACAGTACTAACTAAACATTCAGTACCGGGTATGTAGAATTGCAGGTATTTGTTTTTTGTTTTTTTTTTTTTTAGTTTAGCTTGTTTCCAGCAATAAGAAAATAAAACAGCTTCTAGAAGCTGATGGAGTTGGAAGGAAAGCAATATATGGAAGGGAAAGCAAATGCAGGGAATTCCATGATGGAGGTGAGTGGAGAAATGAACCAAATTCACAATGAGAACATTGCCAAAATAGTTAGTATTACTCTGGAGCTCTCCCATGCCACCTGTCCCTTTCTCAACTCTCCACTATCTCAATAAGCAAGGCTTAGATCTACTCTTCCATCTTAGATAAGAGCAAGTATGGCAAGTGCTGCATTTGAATTTGCTGATTTGTACAGTGTGCTTGCACGCTTTTTGCCAAGTTTTCCCAGCTTTCAGAAAGGGAGTTTGGAGGTGTCCTTCCCTTCTTATTACTTTGATATTTCTTACTGATACAGTGATATTGACACCAGTATTTTTCACTGAGATAAAGCTTTAAAAGTCTTAATTACAGGGACAACAAACCGTACTCTTTTATGTGTTGAGATGTGGGCCACATGCTGGTCATACAATGAAAGCTACAAGCTTCTCTTAAAGTACTCACCTATCCCATTTTCATGGGTTGATTTCTTGAGTCTGTGAACATCTTTGTAGAGAAAACTTGTCTGAAAAACTGCAGAGGAATTGTGCTGGTACCATCCATCTTAGGTCACTTTTTCTGTCTCTCTTCAGGGACCCCTCTTGAATCAAGCAATTAATCTTTGCTTGTTGTGGGGTGCAGCACCCCCACAGAGAGTATCAAATGAATTAAAAGGGGCAATATTTGGTTACCCCCTGAATCTAATAAAATGTTGTTTTCTGGCTATTTTTGAGCAGATCAGCTTTCTCCTGCTAACCATAGCATTTGTTATTTCCCCATTTACTTTTCAAAGCTGCTTGGAAAGATCCTAGCAGACATAGTTATATATCGTTGTCAATTCTGAACATTGCTACACTTTCAGTATAAAGCCTTTGCTTTGTTTCTTTTTTTTACTTGTTTCTATTTACAAATTGTTTATTATAAATAGCATATTTCAGAGGCAGGTTGTAGAAGGGTGCACTCTTAATTTGGCTGCCAGCCTAAATAGCATTACAAGAAAACCTGTCCAGAGATGTGATTGACAGCTATTTCATCAATAAGAAAGTGAAACTTGGAATCGAGTGTATATGGTAGAAAGTGACAAAGACCTCTCATATCTTAAAGTTATTTATCCTTCTAGTTAAAGCATCTGAGAGGTTTGGGTATACTCTTGCAAAACATCAGCCAAAAAGTAATGCCATTTACTTCAACTCATGTGTTGAACTTACTAGGTTCAAGTTATAAACTGCCCCTTGAAGGATAGCAACAGCCTTCCCATCTGACTCAGAGAGGGAAGGGAGGTGACCTGGATGCAGTCATATCATTCTGAATGGAGCAACTGTTTTACTCCCTACCTCTGTCAGCTCTCATCCTGAATATTTATCCCTAATCCATAAAAACTTCTGAACAAATATTCAGTATGCTGGAATTTTCTAATTTATGGTGGCAATCCAATGTCTTGCAATTTATAGTTGTGACTATGCAGAAGGAGCTGCATATCAGTACAGCAGAACTGACATTAGGTTGCTGGTTGGAGTGCAGTCTTTAATTCCTTACTTTCAAGTGGAGATACTGTATTCCAAGGCTTTTCAGACAGCACTAACTGGAAAAAGTCAGTTCCTTCTACAGCACATCTGTTTGTTTTTTTCCCCTAGGGAAATTCTCAGAATTATCAAGGCTATCTTCTAGTTTAAGGACTTCAAAGAGCTTAGGCAGACTTAGTAAAACATCTAGACAATGAGACTTTAGCTGCATACTGTAATTTTGAATTGGTTAAAAAGCAATAGTACTTTTTTAGAGGGCCAAGGTACTGAGCCTTGCTAAAGAGAACAGAAACCTGACACAGTTGAAACCTCCTTTTTCTAACTCTTTGTAGACTTATACCATACAATAAATGTACTGCCTAGTCCAGGAGCAGCCTGTCATATTGCACAGAGCTGTTGGGTATGTTTCCCTGCCTCCCTTCCAAAGGGGTTTGTCCAGCTTGTAATGTTCATATTTTTCACCTTTTGTTTCTATTTTTAAATGTTCATTATTATAGATTTAAGTGGGTTATGTCAAATTATTATTGATGCCTAAACTAACAGAATATTGTTGCAATCTGTGCCAGACAGATCATGAGAAGAGGAAGATTGCATTTCTTATCAAAGTGAAACTTTGAATGGAATGACAGACCTCAAATTGCACACGGGGAGAGAATTTCACAAAGCTGACCTTTTCAAAGGGTAGAGAGTAAATTTAAGTGAAAAGATTAATGTTAAAATGGTCGTGTCCTGTTCGCTATGTTTGTTCCATTGCACGTGTAATATTTTTGCCATTGGTATTTTTAGTCTATTCTTACCCCTTTCCATTTTAACAGTCGAACAACTGTGAGAGATAACTTACAATCCTGAAGTCATTTGACTTGTCATCTTAAAGGGTATTTATAAACTATAGCATTCAGGGAGCCCCCAGTGTTACTTTAAATAGAGAGACTACTTTTAGGATTTAGAAGAAAACCGGACTCTTTCATTTTGGAATGGCTTTTCTTAAGCATAAATCTAATGATGGTTGATTAAAAACATCATAAAAACAGGCAGCAAGCTGAACCATATTCTGTATTGTTATATTATCACTGAAGACTGCATGAAAAGCAAATGGCATGGCTTAGACTAAACATGGGGAAGAGATGTTTTTCTCCTTTAAGGACGAGTAGCTTTTATCCTCTTTTAATATTGACCTATATTAACTGTTCCCTGTGGGCAGAAATGCTGCTTTTGTTATTTGATTGTATTGAGAAGAGTAGGGTTTGTTACACACACACACGTACACAAAAGTGCAAGTCTCCTAACAGCCTATTAAGTTAATTTCTGTCAAGTTTTCAAGTTCTGAACAATTTATAAAGGATAATGGAAATCTGAGGACAATAGGAAGGAAAAAGAAACAAGCAATTTTGGTTAGTTTGAGGACTTGATAAAAGAAGGAAGAAATACTTGTGATTAATGAAACAAGGTAATTAGAAACATGTACTAGTTACTGACATGGAAGGAAGAGGACATCATTGTTTGAAGTCTTTAAAATGATGATAGGAGAAAGATCAGAATAAGTAGATTGGAGTTTCTATAGTAGTCAGATTTTTACTTTTAATTCCATCTGGTTTGCTAAATACAAGCAATACAAGCATTAGATTATAAAATGCATGATGGAAATTATTTACAGGAGGCAGAACAACCTATAGTCATAGTCTTTTCTTTCTTTTTTTTTCTTCTTTTTAGTGTTGCAGACGTCTGGGTGGTTGTAACACGTGAGGGTGTGCTTCCCAGCACAACATCTGATTAGTCACTAATTTAGTAAGGAATGTCCTGGCACAGTTCTGTTGAAGCATGTGAGCCTATCAGCAGAATAACATACTGTATTCTCCTAGGTGTTTCAACATACAGTTGAGTAAAACTGCTCAGCTGTTTTGGAAGGTATTCCTTCCTTGAGTCTCCTTTTTATCTCTTATTTCCTACTGACAGAAGAGATGGTGCATGCTTACTAAAATATATTTCACGCCTTAATGACTTTTTAATTAATATTCCAAATATTTTAGAGTCTAAATAACATTGAAGATCAGTTCTATAAAGCTGTAAGTCTTTTATTTTTACACTGAGGAAAACAGAAAGTGACACATGCTCATTATGTTCTGCAACTTTCCATACTAGTTGAATACAGTTGATCAGACATACTTGCTGTAGCACAAACCCATGAAAGTTCCCTCAAATCCACCTGCATATTTATGGCCACAGCACCTTAGGACACACACTTCCTTTCTCTAGCTTACATTTGATGTAAAGAGAAGGATAATCCTTCAGAAGTTCGGCCTTTTTTTCTGAGCACTTGGATTGGTAGTACAATTAATAGATCACTGATGTAGTTGTGGCCATTGAGGTTACTAGAGGTCAGTTCATAGTGGGAGGTAATGCTTAAAAAAATTTCACAGTGCATATAAAAATATCCACTATTTGTGCTGGAACTATTCTGACAAATGTACTCATAAGTGACCTGAAAAGGCAGTGAATAGTGGGATGGCCATATACCAAATTATTCAAGAAAATGAAGAAATGGCCAACTATGAAGGCTTTCAGGAGATCCTTACAGGATTCTCTCACAGTAAAATAGCATGTGAAATTCAGTGTAGGTACCTGTAAAATTATGCAGAAACATCAGTACTAAATTCACATACAAAATAGTAGTGTGTGAAGGTGACTCTTACCACTCACGAATAAGATGTGTTCTCAGAAAATCAGTGTGGATCTAATCTACTGTTATGTATCAGTAAAAAAGACATGCAGGGAAAATGTAATCACAGCCACTTGACTCTCTTGTAAATCTGTTGTACGTCCAAATCCTGAATACTCTGTGTGGTTCTGATCTGTTACCTCGCAGAAAAAGATACAGGACAAGAAAAGTCCAGAGCAGAGCAACAAGGTATATCAAATAAATGGAACTATTTCCCTATAGAGAACAAGTAAATGATGTGGTTTTGCTCAAAGAGAAAAGTAATAATTAAGAGGAAATATATTGGAGGTCTGCAAGATACCCTAAGGAACATGCCTTCTCTCTCATGGTACTGGAATGAGGAGGCATCAAAATAGCAGGCAACAAGCTGAGGAAAAATAAAATATGTAACTAAGCTTTAGAAATCCTTGGTACATAATTGTTATGAATGTTAGAACTATATGTGGATTAAAACTATAAATCACAGGACAGTTTTTAAAGAAAATTAATTGAAGGCTATTAAATAAAAATCACTAGCTGTGGCTTTGAAAGTCCCTGAGCTGCAGATTGTTGGAAGCTCCATTGTATTTTATGGAAGTATCATTATGTATTTTCCCATATTCTTACTCTGTTCCTTAGGTATCCTGAGGTATTTAGTTTTGGCAACCAGCAGGGCACAGGACTAGGTGGACCTTTGGCTGACCCAGTATAACTGTTCTTGTAAAAAGTGTTAAAGCATTGACTTTTTATTCAGTTAAGTGACAAAGTAAGACTGAAATAAATATATCTATTTATTTCTGCATTTGTATATAAATTGTATATCAGTGTTTAAGTCTGAGAAATCCCAGAAGGGCATGTGAGATAGTTATTGCCCAGTTTAAGACTGAGTGTCTGTTCCTACCAACACATTCCACGGAAGTTGCAAGCACAGTGTGTACCAGATCTTCCTTTTTTTTTTTCATTTAGGCATGAGATCAGAGTAATAAAATCAATCAGAGCAGTAACAGCTGAGGTTTGTGTGGCTGATCTTTAAAAAAATACTGTTCTAAACATTTTTGAGAGCTTTTGCTGAATACATGTGTAGCTTTTCTTAGAAGACAAACTGAAATGTGCCTGAACAATTACTGTACATAACCATTCCCATTGTGAGTTCACCATAAGCAGACAATTTTCCTAGGATGTGTACCTTGACAACTTCTTGTTAGCTGAATTAGGTACTTTTTATTATAATCAAAGTCTCAAAACATGAAAAGTCAGCTGAAATCTCAATATAACAATAAATAGAAGTTTCTGAAAAGGACACTAAGCAGAATTTTTTGTTAAGGTTTCAAATACTTTGCTCGAAATCCTTTTAGGTGTACATAGAAAAACACTTTTCAATCAGTGATCAAACTCAAAACATACTGAAGAGGTGCTCTTTTTTTTTAAAGAATAATTTCAGCAGATGGAAATGAGTCTTCTGGGGCTTTCTTTGTCAGTTACTGAAATGAGGCAAAGAGAAATGCAGGTTACCTGAAAAGCAGTTGTTGAAAAATTATATATTTAAAGTGCTCTTAATGTTTCCCAAAGAAATTATTTTGAGAGTTGTGGATTTTGTTGTTGTTGGTTTTGTTTGGTGGTTTTTTTGTGGTTTGTTTGAGGGTTTTTTTATAAGAAAGACTGACTGGACTAAAGTAAAAGTCTTTGTAGAGTGTTATTTTTTTCATCCTTCTACTTCCCTTTTCTACAGGAACATCCATAGGAACACCCGGGGAATTGGGCTCAGTGATCCTTATTCAAGATTCTGAAGGAAACAGCAAAAGCTGTGATAAAATATTGTGCATTTTACAGATTTAATAGATATGTATGTATTTATATATAAGTAACTTCTAAACTGAAAGGTTAATTTTTCACTCTTGTAGCAGTAAATTGTACTATTAAAATGTATTTTATACAGCTTAAGGGATTCTTTAGAAATCTTTAGGCATCCATAAAAAAAAAATAAATGAGGGAAAAGGGAAGTTTTAGTGGTGATAGGAGCCGCTGCTGTGCTATGCAAAACAACATGGTGTATACATGTGTTCTGAACAACCTTATGAAATAGATTGAATTTATTTAAAAATTAATAGTGAGGGAACAAGAAAAGGAAAATTTGTCTTTTATACTTTTATACTGTGGTCCTTTATACTTTGGGATAAAAGCCTAGCTAACTGAAGTTAGTTTGACTTCCCAGCAGTTCTGTCAGCCCCTCAGCAGAATGTCATGCGTACTATCACCCTTCTCGAGGCAGGGTGAAGGTTATCGTGTGCTCAGCACTTCTGGCTGAGTGTTCTGGCAGAGCTCACCCCACCAGTCCGGGGCTTTCCTCTAAATCACAAATCAACACGTGCCCTTGCTGACGAACAGGTTAAGCTGCAGGGCTTCATTGATACCATTCCTCCTCTGAACCTTTCTTGACTTGTATTAGCCCAAGAGCCATTTGACTCTGTAGGTTTTTTTCGGGGGTAGGTGTCATTGCAGGAGCGGGCTGACTTCTCTTTTGCAGTCTTGGCTGCCCCCTTGCCTTTTCTGTGGAGCTCTGTGATGTTTCCTTGGCCTCCTATAGCTTTAAAATTTGCAGTTGTTTCTCAGAAAGCTGGATATTTAAAGAGCAGAATGGTTGTGGTTTGACAAGAACTCACTTTGGAGAAACTCTGTGAAGAAATTGGTTTATTCAGTCACTCCAGGATAAAGTTAGTTTTATTTTAATCAGTGCACTGAGAATTAACCATCTTACCTAGTGTTCAGTTGCATATGTGCATTAATTGCCACTGTGTGAGGCGTACTGTTGCTTTGTATAATGTATTTCTCGCTGCTGTTCCTCATTATTACCTATCTTAGCCTTTTATGTTGCTGCAAGTGATACTATGTAGAAGTACTTTCTTTAAGTTTTGATGTTAGCATTTAGCAAGTTTATATGTCCATTTTCTCTCTCAAGCTGGTAGAACTATAATGTGAGATCAAAAGGTAATACGAACTGTGGTGAGGAGTTCCTATATTTTCTTAATATATTTTTTTAAACAAGCTGGTTGATCAACATACACAAATATGTGCCTTCTAAAGTGGCCTGCACTCTGACATTTTCCCCCTCATTTTAGTTTGTAAATACTTTAAAATTTGTTTATATAAATTTACATGTTGCTGTTTTCTTTTTGATGTATCTGGTTTGATAATGTGCTGTTACAGGTGTTGCAGTTGGAAAGTTCTGGCATGTGGCACAGAGATTACCAGTTACTTCATCAGATAAAAACACAGCCTTGAAACTGAGTCACATTAGTGGCAATGTAATAATATTTTCTTTTGTTACAGTTGCACCCTTTTAAAAATTACCACATTGAGACTGAATAAAGACAATGCTATTGAAAAAAGCTCTTCTTAAAGGGAGAGAATATGATTGTAATTTTGCCATCAGACATGCTAAACAGTGGAGGCTTCATCTCTTGTTGCATAGTAAATGAACAAATAAGTAAATAAGAAGTTGGTGTTAATAGTTGATAAATTAACAGTATCGCTGAGTCATCTGTCTCATTTTCACTATATAGGCATTGAAAAAGACTGTATATCTTAAGGAATCAAAATGAATAATGCTTAGTATGAAAACATTTGGCTAGCAGTTCTGACTGTTAATCAAAACTTATGCTTTTCGTGCTGGGGGATAAGAATAGGGCTGATGTCAGTGAAAAGGGTGAATAATATATAACTGTGTGCTGTCCTTACATTATAATGCACTTGAAGTCCTGCAGTTATTCATGTTTAAGCTTCTAAGGTCTAATTCAGGGCTGGTGACCTGGACTTCGATCTAGTTATGGCTTGCAATTGCACTAACCACTCTCTGGAGAGATTTTCTTACATTGCACCAAAGAACAAATTATATAATTAGGTGGAAAACTGGCTCATACCCTCTTGTTCATAGGACAGTTTTAGCAGTGAAGTAATGGTGGGTCATCTTAGCAAACTGTGAGCATGCCAGTAAAATCTTTTAGATATAGGCACTGTCAGTATGTGGACTGAGTGTTCTAATTACCTGAGAGATTCTAAGTAGCTGAGTCATTTCTTATGTTCTTAATTGAATTACATATAGTCTTGTCTTCTAAATATTCTTGTATTAGAAAACATTACAAACTTCACAGGTTTGTGCTTTAACTCTTTGTATCGATACTTTTGAAAACTGTTTTCAAGTTCTCATGCATTTTTTTAACCATTTTTTTCAAAGGAAAGTGATTTCATTGTGTAGCTATCTTGCTGTTTGGTCTCCCTTTCATATACTTCCTCTTATTTCAGTAGGAAAAGAAACCAATTGCTGATTAAAAACAGATTCATATTGCTACAAACCAAAAGAGACAGGGAGATGGGCAGGTTTCAGAATCTTAAGTAGTATGTGTACCTAGAAACAAACCTTGCATTTTAATGTGACTTGACTGAATTACAGATCATGATTATAGATGAACTAGAACTTTGTAGGTCTTAGGGTAAATAAATTCATGAAAAAGTATGTAAGAGTTTCCTGAAAATTTGTGAAAAATATATTGTTTTCTTTAGAAATTGCTGAGATCATTGCTAGGTGGGTTTGCCTTTTTTGGTTGGTTTTTGTTTTTGTTTTTTCTTTTCCTCCAAATATTTGTTTCTTTTATAGCTGTTTAACAGGATCTCATGGCCAAAAAGTCCCAGAGCAGTTGAGATTTTCACCCTTAGTGGTAAGATTTTCTACCTTCCTGTCTCCAGCTCTTCTCTGTTTGTCACACAAATCCAGCATGATCTGTCATATTTGTATATAGGAAGATTTGCTATCTTCATGTGACTAAAATGTAATAATTTGCTTTTTAAACTGCCGTTGAAGTGTCTCTTACTCCCTTTAACTCCTCCTTCTGCTTGTGTTTGAAACTCAGAAATACTCTCATGCGCCATGGAGCATTATTCTGCGTGCTTTGTGGCAAAACACTAAAACCTCACAGTGACAATTCATTTTTGCTGATAGAAATCAGGGTTTGGTGTCTGTTGATAGTCAGTGTGCTTTCATACTCAATTTTTTATGATTCTTGAAAAATACATATTCATGTGCTTTGTTCTCCTCAGTAAATATTTCTTGCATGTGATATCTTGTTTAGCTTTTTGAATGCTGCATTATTTTTTTTTATGTCAAAACTGGATGCTGTTTTGTTTGCAGGTGTGGTTTTTTATTTTCCTGAATATGCAGCTTGTGATTTAAAAAAATGTTTTAACAATTAGTCATTTCATCCAGGTAAGAGTCTTGCATAATATGCAGAATTCCATGAAGAGAGAAAAAAAGCACTTTTTTTTGTTTGTTTTTATTGATCTTTGACTGTTGAGATTTTTTTTTTATTTTTATTTTTTTTCCAATCCTAATCCTAGCTACAGCTAAATACCTAACTATGTTTTGTGTGTAATAGGTATCTTCAGCTTTTTTAGTACACTGCTTACCAGATTGTCGTTATACTTGGTATAATATCCCAGCAAATAACTGAGCATGGTCAGCAGGTCCATTTTCATGATTTTTCATTTACACTTGTGTGAAAGGCTTCCTCTCTTGTAAACAAGCCTCCTGTGTATATCTTATAGTGTATGGAGAGATCCTAACATTAAGTAAATATAATAAGCATTTGCAATTTGATGTCTGCTCTATATAGAAAGAATTGGGACAGGTATCGTTCAGCAAATTTGGATGTTGAAAATATGGGAAAATTAGTTGTGCCCTTCAAATTGATGACTCACAGAATCACAGAGTATGCTGAGTTGGAAGGGACCCACAAGGATCATCGAGTTCAACCCCTAGTCCTGCACAGGACCATCCCCAAGAGTCACACCATGTGCCTGAGAGTGTCATCCAAACCCCTCTTGAGTTCTGTCGGGCTTGGTGCTGTGACCACTTCCCTGGGGAGCCTGTTCCAGTGCCCAAACACCCCCTGTGTGAATAACCTTTTTCTAATATCCAACCTAAACCTCCCCTGACACAAGTTCAGGCCGTTCCCTCAGGTCCTGTCACTGGTCACCACAGAGAAGAGATCAGTGCCTGCCCCTCCTCTTCCCCTCACGAGGAAGTTGTAGCTGCAATAAGGTCTCCCCTCAGTCTCCTCCAGGATGAACACATCAAGTGACCTCAGTTGCTCCTCATACAGCTTCCCCTCAAGGCCCTTCACCATCTTCACTGCCCTCCTTTGGACACTCTCTAACAACTTAATATCTTTTTTATATTATGGTACCCAAAACTGCACACAATATCCAAGGTGAGGCTGCCCCAGTGCAGAGCAGAGCGGGACAATCCCCTCCCTCGACCAGCTGGCGATGCTTTGCCTGATGCCCCCCAGGACAGGGTTGGCCCTCCTGGCTGCCAGGGCACTGCTGACTCATATTAAACTTGCCATTGACCAGGGCTCCCAGGTGCCTTTCCATGGTACTGCTCTGCAGCATCTCTTTCTCCAGTCTGCACATACATCCAGGGTTGCCTCATCCCAGATGCAGATTCCAGCACTTCCCCTCTTTGAACTTCCTATGGTTGGTGATTGCCCAGTCCCCTGATTTGTCCAGGTCTCTTTGCAGGACACCCCTGCCTTTGAGGGAGTCAACAGCTCCTCCCAGTTTTGTGTACTCTGCAAACTTGCTCAGTATCCCCTCCAGTCCTGTATCCAAGTCATTTATGAAGAAGCTGAAGAGCACAGGGCCCAAGATGGATCCCTGTGGAACCCCACTAGTGACAGGTCACCAGGCTGATGTTACCCCATTCATTGTAACCCTCCGTGCTCAACCTGTGAGCCAATTACAGTAATGTTGTGTACTTATAAATATATAAAGGTACACACACACACAAACACACACACACACACACACACACACACACACAAATGTGATCAGTATATTCAGTTCTCTGTTGAAAAAGGTGGGAATACTCCATTTTGGGAGACTTTCATGTATGTTATTAGTATGATTTTTGTAAGTAGTTTTAAAAGGCATTTCAAACTAATTTTCATCCTAAACATGCCTTTGACAATTAAGGTAATTTTTAAACCCATGCTCTTGCTGAAAATAACATCAGCATAAACTGTCTACAAAAAGTAAAGTTCTAGACTTTCCATTCCTTCTGGAACTACAAACTAAACTAAATGTTCTTTTGGGAGTGTGATTTTTTCCTGTCAGTTGAGAACTTCTAGGCTGTTTCTAAGTGTACAGGAGGGTGTTTGTTATTTTTTCATCCATATTAATAAAGTGAAACTCATTCACAGCTGAATAGTTAGAACAGGGTTATACATTGTAAGCTCCATATTACTCCCCTTTTAGATGAGGAGAGACCTAAAAGGCAGCAGTGACTGTGTGTAGTTCTGGAGCTGGTTGACCAGCTAAAGCATACCACAGGCTAACTAATCAAAATCTTTGAAAGCTTGCAGCCTGGGTGGGTCACATCATCTACCGCACAATGCCAGGTGATCCCCCTTGCACTCCATGTGGACAACACGCTGCCTTTCACCTACCTCCTAAAACCGTTGAGCATCTTCAGTATCTACATAAGTATGTAAAACAGTGCATGTGACACTATTTCCAATCCTCTCAGCTATTCAGTAGGGCTACTTCCTTGTCTCTGGACAGAACATAGCTTTTTATTTCCCTTCTTTGCTGAAGACTTCTGCAGTCTTTGGTGCCTGCCTGTAAAAGGAAAATTTTGCATAGATGTCTATACTGTTTGTGGAAATTATGATACATGTTAAGTCCAAAACTGTACTCAGCAAGAGCAAAACTGGTAAGATTCCCTGATCAAGCAGTATGTCAGACTGGCATCTGATCTGCATGCCAGCACATCTCTTGGCATGTCTTAACACCTGACAGTAAAGAGCTGTTACTTAACAGCTCTCAAGCAAGTTTTCAGAAAGGTCTAGAAGAGGTCTGCTTAGGTGAAAACACGGTCATGGAGATGAACAGAAGGGTTGATTCTTAGAGTTATCCAAATAACATAAGGAAGACCAGGTACTCTGGAAACCTTTGTGTGAAAATAACAACACCCAACAGAGCATGAGGAACAACTCACAAAAAGAGTGAAAATGTGTAAAGAATAGCATGACCTCACTGGGAGTAACTGTCTACTTCCTGGTCTCTTCCAGCTTAAATTGGTTATAGTAAATGTGGGAAGAGTCTGCAAGAAAATAGTGAGGATGTCTGAAGACATGGAAGACCTTACATGTATGAAGCAGATAAGCTATTAAAATAGGGCTTTTAAAACTGAATGAGATGACCAAGAGCAGGACATTGTCAATGGAATCCTTTTCCTCTTGATTATAAAGCCAAGGGCTTCCAAATTACTTTCAGAACTAATAGGGCTAGGGGAAGGAACTCAGTGCAAGGTGGAAGGGGTTGTTCTTCCTATTAAGGAACGAACAGAGCCAAGGGGAGGGAAGATTTCAGAAAATGCTGCATGTGAGAAGTGAGAGAGACATAGCAATCCTGGAAGATAGCAACTCAGGCAAAGAGGTTGCTGAGAGGAGCACAGATTAGTCATGTGAGTTGGGACCTCAGAGGTGGCAACAAAGAACTTGGAAGGGACAGAGAGGACTGACCCAAGTCCACTGCAATTCAGAATGCAGTGCTTACCTGCAGCTAAGCAAGGAAGTAAGAACCTCCTTGAAAAATAACATTGGTAGGGAAACAGCTTTTCCTTCCTCAGTTCTGTCATTTCTAGTCACTTTGAGTTTTCCATATTGAAAAAGTTTAAAACTAATTTTTAGCAATGCTAAAAATGGTGAGCTCTTTTCTAACCAGGTTCACCTTTCAGTTTTGCAGTCCCATCAAAAAAAAAAGAATATAATGGTGTGCAAAAAAGACAAATTGCTGTGAAAAGCTGGTTACGTGTCATCTACTTGTTCCAGTTTGACTTCTCAGAAACAAATTGAAGTGGCTAGATTGGAGCAAGCAAAATTGGGTGGGGTTTGATTGAGGTTTTTTTGTTTCCAAAAAGTATGCAGTTAAGCTGCAGATGTCCTTGCCACAAGATGTTATAGGTATTATCACAGGATGGAAATTCACCCAGGGCTGAAAAATAGGCACTGCTGCTCATTCAAAACTCCACAAGTTGGAGTCTGGAAGACTCTGTGGAAGGCAGCAATGCATTTTTCCCTTGGCTGTGCTTTTGGACACAGTAGGAGATGCCAGAAGCGCTTTGGCCTGATCTGGTACAGTATGTTCGTTCACCTGCTCCTGTTCCACCCAAGTGTTCTTGGAGAGGTCATTCCATCTCATGCAGCTCTGGAGCCCGATCTGCTGGAAACCTCCAGATGGGCCAGTACAAGCTCTAATACTCTCAAGTGCAGAAGAATTCAGAATAATAAAAGAAAATAACATGAGTTTTATAGATAGTCTTCTTTGTGTTACTAAGCAAAATATTTCCATGTGATTGCTGTTCTGCTAATTATGTGCTCATGCTGTTCTGAAGTCTGATTTGCAAAAGTGATGAGCAGTGATGCCAGTAGGAACTAGTCTTTGGGTATGCTCTATTTCAAGCTAACAGGTCCTTGACATTTTAGATAGGTACTCATTTAGCAGACAGTTTTGAGCCTAATCCTTCCAGGTCTTGCTTATGAATAAGTAAATAAGGTGATATTATCCTCCTTACCTCTGTGAGGGCTGAGAATAGTTCTAAGGAATTGTAAAAGTAAACAGTGAACCATTTTTCTTCTGTGTACATAGTGGGACAAAGAAAAGAACAGTCCAAAGCTGTACTTGAAGAGCTTGGAGTACATCAAGTTCCAAGACTTACATACAGGGGTAGACGTGATACTGAAAGCTTTTCAGCTTTTGAGTGTGATCATCAAATATGCTAAAATGAAAAATTTTGTAAAAGGCATTTTACATTGTAAATATATGTGGTTGTGTAAGAGTATATTGCAATGCACGTAAACAAAAGCATCCAAGTTACACAAGGGGTTTAATTTTGTTTGTTTTCATTTTTGATGCCGCATTTACATTTTGAATGACGCTTTTATGCGTTTGCAGATTTCAGTTATTTCTTTTGCTTCTTTTCCTAATTAGAAGACTTCAGAACTTTGATCTGAAGATGAAGCTATCACACAAAATCATTTTATTAAATAAGGTTTTTGAATTTAGCAGCCCTGTTTCAGTGTAAGCTTGAAGAAAATTCAGCTCTTACCTATTTCAGCTATAAATATCATGAGAAGAAAAAGAGGACTGTAGTAGAATATGCAGTTATTGATGATCATGGAAAGTCTCAGTTGTAGGGTGGGAATTAATGCTTATTTATACATTGCATTGCATAGTTTAGACAGAGGATTTTACTCCTGTTTTTCTTTTTCTAGATTTTACTTTTGAAAGCATTTATATTAAAAAAAGAGGAAGGATAGAATCCTTTATAGTTTTGAAAGTTCAGCAGCTTTCCAGACATGATGTATTACTCACAATGCACCAGATACAGTTTACCAAATCAAAGATATATGGCATACTTTTTTCCATTTTTGCCTATTCTTTTAAAATTTATTTTTAACATGTGACATCCCCAGGACGATTCCTACTTTTTCATGCAGGAGAGGCAGTTGTAAATCTTCCTCAGTTCCTTCCTAGACATAGAGATTTCTATATAAAGATCTCTGGATATAATATTTCTTTGAAAATATATTAAGAACAACAGGTCAACCTGTTAAATGAAAGAAGGAAGCAGTGCTAAGCAATGTGCTGAACAACATACATATGGGCTCCTTGGAGTCTTGAACTCTGTGACAAAGCTTCACCAGCACAGATAGGGTTGCAGGGGTGTTGAAAATTAATGAAGATGTATCTGGTGTAGCTGGAGTGACAGAATCCCTGTCATGCAATAGTAGGCAATCCATATGTCAATTCCCCTTAGGTTGTTCACAGAAGTAATCAAAGTATTTTGTCAGAAAGCCTCCTCCTGTCAGCATACTTTCATTTTTGAGGACTCTTCCAGCACAGTTTGCTGATATCCCTATGATAGCTAAGACTGGTTGTGGCAGATGAGTTTGGAATCAGAATTTAAAACCAAAGCAATTTAATAATTATTGAAAACTTATCTTCACATCCCTTATTTTCAGAAATTACCAAGGTTTTGTGCATTTTTTTAAATCTTTGACTTTAGTCATTAGAGAATAATTTTGCTGCTGCTGCCAGCTTGTGACTGACACTGTGGGGAGATAAAAATGGGTTTTTTTATTGTTAAGAGTAAGTTCTTTGTTGTCACATTTTTAAGCCTGTCACTTTATTAAAAGTTTGTGTCATTTAGCTTCCTATAATTTTGGTTTCTTCTTACTTACATCTGAGAGAAGTGGGGGAGATGTGGGGAAAGATTTCCAGTGGAAGCAGAAAAATAAAATGTACTAACTGGGTGGTGATTCTCCCTCACATGACCAGAAGGAAAACAAACTGTTTGGCTTTTGGCTGTGCTTGCTGCTAAACACCCTGTCATAGTGTGTGAGGTGAGTCACGACTTGTTTATTTATAGCTGTGGCCAATCAAAGCCGACTGCTCTGAACTTCATTCAAGACCAGCAGGCACTTAGGATGTCTTGTAAACATTTGCTCTCTGAGCAAGGAGCATTCTTCCTGGCAGCAAGCAGGACAGGTGCTTGAGTGGTGGCTTCTAAAACACAAAACAGACTAGAAGATTGTGGCCTGGATTATCTAGATTGGTAAAAAGAGAGAGAGAATTCCTTTTTACATCTGAAATGCCAGACAGTGAGGATCTGGGACAAGATGACAGGTACTGTACATTGCTTGCGATGTTCTCGTGCAGCGCAGTAAGGACTTGAGGCTTCATGTAATTAATCTGTGTGCGCCCCTGAGTGCTCAGCCTGGGATCAGTTTTCTCTGCGTTGTAACACATCATCTGCTTCTCGAGGCTCTTGCCTCTAGTGCTAACCTAAGGCTTCTTAGGAGGGAAATGTTAAGTCTTAATGTCTGCATAGAGGTTAAATTGTACAGCTCCTAGGTCTTTCTTAAACTAAAGCTGAAGGGAAGAAAATACTGTGTGGTTTCTACCTAGTCACTTTTCCCAACCATGGGGAAACTTACAAGCCTCAAAATGTCAGGCACAGAAATAGTTTAGTCGTAACCGTACTAGTGACAGAACCGTAACTCATTTCTGTGAGACAGGGCACTGTGTCCCTCTGAGGTATGCCTGTCTTTCTGAAGTTTAACTTAGCTTACAATACCCAAAGTCAGGACAAGAAAAAAGTAGTTGGACCTAAAACTTGATAACAGTTTAACAAATAACTGTTTTCTCAAATATGATCCAGCACATTCCTATGAAGTAAATGCACTAAATAAATTTAGCTATATAGAATTTAAAATAGGTATTTTAAAAGTAGATGTTATTGATGTTTGCCTATGACAGAGTTTATAGTATGTTTCCTGAAGTCCACGTGGTCTTTTCATAGTCCTGACGCTAATCAAAATGTGGGCTCTAAAATGGTTAATAAAATACTTGATATTGCAAAAAAAGTATGGCATGTATGTAGAAACAGACTTTCTTTAGAAATTAGTTAACAAATTCCCGGAATATTGAGGCAAATTTAAGAAATTGAAAGGATTGGAAATGAGCATTTCATTATGGCTTTGGATTTGATTTCTTCTAGTTAAATTTAAATTCATGCATTTATGTGGATGTTTTTCCAGTATGTATGTCAGTGTGAGATAAAATACAGGAGACACTTCTGCTTGTCTGTTGTAGAGCAGCATATTCAGGCAAGGCCACCTAACTGGGCGAGTGTGGGTGAATGGATCCCCAGGGGTGTAATTGTGTCTCTGCAGGGGTGGGGTCACCCACGCGTTTCCGTTTGCAGGGGTATCTCAGTTGTGCCCTATATATGGCATACATTAACATTAATTGTAGCAGCAGGGAGCATTTTTTCTTTTCTTTTAAGGAAATGTTGACTCATTACTGATAATCACCACAGTGTTAATTGGTAATCTTTAAAAAATGTTTTGTGAGGTCTCCAGTTTGTTCAGTTGTGTATTTTCCAATAAAGGAAAAAGGAGCATATGTGACACATTAGAAAAAGAGGTTTCAGCTTTGTGATAAAATCTAACTTGCTCTATTCGCAATTCCTTCTCTCTAAAAGCTTGTAGCAAGCTTTGGCAGTTAAACAGAAGTAAAACTAGGCCTAAAATTTTAAGACCTCTTTTTCTCTTAAAGTTGTTGAGGTTTTTGTTTTGTTTTTGAAACAAAAAGGAAGATTTTTTCTAGAGCAGTAACCTGAAAAAGCATGATAACAGGACCTGCTCTGCCCATTTATCATTTTTTAGGCTACCATTTAATTAATTGACCCTGATCTTCTTTGCTCATCCTTTTGGATCTTTGCTATTGAACAAAAAGATCTGAGAAAATAGTTTATTCAGAAGGTTCCATTTTTTTTTCTGAAATTAATTTTCCTTTTTATCTTGGTCATAACAAATAAGATATAACTGGAAAACATTCCTGTAGAAGTGCAGATGAGATTTGGTGGAAGTCAGGATGTTTTGGTCCAAGTTCAACATGAGCTAGTGGAAGGAGGAGCTGTGGGAACTCTCCTGGAACAATATGGCAACTCTACTGGAGTCATTAATCTTAGAATTGCTAAAGAAGAAATAGTAATGTAAATGCATAGGTAATGGGGTAGTTTTAAGTGCACACTGAATCAAAGCTTCGGCTTTTGTATTTTAAAAAGGAGAGCAGTGCTGTTTTGGTAGAAGGTGCAGAATGAGCTTTGTTCCCTGATTGGTTTCAGCACGATGCACTCCTTGTAGCTCCTTCTCAGATGCAAATACTTCTTGCATCCTCTCTCCTCTTGAGTTCACGTCCTACTTCAGGAAATATGTAGTATTGTGTCACAAGTGTATTTAATGCACATTGTTACATCATAGTTAAGTATGTGGCATTGGCCAATACTCTGTTAGTCACACTGTGAATTTAAATGAATAACAAGCAAAGGAACAGGGGCACAAATACTTCCTAGTAAGGCTAGGATTCTGAAGATTAGATATGCACTCATATCTTCTGTTCTGTTTTGTCATATAATCCTGGCTGGTAACAGATGAAGAACAGTGAGGAAATACGTGGCCAAAGGTAGAGGACTGAAAACGATTTAGCATAAGGAGATATTTTCACCCAGTAATTCTTTATCATCAGGTCCCCTACAGTTTTGGTGTAAGATGGTATAATTTATTTTTTTAAATTTATTGTTTAAAAGGTACTGTGAATAATCAGTCCCGAAGTGGTGGAAGCACATGGCTTTAGGTGCTTCAGAGAGATATCAACATGTAACTTCCTCTACATAACAATGTCTGTGTTGTTCTAATCACTCTCACCTGCCTACTGTTGAAAAGGATGTTGCACTAAAGTGTTAGCCAGAACATTTTATGACTTGAATTAAAATGGGAGAGAAAGGTACATAATTTTGAAAAAGTTGATTTTGAACTACAGTTTCATAGTGCATTACCTTTCCCAGCATCTGTTTGGGCTTAGAAAAATGAAATCCAGTTTAAAGTCAAATATGCATGTTATTTAATTATTCAAAACATGTTGATTTGTAATTATAATATTTGCTTCTTCTGCTAGTATTATTTAATAAAATAGAAAGTATTTTATCTCCTTTTATGATTGAATTCTCTGCACAAATGAAGGGAACAAGTTGTTAGCACATGCCAGAAACGCTCAGTAATGCAATAGTGCATCAGAGTGAGTGATAATCTACTCCTACAAAATACATTAAAACCCCTTGAAAGGAGCCAAAATGAGGTTTTGCACAGAGTTAAAGCCATCTTGTCGTGTTACACAGAAAGTCATTTTTATGTTTTTGCACGTTAAAAGTGTTCTTTGGCACTTGAAAATCCAGTTTTCCTTTTTTCGTGCAGCTACTCTGCAACTCAGAGAATGCTCAGCTCAGCTTTCCTAGCTGCTTGACTTTGAAGGGCCTTGAACTTGGAGTATCCCAGCCGAAGAATGTGGAGGCTGTGAAGGAAGAAAATTAATTGATTTTGTGAAAAATGGTTAAAAGAATTGTCTTTGCAAGAGAAAAATAAATCTGAAAAAATTTCTTCCAACAGCTGGGCAGATCTTTTTTAAGTCCTGCAAATGGAACTTCATACTCCTGTTGTTTAAGTAAGGTGTTTCCTTACTTTTCTGAACAAAAGTAGTGCAATAAAAATTTCTCTTCTGTATAACCAATATCTGTTACAAATGGGAAGCTGACTTGTTGATCCCAGTGCTTGTACTGTCTTGGTAAAAAGACAACAGCACATAGTAATAGCATTATAGTTTTTGCTAAACAGAAAGCAACTCTGTAATAGTATTTACATCTCACTGAAACACTCAGTTTTCATGTAGAAACACTTCAAAAAATCTACACTTATTGACTAAGTCCTTGGTTTGGACTAATAGCACTTGACTATCAGATCTCATTTTGAAGGACCTTGAGCTGGTGTTCTTTGCAGGGGAGCTGGACAGGAGTGGTATGGGTCAAAGGAAAGGTTTCCTCTGAGAGCTGGCCTACCAATTTGCTTACAAGAGTCTGTCTAGAGGAGCTGGACAATGAAATGCCTTAAATTTAGTTAGAGTATATTTTGTTTGTTTTAGCAGAACAGTCGGCAAAAAGTGACAAATGTTTAGTATTGTCTGCTGTGTTGAGGAACTTGTATACTGGAATTGCCTTCAAAAAAGGTGGAATTAACCAGTTTGTGTTCAGTCAGCTAAAGAAAGACAGTGCAGCTCCTTATTAAGACTTTATAAGACGACTGATGTTATACCTGAGTAGACGGGATGAACACATCCCCTCCAAAATAAAATTGTGGTAGTATTGAGTAATTTTGTTTTGCTTTTTTTTTTTAAGCAGTATGTAGGAAAATATGAATTCCTCTATCTCTTTGCAGAACACTTCAGTGTATTTTTATAACAATAGGATTATTTTGATTTTGAGAAAAGTTTGTTCTTGACTAGTAATATAAGCAGAAGAACCACTTTCATTTCTAGGATTTAGCAGCACAGCAGTGGTACAATGTTCCCATGTTGGTTGAAGAGGAGAAAATACCCTTGTGACTTTAGCTTCACACACTGTGCAACAAGTGTATACAGTCAGAGATGAAGGGTTGCTTATATTATGTTTTGTTGAAAGTCATGTAACCTGACCAGTCTGTTGTGTAGTCCATTGAAAAAGGCATGTCCAGCCTCATCAGCTGCTGATGATTTAAACTTATTTCTTGTACAGTAATATTACAAAAAAAATCTTGGTCAGTAAATAAAAGGGACATGCATGTTACTGAAAAATTTGAAATAACGTCTTTTTTCAGCTTTTTATTTCACACCTTCCCTTAAAAAAAAAACAGTAACAGTAAATTGGACTGACTCACTGTTAATAAAAAGCAAAAAAATGAAGTGTTAGATGAATATAGATGAGGTCAGAACAAAAATACTGTAAAAGCTTGAGAAGCAACGTTGCATAGTATTAACAATTCACTTAGTTCTTACAAGTAATGTATTTGAACTACAGTAGAGATGATAGTTAAAGGAGATTTTTTAATTGGGAAATATTGTTAGCTGCTCTTTAAGGTTGATAGCTACATTTTCCAGCTTCAATTTAAAAACAAGATCCGTCTCTTTATCTTAGAGATTCCAAGTGTGCCCAAGCCTCAACATTGAAGGGATGGTCAAGTGTGATCAATTAAAGGATGTTTGTCACAGTACTACACATTGGTGAGCCTAAACCTGTACAGCACCTATGGACTAGCAATGGGAAATAAAGTGTGTGTGGATATCTACAAGCTGGAGAGATTTCTATTGGAAAAGCTTGGTAGAGTTCGTAGAAAAAAAGTTGCAGATGAAGATTTTCCCTGAAGTCTGAGAACACTGTATTTGTGGATGCTTCCTGTATTACCTTTTGTTACAGTGACATAGCATCCTTTTGTGGAAGTCTTTGAAGCAAGCAGGATTTTACATGGTGCCCCAGTGATTCATTGAAATTGCAGGTCTTATTGACTTCGTCATAGCCACATGACACAAATATAATTATTTTAGTATACTTAACGATTGCATAGGATCCAAAAGTGGCACAGGATAGAGCACAGTTCTACATAATCACCTTTAAAATTAGCCACATAGGTCATTAAGATGCTATGCTGTGAGTTCAGTGGTGCTGGCCATTCTGTCTTTCCACATAGGGCACATAACATCCACAAACTTGTTGCATTGTGTTTCAATAAGGTTGATCAATAGTGCTTTGTATTCTATTACACAATTCAATACTAGATTTTAGAGGTTTTGCAATTGACACTTTAATACATTTAACTGTAAAATGTGCTTTATACACTATTTTATATTTTGGAGAGAGAAAGAGATGTTTATTTTCAGTATGTGGACACCTGAAATTTTTACATAAAAAAAAAAAAAATCACAAACTTTTTAAATCTAAATACTATTTTATACCCCTTATCTCTGTCACAGAATAATTTATAAGAAAAATTTCAAACCATATTTTTGGCATAGGTCTTCAGGTATGAAATGTTTGCTTCAAAAAAAGGGTAACTGCATCATTATGATCACTTCCTTCTGCATTGAGGTGATTTTTTTCCTCCTACCAGAGACCCATTAAAGCTCTGAAAAGGTAAACCTTCTTGATTGGGTTTTGCTAAGTTTACACTTTGGTTTTCTTGTGGTTACATTTCATGCTGAACTCCTCATTGCCTGTTTGTCCTTAGATATCCAGTTCCCTTACAGTTACACTATTCTATAAGTTCTAGTTGTAGTTTTTTAAAAACTACAAAATAGCCATATTACCTATATTTAGATTTACATATCTTTGGGAATGTAAATTTCAGCTCTTCCACCTTGACTAATACATTCTATGTTACCCTTAAAATTACAGAGTCTGCACAGCCTTCAAGCGTGTGTGGTTACAGTTGGGAAATGAAGAGGGTTTAGAAGCTCTATAATTACTAACTCAGTGTTTATGTAGGTGCAGTCCATCAGCTCCACCACATCACAGTGTACTCTGTCACTGCTGCAGTTCTGAGTAGCATATCTGCAGGAGAATACATATAAAACTGTGTGCACATAATTAAAAAAAATCCAGCACGTCACGAAAAGATCTTTAAACCAGTAACATGAGATCTGCTGACCTTTCTGAGAGAAATGTGATGGGGCTTTGCTTGAACAGATGTCTAGATACAAAATGAGAGCATGACTCCATCAGTCATTTTTAGAGAATGTAATGCCACTGGCTCTTTTGGCCAGAGTTTGTGACTGTGATCGGTGGAAATGTCTGGGCAGGAGGGTGTTTTGAGTAGGTTTTTTTGCAACTAGTAGGCAACAGTTAATGTATTTGCTCAGTTTTAGAAATGAGGCAGTAGGCCACATCCAGTAGGATGTGAGTAATTCATTTTCTTTCTGAACACCCTCAGTCTTACTGACAGTAGTTTTAGAATGAAAGTATAGCACTTCATATCAAACTCAGGATAAGTGGTGGAACATAAAACTTTCTAAGTTGTGCACAAAAGCCTTTGAAGGTATTCAGAAAGAGTTGTCTGCTTACGTCCCAAAAGGAGCACCTGGACATAAGTCCCACAAGCTGTTTTGGCAGGAATTATAGGGTTCACATTTAAGTCATTTATTAGGGTACTATAAGTAATTCAACTAATATGAAGTAGTTTTTATGTTCTTGGTTGATGTACTCAAGCACTCCACATTCATCATCTACACCACTTCACATATCTTCATTTTTCCCTTCTTATCTTTAAATGTGATCGTTGAAAATATAATTTGTCTGGAGTAAGCATCACTGTGTGTCTTTCCTTTTGAGCTCAGGCAGGCTTAGTGTTTATCAGGGGCATGATATAACCTCTCTGTCTTTGTGTACACACCACTATATGTTGTATATACAATTATATGATGGACCTCCTTTCTTTCTCACTCCCCCTTCAGCAAGACCTGTGTTGCTTCCCCCTCGTTCCAACCCTCTGGTCTCTAGGTAACACTGCACTGTGAGTGGGCTCCAGGAAAGACCTCACCAGGGCTGGTTGTTGAGAGATGTGAGCAAGAAGAGGCAGCGTGGGCATCTGATTGTCACACTGAAGATCAGCAAGCTGACTTTCTTACACTACTAGTTGCCTAAAGAGCAGAATAAGGCTTCAAAATAGTCCTCGGTGTTCCCTGCAAATTAGAAAACTGTGGCTATAGTAGAACTGACAAAGGTATCTTATGATTTCTTGTGATGCACAAGAAACTACCAGGCATTCTTTTGTGGAGCTCAGTAGGTTTGCAATATTTTTAAGCAAACTTCACCTGTATCATCCACTCTTCTTGTCGTCTTGTCAATGCACCACAGGTGAACTACGGAACCAAAGCATGTAGAGTTTTTATTTAAATTTAATCTGAATTTCAGCTCATAGTTTTTAACAACTTTGCTAAAGAAAGCATTACTAACAACCAAGCAAAGCAACTCCAGAGAACTTTCCATACAAATGTGCCATTTTCTGCATAATTTGTGGTTTTGTTTTGAATTCTTGCTAGGTATCCCACTGTGCCTTATTACACCTTTTCCTCTCTAATCTATATTGTCTTTATATTAGTTGTTAGCATATATGGAAATACTGTGCATTATTATTGTAGTTAATGCTTTCCCCCACTCTGTTTTTGCTATTAACTTAATATTAGTAAGGTGACTACAAACGTCCTAAAATTTCAAAGCTCTGGTTTGATAGTAAGCATCAGGCCTATTTGTTTTTGCTCTCTGTGCTTTCACAAAGCTCTGCTTTGTCAACAAATTTAAATAAAGGGTAGGAGTACAAATCTGTAAAAGGATTGTGTAATTCAGAATACTGTCATAGTAGTAGTTTTCAACACTGGAATAAACAGGCTGCTCTTAAAATACTTGTTAATGCTGCAGAATGGTTTACAAAAGCTGGAAGCAGTATGTAGGGGGAGTAGCCTATCCATAAACATTGCAGTTCCCGTACGACAAAACCCTTATGTACTGCTTTCTCAAGCCCTTAATTACCAGAGATAATGGAAATTGCAATCTCTGTTGTGCATGGGATGCAGATATAAAGTTCTGTGTAACTTTGCTGATCCCTCCAGCTGGGTTCCTGCTGTGATCTCCATGGGTTACTTTATGGTTTTATTTACATCCTCTGTCAGGGGCAAATACCTGCATGCAGTGCCATGCATGGCTGGCAAATTGTGTAAGTAGCCTAGTCCAAGACATGGGGATGTCACCCTATGGTTTCAGGTACACTGTTTTAAATAGTTCATTGTTTATTCTGGAAGGGGGGGGGAAACTCCCACCCTGAATGTTTTGTAATGTAAGAAGAAATCACACCACTGCAATGCAATAAATACTAAAATAAAGTCGGAAATAAGACACTGATTTGAGTTTTGGACTTTAATGAGTTTTTCCCGGTGTTTGAAATAGCAGTGTTTCTGTCGGCCGCGGTGCCCTGGGCAGTGATGCTGTCTGTGACCCCCACCCCGTGCCGCTCCTGTCCCCTGTGCAGGGCTCCCTGCAATGCTGTGTCACCACCTCGTGGCCAGCCCACACAGCCACGGGAGAAGGGGAAGGGGCACCGTGGGTGTGTAACGAGGCATTTCTGACTGAAATTGTTCTGGCTTTTTACAAAAATGAGGCTGCAGAGACTGTGTTCGATCTGACAGCGTCTGTGCGTGTCCTTATTGCTGCACTGACCTTGGTACAGCCATTTTTCCCATAATTTAGATTTTGATTTGTCTTGTAATTGAATCCACCCATCACAAAATGTTTGCTGTTAAGGCAGTGATGCACTGGACATGTAGTGGGTTATGTATCCCAGTAAAATGACTGAGGTTGTGCATGGCTGGCTGGCGTTCACTGGGATGGAAGCCGTGTGTGCTCAGCAGTACGTGATGCAAATGATAACTTAGTAAAGCTGGTGTAGAATTTTCTTCAGATTCTCAGTATTTGCACGGTGGTTCATTCATATTTTGTACTAGTTTGATTTGACATTTACTGGCCTGTCTATGTTTTTCTTTTGATTTCTTGTTTCATAAAACATCTTTGTTGTAGACGTTCTGTCTTCTCAACAAAGGTACACAATGTGACGATTTAAACTGGACATTGTCTAAACCCATCAGCCCCAAATAACAGATACATATGCTTTCACATGGTTTTCAGCAAATTCTTCAGTAGAGTTTTTTGGAGGGGCTTGTTATTTTATTAAAAGTATTGAACAGTCATAAGATAAGCTATAGAAATAGTCTTTTCAATAGAATAGAAAAATTAAAATTCAGTAAGGAAATTAATTAAGATTTCAAGACCAAATATTTTTTCCTACCTTGGATAACAGTCATAATTTGCAGAACAAGACAAAAAATAGAAAAGAAAAACACAAGGATTATATGCATGAAATTAAATATGCTAATATGTATGGCCATCCTGTGGCAATAAGAAGTACTGTGGTATATTTTTTAAGGAAACATAATATTAAAAAACAAGTGTGGGGTTCGTTTGCTTATCTCTGATGACAACCCCTCAAACTCAGTCTTCATGTGGCCAGAATGAATAAGCAGTAATTTCTTTGGCAATTGCTCATATGGACTGAGAATTGCTACTACTGAACAGATTATTTTTTTTAGCTTAAAAAGATCAAATTAACCTTATATAAGATATGTGGAAACAAGCATAGGTGTCTCTAGCAAAGCAGCAGCCATTAGATTGCCAGAGGCCATGGCTTTATAACGTGGTGTTTTCAACCAGTTTCAACTGTCATATGAGCTGTAAACAAAGTTGGGTATTCTTCTTTGTTTTACTCAGCTGGAATGTCATCGATTCCAGGCAAGACTACAGACCCAGAATAAATCAGTGCATTTCAGAAACACTGATGAATTTATTTGTATTTCTTCAAGAAATGTCCCACTTTAAGGAACAAAACCCTGGCAAGGTAAGCACTCCCAAATAAGATCAACAGTTCTATATGGTTTAATAAAAAGGTGAGGTAGATTTTAAAAACAAACAAATGAGCAAGCAAAAAAAATGGAAAAATAAAATGCACATTCTGATACATTCACTCGTGAGTTTCTGCTTTTTTTTGCTGTGGAGAACATAGGTAGATAGTCAGGCAGAAAGGATTTTCACAGTAAACTTCATAGCAGTATGGTCCTTCCCCATACAGCTCTTGGAACTTCACCAGTTATTCCATGAACTTTTAAAAAAAAATTTAAAACATTACAATTTAATAAAAACTTGGAAAAAAGTAACATAGGTATGTTCCTGAGCATAAACATGTTTGTTGTTTGGTTTTTTTCTCAAATAGCTTTAGTCTTCAGGAATAGCTGCACAAGTATTTAATGTAAGAGAGTTCGTCACATTTTATTGTGATAATTTTTCTCCTATACACTTATAGTTGGTGGGGTTTTTTTACTGGAAGGACTGAGCCAGAAAACTCAGTTCATGAAGAGACAAGCAAGAGTAAAGCTTTTTCCTTCCAACTAGGAAGAATATCATTATTTAGTTCTAGTCAAAAGTGAATCAGGTTTCTTTTTTCCAAAGAAAAATATAAATAATGTAGAAGTATATTATGGCAATAGTAGATTTCATATTTATATTTGTATTGCTAAATACAAGTTAAAAGGAGATAAGGAAGCTTTTTCTCCTCTTTTTATCTCAGTTAGTTTTTAACTAATTACCACAAAATCTTCCCTGAAAACAGGTCATCCAGAATTAGCAAATATGATGTATGTAATGCCATACTGTAATATTAGTTTAGACTAAGATCAGTTTAGACTGAAAATGCAGGTGAGCAGCAAGATAAAATATCTTTCAAAAATGAAAAAATTATACAAAGAGGAGTTATATGTTTGGTCCACAAAGTTATACTTAAGCTATAATTTAAATTATACAAAGTATACTTAAGTAAGTGTATAATGAAGTAAGGAAATGCAGTATCAGTATACCCAATCCCGTAATTCTGTCAGGTAATAACATGACACAGTGACTGTGTGTTAAGATATATCTAATACTGGTTTGGAAAAGCTAATTTTGACAGCGTGTTTTCCCTTCTTTTTCCTGGCCTTCATTCTCTAAGCTGTCATTATTTTACTGCTGTAATTAGAAGCAAATTAGACAGTGATGGTCTGTGCAAAATTTCCTTGAATTAGCCATTTTATTGCAATTCAGCTCCGAAAGCAAATGGATTCTTTCTGTAAACTTTCAACAGATCAATTCTGTAATTAATATTGTGCAGTTGTGAAAGATGCACTATATGTCGCAGTCACTTCAGAGGCCAAATCTCACATTATATACTGAAAATTAAGCTCAGTCTTGTCATTAACAGTGATGCTAGAGTAGAGAATGCTTGCCAGCATATTAGAGAAAACAGTTTTACGAAGCAACACAACAGGGGAGAGAACTGTAGCTATAGGAAGGATGTTTTGCTTTTGTAAACATGCAGTAAGTATGTATTGTAATCTTGCAATTAGGGAGTTGGGGTTTTTTCCTCCATATAAACTGTTCAGCCTCTCTTCATGTAATGAGGGTGAAGTAATTTCTAGTCATTTTAGCAATAACTGTGAGCTTGTTAAACCTTTACAGTAAATGAATAAAAACAGCATGTTTTTATAATAGAAGAGGGCATGCATCCTAATTAGCCAAAATGGAATGTCTGATGCTTATTTTCACCAGAATTGTTAGAAGTGTTTCCCAGTTTAAAAAGAACAAACTTCAATTTTGCACTGTTTTCTAGATTTCATTTAGCATGCAGCATTTTTCTTGTGCAAAATGATCTAAACAATTAAACTGTGAAAGTGTTAATGGTCAATTTTAATGTTTTTGCCAGTTTTGCCTACTCGTCTGCAGCATATGTACATTTTTCACTGTCTTGGGAAGTTACATTCCTGGAGTTGTCCTCTCCTATGTCTTGTGTAAGTATAGTCTCTTTCTCAGTCACGATTTGTGTATGTGGTTTTTTCATTATTTGGTCTCTATGTAAGAAGTATTTATTTATTTATATCTACACATTCGTGCAAGTTTCCAGAAGACAGCAATCTCTGTGAGACAGAATGCCATCCAGAGGGACCCAGACAAACTCAAAAAGTGAGTCTGTGGGAACCTCATGAGGTTCAACAAGACCAAATGCGAGGTGCTGCACCTGAGTCAAGGGCAGCCCCTGGTATCAATACAGGCTGGGGGATGGAGGGATTGAGTGGCCCTACCAAGAAGGACTCGGGGATGCTGGTGGATGAGAGGCTGGACGTGAGCCAGCAGTGTTCATTTGCAGCCCAAAAAGCCACTTGTATCCTGGACTACATCAAAAGCAGGGTGGCCAGCAGGTCGAGGGAGGGATCTAGTCCTCTCTGTTCTACTCTGCTCTGTCCCTACCTGGAGTACTGCATCCAGTCCTGGGGTCCCCAGGACAAGAAAGACATGGGCATGCTGGAGAAAGTCCCAGGAGGCCACCACGATGATCCCAGGGCTGGCCTACTCTCCTGTGAAGACAGGCTGAGCGAGTTGGGATTGTTCAGCCTGGAGAAGAGAAGGCTCCAGGGAGCCCTTCTGGTGGCCTTTCAGTTCTTAGAGGGGGGCTTATACGAAAGATGGGGACAAGCATTTTAGTGGGGCCTGTTGCATTAGCACAAGAGGTAGTGGTTTTAAACTGAAGGAGGGTCAGTTTATGTTAGATATGAGAAGAAATTTTTTACAATTTTTTTGTCATATGGACATCAACTTACAAGTTTTTTCAGTGTGTTGATTCTGGCACAATGTTGTATAGTCATGTTTCTCAGGCTGAGATATCAAAATCAGGCCAAGTCAAGATGATGATAAATGTTAAAATGATCATAATTTGTACCTTACTGAAAGTTAAAAATATGTCAATTGATATGAGCACAATGGTATTTTCGGCGCTGGGTAGGAATGGCACCCAGAAACTGAATTTGACATAACCAGTTTGTCTGACATGGGCATTTCACAGTGTATTTTTATGTAAAACTAACTGTATTATCTAAAATTAGTAGTTGTCATATGCAAAGGCATTGTTTAAGCTTCATTAAGTTCTTATACAGCAATATTTCAATACAATTTTTCTCTGTCTTCATTTTTATCACAGTATTGTGTGCCTTTTTGTGTCCCTTCCTTAAGTGCAATGAATTTGGGCAGAAAGTGTGCAGCAAAATAAAGGCAGTTGTGATGAAACTAGATTTTGGAATAGTGGAATATATCAACCAGAAGAAAAAAGAGAGATCTGGTGAGTAATTAATTATAGTCCCAAGTAATGCATTTCTGTATGCAGAGAAAATTGTATTCACCTTGCAGACAGTTTGGTTTGTCCTGAGAATCCAATTGTAAAGATATTGCCTGCTTTGAACCTGGCTACTGTTACTAGCTTTATAAGGAGTGACAGTGTGTGTCAGATGTCTGGGTATGATAAAAAAAATTATTACTTCATGGAAAGAAACAAGGCAAGCTCTTTATACTTTATTAGGTGTGCTACTTTTAAGTTTTCAGAAAAAAAACTACTTGCTGTAAGCATGCATTGCTTATAACTGTTTAGATAAGGCGAAGTTATTCTGGAGAGAGACTCACTCCAGGGTCTCAAAATAAGTATGTAACAGAATTTTCAGTAAGACACAAAACTCTATTCTGGTATCTAAATCCTCTTTGGTTTCAATCCCTGCAGCAGAAAGGATTTGTTTTCTTCCCCAAATACTCAAAAAACATTTAAGAATTGCCATAAGACAGTAGCTACAAGTTAATCAAAGTTTTTAGTTGGAAAGGACAGAAATCTATTTAAAACATAATCTCACCTATCTCACCTGAAATCTTCCTAACATTACAAACTTTTATATTTTAAGAAATGAAGCTATTTCAAGAAAAAATATGCATATGTTATGTTTAATTTGGGTTTTGTGGGTGTTCCAGTTTTGGTAATTAAACCTTTGTAGTGTAGTCACATTGCTTTCAGGTAGCCTCCCCTTTTTAGTTAGTGTTACATCAGCAGACTTCATATCTGCTTTAAAACATGCCTTTCTTGTATACCGTTCATCATGCAATGTGCTGTTCTTAGACCCAGTGAGAACCACCATCTGTCTTTTTCCCTTCTCTTACATGGAATGTGGTAGTTGTTGGAAATAAGGAAAAATGCATTGAAAATTCTCTTTCATGTATTATTGTACCTTGTTCAATTTTTAAGTGAAACTGGCAGAGCAAGAGAGCAGAGTATTGTTTAATGAATTTCATAAGCCAGCACTGGCAAAATGGTTGAGGTTAGATGTGTTCTTTCCTGCATCTTGCCCTGCAATTTAACACAGTCGAGTTCCCTACCTTGCTTTGCCACTTGGGTTCACCACATAGGTTCAAAAATCCTTGTACTGGCACAAGAGAGGAAAGAGCAAGTTGCAAAAAGAAGCAACCAAGAATACTCTGACTGTGTTTTTCATTTTATATTAGTTTAAAAGATTCTCAGGCAGAGGACCTGGAATTTGTGTCTGCTCATCTGCAAAGAGCAACATTCTACCAGACTTCAGAGGATGCTTTGTATGCATATTTACATATGACTGTGAATGCAGGGTAGCTGGCTGCAAAGACGAAGGGTTTTGTGAAGGAAGATTACATGTAATTATCCAGAAAATTGCATTTCTCATGTAGAACTAATGTAGTGGGATAACTACATAGCCTGTTCTAGCAATATGTTACCCTGTGCATTGTACTGGCAGTGTAGTTTGAAAGATAGATACATATTTCCAGGATAGATAACATTATGGTGAGCAGTAGACACTCCTCAAGGAAGTACAATTCAGATAAACATATCTGTTGGAACGCATTTCAGAGCAAATATTATCTCTCCTGCTTTGGCTGCTGCAGAGTGTATTTTGACAAGCATCCAGCCTCTCAGTCAGGCTTGTTTCCCTCGCCTTATAGTAGCATATTACATAAATGATGCACTGCGTCAGCAGGTGGAAGGTTATTGTGCTACACAAGCTGTGTGACAGAGAACACACACTGAACCTGGAAATCCATTGTCATGAGTAGGATAAAAAATATATCTTTTTTCTTTCAGAAACAGCAAAACCAAAACCCACAGAAGATGACAGTGAATTAGACATATCAGCTCTGTGTCCTAAGGTGACTTTTTTTTCAGTCATCCCTGTCTTGCTTTTAAAATCTATATAGATAATGGGAGACTATCTAGATTACTGTCTGTTCTTCTGTGGAAGACTTTAACCTGCCCAGGAGGCTGTGTTCCTGAACTAAGCAGTATGTTTTAGACGTGATTCATAGTCTCCACCTTTAGGCCTATACTAATTAACTTACTGCGTTTGTGACTTCTGGCCTCCAAGGTAATGGTTTCTTTGGCCTACTGAACTAAGAATGTGTTTATTTTGTGTTGGCTGTAGAATGATTAAAATTGAATTTAATAGCGAAGCTGGTTATTTTTATTTGAAACAGTGAAATTGCAGTTCATGTTTAAAATATAAAAGGGAAACATTCATATAAACCCTACATAATTTGTCAGATACTTCTGTAATCACTTGTCTAATAATTTTCAGTGATAGTGTAAATAGGTATATTAACTATAAATATCTTTCTAGATAAGTGTTAAAACATTCAAATATTTCATTTTTCTCTTAGTACTCTGTGTAGCTATATGGCAAAGGTTTTTCTATTATAATCAGAATACTGGTCATATAAAAAATTCAGCTTAATAGAATTTATTATTCAGTATTTGATGAGTAGTGTATAAAGCCTGATTCCAACAATGATCATTTTGAAGGTGATTTTGTATTCTGAAAAAAATATATATATATCCCATAAGATAAATTTTGTAGCTGACATAATTGAATATTGTTGGATAAAGTGGTAAAATATAATTTTTTTATTAAACCAATTTTTTTATGGTCTTATAGATAATGGGCTGGGTTTTTCGATCCAAGTCTACTCATTTCTTTACATTTATGCATATTTTGTGTTTGCAGGCTCATTATGCTTTCCTTACAGTAGGATGCTA
The DNA here is from genome assembly GCA_035222235.1 of Margarornis squamiger. Classification (NCBI taxonomy): domain Eukaryota; kingdom Metazoa; phylum Chordata; class Aves; order Passeriformes; family Furnariidae; genus Margarornis; species Margarornis squamiger. The sequence goes on from JAWWTY010000077.1 coordinate 75,684,593, forward strand.
CTTTCAGGATGATTAACTAGAATTTTCTATGCTGCTTTAGGATAATACAGCTTTCAGTTATTACAAAAAGGGATGCTTCACTTCTAAGCATTGTATACTATGATTTTCATGTTTCTACAATTAAACCTTAAATAGGAGGTGATTCATATTGCTATGACATATAAGAGGGATTTTTTTCAGTATCTGTAGTGTGAATTTTCTGAGTATAAGAATACCATGTATGGGACTTTTTTCCATGTAGGTTAGTCCTGCAGTGGTTGCCAAAGAGCTGTCCGTGTCCGACACAGATGTATCAGAAGTATCTTGGACCGATAATGGGACCTTTAACTTATCTGAGGGGTATTCTCCACAGACAGACACATCTGATGGTATGTAATAGCTTCATCTCATTGATGAATTCCAGGCATGCAAGTTACCTGAAAATTAGAGAATTTGTGGACAGAAGTGTTTTGGGCTGTTACTTTTCCCCCTGAAATGAATTTGAGATTAATTTTTGTGTTTGATATAGTTTTGGATACATTTTAAGATGGGAACACTTAGATGTTCCCATCTTAAAATAATAAGGTACATTATCAAGTGTCTAAATAAATAAGTAGTGCTGTGTAAAACCAACATTCTCAATAACTGCCAGATGTAGCACTCTCTTCCACCAAACCTTGTAAGCAAGTAAACCTTTTTAGTTAGTACCACTGCTTTTATGGGTGAGCTAAAGAAATAAAAGCTGAGGAAGAAACAGTGAATACTTTGACTTGTTAAACAGCCAACTAAGGAAAGTATTACTAGATTTTGATACTGGAATGTTTGCAAATGAAGACAGCCAGCAATGAGCCTAAATTACATATGAAGACTAAGACTAGAAAAAGATTCTCAAGCACTTGTCTTGATCTTGACCAGATCAAAGTTCTTACTTTTTACAATCCAAGCTATCAGTTAGCACTTTGCCTGAATAAAGATTCCGGACAACAGTAGTCTGGCATACTCTTACCTGTGAATCTGTTGCTCTGCTCACCTTGCCTTTCTCCTAGGAAAAGTTTGGTGTAATTGACAAGAAGTGTGATGCTACTTAATGGCATTATACAAGGCAAATTAGTAATGTAATTTTCTTAATATTTCAAATTGTAAATAGCATTCTACAATCACAGTAAAGAGCAATTGTTCATCTCATCTAATCTCCTATTCAAAGCAGGTTCAAAGCTCCTGTTCAAAGCTTTATCAAGTTTCTCAGGGCTGTGATGATTTGAAATTCGAGCATTTGAAATTCAGTGGTAGAGATTCAGCAACCTCCCTGGACTCTCTTTATCAATATTTGCTTACCCTCATGATGAAAATGTTTTTTCTTATAGTGAGTCAAAATTTCCCATGTTCCAGCTTGTGTTAATTTACTCTCATCCTTTCACTGTGGGCTTTCTAGAAGATTCAAGCCCATCTTCTCTATACCTTCCTATTCAGCAGTTAAACTGATTTTCCCTTTGCCACCTTCTCTTAGAGCCGAACAAGGCCCATTCTCTCAGCATTTACTCATACGTCCTGTTCTCCAGCCCTCTAAATAACCATGCTGGTCCTCCAGGGGACTCAGTCCTGTCTATCATTGTCAAAACTGCACAAAGGACTTCTGGGTGTGCTACCAGTTGCTGAATAGAGGCAGGGAAATCCCTTCCATTGACTCTCTGCCTTCATTTTTGCTACTATAGCTCAGTATGTAGTTAGCCTTCCTTGCTGCAAGGACATACCACTGACTTGCTGTCCACAGGTCTTTTTCTGAGAAGCTGCCTTCTGTTTTGTTGCCCCCAGCCTGTACTGCTGCACAAGTTATTCCATCCCAGATGCAGGACTTCACATTTGCTTTTGTTGAATGTCATGATCTTCCTTTTCAGCCTATTCCATTCCCCAGCCTGTGGAGATTCCTCTGAAGGCAGCCTGACCTCCAGAATATCAAATACAGCTGCCTCACAGTAGTTCCTTTCTGCCTGTGAACTTGAGGAGAGTGCACTCCATCCTGTCATCCAAGTCATTAATGAAAACACTGAACAATGTTTGTTTCAGGACCATTGACAGGCACCAATAACCAGCCTCCAGCTGGACCTTGTGTCCCTGATCCCAGCCCTTTGAGCCTGGTAGTCCAGACAGTTTTCCACCCACCTTACAGTTCGTTTACCCCACTCGCTCACCGGTATGGCTGTAAGGACCATGTGGGAAACTGTGTTCAAGGCCTTGCTAAGTGAAAAATAAACAACATCCACTCTTCTCCCCTATGGAGTATTTCAGCAAATGGGACATACACAAAAGTGCAAGAGTTGCATCTGAGGACTGGCTCATCTCCTGTTAAAGCTCTGTGCAATTGAGCCACCACTCTGCATACAGCACAGCCCTTCCTCCTCACCTTCATAGCCTGTCTTGCCTAAAGAAAATGGAGAAAATCACATAGGAGACACTTTTAGGATTTATTTCCTTAGCCCTTATGAATGGTCCTACAACAACTTCCCATTGCTTGTTTTCATAGAAAGTAAGTTCAAAGTGATTATTTTTTGCCTTCTCATACCAATACTAGATCAAAGTATTCCCTTGTGCTCATTTAGGCCTCTTCCACAGGCCATGTACTCCACAGTATGTTTTACACTTTTCTAATAGCACATATTTGTATGTTGTGCAGCCATTAAAATTTAATGTTTTATTTGTTTACATTCTGCTTTTTTTTCTCTTGGAAACCTGAAACAATCCTGATCATCTGTGGAGTTTCCATTTTCTGTTTCCTATTAATACAAGTATTGGCTGAGAAAGGAAAAAGTTAGAAATTAAGTCTTTACTTTGATTTTGTATCTCCATTTAAACACAAACATTCTATTATTCTACATGAATATTAAAAGCTGGTAACACATCCATACATGCTTAAATATTTGTAATTTATATATATATATTATATGTATATATATATATAGTGAAGAAAAATAGTTTAGAGATCTGTTGTCACATTATAAATTTTAGGACCTCATGTGGTTGGTATATTTAGAAATAGCTGTGCTGAAGATTTTCATGGGTTGTTTCCTTACAGCTAGATACCACATTAAAAAAGTATTTTGTTCAAATAGGTTGATACCAGGTGATTTCTGATACTAGATTTACGGCCTCAAAACCATTTTATTTTAGATGTCACACAAAGCTCCTTTGCATTGAGAATATAGAAAACTACTATAGTTCAGTAAATGTATTCAAAGGAGCAGTTACTAACTGCATTTTTACATGTGGCTGCTCTTTTGGGAAACCTTTTGTGAGTGCTAACACTGTTTCCTTCTGTTAACCCTGTAATAGATTTTGACCGACCTAGTGATCATGAAGAAGCTTTCGCTAGAGATCTTTTAGAATTTCCTTCTTTAGAAAATGGTGCCGGAACAAATGATGACGACGACTCAAGCATCGGAATACCCAACCATCAGAAACGAAGGAAAGAGCAAACAGATTTCAAGGTGGATTACGCTTCCAGACAGAGTAAAGAGAGACCACCCACTGCAGGGTTGTCCTTGCCTTTGACCAGTGACCAAACCTTTAATTTAATGAGTGGAATTGCTGGTGATGTCATCACAGCCGCGGTGTCTGCTGCCATCAAAGACCAGTTGCAGTCTACACTGCAAGCTCCCTCACATGCAGCGCCCAGTTTGAGCGAGGAGACAGACACAGAGGAAGCTGATGATTTTGAACTGCTTGACCAGTCAGAGCTAGAGCAGATTGAGAAAGAATTGGGACTTTCACAAGGCCAAGAAGCTGAATCCCAGGAAAAGAAAAAGTCTTCAGGCTTCCTTTCAAATCTGCTTGGAAGTCATTAACCTGGAAATTGCAGCTGGTAACACAGAAGAAATTAAACATAAAATACACAAAAAAAAATCATCAAATGCAAAAAAGAAAAAAAAAAAAAGAGGAAAATTCTGAGCTGTAAGCTTTAACTATTCCTTTAGATGTGTTGTTATAATTTCCTTTATGCAGAGTGAATTAACTGGATAAATATCTACTGATAGTTTAATGTTTCTGGTAGTTATACCTCAATGTAATAGCATGGAATGAATTATCGATCCACTGTTTGGTTGCAGATGAGTGTTGGAGGTCAGTTGTTCGAAAGAGTTGGGGGAGAGGTTTCTTTTATCTTTTTGCCAACCATTTATTTTGGGGTCCTGAGCCAAATTTTCAGCATTTTCAATTTATTTACTCATTTGTCAATCGTATAATACAACTAACGACTCACATAGTGAGAACAAGTTATCAGAGGACTGTGATGAGATTAACTACATCTCACCTACTGCAATCATACCAAAAAGTATGGATCCCTGCAGTTAGCATTATGTGTAGTGCATCTACTATATATGAAACACATTAACCAGCACACTCTAGTTTAAATATGTGTGCAACACTTGAAAAAAAAAAGCAAAACTTGATTTCATACTTTAAACCTTTGAATTATTTTGGATATGGTGATGCATTTCCAAGTTTTTTGCTGTTATAGACTTGTAGAGTTGTAAAGTGGCATGTTATTTGACTGACCACCTGCTGTGTTCCTTGATGGAGTCTGGTCCTTGGCAGTATTGCCCATGTGAAGTCAGCCAATGAATTTTTATATTTTAAAGTTAATATTGTGTGCACTGAACAACCTTTTTAGGAGCAGATGAGGGTAGTTATTGTTCCGAGTAGAGGTTAGAGGTTATAAAAAAAAAAAGCATAAAGGCTTTCTTAGGTGCCACTTCCTTAATTAGAAATTCTGTAGGTTTTGGTTTGGATTTTTTTCCCAGGATAGCTGCTGCCACTTGTGACAAAGTTCTATTGCAAGCTGAATATTTTAAGATACTTAAAAGTATTTGATGAGGTCATTTGCTAGAGAAGACACTCAGAATCTTCTTCTTGGCATGTAATTTAAAACAAACAAAAAAGAATTTGTTTAAATGAGTTGCCAGTTTAAAGTTCACACATGCTGAGTAAGTGGCATGGGATATTAAGCAGAGAACTTATTTTTCTAGGGATTTTTTGTTCACCTGTAGCAAAACTGAGTTGCAATAACAAGCAATAGTAAACCAAGAAACAGAAAGAAGTAAAGCTAGTTTTTTTTTAATTGTGATGTATACCATTAGTGAAATTGAGGGACCATGTCAGCTGCTGTTACTACTCAAGTAAGTTTCCATTTGCTGGCATTTGAAGAGGTGAATACTGTTATCTAGGACCCTCAAAAAGTACAGCAACAGATGATAAAAATCTTCCACTAACATGTATGTGTAGGTAAGCCTGTGTTTAAAATTAACTTCATTTTGTATTTTTTTTCCTTTTGAGGTGAAAAAATAAGCAGAAGGCCAAAAAGAGCATAGTGAAAAGAAAGATGCTGAGAATTTTTGACACTAGCTTTATTGTTGCTTGTGCTTTTTTGTCAGTAATGCATATTGACCGTGTTTGCTGTCCTTTACCAGTAAAAAGGTAAGCCTGTGCCTTCATTATCAAATACATTATGAAATAAGTGGATGCTGGATATAGATCCCATAAGATGCAGCTTTCAAAATTACATTATCTTAACATCTGGGTTAGCACTGCATTATCTTAACATCTGAGTTTCTGGAAATCATTAAAAACCATGGCCCACATCACTTCCACAGCATTGGTTGCTAAGTCCTTTTTAGCTTTCCCCAGCCTGTCTTTTTCATTTGGAAAAAAACCAAAAACACACAAACCACATGAAACAAAAACAAACAAACAAACAAAAAAAAAATCCCCAGCCAAAATTAAAAGAAGCTTTTGCTGGAAAATCAGTGAGTTTATAGACCATTTAAATTTATCAGATGACTTAAAAGCCTCATTTCCTTGCTGCATGTTTAGGACAATCTAAACAGAAGAGTACAAATCCAAATTGCTGATGGAACTCTGCAGGACACCTGAACAACTGTGTGCTTCCTTGTCCAGGAGTACTGGTGCCAGGAGGGGAAACAGGCTGCAGGACAGAGAGAGGCATGAGCGGATTGATGGGACAGACTTAGCTGGCTGTCGATGGCAGCATTATAACAGCATGCACTTTATTGTTGTTTTATGAAGAATACTTGTGGTTGTAAAAGTAACACAGGGGCACTCTTCTTGCATAATAGATTAGATAAGAAGGAAAAGCAGTTGGAGGATTTTCTTGGACTTTTTGTAAATTATCCATTTTCTGGTTTCAAGATAGTTAAATTGATGAATTTTTCTCTGATACAAGTCTCATTTATTTTTTTCCAGAAAGAAAAAACAAAACAACACTTGAAAAATAAATCATTGAAGTTAGGGACGTAGTTGCTTATTTGAGTGTCTTTAGAATTGCATTTTTCTGCTCTCATGGTAGTTGATTACATTCAAATCCCTAAATATTGTGCAGTGGGGAGGAAATAATTCTGTAACATCTAATATTCTTCCTCAGGTAGTGAAAAGATGCCTAATTTTCTGCAGGAAATTATGTCTTCCCTCTCAAAAGCATAAAAAACACTTTGTTTGGACACGATACATTCCACTTGACAACAAAACACAAAGAAAATGTTTCTCTCCTTTGTGGATCCCTTCTACATGGCCCTCAGTTGGAAATCCCTTGAAAAACCTTCATTTGGCTGTACTCTTAGAGCAGTCACAAAATAGCAGTTCCTTAAAAATTCCTGTCACAATGGTCTGGTCCACAGCATCTTTCCTACCAAGCACTGTTGTCACCTGCTCATCTTCCAAACTGAATACATGGGCAGAAAGACAGGCAAGCGAGTATGAGGTAGTACATAGCTTTGAAACACAGATTTTCCACGGAAAGCCTGCTTGCATGTGGTTCCCAGTCCAAAGGCCTGCAGGCAGCATAGAGGGCACAGTGTGAGCAGGTGCCGTGGGCTAACACAGTGCATTATCTCGCCGTGGGATCAGTATTGCTTGTGTTACGTGGTGTGCTCTTACCTGGCAGTAAAGTGCTCGCCCTCCCTTGCCTTGCAGTGGCCTCTTCGCGCATCCTGCCTGGAAGGAAACTACGTGTGTCAGGGCAGGGTCCGTGGGAGGCAGTTCAGTCTTTCGTACTCGGAACATGTTCCCTCGTGTCAGTCCATGGGAGTGGCAGGTGGAGGGATCGCCGTCTGACCGATGGCCACGGGTGTGTCAAATCCAGTCCAAAAGTGCCTGTTTTCAGCACGCCGGGTTTCCCTGTGTAGGTACCACACACCCCCTGACCATTCTTCCATTTGTTTGGGGAAAAAACCCCCACTATTCTATGCAGAGGAGGGCAAATAATTGCAACCTGAAGTGGCAGGATGTGAAGGGCTCCTCGTTCTCCGTGCTGTGTGTTGGTGCTGGCGCGTTCCGCACGCGGCCCCCGTGGCCGCCTCGGCCGTGCCCGGCCCACCCGCCGCGCTGCGGCCCGTGCGTCACCCACCCGGCACCCAGAAACTGGGCAATCACTACATGTCTCCGTTTGAGTAGTCTGCAGCACTTTACCTGCCCCATCACTGTTTTGTAAACATGGGACTGTTATACTGATCGTTTGTAAAACCACTTAATAAATACGTGTTAGTTTTTATCTTGCATCGTCTCATGGTGTGTTTGTTCCCAGAAATGGAGAAAACAAACAGCAAAGGGGGTGACCTTATCTTTCTCCCAGGCAAAGAGGACACAGTCCTAGGCTGCGCCAGGGGAGGTTTAGGTTGGACATCGGGAAGAATCTTCCCACAGGAAGGGCGATTAAACACGATTAAAAGTGCTGCCCAGGGCGGCGGTCCCTGCAGGTGTTTGAGCAAAGGCTGGGGCCGCGCTCGCTGCCGGGGCCTGGCTGGCACGGCGGTGTCCGGGCCTAGGTTGGACTCCGTGCGCTCACACGTCTGTTCCAACCTCATTGTTCCCGAGGAAAGCATCCCCGCTGCGCGGCGTGCCGGTGCCCGCGGCCTCCCTCCGCCAGGGGGCAGCGCCGCGCCCGCCCCGCCCCGCCCCGCCGCTCCGGGCCCGCCGCTCCCTGCTCGTCTGTCCCGCCGGGGCCGCGTCCCTGCCGGACACGGTGCGTGTGCCGGGCACGGCTGGGCTGGGTTGGGATGGGGTGGGATGGGATGGGGTGGGATCTGCTGGGCTGGGCTGGGTCGGGGCGGCCCGGCCGGGCCCCACCGCCTCCCCGCCATGCCGGGCCTGCTGCCCTCCCTGTGAGCGCGGCCTAGGGCCCGTGCGGCCTGGAGGCTCCCGGCTGCCGCCTTATCCCTTGTTTTGTTTAAAGTGTTTATTTGCGTGTTTTATGGTTGAGTTGTACGCGCGGCCCTGGTGTCCGTACAACAAACACCTGCCCGTCGGCGCGGCCTCTGTGCCCGTCGGTGTCGGCGCTGGGGACGCGGCCCGGTGTGAGTGCGGCCAGAGCAGCGGAACCTGCCCAGCCGGCACAGAGGCCCTGCTTTGGGGGGGAGGGCTGCGCTGGGCCCGGGCAGGGGCTGGGAGGGCCCGGCTTCCTTTCCCGGGCAGGGGCTGGGAGGGCCCGGCTTCCTTTCCCGGGCAGAGGCTGGGAGGGCCGGGCTTCCTTTCCCGGGCAGGGGCTGGGAGGGCCCGGCTTCCTTTCCCGGGCAGAGGCTGGGAGGGCCCGGCTTCCTTTCCCGGGCAGGGGCTGGGAGGGCCCGGCTTCCTTTCCGGAACCCCGGCAAGGCCGGACTCGTGTGCCGGGACGGGAGGTGGTCGTGGGGCCGAGTCGGGAGCCTTGTGTAACCACACGGCGTTCTGCTGGGGCCTCGTCTGCTTTGTGCGGCTGGAGTGGTAAGCACTTCTCTGCTCAGTAGCCAGAGGTGAAGGTTTACGGCTGTAGATTCCCTCAGTTTCATACCTACTGTTCTTCTGGTCTGCTTTCTGGCTTTTCCAGGGTGTTTTTAAATACCCCTCTCCCCCCAGCTCATGGTAATTTGGTGTGTATCTGCTGTCTTTGTGTCGTGGGCCGGACCAGACTGTCCTGCCCCTGAGGTTTCTGCGAGGAGCTTGTGCTACCAGGCGGGGTGGCTCTGCGCCAGCAGTTTGTGGCAGTAAGAGTGGTGCCTGGGCTGGGAGAGGGGCAGGGAGCTCTGCAGAGGAGGGGGAAATGCTGCTGGGACCAACTGGGATCCCTCAGTGGGCACAGGATACATTTTGCTCTGAAACACAAAAAGCATCTGTTACACTGAATTTCAAATAAAATAAGGTGGCCTCTATTTTCTGTATCTCACCTATCACTGTAGTATTACAGATAGCGCAAGCAGTAAGTCAGGAGTCCAGTTGTTCCAGGAAATGAGCATTTCATAATGTGTCTTTTGACTCTGCATTATGACTTTTGCCTCGGCTTCTCCCTGTTGGTAGCAGCTGGGAGGGGCTGATGTTCCTCTGCCTGCTTTGAGACCCCCTCATCCAGGTATATTATTTTTTTTTCCCCAACTAAGCCAAAGTTTTTCTAAATCAGTTATAAAATGAGGGTGGTTTCTGTGATCTCCAGTTAGAACACACTTTATTGCTCCTTGCTTTTGGGGCATTCAAGAGATTCCATCAGCTTTGTTTAAAAAAAAAAAAGTTGAGTTTCCTTAAATACTGAGAAGAAAGGAAAGGTATGTCTTTGAAAAGGGACAGCATCAGTGACAGGTCACTGCTCTCCAGTTGTCCTGTCACAGCCCCAGTAACATAGCTCAGGGGGATGGTGGGAAGTGCAGGAAGACCAGGGTTAGCAGTGGTTTCAGGTGCTAGATCTAGGCATGACTGGCTGCATCTCCAGACGAACAGCTCTGCAGGGTAAAGTGTTGTCAACACTTCATGCACTGGTCCAAAATGGCTAGGACATCTTTATTTTTAAATGCAGTAGCTTTTTTTTTTTCCCATTTAGTAGGGCTGCGAAAAATGGAAAATAGGCCTGAAAGCAGGTTTTCCCTTTTTATCCTTATTTCAGAGCAATTACTAGTCTTCTCAGATCTTAGAGTAGGCAGAACACAAGCTTGTTAAGGACCTTTACCCTCCGATCCTCAGTGAAAAGTGTAGAGCTTTTGAAACACTGGTGCTGTGACTGGGAGCCCTCTCCTGTGCCTGTGTTCGACAGGCATCCAGGGCTTGGATGCTCAGATGCTGCTGTGGTGTGAGTAACCTCTGGTAACTGCATCGAAGTTTTTTATTTATAAGTTTCTTCTTTTGCTCCTGCATAACACACTCCTTGCTAAAATTGAAATTAATAAAGCTAATGTTTAATTTTAATTCTGTACAAGAATTAAATGTGCATGTCTTGCACTGCCTTACCTGAAGACTGTCAGGATGTTGTGTTGGGGTTTTTTTTTGTGGCTGTTACTTAATCTTTTTCAGCATGGTTTTATTTTTTCCCACTTTCTAGTAATGGCAACCTACACTTGTATCACTTGCCGTGTGGCTTTCAAGGATGGTGACATTCAGCGTGCCCATTACAAAACTGACTGGCACAGGTACAACCTGAAGCGTAAAGTTGCTGACATGCCTCCTGTCACTGCTGAGAATTTCCAAGAGAGAGTCCTAGCACAGAGAGCAGTAGTAGAGGAGCAAAACAAAATCACTGCCACTTACTGCACAGTTTGCAGCAAGAGATTCTCTACCTTCAATGCTTATGAGAATCACCTGAAGTCCAAAAAGCACCTGGAGCTGGAGAAGAAAGCTGTTCAAGCTGTCAGCAAGAAGGTGGAAATATTAAATGAGAAGAACCTGGAAAAGGGGCTGGCCCCAGAGAGTGTAAACAAAGATGAAATGAACACGGCTATTCAGCAGGCCATCAGAGCTCAGCCATCTTCATCTCCAAAGAAAACACCTTTACCTCCTAGTAATGCAAGTAACTCTCCTGTTTCTAAGGAAAGCTCCAGCTTATCCCAGAGCAGAGAACGACCAGAAATACCTCCACGACTGCAGTGGTTTGAACAGCAAGCAAAGAAGCTGGCCAAGCAACAAGCAGAGGAGGAAGAGGATAATGAAGAAGGTAAGACAAGTGATAACTTGGGGTAAGCTATGGTTTGTGCCGAAGCTACTTCCTACTTCTGTAGTAGTGCAGCATTTTCCATCACAAAAGATCCTGCTGTTGATTAAATTCTCAGTTGAACAAAGAAATCGAGGTTGGCCCATGTTTGCAGTCAGGAACTCTCTGGTAGTGTGAAAACTTCCAGCTGTTCAACTTACAGCAGGATACTAATGCATGTAAAGGCTGACTATAAATAGTTACTAATATGAGCATTATTTCCCACATAAAATTTCAAGAGAAGCTTCCTTTAAAGAAGGCTAATGTAAAAGGTTGCCAAAAATCTACTGGAAAATAAATGAACAAAAATCCAGTCATGATCTTTTGCTGTTGTCCCATCAGTCACTTTCCTGGTTTGTTGAAGGGAAGTGGATGTGAGGTTGTTATTTTTTTTCCTCTGCCTACCAAGACCAGAGGAGAAAGTTTGCTTTTTAACCTGACTCTGTGGCATGGCTTCTCAGCATGCAGACATCTATATTAAAATGGGTTTAAGAGTTGCCACCCCAACTGCCTGTTCCTCTGAATACTGCTCTTTGTTGGAGGTCAGTCTGGAAAGCAGGCAACTGAAAAGGTGAGAGCTTCAGAATTTCCAGAAAAGGGTTATTTTTAACCTGGATGCTTTCAGTGCTGTAGTTGACAGTGCAGCTCCAAATGCATTTATTGCAGCAGTAGAGTGAATAAACTGTAGCAAGGGGACAGGTATGAATGAGATGGAACCTCATGCCAGCTTTGTTACTGAAACCACTGTGTTGTATTAGTACAGCTGTTACAGCAGTTTTGTGCTGCTGAAATTTCAGTTGTATTTCAGGGAGTCTGTTCTGCAGGAGAAGAAACACCTCTGGACATGCATCAACACCTAAAGAAGGAGTCAACTTGCAGCTGTATTAATGTATTAGTCATAAATTGTAATGCTAAAATCTCAGTAGGTTTCTGAATGTTAATTTTCCTGAACAAACAAGTATTTGTTCAGGGATGTTTCTTACAAGTCCTGTCTATGCAGTGTCAGGCTTTTAAAATAATTGAACTGCATCCTATAGCAAAGGTCTGCAGTTAGCAGCCTACAACACTGGGAAGCACTGTGTTACCTGTTCTCAAACACTCTCTGGGCATGGCATTTGATAGGGGACCGGTAGGAAAAGAGTACTGAGCCAAATTCCTTAAAAGAGATTCCTGTACATGGCTTATCCATTAATGAGCTCTGCAGTAATCCTGCAAATATGTATAATTGTTAAATAGCCTGGTATATACTCTCATGTAACACGGTATAGCTGTGATGGCTGTGGTTGTTCTCTGTTGTTAAAGATGTGTGTGTGAACAAGACTGTTTCCCTCACTGTGAAGTCACTGCTGGAAATGAGTGTTTTCCTGATGCTGACAGAATTGTCTTGTTTTTAATGTGCCATGCTTGTGTTCTTGTGACGTGGTGAATTAAATGTAAGGCCTGAAAACAGCAAAAAAGTGTTACTAGCTGAGAAAATGGAGGGGAAAAAGTATCAGATCTGCCAATATTTTTATGAGCAACCTTGTGCTTTGCTGTGCATCTTAAAAAGAAATGTGTTTTTACTGGCAATGGTATATTCTTGCACCTGGAGGTAACTGTGTGGCACTTAGCTGTAAGAACAGTAAATGCAGTATTTTCTATGATGGCTTTTTCTAACTTAACAGGGATTTGCATTCCTTGAGAAAAGTAATAATTTTTTTTTAAAAACTTCTTTTAAAAGACTGGGAAGATATGGATTCTGATGAAGACTTCGACTCTGAAGAAGAGATGGAAAGTGTAGGAGAAGAACAGAAGGAACTGAAAGAGGGAGAAGCTGAAAGCACTCCTGCTGTTGGGGCCATACCAGTCACAGACTGCTTGTTCTGTCCCCATCATTCAAGATCTCTGACAAAAAATGTGGCCCATATGACAAAAGTTCACAGCTTCTTTATTCCAGACATAGAGTACCTCGTGGACCTCAGAGGACTAATCAAGTACCTGGGTATGCCTGTAAATTTTGTATGATTTTTGGTCAAGATAATTATACACTGATATTGCTTATTTTCATTTAGATATTATACCAAATGTTTTGTGGTTGTTTTGGTGGGTTTTTTTAAAAATAATATCTGAGTGCTGTCTAGTTCAATATTTTGATAATGAGCAGGACCATGGGCTTTTCAGGAGGAGGGAGAGAAAACCCTCCTGAGCAAATGTAATCATGTACCTTGTAGGTCTCACATAGTTTGCTAATGTTGAGAAACTTACTCAGATAGCATGAAATTTGGGACAAAATTCTGTTGCTAAAGTGTGCATATGAACTGTGTTATCCTACTAGTTAGTTGCAAGTATTTGCCTTATTGGTTTGCAATACTTGTGAGAGAGCTAAAGCTAGGAAAAACTGTCTGCCTTGAAGTCTACAAATTATGAGAATAAAATAATTTCAGAGTATTAGATAGAAAAATGTATTGGAAGTACGAAATTTGTTATTGATCATACTTACAGATCCATACCTTTTCACAAGAAATCTTTAAATGCTTAGACTTCCCCCTTTTAGGGCCATATGGTCAAGGCATAGGAACAGCAGGGCTGTTCTGGAAATGAATGGCTCACGGCTCTTCCTCGGTCTCTCTGCTGCGAGCCTGCATTACAGAAATGTTAGTTACTGACTAGGGAGGTTCTGTTCAGACCAATAGAAATACCATTGTTTTCTGCAGGAGAGAAGGTTGGCATTGGGAAAATCTGCATCTGGTGCAATGAAAAAGGGAAATCCTTCTACTCTACGGAAGCAGTACAGGCTCACATGAATGATAAAAGCCACTGCAAGCTGTTCACAGACGGAGATGCTGCCCTGGAATTTGCAGACTTCTATGATTTTAGGTGAGGACAACTTCTCTTTGAGTGGGGCAAAGATGGGGACAGACAAGAGGACAGTTAAATCAGAAACCATTCTTCATTCTTAAAATTTAGTCCTGTTTCTGGTTCTGATACTTATTTTGCATTGTTGGTTCACCACTTTTCTAGGAAAACATGACAACATGATTGGTTCTCCTCTTCTGTGACTACTATTACCAGTCCTACATGAAAATGTATTTTTAATTCTGTTTTATATGTTTGTCATTTCTGAATTTAGATTTCAGTGCACCAGCAAAGAGCATAAAAGGGCATAACTGTCTCTTCAGTTACCTTTTAGGCAGATTGTGGACTTAATATCTACTGAGAATTTCTTACATATTTTTTGTTATGTAGCTGGAGTTTAGCAGGACTGCTGTGATTTAGAGGCCTCTTATTGAACTTTCTGTAACTTATCCTAAGCTGTTTTCATTTTGGTCAGTTATACCTGGTATTATGGTGACAGGTGGATTTAGTGGAGCTTCCGTGAGCGCTCTTTCAGTAGCTGTGCAGAGCTGGTGGGCTGCACTGTGGTGGCTTTTTACCATAAGTCGTGAGAAGTGCAGCAGCAGAACCGTGTTGAGCACAGGGTGGAGGAAGGGTCTGACAAGGTTCCTTGTCTCCAGCCTCTATTCAGGGCAAGGTGCTACTGGGAAGAACTCAAAGACCAAGGTAGATAAAATGTGACAGTGTTTGTGCCTTGCTGTAGTTGTGCATGGCTGTTCTTTTATATAATGGGTCTGTGTGGCTGTGGCTGCTCTCCGTGTATAAACCATGTACTACTACTCTTCCACAGAAGCAGTTACCCTGATCACGAGGATGGGGAAGATGTGGAGGTGCCTGGAAAGTGCCCAGCAGAGAGGGAGTTGGATTATGATGATGACACTATGGAACTAATCCTTCCTTCAGGTAGGCGTAGGGTTTGTGCTATACTGTACTTTCTCTGCACTTCTCATAGCTGCAGCTGTTACCTGCAGCACAGGACATCGTTGTGTTTCCCTTTGGGAAAGAAGGTAATTTTGCATTTAAGTGTCTTTGGGGGTATGTCATCACCATCCATTATTTTCACTGCCAAGTAGTTCATCTTCTTCAGCACTGATTTATATGTGGACTGGGGCAGTGGGTTCCTTTGCTCATTTTGCCACTTTGTTAGTATATGAGTCTTATGGTATACTCCAGGAGTTTCCATATCTTGTTTTAGTGCAGCTCTGAGATAACTTAGGTTATCTAATTTAGGGGGTTTTTTTGCAGAGAGCCAGATGCTAATTAATTTAGTAAACTAGTTCTGTGGATTAATTAATTTATTTAAATTTAATTTATTTAAACAGCCTTTCTTCTTGGTTAGCATTTGACACTCTTGCTTGCTTTTTTTGTTTGTTTGGTGTTTTTGTATGATAGGACTCAGCCCTTTCATTCTGAAAAGTGCTGCCAACTATGCAGTTAAACAAGATTTCCTGAATGTCAGCAAGTTACTTTCCTGGTTACTTGAAATGGCATTGCTCATTCCACTAATTAAAATTTTCTTTTCTGATAAGTGTCTCTTTGTTACCTGAGCTAAGGCCCTCTTGAACACCAGCACTTCTTGTGTTTTTCCTTCAAGCAGCTCTTACCATAATTACGTTGAGTTCCTAATGGTTCTACAACTTTCGAGGTTCTGGACTCTTTGAAAGCATTTCTCAGCACAGGGCTTTTCACAATGTGCATGAATACTCCATTTCAGAAGCTGCTTCATGATGCATAATAAGGTGTCCCCTCCTCTGAACAGGTGCAAGAGTGGGTCATCGCTCTTTAATGAGGTACTACAAGCAGCGGTTTGGTCTGTCAAGAACAGTGGCTGTTGCGAAAAACAAGAAAGCAGTGGGTCGGGTGTTGCAGCAGTACAGAGCTTTGGGCTGGACAGGCCAGACAGGTGAGTGACAACATGAGGGCTTTGCAGAGGAGGAGGTTCTAGGATGTCATCGCACTGCAAATGAATAGGTCGACTTTATTTTTCATGTGGGGTTTATGCAGTAATTTGTCTTCCACTTGGTTCCTTTTCATTCCTGACATCCAAGCAGAATAAATTACAGAAAGTTGCTTGTGTCTAAAATCCAGCATAGCCTCTGCACAACTTTTCATTCCATTGGCATGCATGTTTGTGATATTTGGTGACTTCCTGAGATTTATTGGTTTCTGCCCGTCCAAACCAATACTCTTGCTGTTTAATAATGTAATATAAATCATGCTTTGACAGAATAGTTTTTCAGTTGGGAAACAGTGGTGAGTTCTATATCCACTTTTGAAATAAGAAATCATGTTTGGAATATAAAACCATCTTTTCCCCTAGTCACAGTCATGGGTATTCGTAGAGGGAACTGGCCTTTCCCCAGAGAAAAGTGAAAAGAAGTGTGCTAGTATGGAAAGCAAAACCTAAAGCTAACTGCTGATGTATGTGGACAGATCAGCTGGTTTGCACAGAATTAGTAAGCTTACACATGTTGATCCCTCTTTCTCTTCCTGCTCTCTCCCTGAAGGGGCTATCACCGCTCAGCAGCGCGATATGCAGTACCTGCAGAGGATGAAATCAAAGTGGATGCTCAAGACAGGAATGAGTAACAATGCTACGAAGCAGATGCACTTCCGGATGCAAGTCAGATTCTGAGTTCCCAGGAGAGCTGCATGCAACTTGTTATGGGAAGGGGGATTTTATGGTTTCTGGGTTGCAGATTCTGTTATTAAAATGGACCCTGGCACCTATCCAATACTGATGTGTGTGCTGATGTGCTTTTCTTTCTAAGAAGAGAAGGGAACTTGTCTCTTGCAGTGAAATGATGGTTGGCCTATCTTAAAAATAAAATATATTCTGGGGAACATGTGGCAAAGTAGTCATGGCTATGAATGAAGATCCATGCATAGTCTTGCTGCCCATCTTTGTGCAGCCCATTTCTGTGGGGCAGTTGACATTGTCATTTATCTGAATAGCTTTTATTTCCAATTCTATGAACTGCTTGAGGTTAAGAGAAGATCCTAGAGCCTCACATGGCATGTATTGAATGTTTTCAGTTGTGGTGCCAGACATATGTTAGCAGGGTTTTTTGGACTTCTAGCTGGAAGTATTGAGGTGAAAATTTCAGAGCAGAGATTCATGGAAGGTTAAATGATTGTTTGAAGAAAGGCACTGATGGAAAATGTAACTCCAGGATTAATATTGTCCTTGGAAATTGATTATACTTGTCTAGTGCACCAGCTCAGGGCAGGATTCATGATTCATAGTGCAGTTGTTTTACATTGAATTTAATGGATTCTCATTTTCTAAAAACTGCTCAAAGTTATCGTAACATTTAGAGGAATGTCAATCAAAATTTCAGATGATTTACTGATTAAAACTCTGAAAAGTCATACTGCTGGTGACAGCTTCTGTTGTTCCCATTGAGTGCTGGTGTTTGGTATCATGCTGAAGTGATCCAAGACATGTTGGCTAGAACAGAGGCCAGCTCTCTCCCTTAAGAAGGTCAACTGTTGCAGCAGGTGTGGGAAACCTGCTTGTTAAAGAGCTGAAACAGCAGTATTGGTTGTTGGTCCTGGTGTTGTAGATGTTAAAAATTTCCATGACTTTACCAGTTCTGAGCTTCCTAAGGAAGTGGGCACTTAGAGCCAGAAGCATGAGCTAGTTCATGAAGCTCTGAGATGTAGTGCTGGACACAGTGTATTATGCCACAGGAAAATGGCTGTTTGCTTGCCTGTCTTTTCATGATGAAGGCAGCTGCAGCCTGGCTAAAGAAGTTGCACTTCTGCATTTTACAATTGCTCTGGATTCACTAGTAGTGGCTTTCACTGGCATGATTTTAATAAAAATTGTCTTCCTCTCCTGTGAATAGTGTGTGCATGATATCACTGAGAATAGTAGGGAAATACTTTGTCCATTAACACTGTATTTTGACCTCTTAAAGTAGTTTGCTAAAGTCTCCCTAAGAGGTAATTTCATTAAAAGCAGTACCATTGGCTTATCAGCACTTCTGAGAGAGCAGTGTATTTATGGGACTCTGAGGAGGTAATTTCACAATGGATGTGCATGCTGTGTGGAGTTTTTGTTGTTCTGTGGATTTGTCTGTGCTGTTTTCCATGTTGGTGGTTTCTGGGTTTTTCAGTAGGTTCTACTGCCTTGGAAGTTTTTCTTGCTGTTCCTGCTTTTACTGAGAAGAAGGAACTTGAGCAGTCATGCGGGCTACAGTTTTGACACAGCATTTAGTAAGTAACTGACTAACACATTAAAAAAAGGTACATATTTGAGTAAAGGGAAAACTGAAGCAGAGACAGTTTTCAAGAAAGGCTGTGTTCACATCCAAAATCTCAAAGTTGGGTTGATTAAATGAGTACCTCCTTCCTTGTGGCAAGGTAGAGTTACTGCCATTTCGCATCCCTAGCTGCATCTAGTGCACATTTTAATTTATTCTAGAGGGTTTGCCCTGTGTTTTTGGGCTTCACTCTCAAACTTAGATACCTGGTCTCAGTTATGTGACTCAAGCTGTGTGAGACTTTAGACACCATATCCTTTATTACAGTCATAACCTGGCCCAGCTTACAATTATGGATGTATAGAACTGAGGGTATATCCTACTTGTATTTGACAAGTCTCAACACTGGCCATTGGAAACTGCTCCTGTCTTTTACTTTGAAGTCAGAGGGTCTTATGTTTATGGACAAGTTAGATTATCTTTACACATAGGGCAAAACAAAATGCCACAAAAATGCAGAAACAAGGGTTAGACTTAACCTGAATCTTGAAACCTGCAGAACTGGCTTTGAATACCAGCATAAGTCACCAGTGAGTGTCAGAGAGGCGTTGAGTCTGGAGCTTTTGGAAAACATTCGTGGAATATACAAAACTTACATTAAGGACAAGAGAATCATTCTGGAGGAGTCTTGGGCATAACCTAGTACAATTGCTAAAACCTTAGTGGTAAGTATCAAAGGAATCTTGGCAGTGAAAGCAGAAATACGAGGAGAATAGATCCAGTGACAAATTACTTTGGGGCCATAAGGTTCAGGCTGAAGGTGCAGGGAGTTTGCTGCTCTCCTTAACATTAAAGTGCACCAAAGGAAACTCCTATTCTCTGTGCAGACTTGCTCAAAGAAGCCTTATACTTATGAAAAGATGAGGATTGCCTGAATTTCCTGAACAGTCTAGTTCAGAAAAAATGCAAGTAAGCAAAAATTAAAATTGGCAGTCATTTTGCAGGTCACAGGGAAGCAGAAGGAGGTAACTGGTATAATATGCACCTATGATCCTGTCCTATGTGTCTTCCTGCAGTTTAGTCAGAAAATGGAGGAGAGGTGTAGGAACCTATTGGTATTTTAGAGAAAGGGTTTTAACACTCAGCTCAAAATGTGTGCCTTGGAAAACCAGCAGAGGGCAGAGGAAAGCTTTTCCCAGAGTTGTGTTTACTATGAAAATAAATAAAGCCTAGTAAGAGTACATTCATACAGAACAGCAGTAGGGTGAGAAGGCAAAGCTCACCACTACCACAAGTTAAGATTACCACTAGGCTTCTGTGAGATGAATTGCTATTAATATCTT
This sequence comes from Margarornis squamiger, assembly GCA_035222235.1. Lineage (NCBI taxonomy): Eukaryota > Metazoa > Chordata > Aves > Passeriformes > Furnariidae > Margarornis > Margarornis squamiger. The sequence goes on from JAWWTY010000077.1 coordinate 75,703,981, forward strand.
TATGTAGGTCCTGGGAGAGCATTGCTGGCACAGGGTGGCTGGAAGAAGTATGTGGATTGTCAGCAGAATTCAGCGACAGTGCTACAGTCTGCACAGCTTGTAGGTAAGTCCAGATATGTCAGAGTATCTGAGAGTTTTTTTATTAAACACACTTCTCAGTGTTTAGTCTTTTACCTCCCTGTACAAAGGATAGCTGAGGGCAGTTTTTTTGTTTCGTAAAGGAATTCCAAATATTGGTTCCCATCAAGAAGCTATGTTTCCAGTCATGATCTGGCCTTACACTTGTGTTCCCCTGCTCTAATCTTGCATTTTCTGGCTCTTACAATGGGAATGAGAAGAAAGTAAACTCTAGATGCAAACAAGTAGAGTTGAGACTGTCTCTGGATATAGTGGGTGCCCTGGGGCAAGAATTTCCTGGTACAATCGTAATTCAGTGGGCATTTCCTCCCAGAGGAGATGATCTCTTCTCAAGCTGGGATGTTCATAGTAGGAAAGGCTGTGAAGAAGCGTAGAAAGGCACCTCATTTTGGACAAGGTTTCTTGGGATTCTGCCTGCCTGTCTATCCATTAACAGCTGAGTATTGAAGTGATCCCAATGCTTCATCAGGCATTGCAAAATGAAGCAGCAGAATGAAAGAAATGGTGAAGCTGACTGAGTACATGTGC